>BTHU01000004.1:15621268-16221268 GCA_036184795.1 Tokudaia tokunoshimensis | reverse complement strand
TTCTTAGCTTAAAACCTTATAATTGTGTTTTACCTCACTTAGTTCCAAATCTAAATTGAATATAAGATTCTATTTATCTTGTCCATGGCTTTAGTATTAAATCTCTTCATTGTATTTTTGTTCTGTGTCATGAAGTCCTTCCCCAATCTCTGCTTCCTTCTGCTTGATAAATTCATTTCTCAGTATTTTTATGACTGTTTCTATTCATCATTGGTGGCAGAATTCAAACATGGTCATCATATTACCTTAAACTAGAAGATTTTCCATCAGTTACCTTGGTTGACACATAATGCCCACAGTAATTTTTAATTTTATAATCCACAATATTGTTTAGTAATTTAAAGGGTTTGTGCTGTTTCATATTTTACACGAATTCACTGTTTCTTGCCATTGTCAACTCCAAATATTTAAGGCCTTTGGTGATAATAGTCTTATTTATTGTTTATCTTTTCCACCTGTGCAAATAGACTTCCTTGCATACAGTCAATGCCCATTAAATCAAATTGCCCATTCAAATAAATCAGGTTAATTATTTAGATTTTGTTACTAAAATGCCCATCTTAATTCATGACATGCTAGATATTGAAACATTAATTGACTTTCTTTGTATTTACTAACTTAGGTTTTTTTATTATAACTTGGACCCCAACAATTTTGTGAATATTTTATACGGAGAACCAACTTAGAAACAAAATTAGATATTTTAAAATAGAAGAATGAAACCAGAAGGCTATAAAGAGGTAGATTTATCAGCCTGAAGTAAAATTCAATATACATTGGAAAGTGGCTTGTAGTCTGGCTTAGAGAAACTCCTTTACCTCCTATAACAGTTCACCACTGATCTATAATATAGATTCAAGACTTCCCAGTGCCTACCTGCACAGATAAGGACATTTGAGGCTTAATTAAAGTGTGCCCATATGATTCTTTGATTTTTCCATTAAAATATGTTATTAAAGTAATAAAAATGATTTCCATATTACTGTAATTTGAAACTTTTCTCCATCTCTCACTGTCTGGTTAGTGCTGAATGTTAAATAATAATAAAAATGCAGTTGTGCTAGGGTGTGGAAGTTAGAGCATCACAGACAGGAGCAGCTGGTGGTAGAGGTGTGGGCTGTTAGTGAAAAGTCTAGTGCTGTGTCAAAACACCTGGGAAACTGCCACTTGGGGTTGAAACAGGACCATCACTAGGAATAAAGACAGGACTCTGGGGAAAGGAACCCAAACAGAAGCTGTGACCCAACACCATTTAATGGCTTGCTCGTCATGGCTTGCTCAATCTCCCTTCTTTTAATACTAAGGACCACCTGTCAAGGTTGTTACCCCCCACCCAGTAACATGGACTTTAATATCAATTAATAATCAAGAATATGTGCGTATGTTTGTGTGTGTGTGTGTGTGTGTGTGTGTGTGTGTGTGTGTGTGTAACAATGTTTAAAGAAGAGGGTTTGGGAGGGAGGGGAGGTAGATCAGATAGAGCAAAAAGAAACGAAGGAAGGACATGTTATAATTAAAATTTAGTTTATATCAAACACTTGCCAATTTAGCAAAAAATAAAAATAGTTATTGTGATTTCAGAATTTCATCTGTATCTGAAATCCTAAGAGAATCAGATATTTTCTTAGTCTGATTCAACTGTTTCTTGAATCCAGACTTACCTACAGAGATTATCACAGCAAAGGACAGCTTTCACTTTGTGCTGCTGGTATCCTTTTACTCAAAGTCAACTCTTCAACCCCAACTGACTTGAACCACAACTGTTTCAAATTATTGCACAGCCTTGGTAATCTCTTCAAAAGATTCTTGACTCCACTCAGAGGAACAGATGAGTGTCTTGCTCAGCCATCATCAGAGAAGCTCCCATGCTACATATGGGCCCATATAGAGAGACCCAGTGCCTGTTATGATGGAGAAAGTGATAGATTTTGGAATACTCACCTCTGGGTTGGAAGTATCCATTGAACCACTCCCTTCAGAGCTCAATCAATCAATAAAACAATCAATCGATAAGAACCTATGATCTGTACATCACAGCCCTAAAATGATTCTAATCTGCTGTAGTTGTAATTAATCTATTGCTTTTTAAATTTATTTTTGGTGATATTATTGTTTCATTGCCTTTGAAAGTAGCCTGAACTTCTTCAGTCTACCTGGGAATTCTTTCTGTTGCCAAGGGTGACCTTGACCTTCCTGATTTCCCTGGTCCCTTCTCTATAGAGTGCTAGGATTCCTAGGGAAGCACTAACCAAAACATCTGCTTTTATGGTTTCTGGAATCTAAACAAAGATTTTGTGAATGCTAGCCAGACACACTGGAATAATTGAACTACTTCTTCATCTTTTTGTTTGTTTTGGTTTTAACCAATGTGTGCTAGCAGTTCTAACCTACATCACAGAATAGTCTTCCTTGAAAAATAATTCTGCCTAATTTCTCAAAAATCGCCCTTTTACTGCAGTTTCAGTGATGTATGCATGCCTGTAAATTGACTTATTTTTATGTCTTATGGTTTTACTGCAGTATTTGTGGAAGCTAATATGAAGAGATTAATAGGTCCTGGCTACATGTGTACGTAGGTGCTGGCTCAGAATCAATCATTCCTGCCCCTATTGGGTCTCGTTTGAGTGTGCTGTACAGAGTGGTACATATTTCTGTATTTAAATAGTTGGTTCAACATAAACAATGTTACAGAGCTGTATGATTAAATAAAGGAATAGAAGCTTCTTCAACTGTACTCCTTTCTTTGACACAGACAGGTGCTGAAATAGTCTCTGAAGATTCCAAATCAAACACACTTATTGTTTCCAGGATTAGTTGTCCAATGGATCCATGTATTGCATCTGTCAAAATTCCATTAACTTTAAGACATTTGTAGCATTTTTCACCAGTGTTGCATCAAATGATAAAACTTTTAGAAGTCAAAATTAATTAAAAATTAATATATAAACATTAGCTATAAGTTCCAGTTTTTGCAGTTGAATGAAATACGGTGAAATTATTATCAACTTTGTGAATAGTAAAGGTACTATTCTGTAATACTGAAATTAATATTTTTTTTCATAGTTTGTATAGTCCTGTTCAAAAATATATTTTGTTTACTTGTGTGGAGGTACCCACCTTTATTCTCAGCAACTTACAAGTCTGAGACAAATGGATATCTGTAAATTTGTGGCCAGTTGGGTCTACATTAGTTCCAGGCCAGAAAGGGTTTCATAGTGATATCCTATCTTTCAAAAAAATAATTTAACAAAAGAAAGAAGAAAAGAAAAAATATTATTTTAAGTACATTGTTCATTGTTACATTATGTAATTTAATGTTAATTTTAATTTTTTCTGTAAATAGTTATATAATTATAAAAATTTACTTGGACAGCATCTCATTATTTGACATTATCATTGTTTATATAATTTCTTGATTATTACTAAATGCAACTTCATTATAATGGAGGCAAGCTGTTAATAGTATTGCCCACATTACACATCTAATAAATCATATTTTCTACAGATAAACTGTAAGAGAAGTACTTAACAGTGTCTATTTTCTGAATCATTCTCATTGGTTATGCAACTGTCTATTTATAGGCAGACTCTCAGTTTTTCTAACTGAGAGAAAAACTAAATGAGATCATAATGATTACTCAATATACTAGATTTGTGCTATACTTAGAAGTAAAACCCATGTGTAGTTGGACATGGTGTTAGACAGCTAGATTCTAAAGTTTAGGAAGCAGAGGCAGGGTGATCTTGAATTCAAATCAAGCTTGGTGTTGGCTTAACAAGAAAAATAAAAAGAGAAATAAATTGTGACTTGAAAGGAAGGATTATTTCCATCACTTCTTCTGAATTATAAACTAAATTAATGATAATTTAAACATGAAAAATGATTCCATTAGCTTCTTGTTTACTGTTCTTTTTTTCCTTCTTTATTGGCAACAGTGCTCTACTGAAATGAGCATCTTTTGCGGTGTTTAAATTATTTGACTAAGTTTAATATGGTCAGTTTTAAATGGGGAAATTTGTCATATGTAAGTGTGTGGCTTATAGTTCATGTAAATTTATAATCAAACAACCATTTAAAAGTCTGTCCCAGATATTGTGTTGTGTATGCATAGCTCATGGACACTGAAAAAATTAGCTATGACTTCTAAATTTTTAAAATAATTAAAACATACTTCTCTTAATTCTACTGTCATTTGATATACTCATTGTTTGAATATTCCGTGTACATGTTAGTACAACTTGCAAAAGTAAAAAAGGTTATTTGTTGATGGTGCTAATGGGTTTCTTGCTCTGAACCATGCCTCTTGGCGAATCCTATCAGCTCTAAATGTTTGTGTCAGTTCCAAATATAGCATAGAAAATTAAAGACAATAATAGTAACAAATATAAGACAATTTAAATAATAATTCTCTGTATTTTTTTTAACAGTATATCAAGTACTTTATTTCCTTTTTCCTTTTTCAAAGAAAAGGCAATCCTTTAGAACTGAAAAACTGATGATCAGTCATTTGCCCCAAAATTTCACGATGTTGATTGATAATGTTCAGGCTGTTTTATTTTCATGAACCAAGTGGATGGCAATGCCAGGATCAGTGAGTCAACAGAAAGCATATAAACAGGATGCAGCAGCGGAAACAGGAAGCAGGACAGTCTCCTGTCCTGGAGCCACTGGTGTCTGAGGGTATACTTTCTAAGTATACCAAGCACACTATGGATTTCACTTCTACATATACCTTTTTCTTCCTTTAACTTGAGCCTGATTATCCATTTACTGTTTTAAATTATGGAATTATCCTTTTTTTTTGAGGTGTGTGATCGCATTTTATTTATTTTTTTTAATTTTATTTTCTAATTATTCTTTACATTCAAAAACATTTCCCCTTTCCCGTTTCCTCCCTCCCCGAAAGTTCCATAAGCCCCCTTCCCTCCCTCTTTTCCCCATTCAATCCTCTCTCGCTTCTCTGTCCTGGCATTCCCCTACATCCAGTCTTTCTAGGACCAGGGGTCTCTCCTTCCATCTTCTTGGAAATCTATAGATATGCGAATTGTGTCTATATAATTCTCTGTATTATAAATTACATATAAAGTAATTCATGCTGTCTTCATTGTACTTATAAGTGAATTCACCCTCAAGTGACATTTTATGAGGTTCTTTAATGACATCAAATTTTGTATTATATTGTAAACCTTATTCTTTTTCTATCCTAATAATGTAGGGAGAATGCAAACACCTTTTTCTCTTTTAAAATTAACAATTAGATTTCTATACAATGATTACTGATAGAAAGGCTTAATTTTAAATGTCAGGATCAATATAATCTTCCATTATATTTAATCTAACTATAACAATCCAAAAGTTTACTGTGTTTGTAATATAAAAACAACCTCCAGAATCCTTATTGATTGATTTCGGATATCAGGAATTATTTAGTGGGGGTTGATATCAAGAACTATAAAGGATCATGTCTGAACCATGCATTTATGTCTAACATTACACCAAAGCTAATGGTTTGTAACTCAATGGGACAGTGAGGATGCTATGCCACATGGTTGCTATATTAAAGGAAAGGTTTACTTAGAGAAGCATTGATACACACACAATCCCTGGGGGCTATAAACTGAAATATGTTGTAGGTGTAATGGAATTACTAGTATTATTTGTAATTACAAAGCTGAGCCTTACATACACTTAGAGACAGAATTGGAGACCTACCAGTATTGCTCTTTCAAACACTATTTTCAGCTTCTCAGTTGACTAACTATATCCTTTGTATTTATAAATTATATTGATTAGTTGGTTGGTTGATAATACTATGAACATGCTAGCTATTGTTCTTGATTGAAACTATGATTTGAAGCATGATTTGAATAAAACACATAGTTGCACATATCAGTTAGAAGTGAACTCAAATACTCATTCATAGATATGCCACAAAATATATTCTGGGTCTTGAAACAGAAAAATATTTGTGATACAAATTGCTTCATGTAATTCCAGAGACCATGCTCATCAGCTCACATATGACCATAGAGACCTACGAGGTAGTACTTTGTACTGCAGAGCACAGTTAAATATTTGACTACACAGTTGACACAATACTGACCAAGCAGGGGGTAGAGATTTCACTTAAAATGCAGGGCGTTGTCAGTGACAACTCAGGAGGTGGCCACACAGAAACAAATGCATCAGTGTAAAGCTGCAGTGTTGGAAATGAAATCCACTGCTGGGGTGAGATCAAAGTTTGCTGTTCTCTATTTCTATTGTCACCACGATGGTCTCACTTTTTTCCACTTACAGTTTTATAAAAGTAGAAAGAAAATTATGAGAGTACAAGAAAGAACAAAGTAAACAAACTGAATGAAGCTTGGGTCTAGGAGGAGGCCATTCACCTGAGTGTTCCAGAAGCCAGGAGACAGTCCCCATTTATACCAGTAGAGAGATGTTGTCATTGGAAGCATTTCAGCTGGCATTCCTCGCTGAGCCCCAGAGGCTCTCAGTGTTTGTAGAGAGCGCTGCATGGACTGCTCTTGGTTATAAACTTGGACATTACTTCTGAAGGAAAATCGGTAAAAGTGACAGGTGTATGATTCTCTAGGCAATATTTTGTTGCCTGGAGTTTATTTAAATTGTTTGTTTTCTGTTGACTGAAAGAAGAGGTATTTACCACAGCATATGCCATATGACAGGGCATATTGTTTGATTCCTCAGAAATCTTGTGTTTGAGAGTAGACAGACTTTGGGTACTAAATCTTCATTAAAGCCGTGATTGTAATAGCCAATTCATCAGCATGCAAGCAGGCTCAATTAAAACTTTTATTCATTTGTCTTTTCAGATTTCAAAAAGCATTCTCTCTATTGCTTTGCTATCTTCCCATAGCTACACATTTGGCACATTTGGTAGCTTCCGTTTCAATCTAGCAATGTTATCTTTGAGTGTGATTATTTTAGAGTAGTTCATCCCTTTCTTAAATCAAGAACACATATGTTAGTGATAGAGAACAAGTTAATGAAAGCAATTCAGTGCATAAGGCTATGGCCTGACAGTAATGTAGTCAGACAGGCAGCTTCAGCCATTATTTGAATAGAGTACTATAAGGCAATAAATTATTTTCATTCTGGAATGACAGGGGTGAACATCTTCCACGCTGTGTATCACCTGGTTGTTGTTATCACAAACCTCTTTATTCTGTAACGAATAATGGCAAATAGAAAGGGCTTTAGAGGGGTGACATGCAGGTAATATTTCCTGATAATAAGGATGTAACACTTGCTGCCACAACAAATGTACTTCCTGCTGGCATGTTTTATGTGGAGTTGCTGTCATTTTTCTCACTGCCCTTAGAGGGAAGAAACTTTCATATATGCACTGACAGGTGGGCGAAGATAATAGATCTTGTGAAGTGCTTAATGCAACAAACATATCATCTATCATATGTGAACTTGTATTGATTTCATCCTCATTTTCTTAACACTGGTATAATTAATCTCCTGCAATTAACGAAGTGTCAGATTGATCATTGACTTTTAATCAGGATAATTTATACATTAAAACAGTAAAATCCAGTCTGAGTTTAAGATTTGTCTGCAGTGAGCTATTTTAATTTCAGAGACCAGAGATATATGACCCATACCAAAGTGGCAATGCTATTATTGCGACGCAGAGTAGCTCTTTGTTGCTCTGGGTATCCTTCAAGGGATCAAGCACATGGGCGTCATCTGGCCTCTTCCCTTCTTGGCAATCTTTGATGAAGGTACAGAACAAAGCCAAAGGCAACGAGGGTATAGACAGCTTGTCTCTGCTTTGTTTGAATAAAACAAAGGCCAGAATGTCATCAGCAAATCTCAGAAGAAAAGAAATGTGACTTTGGTCTGTTTGAATGAAAGAGAGAAATCAAATCCATCTAAAAGCTTACCTCACATGCTTATGCCAACTGTATGTGTTCATTTACTTTGAGATTTAGGAGAATGTGAAGTGTTAACCTCAGTAAGGTGAGCTTTGTCTCAGACATCACCGATGACCATGATCACAGTTAGACTGCCATTCAGCTACAGAGAGATGTTAGATTCTTTCTGCACATATAACATACAGCTAATGAAACCATTGCAGAGTTCTGTTAAGAACAGTTTTGAAACATGTAGATCTATTAATTTAGGTTTAGGTTTTTTTTGTTTTCTTTTGTTTGTTTGTTCTTTGTTTTGTTTTTATTTGTTTTGTTTTTTGGAGATTGTTGGTCTAATTGCTTAGCCAGCATTCTATTTACCAAATATGTCTGGGCAGTGTAAGTATGTGTTGTCTTTCTCAGTATAACACTGTTTCCTGCTTCAGAAAGCATCCAGTGTGACTTCCTCGTGAATCTTTGAAATAGATGGCATCCATGATGTACCCTGACAAAACGAAACTAGAAAAATGATATGGAATTACATTGGCAGTGCTCTGAGGGTTAGTGTGGAGCTCGACTTAAATGGGCAAGATGAGATTCTGAGGTTGTGTGTCTCCATCCAGACTCGCTTTTAACTTCTGCAAAATATTCAGCTCACCCATTCTGATTGTCTCATCTAGTGCAGCAATAAGATATTGCTGACTTTGTCCTAGCTCATCACAGTATCAGCCATAAGCAACATCCTCCGTGCTGATTTTCATGAGAGCAATCAATCAACAAGCCTAGACATCTGAAGCCACGAGTGCTAGCCTGACTGCTTGTTTCCTTCATCATGTCTTGTTCTGTTTACAGGGATCCTCCTCCTTCTTCTTTTTTTTTATTGAAAAAGGAAGTAAAAACATTTTATGATAAAATTAAAGATTTACATGGAAAATGGTTCTGACAAAATTGAAGAAGCATATAGAAAAACACATTAAGATTGACAATTTTCATGGAAAATTATAGAGTAAAATGGTAGACATAAAAACATTGCTAAATTAATTGAAAAAGGAATTAGAAACATTTTATGATAGAATTGCAGATTTACATGGGAAATAATTTTAATAAAATTGTAGAAAAATATAAAATAATATTATAATTGAAGATTATCATGGAAAATTACAGATAAAATAGTAGGCATAAAAATATTTCTAAGTTGATTGAAAGTGGAATTATAAACATTTTCTGATAAAATTGAAGATCTACATGGAAAATATTTCTGATAAAATTCAAGGAATATATAGAAAAACATGTTAAAATTGACTCTTTCATGGAAAATTATACAGATAAAATGGTAGGAATAAAAATATTCCTAAGTTGATATAAATATAA
The DNA here is from genome assembly GCA_036184795.1 of Tokudaia tokunoshimensis. Lineage (NCBI taxonomy): Eukaryota > Metazoa > Chordata > Mammalia > Rodentia > Muridae > Tokudaia > Tokudaia tokunoshimensis. The sequence continues at coordinate 16,212,016 of BTHU01000004.1, read as the reverse complement.
TTATAAATATTTTCTGTTAAAATTGAAGATTTACATGGAAAATATTTCTGATAAAAAAGAAAAAATATATAGAAAAACATTAAAATTGAGGATTATCTTGGAAAATTATACAGATAAAATGTAGGCATAAAAATATTTCTAAGTTGATTGAAAGTGGAATTATAAACATTTTCTGATAAAACTGAAGATTTAGATGGAAAATATTTCTGATAAAAAACATTACTAAATTGATTGAAAGAGGAATTACAAACATCTTCTGATAAAATTGAAGATTTACATGAAAAATATTTCTGTTAGACTATGTTTTTTGTTGGGGAATTGAGTCCATTGATGTACTATTAAAGAACAGTGATTGTTGCTTTCTATTATTTTTGATGCTATTTTTATGTTTGTGTGGTTACTTTCTTTTGGGTTTGTTGGAAAAAGATGCCTTTCTTGCTTTTACTAGGGTGTAGTTTCCCTCCTCATGTTGGCGTTTTCCATCTAATATCCTTTGTAGGGCTGGATTTGTGGAAAAATATTGTGTAAATTTGGTTTTATCATGGAATATCTTGGTTTCTCCATCTATGGTAATTGAGAGTTTTGCTGGGTATAGTAGTTTATGCTGGCATTTGTATTCTCGTGGGGTCTGTATGAGATCTGCCCAGGATCTTCTGGCTTTCATCATCTCTGGTGAGAAGTCTGGTATAATTTTGATAGGTCTGCCTTTATAGGTTACTTGACCTTTTTCTCTTACTGCTTTTAATATCCTTTCTTTGTTTAGTGCATTTGGTGTTTTGATTATTATGTGCCAGGAGGACTTTCTGCTCTGGTCCAGTCTGTTTGGAATTCTGTAGGCTTCTTGTATGTTCATGGACATCTCTTTCTTTAGGTTAGGGAAGTTTTCTTCTATAATTTTGTTGAAGATGTTTACTGGCCCTTTAAATTGGAAATCTTCCATCTCTTCTATACCTATAATCCTTAGGTTTGGTCTTCTCATTGTGTCCTGGTTTTCCTGGATGTTTTGACTCAGGAGTTTTTTGCATTTTGCATTTTCTTTGACTGTTGAGACAATGTTTTCTATGGTATCTTCAACATCTGATATTCTTTCTTCTATCTCTTGTATTCTGTTGTTGATGCTTGCATCTATGACTCCTGAATTCTTTCCAAGATTTTCAATCTCCAGAGATGTCTTACTTTGGGATTTCTTTATTGTTTCTACTTCCATTTTTAGATCCTGGATGGTTTTGTTCAGTTCCTTCACTTGTTTGTGTTTTCCCATAATTCTTTAAGGGATTTTTGTATTTCATCTTTAAGGGCCTCTACCTGTTCACCCAAGCTCTCCTTTATTTCTTTAAGGGATTTTTGTGTTTCCTTTTTAAGGGCTTTTACCTTTGACCCATGTTCTCTTGTATTTCTTTAAAGGAGTTATTTATTCCCTTCTTGATGTCCTCTAACAGCATTGTGAGATGAGACTTTAAATCCAACTCTTCATTTCAGGTGTTGGGTTATCCAGGACTTGCTGTGGTGGGAAAACTGGGCTCTAATGATGCCAAGTAGCCTTGGTTTCTGTTGGTCAAGTTCGTAACACTTACCTTTTGCCATCTGGTTATCTCTGGTGTTAGTTGGTCTTGCTGTCTCTGGCTGGAGCTTGTCCCTCCTATGGGCCTGTGAGCCTGTGTCTGTACTCCTGGGAGACCAACTCTCTACTGGCAGGGCTGTGCACAGAAGGCTGTGGAGCTGTCTGGTTCCCTGCTGCAAATGAAGGCCTGAAGGGAAGACTCCTGTCTCACCAGCTCCACTGATGTTATGCTCTGTGCTCTCCTAGCTGCACCCCTCCAGAGAGAAGGTTAAGCTCTCACCTCCACATTCAGAAGTGAAATCAATCGCTGCTGGGAGATCATTCTCTCCTTATGGGCTAAGCATAGAAGGCTTTGGAGCTGCCTGGTTCCCTGCTGCAGATGGAGGCTGGAAGGGAAGACTGGAATCCTCCTTCTTTATCACATCCTTGAATGATCTTTTGAGGATTTTTGTTGAGAATAAATTGCTACGTGTATTGAATCATCCAGAACTTTATTGATCTAAAAATCACAAATCACAGGTCGATAATTACATACTAAGTTAATTTCTCTCTATAAATGTTCATAATCAGTTGATTTCAGAATAGTAAGAATACACATACAAAAAAAAAACAACCAACCAAACAAACAAACAAAAAAAAACCCATGCAATTTATGGACTAGTGCCAGAAGAAATCATTAGTAATTTAGATGTACTTGGTTTCTGATTTTTACTGAGTGGTGATGTCTATTAGGGTGGAAGATGAAAGATGGTTTAAGGTAGGCATAGCTTGTAAATTATCAACTGACAGAGCCCAGCATGTCAATATCTCCAGTGCAGATGCAGATCTTGAAACTCAATCTGTGGTATCAAATGAATTTCTGTTATATGTATGTATATGTATGTGTATGTGTGTGTGTAGATTAACTTATGTGTGATTTTTTTTGCCAGTATGTATGTATATTTATCACATGGGTGCTTGGATCCCAGAAAGGTCAGAAGAGGGCCCAGGTATTAGATGTCCTGGAACTGGAGTTGAGGATATTTGCTAATTACTATATGGGTGGCTGTGAACCAAACCCAGGTCCTATGCAAGGAGAACAAGTACTCTTCACCACTGAGCTATGTTACTAGCCCCAGAATCATAAAAATTTGGGTTTAATCATTTGACAGGATGATTTCATCCTCAGTCTCTTTTATGTCAGTAAGTATCTAAAATGTTGAAAGGAAATGTGGCTTGGTAATTTCTGTTCCTGCAATTCTATTAACACTTCTGATGGATTTGGTGGTATGTATTACAATTTAGTCATCCTAGATGTATTTCAGCCATAATAAATGAAGGTCAGATAAGATCATGATGTGCTATAGCAATAACAGCATATACGGTGAGCTAAACTGTGGGCACCTGACTCTAGTTCTCAGCTTCTACAGTGGTATATGGTGCATACTCATGGCAGAGGAGAAAGATAGTTTTTCTTTCCAGTTATTTTAAATTACATTTCTGTTTGTGATGTTGTTTTATTTCTTCATCATTACTGCAAATTTTATGTGAACTACATTAAGATTATGCATCCCATAATTAGATGGGAAATATTTCACCTACATTCCACATGCTTGAAAGTATTTTCCATTTTTAAGACCTCCGTGCATGGCTCAAGTATATATTTTGTATTTCAGCATACATGTGCCTTGGAGGATTGTGCTGAGCACTATTGAGAACACTTTCTATAGTAAAGTTCTATAAATAGTTCTATATAAAATGCTTGCACTAGTGTAATGAAAACATACTATTATTCTGATATTGTTTAATATATTGTTTTAAATAATTTAAAACTTGGGAGAGTGATTGCTGTCTGGGTGATCTTTACTAAGTAATAAAATATAGCTCGATGCTACTAATGTTAAAGTTTATGTACAGAAGCAGATAGCCTGTGGACATTTTGGAATACAGAAAACACCACTTTTTTTAGCAATGTAAACTAGTCATATTGTCAAAATAAAACATATTCAGCATGTTGAATGAAATACACTATCTTAGATTATCTCTATTTGCCATAAAGCATTGCTTTTACAAGAATTAAACTTTACTTATAAGGTTAGGTTTTTAAGGTTTGTCTTGTTTTGTGCACATGTATTATTGTGTGTATGCATGTGTGTGTGTGTGTGTGTGTAAAGAGGCCAGAAAGGGTGACAATCCATTTGTATCTGGAATTACAGGTGGTTGTAAGCTCACTAACAAGAGTGCTGGTGGCCAAACTCAGGTGGTCAGGAAGAGCAAAATGTATGCTTAACTGCTGTGCAAACACTCTTTCTACCATGCACTCTTAAATGGAGTTGCATCTTTTCTTTTAGCTACATCTACTGCACATTGTAAAGGTAAAGATCAACATCTTCCAAATTTCAATATAATGATCTGCTCACAGCTGCTGAGCTGTAAGTGGACAGTCTAAGCTCTTGTCCTTTACTCTCACAGCCTGAGTGAGAAGGCACTCGGATAAAAATCAAGGCAGTGGAAGGAAAGAGCACTGTTTTCTTTTATCCATCCTAACATGTGGTCAATGTTTTACTTAGTGATTTATGTTCTTTACTACTTCTTGGTTAACTTTTAAAAAATAGAGAGAACCAAACATAATTAAAAAGTGTGTTTTTCAAAAACCTATATACACAGAACATATAATCTTTATATTTACATTTATATCTATATCTATATTTATATATTTACATTTTATATTAATATTTTATATTAATATTTATTATTTATATTTATAGCCAGGTTTTCAAATGAAAGTTTCTCCATTGAAATTCACAGGCAAACTGCATTGCCTACTATCTTTTTGCCTGTGACTAAATTGCATTTGTGTTCATTTCTAAATGGCTGACTTCTGAGCCTAGGCTTATTCTGATTCTCAAAATTTTGATACAATTGCAAAATTTTGGCTTACAAAATACAAAATACTTTGTAAGATCACTTGGCAAACTCATATTTTCATGAGTGACAAGTTTAATAAATGAGAATTTTTTTAATTGATTAAAAAATATTTCATTTTTTTTCTATTTGTAATTGATGCATGCTAGTTATCAAACTTTCATTTAGCCAATTTCATAATGAAACCAAAATTTATATGTTATTTGATTTAATTTTAGTTTCAAGCACTAAAATTATGAGAAAAATATCCATCTTTTCAAAGGCAATCTTGGGATATAGTTCCCTGGCAGAATGCTTCCTCAGCAAATATAAGGTCATCGGTTCAGCTCCCTAAACTACCAGAAAACAAGACTCAAATACCTCTTCTACTCTTTAAAATGAAAGAACAGCTGGGCAGTGGTGGGACATGCCTTTAATCCCAGAACTTGGGAGGCAGAGGCAGGCAGATTTCTGAGTTCGAGGACAGCCTGGTCTACAGAGTAAGTTTCAGGACAGCCAGGGCTGTACAGAGAAACCCTGTCTCAAAAACAAAACAACAAAACAAAACAAAAACAAAGATATCTATAACATGAGTTTACCCCATGATGAGGCACAGCATATTATAATAGAATCTGAATACATACATTATTTTTTATAAAAACCATCACATGTCTGTTATTTCTAAGTACTTTTACAGCTGAGATATAGAAAGTGATGAGAAAACATCCATGTTCATTTTTTTGTCTTCTCCATCTCTTCTCTCTCAATATATTACTCATTTGTAAAGAGTATTATAGTAGCTTCCCTATTGAGATAATAGAACTATACAGTGAATCAGTAAATATACTAAAATGAAGTGTGAGTTTCAAAACATATAAATGTTTAAAGAACATAGTTTTAAATGATTATATAAAACTCTTCCAGCTGGATTCCTCCAAATTTTCTGACAGATGTGTGAGATATTTTCAGCAGTGGCATCAATCCTTGGTAGAAATCAAGAGCCAAACCATAGCCTATATTGTTCTGAGGGTTTCTTGTTTTCCCATGACCAAAAAATTGAAAGGTTTTCCATATTGGTACTGGAATTTTTTTTATATATCTGTGGCTTTTAAGCAGAGCATTACCATCTCAAGAGGTACAACATTATTTAATTATGTATATGTAATTAGATATAATATCGAAATATTAAATTTATATATTGTAATTTTACTTCTGATATTCTATATCAAAGTCCATGCATTTTTATATAAAGTGTATTCTTATTAATCTAATATTTTATAAGCTTCTGGGAATCACTTATTGATGATGATGAAAATTCTACAATTGGATTATCCTCCTATTTATCTTTCTAGGAACAGGATTTCTTCAAATCCATGGTAATCCTTGTTTATATTTTATTCCATATAAGACAACTACATTGCATGAGAATTTCCTCTAAACACACTGCCTGCCATAGGGAATGTTGACAATAAGCTCTAGAAATGTCACGTTAAACGTGCTGTCTTCTCAAGTGTTCATACCTACACATTATTTTATTTCTTTCCAGGTTATTTAATAGTGATAAAGACTGAAATTACTATCCCCATTAAATACAAATATTTATAGCTGTTAGTGATATCGTATATAATATTTTGTTCAAATTATACCTCTCTAAACATTTGTCATTTCCTTATCCTGGAAATATCATTACTTTTTCCAGGTATTTGAAACATAAACTGTCCGAGTCATCTCTGTTCATTCCACTTGCAATCACACACTGGAATGTCTTATACTTAACTGTTCTCCATCCCTCAGTGACCCTGAATCTTCTCAGCATTTGATAAACAATATTGTTCTTTAGTATTCTATAAAATAAAAATTTCAAAATGTATACATTCCATATTGGAGTCAGATCTTGCGACATTGGCTTTTAAAACAGTTTATCAGTGTTCCTCTCTATCGTGGGAAATCAGGCCTAGCGTTTCATGATTCTGATTTTTCTTTGCTTGTTTTCAGGAGATACTGTGCTCATAGGAAAAACAACACATAACTAGAAACTTTGAAATATCAACTGATCTGCATAGTTATGTAGCTCACTGGTAATAATTCTCTGTCAATATTTGGATAAGAATTCCTAGTAAGATCAGCTACAGGCAAAGCTACAAATGATATTTCTTGGTGGAAGAGCACCTTTTAAAAAGTTTCACTAGAACAAATTGTGCAGCTAAAAGGCACTACACTTTTTAGTAATTAACATCACTGCCTTCCATACCATGCCTTCCCTTCAACTTAATTATCTCATACATATGCATTCTTGGCACCTGAAACAATTGCCTTTCACAAATGATAAATATTCTGCCAACAGTAGTAGTGTCCCAACTGGTGTGATATTTGGTGACAAGTAAATATCCCTAGATGGTGGATGAATGGCATATGATAATCAAAGGGATGTCTGTAAGTGACAATGTTTATGAGTATGTATAATTTTGGGATGTCATTTGTACTCAATCAAAATGGAGATGCAGTCTTGCATAGACACAAACACACAGTCCTCCTTGAACACATACAATGGACAAGAAAATTCTGCCCAAAATAGTGTGGTTGGCATAGCCTGTTCAGCAAAATTAGCTCTATTAGGTTCAATAAATTGAGGATAAAGAAGATTGTTCAGAAAGGGAAAAAAAATTAAAAGTGCAGTGTTCGTGACAGAGGGCAATAATGGTAACTAAGAAAATACTACAAGCAATTTGATGTATTTCAAACTTAACATATTAATGTGGCTCAATGCAGATAGATGATGAATATATTGAAATTATTTTGTGTGGTATAGATACAATGATAAGGTATTTTTTTTAGTATTAAGAGGATTCTGACTTCAAAGTATCTTTACTATAATTTACTATAATATCCAACTTACAATACCCACAAAATGAAATTTTATAAGTTAAAATTCATTTGATGGTGAAGCCCCAGAAAGATAAATGTCACTTATTAAATATGGTTGAAAGGAAATTATTCCAATTATTTAGGGCAAAACTAAATAATTACTCTTAAGATCTTTATCATAGAAAAATCATGTTATGAGTATAATTCCTAAAGGAAACGTTTACATATGTGTGGGTCTGCATTCTGTCTTGTAGCTGGGCTGTAAAAGTGCTGCTGGTGAGGCAAAATGCAGGGAGCTACACTGTGTTTACCCTGATGCTGGGCTACTGAGACACCACTCAGGGGATCAGAAAACATAGTCTAAAATGTGGGAGGCCAAAGCTGGGATCCCTTATCCCTGGGTCTAATCCCTGCTGGAAAACTGTAAAGAGTAGTCAGGAATAAAGGACAGGAATCCATAGGCCCTCTATGAGGCCAGGACTAGGTGCTCCCAAAGTTTCAGACATCCATTCACTGTTTAGAACAGAGTTGCAAGCCATAACACCCCCCACCTCCCAAGGGCTATTACAAGCCAGCGGCTGGGGAAATGGGGACTCAGGCTTAGCTCATTGACCTTAGCTTGGTGAAGGCTGTCTGGGAGCACAGAGAGGCCTTTTGTGGGAGATTTAGGGAATGGAGCTGGGTAGGCAAAGACCTTCTCCATGCTCTTCATGGAGGTTTTGATAGAAGAGACAGTCCTTGGTTCCAAACAGTTTATTGATTTTTTTTCGTGGACATTGGGTACATAGCAAATCCTAAGATTAAATACCTTTTGCAGGAAGGAATGTCTTGGAAGGGAAACTTATTGGCTAAATCCTCAGGAGCTCTATAAGTCATTAGCATGGAGAATTCTGTTCTGTACTATGAGACCAACAGGGAAGTAGGGTAATATGTTCCAGACTAGGAATCTATTAAGGAGCAGGAGATACCTACTACCTCATGTGGATACTTGGGAGCCAAGGTTTTGAACAACTCAACCTTACTAAGTTTCCTGGCATGGTTCACTGTCCCACATATAATCATTAGTATGATCATTTTTTATAAAGGAAAATATAAGGGGATTATCCTTCATGAATGAGAAGACAAGCAATATCCAGTCTTTAAAATGGAAATGGTAGCAGTACACATTTGTCCACAGAAGTCTTGAATGCAAGAAAATTTCAAGATATCCAGTGCTTAGGAAAATGTGATGGGCAACCTACATATCCAAGTGTGGTCTGATTTCTGCAAGTCTTTATAGTTGTAGAGATTTCATTTATGGGTTTGACTGAGGGAAACTTGGGCTCTTATTGTATTTCTCTTATAAATCCAGAACTACCGAAAAGTGTTGCTGATGATCACAGCCCATTAAGCTGAGCACTTGGTTACATGTCACATTCCACCATCGATGTCCTCTAACAGTCCCGATGTTTTACTACATGACACATGACATTTGAACTTATTTATTTTGCTTTACCGCAAGGTTTCAATTATTTTAACTATTTCCTTACCCATACTTCTGCTAAATTCTTTTATTTAGACAAAGTTGCAACATATTAAGATAGTAAAATATATGGAGATTTTTTTTTCAAATTTAATGTTACATTAAGTTAGTTACCCATTGATAATCTGGACATGTTGACTCATATCTATTCTATCACCTGGGAGACTAAAGCAGGGGATAAAAATATCATCCACTTTTCCTGTTTGTATATATTCACCTAAGTCACACACTATCACTCAGCACTAGAAGTACAAGAGCCTTCATTGTGCAGGGTTCTTCAAAAACTGGCCATTTCTCATTGCCAATATTCAATCTACACACCTAAATCATCAGTAGGTAAGCATTTCTCCATGGATTATAACATCAAAAGCATTGCTTGAAAGGGTATTTCTTCTGTAGCTTGTGGAGTGAGAGCAAGGTGATTAGAGCTTTCTTCTGTTTTTAAATACCCAGCAGCAGGCATATACTTCCTATTTGAACAACTCTTAATTTTGGCTCTAGGCTCTTTATCAATCATGTTTCATTGCTGTAGCAATTTCAGCACTGATAGTTCATTTCTTGTGAGAGAAAAACCCTTGTCATCATTCTTCCTGAATCTGCTTTGCAATTTTCTGTTATCTAGCTTCTTTCACACTATATGAGATTTCACTAATAACAAAGTGAAACCAAGATCTATTACTGTCAATTTAAAAGCAATATTCAGATATACCTCATAAAATTCCATTTATAAGCATATAACAATTTAAAAATCTAATACAAAATCCTAATATCAATTCATAAGCATATAACATTTTCAATATTAAATGTGAAATCTTCATATTGACCTGGGTTGATAATGATGCCTGTACCATACTGTTACACACTGACCTTGCAAAATACATCAGCTGCCTCTTTTGAGATAGCCAATCAATCTGAATACATTTTCAGATGAATTTTCTTTTCTGATGAATAACCTCTAAGATTACTTCCCATTTACCAAGTTGGAATGACCTCAAAGATGATTTGATTTTTCTTGTAAATGCTAAATACTCTCCAGATCCTGATACTTGGAGCAGAGAACAGGGACAGTTGTCTAACCCTTTATGAAAGCAATTTGAAGAAAACCAAACACTAGACATCCATCTATTAACAGTGCCGATAGATTCTTATAATCTAACCAAAAGATTAGTATCTTTAACCATATATGTACAAATTTTATGTGACTCAGGCATAAAAGATAGTCATGGAAAAAAGTTCAAAAATTCAGAGAAAGAGAAGAAAAGATAAGATAGTAAATTGCTTATAGAAACATCTTCCTTGAAATACAAGTTTCTACTGACTCATCCTGGGTTCTTTAAAACTTTAATGTTCTTAGACCTGGAAATATCTTGATCACGCCTGTTAAACTGGAAGAGTCTCAAGTGCTCTGTTATCACACAGGCATATTTTTTTACATTAAAAACCAACTTAGTAATTTAAAATTGCAAGTTCAGAGCTTGTTTGAGTTGTATAAATTGACATTCCATGTAGATAAGGAAAATATTTATTTTTATTTAATAAGAAAGCATTTCTGTCTATGGGCACTACAAGCATTTTGTGGGTTTTGTTTAAGAGCTTTAAGCTACTGTGTTGCTGAAGACCAGGATTAAATATAATTAAATTCAATTGCACATCAGAGGCAGAACTGTTATTTTAATATTAGATTCTCTATATAGTTGTTCAAGATTCGTCTATGGGAAGCAAAATTTAACATTTTCTTTAAAAAATTTTGACAGAGTGTTGACTCTATCAAATGAGGGTATTATCGCCCTTTCTATGGAAACCTTTATATTCTCCACATATCAAGAACATTTGTCTAAATGAGATTTCTATGGTTGTGAGAAAACACTATATCCAATAAAAACTTGGAGAGTAATTTCAGCTTACAGTTCCATATCACAGTATATCCCTGAGAGAAATGAGGGCAGTTAGCCAAACATGGAAGGAAACTAGAAGTTGTAGCTAATGCAGGGGCCAAAGGCCATGGAAGGTTGCTTCTTATTGACTTGCTCCTGATAGCTTGAACAACCTGCTGTCTTATAACACCCAGGACTACCAACCAGCCCAGGAGAAGACACCCTTAACAGTGAGTTGGATCTTCTCATATCAGGAATCATTGAGGAAAATTAATCACAGGTAAATTTGATGAGGTCCTTTTCTCAACTGAGTCTCTTTGAACATAACTATCCCTTTGGTTAAGCTGACATAAAACCATCCATCCCAGCACTCCTTGCTGGGATGTCCCTTCTTTCAGCTGCTTCCTCCCTTCATTGCCATGGTGTTATATATACAAGAGCATTCCAACAATAGTTGAATGATGCTAATATATAAATTTGTTTCTTTAAAAATCTTAGAGAAAACTTTCTGCCTATTGCCCAGATCATTTTGGGAGATGTTAAGAGGGGCATTGTAACATACAGTGACACTAGGGTGCCTGGTGAGTGTCATAATTCTAAACAAATTTCATTTTCTGCTTTGACCATAGACAGTGATTGGACCATTGCCCTATTTTGGAATAATATAGCTAATAATCCAAATATTTTAACTATAACAACAATAATAACAAAAGATAACTGTTCATTGCTTTGTGTGTCAGTCATAAATGTCTGTAGTCAGTTTGCTACAGAGCTAGTAAGAATTTCAATTTGAAAAAGAGAAAATAGGTATATGAAAGGATTTGTATGGAGAAAAGGCAAGGGAGAAATCATATAATTACAATATAGAGCCAAATAACCCTATTAAAAAATGGGGTACAGAGCTAAACAAAGAATTTTCTCCTGAGGAATATCAAATGGCTGAGAAGCACCTAAAGAAATGTTCAGTATCCTTAGTCATCAGAGAAATGCAAATCAAAACAACCCTGAGATTTCACCTCACATCAGACAGAATGGCTAAGATCAAAAACTCAGGAGGCAGCAGGTGTTGGTGAGGATGTGGAGAAAGAGGAACACTCCTCCACTACTGGTGGGACTGTAAGCTGGTACAACCACTCTGGAAAACAGTCTGGCGGGTCCTCAGAAAACTGGGCATGACACTTCCGGAGGACTCTGTTATACCACTCCTGGGCATATAACCAGAGGATTCCCTGGTATGCAATAATGACACGTGCTCCACTATGTTCATAGCAGCTTTATTTATAACAGCCAGAAGCTGGAAAGAACCCAGATGTCCCTCAACGGAGGAATGGATGCAGAAAATGTTGTATATTTACACAATGGAATACTACTCAGTAATTAAAAGCAACGAATTCATGAAATTCTTAGGCAAATGGTTGAAACTGGAAAATATCATCCTAATTGAGGTAACCCAATCACAAAAGAACACACATGGTATGCAGTCACTGATAAGTGGATAAGCCCAGAAACTTGTCATACCCAAAACACAATTCACATATCAATTGACTCCCAAGAAGAAGGAAGGAGAGACCACTGGTCCTGGAAAGACTTGTTGCAGCAGTATAGAGGAATACCAGGACAGAGAAGCAGGAGGGGGTTAAATGGGGAACCGGGGGAGGGAAGAGGGCTTATGGGACTTTTGGGGAAGGGGGAACCAGGAAAGGGGAAATCATTTGGAATATAAATGAAGAATATAGAAAATAAAATAAACAATAACAAAAAAAGAATTAAAGGGAAAATAAATATATAATTTTTTAACTCAGGGAATGTAGTGGAATGTGTTTTGATTGTATACACTTCACATTACTCTACCACATTCTCAAAATTCACACTTAACTCCCTATTAAGTCAATTCTGTATTTCTTTCTATAAAAAAATATGCATGGGTTTCAATTTGTGATTCCTATATGCTTCTTGGTAAAGGAGCACCCACTGGAGCATGAGAAACCTATAATGGGCCACATCCTTAAAAGAAACTTAAATCTACCACAGAGGTCATAAACTGTCCATAGCTAATCAGGGAGGGATAGGAGCTCATGAACTGCTTCTAGATCCTTGGTAGAAGATTGACTAGTTTAATAATATGTTAGTTTTGCACAGACTACCACAGTTTGAGTTCATGAGTGCAACAGTATTCTTATGCCCAGAGATTCTGTTTCCTCCTAGTCTGTCTCATCCCCTGGATCTTAAAATGGTTATGGCCCCTCCTCTATTTTGTTCCATAGCTTTGGGAATGGGAAGAAAATAAATGTTCCATTTATGTCTGGTCATTTCTATTGCCACTTACTTTCTACAACCGAAACTGTGCTTGTTATTAATTTAACTTTTTAATATTTCATCTTAATTAACTGGCATCCTGGTTGTAGGTGATTAAAGTTCTAATAATTAACAATCAACTACCTTTGTAATTAATTGTATATTTAGACTATTTTAGTACTACTTGTGGGAGTTCCATAAGGATTTAACACTTTATTTTTAAAGTACTGGAGATTCAAATCAGGTCCCTGCATATGTTAAGCATATGTTCTACCACTGAGCTATATGTATGCCCCTTGCAGATTTAAACCTGTGATTTTTTTTCCATTCAACGGTATTTTTTAATTTAAAATCTAAAACTGTAGTTCTACTCTGATCTTATCAGTTCATCAAACATTTGTTGCATCAAAGTTAAAAAATAGCTGAGATCAACATGAAAGCAACAATCTCTGTGCTATGCCCCATTACCATTCCCCAGAGATGAACCTTCACACTTTCCGCACTTATTTTCTATGCTAGTTAGCATTGAAGTTATGAATAATATTCCTATTTAAATACTTCCACAAGAAGAAACCCTAACTAAAAATATGAAGATCTGGTTTTCTTGTTCTACTTCTCTTTCTTCCTCATCACACACTTGAATATAAATTTATATGGTAATTCTATATAGCTCTATAAGAAATGTATTGATATATCAAAACTTTAGTTGTTCGCTTATGTATTTTGAAAGTTTCCTCTACCTTCCTCCCTTCTCCCTCGAAGTATCAGTGATCATTTTATTATTTTCCCCAAAAGTCAAGATTTTTCTCATATCCTGAAATCATATTTGAATTCCTTTAATTCATTCTTTGATATGTGTGTATTAATCTATCATTGTACATAATACATTATTTATTTGGTATTTTACCTTAAAACAAAATTTTATATATTACCAATTTAAAGCCAATTAATATACTGAGTTTTTTCTCTCACTCCAAAGTCAAGATTACAGTGTCATTCAAGAGAATCCCACCACAGTAATATGATTTTACTAAAATTTCTTGGTGTTATCTCTCAGAAATGATCCATTTTCGTTCTCTAGTCTGTTATCTATAATAAATGTAATCAGTTCTGTTTAAATTTTTGTTGTCATTTTTATAGATTTAGTATGGTCTTGATACCCAGATAGGGCTAGCAATCACTTCATGACTCAGGGAGTCACAGACACTCAGTTATTCTCTTGCCTGTTAAGCACTGGGATTCAACCATGTACCATCATGTCAGCTCATATTTATAATTATATCTCATACCATAGATCTATACAGATATATTATTCTTCAATGCCTATTTACTCACAAATATGATCAAATGTTGCATTGATTTTCTTTACTGTTAGTCATATTGTATGTACATATAAACCAATTTTGAAAAATATTACAAAATTCCCTATCCAAAAATTACGTTTTTATCATCAGTCAACAGCATCTCATTAACTATTACTAACCTCACAAATATTAAAATTTATCACGTGCATATTCATTGTTTAATAATATACATTGAATAATCACTTTATTAATGTACTTATTTTTATTACTTAATTTATTACTACTGTACTTATATTCAGTACAGATTTCCATAAATTTCAGCTGCATATTGTTTCATGGGTATACCCTCTGTGCTGAAGGGAGTGAAGCACTGAGATTTGAGCACAACTCAAATGAAATCTCATGCCTCAGATACTGTTGAGGAAAGACTCTGGGCCATGCAGAAAAAAACATGTCCTTATTGAAACCTGGGCCTTTGTAGATGGCAAAACAGGAATTAAGAAGTTATGGAGTATTTGTAGAATTCATCATTAGTATTTTATACCAGGTTACAACTATTTTTCTAATTTAAATGAATGCTAGTTTATTATATCTAGAAATCTTTTCAGTCCAAATCTGAAAAAAGGCAGAGAATACTTCCTGTTACCTATTTTTTGATAGTTTTACTAGTGTTAAACCTAAGGCTTTTAGCAAGAGTCCTACCACCGAACTCTGTCTCCAGTTTTTCTCTTCTGTCTTTACTCTGAGATGGAGTCATGGTAAGTGACACGGCCCATAAGCTTGAAAGTCTCCTGCCTCACCCTCTTAGGTAGATTAGCTAATATTGCAGACATGGGCCACCAACCCTAACTCTGTATTTTCATTTGCACATTATCTTAGTAACAAATTTAAGTAGAAAAGGAGCAGAAGCTGTTCTAAGTTATTGTTCCTCCTTGTTAGTAACACATGGTAAATGTCTATGACATCAGAGGGTCAGAAATTTCTTCAAAGCTGTGGGCTATTGACTGTTTAACACTAAGATGCTTATGGGTTGTGTAGATAGTTCAGTTGGTAAAATGTTTGCCACATGTCTAAAGACCCAAGATTGGAACCCATGCCCCCAAACTAAGGTTTATATGGTGCTGCATCACTGTAATTGCAGTTATATGGAACAAAGACAGAAAAGTGCCTTTATCTTCTGAACAGCAACTAGTCTACATTCACTGGAATGTTCACTGAAAGAGCCTATTTCAGAAACAAGATGTAAAGTGATTGAGAAAGACACTTGAAGTCAATTTCTAACCTCTACACACTCACATGCATGTGCACACACACACACACACACACACACACAAACACAAAGTTTTTTTTAACTAACTTGTTAAAAATATAATTGATTTTTATCTAAATTTTAGCATTATAAAAAGCTGATTTAGCTTTGATATATTTGACTCAAATTTTGTTAATGCATTCATTTTATAAATATTTTTCAAGCTTCTTTTTATATTTCAGCTCATTCCTTGTATGGCATAATTGAGAAATTACTCACATATTTTCAGATATGAGAAATATATTTATGTCTAGCAACACAGCTTTTTAATAATCAGCAACTAATGCATTGTCCATAATGTAATATCCAGGTAGTGGACTGTTCACCTGAGGAAGACATAAGAAGTGTTGTAGATGTTGCTGACATATGAATATATCTGTAATTACACAGGCAAATAAATAAAATCTTAAAATTATTTGATATAATCTTTACTGAGCTGAATACTTATAAAAAAATCTATGATTGCTTGTATTTCAATCAAGTGACATCATAACAGTAATTCTCCATATTATTATAAATAAATCCTTCTCCCTACCAAGAATGGTTGCATAGAGTGATGGTGGTGTTTAGTGAGAGGCTTGATTTAAACTGAATTTCCCAATTGTGGTAGACTGGAGGGAATGAATACCCTGGACAGAAGTTGTTGATTGGGGAACAGAGGGAGGGAAGGGGACTTTCGGGGAGGGAGGAAACGGGAAAGGGGAAATCATTTGGAATGTAAATAAAAAAACTTAGAAAATAATAATAATAATAATAATAATAATAATAATAATAATAATAAGTTGTAATCATTTTTCTGTCTGATAAACTTTAAAGTACTTCTGAAATGATGTTAAGAGCAAGTAAAACACATGTATTTAAATGTAATTTGACTTTCCATTATTTAGAACTTACATGCATTTTCCATGACTCACCAAATCTACACAGGGCTCACAGGGTTCTCCGAGACTGGCATGGCAAGCATTGGTTCTGTGCCTTGTCCTCTTCATACATGCTATTTCGGTTAGCTTGGTATTTTGCGGAGACCCATTATAGCGGAAGTAGATATATCATTGACTCTTTTGCCTGCTTTTGAGACTCTTTAACTGCTGTTGATTTGCCTTGCCCAGCCTCAAGATGAGAGCTTCGCCTGGTCTTAACATATCACCTTTTGTCCTTTTTGACTTTTGCCTCTTGGAGGTCTGAACTTTTCAAAAGAGGAAACAATATCAGCACTTTGCTTTCTTTCTCTCCCTGCACCTATTCCATCCTTCATAGTATTTTACCATTTACATATCATTTACTTGTGCGGTAACTAATTTAAACACGGTTTTCAATAGATGAAACTATCATATTCAATCTTTACATAAAATAATATATAATTATGACATTTACCACTCTCATAGTTTACTTTCTGTTCCTGTAAGAAAGGCTCTGACAAAAACAACTCAGACAATAAAGAGTTCATCTGGTTTACAAGGTCACTGTTCATTGAGGGAAACAAGAGGAAGAACCCAAGGCAGGACCTAAAGCAGAAACCATGGGAGTTCTCTACCTACTGGCTTGCTCCCCATGGCTTGTTTATTTTACTTTCTTTTCCACTCAGGGGCACCTTCCCAGTGATGATGGCACTACAGTTAGTATAAATGGACCCTCCTTTCCACATTAATTATTAATAAAAACACAAATATTCCTAAAGTGTGTATGAAGAAGAAATTTTTTCAATTGATTTTTTCCCTCTTCCCAGATGGCTTTAGCTTATGTAACATTGGCTAAAGCTCAAAGGGGTGCCCCTCTGTCCTCTCCAACCCCTCCCTCTCACATTCATGGCCCTTATTCTTTAATTATTATGGTTATGTATACACACATACAAGTGTATACAGGTACGCATGTATGCTTGTATGTATGCATGTGCATGTATATATGCATAGATAATTCAGTTCAGTGTTTCTTGTACATATATGTGTTTAGTGCTGAGCAGTTGGTATTGGATAATCAATTAGGTCATTCATCCCTAGGGAAGACTAATACTCCATCTCTCAGCAGTCATAATCGAGGATTGTAACCCCAAGAGGTTTTCCTTATCTATATTGAAATGTCATCCGATGTTGTCACTGCTCCAGTCTTGCTTAGGTGGCTAATAAAACTTCATATAAATGGTTTCTTCTCATGTATTTCTATACACAATTGTCCAGAAGATTTCCCAGTCTATTGTTCTTAAGTCTCTTTTCTCTGGTGTTCAATTTCCTGATTCTTAGGTGTAATGTATTATTGTGGTTTTATCGATTGGATCTGAGCACCCAATGGTCACCTTTTATTTGTACTATGATCAGTGTTGGTTTTACACAATGGTCACTAAATTAGAAACCAACCAACCAACAAACCAACCAACCCATAAACAAACCAGAAAAACAAAAACTTTCTTTGGTGATTGCTGAGTGTGACAATTACCTGTTAGGATAGTGAAATATTTAGAATGAAGTTAGGAATCTAAGAATTACAGTGGTTCAGAAAAGTACAGTAGGAGGTTCTCCTTTACTAACTGTTTTAGTTTGCTGTTTGAAACAGATAAACTCCATGCTCAGTCTGGCTACACAGCCATGTCAATGGAGACTGTTTCACAGAAGACTTCCTGGTTTCCTGGCTTTTACTATCTTTTTACTTGCTTTAAAAGCAATCCTTAGTGATGAAGGATGGTATCTACACTTGCCTCTCTGTGGGTGTAAAGATTAATATTTAACATAAACCAAGAAATTATGATGATCTAACATAGTGGAAGAAGTATATTCTAGGGTCCCCGACTTCATTCACTAGCTTCAGGAAGTTGACTAATTTTTAGTACCAGATGTGACTAATCTTCTGTTGAGTAGACACCAAGTCTACTTAAATACACCCCCCAAGCACACATTTACATTTTTGCATGCAAACAGACACACACACACATATGTGCATTAAAAACAAAACCACATACTTATGTACATGTATACATACATATAAACAGCCACACACACACACACACACATGTACACATACTTCTGTACATAACAATATCAATCAAAGAAAAAGGATTTAATATTCAGGGGGAAATGGGAGGGATTTGAGAGAAGGTTTCTAGCTGGGGATAAAGGGAGAAAGTGTTATAATTCTATTTTAATTAAAGTACATTAAAATTAAAACTGAAATGACTAAAAATTATAATACAACCTAAAATGTAATAAAAATATCATGATCAAAGAGACTTGAAGAAGAAAGGTTTTATTTAAGGTTGTGATTCCACTTAACAGTCCATTATTGAGGGAAGACAGAGGTGGAATTCAAGCCAGGAAAGAATTGGAAGCAGAAACCATGGAGAATAGATACTTCCTACTGAGCCTCTGTCTGGCTCACTTTCTGTAGTGTTTAGTTGTAAATAAAATCCATGCTAGATCCGGCTATGTGCTAGCATCTTCAGTTTCACCCAACCCCATGGCTAGTTCTATGAGGCCATTTTGCCCTGGTTTCCAAGGCTAGCTTGCAAAGTTAACCAAACCAGTTTAATCCGAAATGCCTGGAGATGCTGCTAGCATTTCTCAGGCTATCCACCCCATGGGACTGGCCTGGAGAATGCCAACTACCACTCACTCAGCTCCTCTTAGCCCCGTGAAATGAAGAAATGAAAACACTAGAGACTTACAATGCCCATGCAAAGTGCAAAGAACACACAACTCAAAAATATAATTACAAGCTGCACACTTAGATTAGACAGATATACCACTACACTACTCTACTGCCCTAGCTACTTGTGACTCCTCCAGGCCACATGGGTCTGCTCCATCTTCAATCTCTTCTTCCTCCATCTTTTTCCTCTGTCCTCTGTCACTTCTCTTCTTCTCCTCCTTCTCTCCCTTTTCTAAAACTTTCAGCTCCTCCTTTTCCATCCACTTCCCAATCACAGACTGTAGATCTGACTAATTAAGATTTAATCTGCCATCACTTGAATACGTGATCTACTCCTCCTCGGAGAACCCCTCTTTTGGGGGAGGTGGAGGAAAGGGTTTATTCAAGTTACACATTCACATTGCTGTTCATCAACAAAGGAAGTCAGGACTGGAACTCACACAGGGCAGGAAGCAGGAACTGATGCAGAGGCCATGGAAAGATGGTACTTACCAGCTTGCTTCCCCTGGCTTGCTCAGCTTGTTTTCTTATAGAACACAAGACTGACAGCCCAGGGGTGTCACCACCGGCAATGGGCTTCATCACTAAATGAGAAAATGCCTTACAGCTGGATCTCATGGAGGCATTTCCTCAACTGAAGCTCCTTTCTCTGTGATAACTGCAGCCTGTGTCAACTTGAAACACAAACAGCAATCCACAGCAACTTTCTATTTGTGTACTTACAAACTCGGTGCATTTGCCTAGGAGTGTTGGCCTCCACAGAAGTATAGCCTTTTCCAGTCAACCATTAATTAAGACCATCTTTTACAGGTATGATTTTTGACTGCATGATCTCTCAATCCATTCTCTCTCAGATAACTCTGGATTGTGTTACTCTGAGAGCTGAAGCTAACTAGAATGCAAATTTAAATTGTTGTTATATTTATTTTGTTTTTCTTTCATTTGGTCTTTATCCGTATCTTAAATTCTGCTCTGTGTTTGAGAGAAAAGAAATCCTTTCTGGTTATATACCTAGAAACAGCTTGATGGAGTTTCTTTGTATGCCTTCTTAACTCATTTTAGGATGTAGGAGCTGGCTCAAAGATAGGTTCAGTTCTACAGCTGTAATTTGGATGAGTCATCAAAAGAAGCATGAAGGGAAATCCATTTTTTAGGATTTGATTTTTAAAGCCCATTAAGAAGTAATTTCCCCCGACCCTGGTTTTCCAAAACCGAGTTATTTGCTAGGAAGTTTATTTTGTGGAATACAAACCTTTGAGGAAATGTCAAAACAAATTCTTATATATGCCAAGGCATATGGACCATTTCAGTTGCTGTATTTTTTCTTAAATAGAAAGTTCCTTGAAATAACCTGTCCTAAATAACCTGCTGTATGATCTAGTTCTTTATTTTAATTCAAGAATGGTGGTTTAAAATCCTGTGAGTTATTTATTGCCACTGTCTTAACCTGCATTCTTTTATGATTATTTCCTGGTACTTTAGGTTTCATTCTAAGCACCAACGTCTCTATCTGTTTAAAAACTTACATGCATTCCATACTCCACTATTCTAGCCTTCTGAGCCATCTCTGTTATACTTTGGATATTATTGACATGTCATAAATGACACCCTCAATTAATAGTAGTTAACTTGTCACCATAGTGAAATGTGTATGTTCTTGACTCAGTAGAATAGCCATTCAAATACTGAATCCAGCACTTCTTTCTTAATCAGTGTTTCAGTCAGAAATGAGAAATGATACAATGAAGAAGACATTTTTGCCTTGTCAACTTGAACTATTAGTGAGTGAGGCAAATATTATTGAAGTTCAAGTGGTAAACATTAGTCATAGGTACAAGAACACATCAGACATGGGACCTCTTTTTATATGGCCATTTCTTTGTAAAATTATACCCTATGGCCTTGAAGCAGAAATATGTAATGGACAGTTAATTACTTGGGATATCTAGGTAATGAGAACAAATAATTTTCATTGACAAAGTTTTAGAAGTTATTCTTAGCAAAAAATATGATTCACTTTCTACAACATATTAAAAAGGACTTCAAGTGAATGTATCTAACTTTGAATATATGGTAGGTTATGAACAGTCTGTGCCATGGTATAGTATGAAACTTGAATTCTGGTGCAGCTTTGAATACTACATAAAAGTTTTTAATTTGTTTTATGAGTTGATTAAATAACAAATGAAAGTCTCTTGTTCTTACATCCCATTTTGATTGGTAATTTATAGAACTTTTAAAAGAGAAAGCTTTTACTCTGTAGGTGGGGAACAGGACTGTTTAGCTTGATTCAGCAGAAATGGTTGTGGTGGAACTCGAATTTGATAAAGTAATTATAATTTTAATTGGATGTTGAAGTCCTGTTTTCAGGTACAGACATTTGTAATTTGGGCAGGCGGACACTTGTCATGACTTTCTAATTACCCTGCAAAATGACAAATGCTTACACAGGGCAGAAAGAGGAAACTGTGACTCATGTATCATACCAGCAGCGGCACTTCCCATTTATCACATCCTCTCAGCACTCCGTATGCTAGGATTAAATTCCAGCGTCAACTGCTACCAAGAAAAAGAAGCAGTTTATTCTAGGTTAAGTAGGACAGCAAGGCAATGGAGCCTCTAGAACTAATAGATGAAAAAGACATGCCTATGAAAATGGTGCTTTATGAGTCTCTATAATCTCACTATCATGTACATTTACAGAAAAGCTAAAAAAATATAAGTTGAAATGGAAACTGAAGTACAAGGAAACAGGAATTTAAAGTCGCTAAATATCAACAGCAATAATTGAATTATTTCCGATGATATCAAAATAGCTTCTATAAGATACACTACTGTTCTAAATCAATAGAGTATTACCACACTTAGGAGCTGAACAATGGGAGCACAATGTTACTGAATTATTTGTCTTATCATATTTACTCTGTCAGTCTCTGTATTATCTTTCAGATGTTTGTTACTCTCCTTTCAAGACTTATTCTAGGATGGCAAACTGCACTTTTTTCTTCACAATTTATACCCAGAATAGCATCCTGGATGAGTTTTTGTTTTTTTTTGTTTTTTTGTTTTTGTTTTTGTTTTGTGACATACATGATTTTCTAAATGTCCAGGCAAGCCCTGAGTGTAGGACCTAGGAATTTGGGCTGATGCCTCCTTCATCACAATGGAATTTGCGTTAAAGTTTTCTTGTAAAAATTTGCACACTTGACTTCGGTCCAGCTGAGAGATATCACACATAACTCCAGATTTTTATAGTTTCAGTGACATTTTCATCATTTATGACTTACATTGGTCCTGGTGTATTGTATTACTAACACTTGGTATGCGGTCTGTATTAGTTACTTCTTGGATGCTTGAAGAAAGAGTTTATCCAGAAGTACCTTGAGGACAAAAGGGTTTATTTTGTCCTATAAGTTCCAGAGGTATACTGTTCATCATAGTGGGGAAGGTGTGGCAATATATAAGTCTCAACAAGGAAAAAGAAGAAGGAAGCTTGTTGGCTATAGTTTCATTCTCCTACATGAAGCAGAAAAAGAGAGGAAGAGGGTAGGAGAGGAGGGGAAGGAGGAGGGGGAGAGAGAAACAAGGAGGTCAGACTATAAACTCTCATGGGAGCTTTTCCTACCCATGAGGTTATACTGACTTTCAGTTCAGATCTTAAGACACAGACTTTTTGGTAACTTTCCTATCTCATAAATATTATGAAGTCACAGTACAGTATAGACATACTACCACCAGCAAGTGCCACACCCTGAAGTTTCCATAACCACCTCAAAAGGCATCTTATTTATAATAGCCAGAAGCTGGAAAGAACCCATATGTCCCTCAATGGAGGAATGGATTCAGAAGATGTGGTATATTTACACAATGGAATACTACTTAGCAATTAAAAACAATGAATTCACAAAATTCCTAGGCAAATGGTCAGAACTGGAAAATATCATCCTTAGTGAGGTAACCCAATCACAAAAAAACACACATGGTAGGCAGGCACTGATAAGGGGATATTAACCCAGAATCTCAGAATACCCTAGACACAATTCGCATATCAATAGATTTCCAAGAAGATGGAAGGAGAGACCCCTGGTCCTGTAAAGACTGGATGTAGGGGAATGCCAGGACAGAGAAGCGAGAGGGGTTTGAATGGGGAACAGAGGGAGGGAAAGTGGCTTATGGGACTTTTGGGGAGGGAGGAAAAGGGAAAAGGGAAATGATTTGGAATGTAAATAAAAAAAAACGTAGAAAATAAAAAAAAGGGAAAAAAAAAGCATCACCAACTGTGGCCAAATGTTTGAATATATGAGCCCATGAGAGACAGTCCAGATCCAAACCATTATTTAGGCTAAAACTTTATTTTGAGATCCAATGGTTTGATAATACTCATTGGATTAACTACTATATTTTGAAGAGTCATTGTGACTAATCTATCATCCTCTCTACTTTTTCCTGACATATTTTTGGTGACAGAAGGAGAGATAACTTCTACTTCCACTATTGTCTCACTGTGGACTAGCTATTTACTTTTAATTCATTGTTCCTTCTTTTTATATTTCAAATAATCCTGAAATCAAATTTCAGTATATACTAGACAGAAATCACAATCAAAACTAATTATACCCTGTAAATATGACTAAATCTTACAAAATGATATTGATGAAAATAAGTATGCTGAAAAAGGTAGACCTAAATATGCTTCCATGAAATAATAAAATCTAAATAGCAAAGAATACATTTTTGAACTGTATTCTATTAGAAGTCAAGAGTCAGAGTACTTTTGATGGAGTATAGATTCACTTCTTATGATTTCAAAATATTTTGCTTATCTATTTGGTTTAATGGTTAAAATAATGCGTTATGAGAATGAACCAATGACCTTATAAACAGGTACTTTACTCATATATGGTACGTATCAATTTAAAAATTATTAGAGAGTTTCTGCAGATGCCTCACTGAAAAAGTCTACTTTTTATGAAAAAAAGAATAGGATCAAAGTTCAAGTTCTCAAAATTCACAAGAAAGACAACCATGGCAGTGAATAGTTGCAACTAGAGAATAGAGGTTCCCTATGCTTTCCCATAGTTGAGGAGCTACGGATGGTTGGTGACATTTGAGAGAGGAATAGTCTATGTTCTTCAAGGCTTTGACCCTCAGTACATTGACCACAGTACAGTGATTTTTCCCCCTTATTTTAAGGCCAACAATTTGCAAATGAAGGCTGCATACCAGTGTTGTTCAGTGATAGATTACAGAGTCTTAAATGGCTATCAGAGCTTGATGATAATGCATACACAGTGCAGCCCTTACTCATAGAGCTTTTCCACCCATGAAGTTATACTGACTTTCAGTTCAGATCTTAAGACACAGACTTTTGGTAACTTTCCTATCTCATAAATATTATTCATCCTCCTCAGGAAGAACTCTCATTATGCATTCCCCTAACACCCTTTAAGTTTAGAGGCATTGTCCCAATAGTGCAACCATGTTAGGTCTAAAGAGGATGTGAGTCATTCATCTTTGCTACTGTCATAATACCAAAAGAACGCAGTAAATGCTTATCCTTAAAAACCTGCTACGTTATTTCTAAATGACTTTTTTTTTATTTTATTTTATTTTTTTAATTTACATTCCAAATCACTTCCCCTTTCCCGTTTCCTCCCTCCCCGAAAGTCCCATAAGCCCCCTTCCCTCCCTCTTTTCTCCGTTCAACCCCCTCTCATTACTCTGTCCTGGCGTTCCCCTACATCCAGTCTTTCCAGGACCAGGGGTCTCTCCTTCCATCTTTTTAGAAATCTATTGATATGCTGATTGTGTCTAGGGTATTCTGAGATTCTGGGTCAATATCCCCTTATCAGTGACTTCATACCATGTGTGATCTTTTGTGATTGGGTTACCTCACTAAGGATGATATTTTCAAGTTCTGACCATTTGCCTAGGAATTTCGTGAATTCATTGTTTTTAATTGCAGAGTAGTATTCCATTGTGTAAATATACCACATCTTCTGAATCCATTCCTCCGTTGAGGGACATCTGGGTTCTTTCCAGCTTCTGGCTATTATAAATAAGGCTGCTATGAATATAGTGGAGCATGTGTCCTTATTGCATGCAGGTAAAGTCTCTGGGTATATGCCCAGGAGTGGTATAGCCGGATCCTCCGGAAGTGTCATGCCCAGTTTTCTGAGGAGCCGCCAGACTGCTTTCCAGAGTGGTTGTACCAGCTTGCAATTCCACCAGCAGTGGAGGAGTGTTCCTCTTTCTCCACATCCTCGCCAACAACTGCTGTCTCCTGTGTTTTTGATCTTAGCCATCCTGACTGGTGTGAGATGGAATCTCAGGGTTGTTTTGATTTGCATTTCCCTAATGACTAAGGATGATGAACATCTCTTTAGGTGCTTCTCAGCCATTAGATATTCTTCAGGTGAGAACTCTTTGTGTAGCTCTGTACCCCATTTTTTAATAGGGTTACTTGCCTCTCTGGAGTTTAACTTCTTGAGTTCTTTGTATAACTTGGATATTAGCCCTCTGTCGGATGTAAGGTTGGTAAAAATCATTTCCCAGTTAGTTGGTTGCCGCTTTGTCTTTTTGACGGTGTCTTTTGCCTTGCAAAAACTTTGTAATTTAATGAGGTCCCATTTGTCTATTCTTGATCTTAGAGTATAAGCTATTGGAGTTCTGTTCAGGAGATTCTCCCCTGTGCCCATATGTTCAAGGTTCTTCCCTAGTTTCCCTTCTATTAGTTTCAGTGTGTCTGGTTTTATGTGGAGATCTTTGATCCACTTAGAATTGAGCTTAGTGCAAGGAGATAAGGATGGGTCAATTTGCATTCTTCTGCATGTTGACCTCCAAAACATTAGTATTTAATAAATAGCATATGTTTTCTAGTAGCTTCCACAGGTAGCTTTGAAATTCTAATATTCCTTGAATTCCTGATTTACAAACACCATTCTGTAGAGAATTAACATACAAAGAAAACACAGGTTTAATAATAATGTCTTGAAGTTGGAGTATGTGGATTTGTAAACACTGTCAGTCAACTGTCACACTGATTTCAGTGTGGCTCCAGTCTAAAAAGAACAACAGCAACAACAAAAACATGCCGGTGTGATTGCCATTCCTTTTTCCATGATGGCTTATTTTATTTGTCGCACAGATAATTTTGTTTTTACTTTTTATTTAATTAAATTATGCCTCTGAATATAAAATTATCTTTTGAATCAATTTTACTATTTGTCTTGTAGTATTCTCAAATAAAATATTAATTATATGTGTATTTTTCTAAAATAGTTTCTACAATTTTGTTATTTAATATTAATTCCGTTTTACTGATATTTTCTTTTCTTGAAGGTGATAAATGATACACTGAGTAAGTCATCTGTTACTGTCTTTAATGAGTTTTTAGTTCTTTTGAATATCTGCATTATATCAAGCATTTTATAATAGTTTGAATTAGGGATGTTTTTCACCTTGGAAACTTTGAATTTATCCTCCATTTATGAGATGTTTCAGTTCTTTTTTAGCCTTCTATCTGAATTCAGTCAACTCTGTGTTACAATTTATTTCTTCAACTATGACAGTTCAGAGGAAAACAAATTAAACCATTTAAAATAGGAAAACATTTTGGCTCAGTGTTTCAGATTTCAGACATGCTTCCAATTCAGTTGTTTGGTCTGTGAGAAGACAAAGTTTCATGGCAGAAGGCTGTACATCGCATTACAACTACAAAATGGAGAGAGTGTTTTGCTACTAATCTTCCTTATATTCTTTTTAATTAGGTATATTCTTTTATTTACATTTCAAATGTCCCCTTTCCTGGCTCCCCCCTCCTGAAAAAAATCCCATAAGCCTTCTCCCTTCCCTAATCAACCCTCCCCCGCTTCCCTGTCCTGGTATTCCTCTATACTACAGCATCAAGTCTTTCCAGGACCAAGGGCCTTTCCTCCCTTTGTGTTTAACAAGACCATCCTCTGCTGTCTATGTGTCTGGAGCCATGTGTACTCTTGGTTGATGGTTTTGTCTCTGGGAGCTCTGGGAGTACAGGGTGACTCATATTGTTTTTCCTCCTGTGGTGCTGAAAACCCCTTCATCTCCCTGGGTCCTTTCTCTAGCTCCTCCATTGGCGACCCTGTGCTCAGTTCAATGACTGGCTGGGAGCGTCACCCCTCTGTGTTTGTCATGTACTAGAAGAGCCTCCCAGGTGATAGCTATATCTGACTCCGGTCAGCCAGCACTTGGGGGCATCCACAATAGTATCTGGGTTTTGTAACTGTATATGAGATGAATCCCTCAGTGGGGTAGTCTCTGGATGATCTTTCCCTCAGACTCTGCTCATCTTTTGTCTCTATATCTCCTTCTGTGGGTATTTTGTTCCCCTTTCTATAAAGGACCCAAGGATCCATACTTTGTTCTTCTTCTGTCTTGGGCATCTTTTGATATGTGAAATGTGTCTTGGGTATTTTTTTTATTCTATTGAGAATGCCAATCTTGTTACAACACTAAACATATTTAAGGCATTTCCTTTTAATTAATGTCTTTAAGAAGCACAATCAAAGACAAATCTAGAGTTGAGCTTTATTAAGTTAAATATCTCCTATCCAATCAAGTTGAGAGCTATGATCAAACAGGACACATAATTGTCACTTTTAAAAACATTCAGTCTTGGTGTTGAATTTCAGATTGAGGACAATATATTTAATCTCTTTAATTATTGCCTCCAAAATTTCCTCCTTCTCAAAATAGAATGAATTGCATGTGGTCCCTTGTGTATTATTTAGATGTTTTGGTCCAGGTTACCCTAATATGTCAAGTCACATGCATGGTTTTCATTTCAACTTGTGAGACTGAACATCAAAATTTGTTGGGAGTTGGAAAGTTGGCTCAGTAATTAAGAATGAGAAGAATCTTAGAGAACTTTTGGGAAATAGAAAGCATGATTAGAACGTATTATATGAAAATCTGTTTTTAATAAAATAAAAATAGGAAACAGAGAACAACAAACAGACAACAATAACCACAAAAAATAAAGCAAAGCAAGCAAGCAATCACAACAAATCAAGAATACGGGCTGTCCTTGCAGAGAACTGTGAGCAATTCCCAGTATCCACATGGTGGTTCACAAACATTTATAACTCGAGTAACAGGGTATGTGATGTACACTTCTGACTTCTAAGGGATCCTGGCCCACAGGTAATGCACAGATATATATGCATACAAAACAACCATCTATACTGCAGATATCATAGACATCATTAAATTCATTAGTTTTTTGCTGTCAGCTTGGCACAAAACTAGACACTACAGGGAAGAGGGAATTTCAGTTGAAGAGTTACTTTCATCAGGTTGGCCTGCAGGCATGTCTGTGAAGCAGTTTCTTCATTGGTAATCAATGTGTGAGGACTTGGCTCATTTTGACAGTGCCATTTCTTGTTAGGTGGGCCGAGGATCTTAAAGAAAGAACAGGAGACTGAAGGCAAGCCAATAAGCATATTCACACTATCTACTTTAAACTTTAATCTAAATTCAGAACCAGTTTAAGCTTTCAAAGTTTAAAAAAAGTGAAAAGTAACATCTGAGTGATTGACCTCTAGCCTGAGATAATATAACAGGAAAACACTATGACAATAATTTAACACAAGGTGGGTATATTAGTTCATAAATCACCAGGTTTGCATTAGCACACACATGGCAAAAGTCATCCAGACAGTGTTCATTGTGTGGATCTAGGTGTTGAAAGCAATTTTAAGATATATTAATACAGTTTCTAATTAATTTATGTAATTTCTTCATTTTATGAAAGATTTATTTCTACTGGATGTGTGTGTGTGTGTGTGTGTGTGTGTGTGTGTGTGTGTGTGTGTGAGAGAGAGAGAGAGAGAGAGAGAGAGAGAGAGAGAGAGAGAGAGAGAGAGAGAGAGAAAGAGAGACTTTGCGTGTATGTATGTGTACTACATGCATGCATGGTGCCTGTTGAGACAAGAACATGCTGTCAGGTATCCTAGGACTGGTCTTATCAGTGGTTTCCTGTGAACAATTTTGTGGTTCTGGGAACTAAACCAAGATCTATCTGGAAATGAGACCAGTGTTGATGCCCTGTTTCTAGGTGGGTTATCAAAAGTATACAAAAGCCTCATTGGTACTTCATAGTTTTGTCAATAAGGTGTTAAGTTGCTGATGTCTGATATCATATCATGTAAAAATGGCAAGTTGGATTTTACCAAATTTGTGAAAGATGGAACTGTTGTGCAACACATACGCCTATGAATACATGTGGACATTGACTCCTTCAGAAGGGAAATCAAGCATCTATTTCCAAATTGAAATTCACATCAATGTCACAAATACAGACAACTGAATTTGTAAAAGGTGTGTTGGCCTTCAGCAGTTTCTCACAAAGGCAATCTCTTTGCTATATGCTGAACTGAGAGACATTAAGAGATCTACTTATTTAAGAAAGGCTTTGGAGTACAGTTAGACCTTTGCCGACAAGCACATGAAACTACTCTGAAAACCAGTAAAAAGAAAAGTCAAGCTAGAGATGTCACTGGAATGAAGGTATTTCTGCAGCACCACTGAGGCTACCAGAAGTTTCACTCGAATGTCACAGGCCATTTTAACATTACCCACACAGACATGGTAGTAACGGAATACTATCAGCTTGCATTTGGACTGTGCAAGTCATCCTTGAACATGTGCAAACTCTTAAATATTTATATGATTTTTTTCTTCTAACTCAGAGCATGCTAATTGTCTTAAATTCTGTGACTTGTTTCTCCTTGTCATTCCATGAAACTGTATTTCCCCATATAAGATAGAGAGCAATTAGATTCTGGAATTGAATTAAACAGAATATTCATCCAGACATGGCTACTTATGTCTCTCTAAAATGTGATATGTATTGTTACTATATAAAGATTTCTTTTTCTGTCAGTGATACTGTTATATCAGTTACATGACAAGATAATTTAGAAACAATGCATCACAAACGTTATTCTAGGCATAGTGATAAAAATGTTAATGCTGACACTTTCTTTCTGCATAGTAAATGAGTGAATAATCTCATTTTCCTTCTAGTCCCCTTGTCAGCTCTCAGCCTCAAGTAACAAACATTCAGGAATCTTGTATTCCATAAGAATATAATTTGTTTTTAAATACGTTGTACCTAAGTAAGATGGAGAGAGAGAGAGAGAGAGAGAGAGAGAGAGAGAGAGAGAGAGAGAGAGAGAGAGAGAGAGGAGAACTGAGAGTTAACAACCATCCTGAGAGCTACATAGTGAATGTTTTTAAAATAATCTGTGAAAATTAGTGATGTTCTCTTTGCTTTCTAGCAATAAAGAGACAGATTCATTTCAGTACAATACATGTATAAGTTTGTAATTAGAAATGATCATGAGATAATGTCTATCTGGACTCATAATTTCAGTGCAAAATATGAGGTTTCAGTTGTCATAGTCTTAAAAATGCAAGCAAGAATACTGATACTGTATCTAGCTTTTTGTCATGTGCACTTTTACACAATGCTTCTTCCCAGTGACCAGTCAGTACGTAAGTGCTGCTTAGGTTACCAAAGGGGATTAAAGGGATTTGAGATTCAAACAGAATTTTACCACTTCCTGCGTGCCACAGATGCTCCATGACACAAACCACTGACTGAAATTTCTCTTTTCCTCTTCTTCGTCTATACCATCTCTATTTGCCTCTCCATTCTGTCCTTTATTGATTTTCCTGTTCCTCTTCTTGGACCTCCTGACCTGCCTTCTCATATGCTTCTGTTATATTTCATCTCTTGCATTCCATTTTCTCTATTCTGATGCTTCCTCACAAATTAGACACTGCCTAGCACTATTTATTAGTCTGCTTTCTGCTTTTACAAGAAAATATCTCTACTTGGATAATTAATGAAGAGAAGGATTCCTTCAGGTACAACTATAGACACTTGAAGTTCAAAGTCAGAGCATATTCTTTGGTCCAAGGAATTTCTGGATTGTGGTAGAGCATGCATGGCACCACATATGCAAAAACAGTATCAGAAATTCAAGTAAAGAGTGTTTCAATTTCAGACCCTTATATATTACACCCACTTAAGTAAGTTTCCCAAAGTCTTCATTCATCTTTTCCAAGAGTGCGGAGATGACTATTCTAAATATACATCACTAAACTTACCTGGTAAAGTATTTGCCTCTTTTTAACACTACCATATTGTCGACAAAGCACTTTTTGTCAATGTCTTTAGATAGGAAAAAGCCAAAGCACATTCTAAGTTATCCCAGAATTGAGAGTCTCATAATTTTTACTAGCAAATTAACTTTTCATGAAAATAAATTTAATATAGTGGCATTTTAAAGGTCAGATACACAAAGTACATTTCTGTCACTTCTAAGTTCCTTTAACACGTGATCTACCCTCTCTAAGTTTCCTACATGTGAATTAATATATATGGTCTCATCAGACTTTGTTATACTAGACAAACACACTATCATGGAGTAATGCTTCCTATCTACATTTTTAGCCTTCACTCTTCCTCAATCTAGTATGATAATGCCTTTGGGGGACGGGCATGTTAAGTATAACATACTCAAGAAATTATAGATTTATAGTTGTTTTAAACGACCCTGAGGGAGTCCCTCCCTGCCACCCACAGGACAGAAAGAAAGATAAACCATATGTTTTTTGTTTTTAGTTTTTTGGTTTTTTTTTTTTTTTTGTATTACTGCTGTCAGGAAGTGATTCATCAAACAAATAAAATCATCAAGCCACATTTTTACAGAAGAAACACCTTATTTGAGGGTCATGGGTTCAAGGACACACATATATGCATATATTTCCCAACTCTCTTCTCTGGAGTAATAAAACAAGTTGTTCCTCATTCTCAAAAGTGTGGCTCTGAAATCATAATATTTTGAATAGATACTCACTTCTGCCAAAGATTTTGGGAGAGCCAAGTCTGAGAGGAGCAGGCAAGTTTTACTGAGGGATGAGGTGGTAAAAGGAACTGTACTTGCAGACAGGAGCTACAATGAGCCCCAACCATACTCTTCCAGTCTGGTATAGGGACTCACTCTAATTTTGTCTATAACACTTGTTTGTCTACTACTGTTTGCAAGAGACTATGCTTTTCTTCTACATTAGCAAAAGCTTTTGGTATAAAAGTTTCTTACATCTTAAAGGCATCATTAAACAGTATATCTGGGCACCAATTTAAAAAGGTCCAGAAGAAGCTAAAAGATCCACTCTACCACAGTGGCTGAGTATCATCAAAATAAGGACCTATTCTTACTTCTACCCAGACAGATTGATTCTGTGTTAAAGCATGGGGCACATCTTACTAAAATGGACTGACGAGATAGTGCAGCATTAACACTACCCCTGTCAAAAGAAACTTCCTTCATTTCTTCTTTTAAAAAAGTTTTTCTTTTTCTGTATATTATATCCTGACCACAAATTCCCCTATCTCCTATGTCTCTTTTTACCTGCCACTTTCCCTATCCTACATATCTACCCATTACCTCCTCTTTGACAAGATGAAGCCCCAGGCTTTTCAGAGAGATTGACCATTGACCAAACACAGAACAAGCAGCTAAAATAAGACCAGACACATGCTATCATGTCAAGGCTTGATAAGGTAACATGATAAGAGGAAAAGGATCACATAAGAAGGCACAACAGTCATAAACAGTCCCCACTCCCACAGTTAGGAATCGCATAAGAACACTAAGCTATTCCACAATAATATATCAAGAAGTTGACTCCATCTGCTTAGCCTGTGGGCATGTCTAGGGGGTCATTTTTTTTTTTTTGACATTTGGAAGAGCAGGCCTTTATTTTTATTTCTTTTTTTATTTTCTATATTTTTTATTTACATTCCCAATGATTTTCCCTTTCTCGGTTCCTCCTTCCCTGAAAGTCCCATAAGCCCTCTTCCCTCCACCCTGTTCCCCATTCAACCTCCTCCTGCTTCTCTGTCCTGGTATTTCCCTACACTGCTACAACCAGTCTTTCCAGGACCAGGGGGTCTCTCCTTCCTTCTTCTTGGAAATCAATTGATATGTGAATTGTGTCTTGGGTATTCCGAGCTTCTGGGTTAATATACACTTATCAGCCGGGCGGTGGTGGCGCACGCCTTTAATCCCAGCACTTGGGAGGCAGAGGCAGGAGGATTTCTGAGTTCGAGGCCAGCCTGGTCTACAAAGTGAGTTCCAGGACAGCCAGGGCTACACAGAGAAACCCTGTCTCGAAAAACCAAAAAAAAAAAAAAAAACCCACTTATCAGTGACTGAATACCATGTGTGTTCTTTTGTGATTGGGTTACCTCACTAAGGATGATATTTTCCAGTTCTGACCATTTGCCTAAGAATTTCATGAATTCATTGTTTTTAATTGCTGAGGAGTATTCCACTGTGTAAATATACCACATCTTCTTTATCCATTCCTCAGTGGAGGGACATCTGGGTTCTTTCCAGCTTCTGGCTATTATAAATAACGCTGCTATGAACATAGTGGAGCACATGTCATTCAGAAATTCTACAAGTCTCACATTGATCCTTACCCACAGACATGTACACAGATTTGGGTGAAGATTTCGTGTAGCAGAACTTCCAAGTCTCCTTCCCAAGCTGCTGTTACCAATGAGCACCTCTCCATTCTTTGCTGCACACCACTGTTCTTTGCTACAAATAATATTGTTTTGCTTGTTTGTTGTTTGTTTTTTCCTTTTGGAGCCAGCCTCCTTAAAAGGATTTCCAGTATATCCTGGTTTCCCCCAGATTGAACGAGGCATGTACATTAACTGTTGTCAGCTTGAGCAAGAATGATGATTCCTATATTAATCCTGATGATCCATGAGCATGGAAGATTTTTCCATCTTCTGAGGTCTTCCTCAATTTCCTTCTTCAGAGACTTGAAGTTCTTGTCATACAGATCTTTCACTTGTTTGGTTAGAGTCACACCAAGATACTTTATATGGTTTGTGGCTATCGTGAAGGGTGTCATTTCCCTAATTTCTTTCTCAGCCTGCTTATCCTTTGAGTATAGGAAGGCTACTGATTTGCTTGAGTTGATTTTATATGTGGCCACTTTGCTGAAGTTGTTTATCAGCTGTAGGAATTCTTTGGTGGAGTTCTTTGGGTCACTTAAGTATACTATCATATCATCTGCAAATAGTGATAGTTTGACTTCTTCCTTTCCAATTTGTATCCCTTTGAGCTGCTTTTTTTGTCTAATTGCTCTAGCTAGAACTTCAAGTACTATATTGAAAAGATATCAACAAAATGGTAGGCACAAAAACATTCCTAAATTGATTGAAAGTGGAACGACAAACACCCCCCTCATGAAACCAAAGATCTACATGAAAAACACCTCAGACAAAATCGAGGAAATACACAGAAAAGATGTTAAAATTAAAGATTATCATGGAAAATAATACAGTCAAAATGGTAGACACAAAAAGCATTACTGAATTGAAAGAGGAGTCACAAACATTTTCTGATAAAATCAAAGATCCACATGAAAAACATCTCTGTTAGACTATGTTTATTGTTGGGGAATTGAGTCTATTGACTTTATAAGATATTAAGGAATAATGATTGTTGCTTCCTGTTATTTTTGATGTTCTTTTTATGTTTGTGTGGTTACTTTCTTTTGGGTTTGTTGGAAAAAGATTACTTTCTTGCTTTTTCTAGGGTGTAGTTTCCCTTCCTCATGTTGGCCTTTTCCATCTATTATCCTTTGTAAGGCTGGATTTGTGGAAAGATAATGTGTAAATTAGGTTTTATCATGGAAATTTTAACATTTCTATGTATTTTTATTCAATTTTGTCAGAAGTATTTTCCATGTGGATCTTCAGTTTTATCAGACAATGTCTATAATTTTACTTTCAATCAACTTAGGAACATTTTTATACCTTCCATTTTATCTGTATAATTTTCCATGTAATAGTCGGTTTTAACATGTTTCTCTATATATTTCTTGAATTTTATCAGGAATATTTTCCTTGTAGATCTTCATTTTTATCAGAAAGTGTTTGTAATTCCACTTTCAAAAAACATAGGAATATTTTATGCCTACCATTTTATCTGTATAATTTTTCATGAAATAGTCAGTTTTAATGTGTTTTTCTATATATTTCTTGAGTTTTATCAGAAATATTTTCCTTGTAGATTTTCAATTTTATGAGAAAATGTTTATAATTTCACTTTCAATCAACTTAGGAATATTTTTATGCCTACCATTTTATCTGTATAATTTTTCCAGGAAATAGTCAATCTTAATGTGTTTTTCTATATATTTCTTCAATTTTATCAGAGATATTTTCCATGTATATTTACACAATGGAATACTACTCAGCAATTAAAAACAATGAATTCATGAAATTCTTAGGAAAATGGGGAACAGGGGGAGGGCTTATGGGACTTTTGGGGAGGCAGGAACTGGGAAAGGAGAAATCATTTGGAATGTAAATAAAGAATATAGAAAATAAAATAATAATAAAAAAAATCCTTAAAAAAAAAAAAGAAAAGATATGGAGAGACAGGGCAGCCTTGTCTAGTCTCTGATTTTAGTGGGATTGCTTCAAGTTTCTCTCCATTTAGTTTGATGTTGGCTACCGATTTGCTGTAAATTGCTTTTACTATGTTTAGATATGGATCTCAAATTCCTGATCTTTCTAAGACCTTTAGCATGAAAGGATGCTGAATTTTGCCAAATGCTTTTTCAGCATCTAATGAAATGACCATGTGGTTTTTTTCTTTGAGATTGTTTATGTAGTGGCTTACATTGATGGACTTCCTTATATTGAAACATCCCTGCATCCCTGGGTTGAAGCTTACTTGATCATGGTGAATGATTGTTTTGATATGTTCTTGGATTCAGTTGGCAAGAATTTTATTGAGTATTTTTGCATCGATATTCATAAGAGAAATTGGTCTGAAATTCTCTTTCTTTGTAGGATCTTTGTGTGATTTTAGTATCAGCATAATTGTGGCTTCATAGAATGAGTTGGTTGGTGTTCCTTCTGTTTCTATTTTGTGGAATAGTTTGAAGAGTATTGGTGTTAGGTCTTCTTTGAAGGTCTGATAGAATTCTGCACTAAAACCATCTGGTCCTGTGCTTTTTTTTGGTTGGAAGACTTCCAATGACCACTTCTATTTCTTCAGGGGTTATGGGACTGTCTAGATGGTCTAGCAGAAACTAAACAGGGACACAGTAAAATTAATTGAAACTTTGGACCAAATGGACCTAACATATATATAGAACATTTCATCCTAAAGCAAAAGAATATACCTTTTTCTCAATACCTCATGGTAGCTTCTCCAAAATTGACCATATAATTGGTCACAAAATAGACCTCAACAGATATAAGAACATCGAACTAATCACATGCCTCCTATCAGATCACTATGGAATAAGGGTGGTCTTCAATAGCAACAAAAACAACCGAAAGCCCACATACATGTGGAAGCTGAACAATACTCTACTCAATGATACCTTGGTTAGGGAAGAAATAAAGATATCAAAGACTTTTTAAAATTTAATGAAAATGAAGGCACAACATACCCTAATTTATGGGACACAATGAAAGCTGTGCTAAGACGAAAATTCATAGCCCTGAGAGCCGCCAAAAAGAAACGGGAGACAGCATACACTAGCAGCTTAATGGCACACCTGTAAGCCCTGGAACAAAAAGAAGCAAATACACCAAAGAGGAGTAGAAGGCAGGAAATCATCAAACTCAGGGCTGAAATCCATCAGGTAGAAACAAATAGAACCATTCAAAGAATCAACAAAACTAGGAGTTGGTTCTTTGACAAAATCAACAAGATAGATAAGCCTTTAGCCAGACTAGCCAGGGGGCACAGAGACAGTATCCAAATTAACAAAATCAGAAATGAAAAGGGAGATATAACAACAGAAAATGAGGAAATTCAAAAAATCATCAGATCCTACTACAAAAGCCTATAT
This sequence comes from Tokudaia tokunoshimensis, assembly GCA_036184795.1. Taxonomy (NCBI): domain Eukaryota; kingdom Metazoa; phylum Chordata; class Mammalia; order Rodentia; family Muridae; genus Tokudaia; species Tokudaia tokunoshimensis. Next base: position 16,174,821 of record BTHU01000004.1, on the reverse strand, counting down.
TCAACACAACTGGAAAATCTGGAGGAAATGGACTATTTCCTAGACAGATACTAAATACCAAAATTAAATTAGGATCAAATAGACCATCTAAACAGTCCCATAACCCCTGAAGAAATAGAAGGGTTCTTTTTTTTTTTTTTAATTACTGATTTTTGTGGAGGGACACCATCCAGTGTGGATGATGCCACTTCTGGTTATATACTCCTAGGTTGTAGCAGAAAGTAACTAACAAGTTATGTGCTGGAGAGACGGCTCTGTGTTTAATAGCATTTCTTGTTCTTGTCAGAGGGAGTCTTGTCCACATGCTGGCTTACAATGCCTCTGGAACTCTGGTTCCAGGATATTCTGTGATTTCTTCTGACCTCCCTAATTACCAGGCATGCACTTGATGCACATACATAGTTACAGGCAAAAGACATCAACTCAAAATAATTATATTTAAGTTTTTTTATTCTAAAAGATTTTATAAAAGCAAGATGAACAAATTATGGGGAACAAGTCAGTCAGCACTATTGTATTCCTCTGCTTCAGGCTTTCACTTTTGGGTTGTGCCTTGGCTTCTCTTGACAGTAAAGGACAGACTATAATACAAGTAAACCCTCCCCTCCCTCAAGTTACTTTTGATCAGTTTTATCACAACAGCAGGAAGTAAACTAGGACATGAATTATGCAGCAAGAGGAAGGCATTAACTTCATTAACCGGAAATGTGCCTGGGGTCTGAAATGGAGGAACAGAGAAGGTAAAATATTTCTCTGCCTTCTTAAAGATCCAATTCAGGCGTACTAGGAAACTTAAGAATTAAATAATTGAATAACTTTAAGTATTTCAGCCATGATGAATCTCATCAATATCTTAGGATTACATAAGAACTTCCATGTGCTAATTTAATCATGAGCAACACTGCTGGGATGGAACTGACTTTCACAGAAAAGTAAAAACTTTCACAAGATGCTTTTGTTTATTTTAAATTTTACAGTTTTCTCATTCCTGAGAGATAAGCTGGAACTGGCAGTTGAGGTTTCTATAAAATATTACTGGAGGGGAATTTAAGCAGCAGAAAAAAACACAGTTGAACCTGCAGGGTCTGTAGCAGGTCCTCAATCTATATGATATAGCTGTTAGCTCGTTGTTTTTGTAGAATGCTTATCAGTGGAAGTGGGTGTATCTTTGACTCTTTTGCCTGCTCTTGGGACTCTTCCTTGAATTGGGTTGGGGTTGCCTTGTCCAGCCTCAATGTGAGAGTTTTAGTTTTGCCTCTCTGTGTGTGTTTGTGTTTGTGTTTGTGTGTGTGTGAGAGAGAGAAAGACAGAGAGAGAGAGAGAGAGAGAGAGAGAGAGAGAGAGAGAGAGAGAGAGAGAGAGAGAGAGAGAGAGAGAGAGAGAGAGAGATCGTGCATGGATGTGTGTGTGAAAGCCAATTTGTCTCCATATCTAATTTCTAACAGTACTGATAATTATGCTGTTTGAAATGTTTAGAATGCTTATGATCTTGTCATTTTCAAACCAAAGTCTGCAAAGAATAAGTCCTGTTAATTGTTCATTAGTGTTTCTATGTCACATCCAGATTGAATATAATCTTTTAATGTTTATCTGTTAATGACCTTTGTATCCACACCAACTACTATATTCTTTTTGTTTCTTCCTGATAAGGGGAAGGCTGTAGATATTATCGCCTGTGAACCTTGTTTTGCATCATGTGAATACCTTACCTGTGTGCAGACCTGATGTGCCTTAGCACAGTACTGTCAAAAACCTCCGGAAGGCAAATATGTTATGATTGTGGAATTTTTTATTTCCCATTTGATCCCAGACATTCATTCAGTCTTTATTTCATTGTATTTCATCTGTGTCCTGTTTTGGTTTGATTTTTGTTCCAAAAGATGAAAATAATATATGTTTTAGTTCTAAAGAATAACTACCATGAGAAGCCAGCTGAAAAATCTGTCCAACTGCCTGCATAAGGACAATGGAGGGAAGAAAGAAAACCTCTATGTTGTGTGAGTTACGGTGTGAAAGTATGGTGTCCACTCTGTGTAAGCAGGCAGGAAGTAGGGCTATAAAGAGAGGAAGGAAACCCACAACATTGTAAAACACATTTTTAAAGCTTCTATCCAGCATCAAAAGAAAGACACAGAGAAGTACCTATTTGAAATCATAACTCAAAACTCAGGAATGTGGGCAGACCAAGGCAGAATGTAGAGCTGCTTGGCTGGAAGAGACTATGATAGGGTTGGGAATTTTGGGAGAGAGAAGTAAAGTATCTTAGTAAAGAAATAACCATATTGCCCCTCTCTTTGTCAAGACTTAAAGTAAGCCCTGCGCTCTCAGTTGGCCAAGAAAAAGACCCTGCCCAGCCTGAATCTGAAGTCTCCACTTAGGCCAGAGATTCTATTTTCTTGTTCAGAAGGCGTTCCCTTCATGTGACTTCAATGTTACTTTGTAGAATTAATTTGAGTGAAAAATGCATTAAACAAGTCAATAGGCAGCAGGAAATTTTTATTTAGAGAATACCACTTTCAGGATGGTGGGGACTACTGATCTTCTCAGAAGCATTTTATTTTGCTTTTAGTAAGTTTAGGGTTGTAAAAGGATTTGAAGAACAGAAAGATAATAAAAAATTAAATTGTAGCCAAAATATTAAATTCATCTTAGAAAGAGAAAGGATAGTCTTGAATGAATGAAGAGTGACATTTAGAGCTAATTGTTGGAGCACCTTATCTTAAATTACCTTTTGTTGCGCCACTTACTTGGCATCTCTACCTCATGACAATTTTGTCATCCTGCTCTTGAAATCTTCATCTTTTATAGTTGGATCATGACAACCATCAGAATTCTTATGATTCATTTAATTCTAGGGAGAATTTGTTGGTAGTAGTGTGACAAACACACTATATAGTTCTTTATGTGCATATAATTAGGTGACTTATTAAGTATAAGAATCAGTGTGCATTTACCATAGATTTTTTTTTTATCCCTGATATTCTGAGATAGTAGCCTAAGTCAAAATCCAAACTCAGATTAACAGTTACCATCCTAACCAATATAGATCTCAAAATTATAGTTTTATATTTGTTACATATTACATCTGCTTCTCTATTTTCATATGACTTGATATCTGCCTCTGTATCTACTTTACCTTTTTGTTACTATCAGTGAGAATCCAGCCATTCAACCAACTCTGTTGAATTTCCTGTATGTGGTTCAGCAGTAATCACTGAAAATACAAATAGAAGAGACTTTGCACTCTGAAGGTATTTGCAGCATGAGATCAAATTGACAGATGACCAAAAAATGCTATTAGCTTTGAAAGCTTGCAAGGAGATACCACAACATTTATAGTGTGGGTTAAAACAAAAAAACTCTGCGACTTTACTTGAAAAACGGAATTTGGCAATTGAGAAAGACTGCTTACAGATGATAATTATGATCTGACCACACAAACCTGATGGTCCAAATGGGGTGCATTTTATGAGACTGTGTTAAACATATTGTAAACAAATAAGGCCCAGTTAGAGTTAGAATGTTACTTTCATATGTCAGTTATTTTCATGATTAGGCACCAAAATGATGTCATGCTCCTAAGTTGAACTAACATTTATTTTCTTTTTACAATTGGCCAAGTACTGTCCTATGAATAACAATAGTAATTTAAAAAAATAATCAATAAGCTGGAGATTTATTCATTCTCTATTTTAGAAAGAAGGTCTCTGTATAAGTCATTTAGATTTACATGCAAAAACACAGGTGCCAAATGAACACAAAAGAATTTCTGACACTTAGAGCAGGATTTCAAAGAACAGCCAGTCCTGGTGAAGGGAAAGGGGTCATTTCTTTGAAAAAGGACAAAAGCCACCAGAGATAGGATGTCATGAGGCCTGGGAAAATGTTATATTGTGAAGCCTGAGGCCTAGTTTTGAATTCCACTCACTATAAACAGCTTTTTACTGCAATCTGGCTGGACTATCTTCATTTTAAAGTAGAGTTGGAGCAATATCTGCATTTCTCCAGAAAAGAAGGAGAAGGGATGGAGCTAGAATCTTTGGCAACATTCCTGTGTTGATACTGAAGCTGGAGATTCTGCAATAAAGATGAAAGTGAGGGTTAACTGGTTGCAGGCAGAGAAAAGTGATAAGGGTGACTTTACAACATCCCATTACAAGTGATCAGACAACAGCCATTGCAGGAAAAAGCAGTATGGGGTAGAAAAACACCTCAGTTAAATGACTTACATAATGGGCCCTGTGGGAAGGATTCAAATATTGCCTACATGATAGTCTTACAAATAATCAAGCATTGAGGGAAACTAATTTCCCGATTTTCTAATTGAAGAAATTATATTCAAGGCCACACAATAAGTGTAAATTCAATATGAAGCTTATATACTCTAACTCTCCCATCACAGCATTCCAAAGCAAGTTTACACACCCTGACTGAAATAGAGGTTAAAGGTCAACAAGATAATTCAGTAGATAAAGGTGCTTACTTTCAAGTATGAGGACCTGAGTTCAATCAAAGGGACCTGCATGGTTTCCATACACCACATCACCTCTCTCTCTCTCTCTCTCTCTCTCTCTCTCTCTCTCTCTCTCTCTCTCTCTCTCTCTCTCTCTCTTCCTCGCTCTCTCACTCTCTCGCTCTCTCGTACACACACACAAATTTCAAAACATACACTCCCACACACTCATACTCTCAAACATATATCTCACATGTATACACATGTATATCACACACACTCAAATACATATACTCATGCACACATACATATTAAGTGTATACAATAATTTGTTTGAATTTTAAACAAAATATAAGATTTGATAAATATGCTCAGAATATCACTGAGTAATTTACCTATGTTTGAGTCAGAAACCATCGTGAAAGAAGCCGATGCCATAGGAAGATATATTCTCTTCTATAATTTACATCACCTTGTTCATTTTTGTTTTAGTATAGAATCGATTTTATTCAGGACATGGGGAGGGGAGTTGAAAGGGTAGTATAGACAGAGAAAAAGAGAGAGAAAGGGAGAGGGAGAGAGAGAGAGAGAGAGAGAGAGAGAGAGAGAGAGAGAGAGAGAGAGTAGAGGAGGAGAGGAGGCCAGCCATGAGAGAGAGGAGTAAGAGAATGGGGAGAGAGTAGAAGCAGGAAGGCAAGAACTAGAGCAAGAGAGGGCCTTGTTCAGTTTTAGGGTGGAGGATATTCTAGGCTCACAGAAAAATTGTAAATAAAGAATTTTCAATACTATAAATAGTAACAAAAATAGTGTCTGAGGGCTGTAGGACATGGATTGGTGGGTAAGAGCACTTGCTTCGCAGAAATGAGACTTCACTTCAAACCCCAGTCTCCATGTAAACAGCTGGCCATCTTGCAACTTTAACCCTGGCATTGGTGTTGGCCTCAATAGATCTTAAAAGCTCATAAACCAAAGAACAAGCTTCCATTTCAGTGAGAGACACTGGTATGGGGAAATAAGACAGCAATTGAGGATGACAATCTTCTGCTATAGCTTCTTTTTTTATATGCATAAGTGCAGGCAATGATACGCTCACTTTCATGTACCATATACATATACACATTGTACATAATACATGTAGGGGTTAGGAGGATATCAGGATAATGTGTTTCTGTGAAAAGAGTGCTAAAACCTCTGTGTTTAGTTTTAGAAAGTCCCAATGTCCAAGTGAACTATTCATGACTTAAAAACACATCAATGACTAGCAGGGATATAAGTGTCCATGTCTAAGAACAAACACTGGAAAAAGAATGTGCATTCTAGTATGGGGAAGAATAGGGATAAATTATTGCATCAGTTATAGATGCAAATGTTTCCTTTTAAACTCTTTGACCTTAGAATCACTAATTTTTGTTTTAACTTATGTACAACATTTGTATATTAAGTTTAAAGGGAAGATTTTTGGATTGGCTATAATTTTCTTTTGCCGATATCTAAGATGCTTGGTATATATTTAAAAACATACCAAATGGAAGTCAGGAAGGTTGCATAAAATTAAAAACATTCATCACTGGAAGACATTCTTCATATGTGATGTTCACTTTAACATTGCTGAAACAAATACTCTTTTGGATGAAAACAGAAAGCACTTAGAGTAATTGTCTTTATATTTATATAGCGGCTTCAGTCAGGATACCTGTTTATGTTGTAGTGTCTGTGGTAGTGCCTAGTTTGTTTAAATTGATTTTTATTATATAAGGTAGTCTTTTTCAATTTTTCAGAACATTATTAAAAGAAGATCTTTAATTTTATTAATTTTAATACATTTTTGATTCATTAGTTTCACAGTTGTGTACATAGAATTTATATGGACGAATGAGTTTTTGAATGTGTTCTTAGATTTCACTCATTAGGGTGTAGGAACAGGGAGAATAAAATCTCATTTATTATTATCTAGATAACTTAACCTTGAACCCATCAAGTTTTGACCACCTGGTCTTCACACATCTGTTACTGGTAAAATCTTAAACCTTGTGACTTGCTTTGAACAACCTTTGGGAAGCTCATGTTGTGGAGTCAGCCTGTGTTCATGTGAGCCCACATGGGGATATGCTGTGCTTCAAGCTGCTCTGGGCTCTTTGATCCGAATGTTTACTTTGAGAGAAGAAATTCAAAAGTTTAGATATTTTTCTTCGACAGCATTTTATCAACCATCTATTTTAAAGCACGACACTGATTTAAGTGTTATGAGTTTATGTATGTACCTCATTGGAATTACATCTCTCTTGGAGTTACAAAGTGGACTCCATTGTGTCTTAATTTTTTTCTATGTCTATTAATAAAAAGAACTGGAGATATGTTAGAATTGGAAAAGTAAGCATCAAAATACATGTTAAATGATAAATCCTAAAAATGGTTATGTATCAGAACATGGGACTTATCAGGTATATGTTCTATATTTTAAATTTCAACATTTTTTGTTTTTCCTTTTCATGTTTTCCCACATTGGAACTTTTTAATTTCCTGCATATTACACTGGCAGCTACTGTACAAACAAAGAAACAAATCACAACCAAACAAACACCAGAATTAAAACAATACTAGGTACAGAATCAAAGAACGATGGATAAAGGTCTAGTTTATCTTTCACACAAACTTAACTTGAGCAGATGTGTCAGGCAGATGTGGATATTCAAGACTGGGAAGCGTCACTTTTAATTTTCAGATAATGCCTTGATTGCTTCTGAGTTAGTCATGTGCAATTTTAGAAAAAAATTCAAATACTGTTTAATCCATTGTTAATTAAAGATAAATCATTACATTTTTAAGAGCTGGTAAAATACTCTTTTCAGATGAATGGCAATTGCTCCATTTTTCTCCCCTTTGCTTTGTTGTACAAAATTAAGCTCAGAGATTTGGATGATTAGAGATTACTAGCCACAATTATGGTGATGTTCTCATTTAACATTTTGTCTTTTTGAGCTAGCTTGAACTAGTCAATGCTTTTGAAAAAACATAAGAGCTTATTTGATGTCTATATTGTGAATATCACTCATGATTGATACTTGGAAATTATCTCATAAATGAGTTTACTTGAATGTAACTTAATTGCATTTCTTTTGTGCTCATTCTTAATTGCGATGTTTAATGGTTTGTCTTATACTTTATTGGATAATAAATTTCATTTCCTTGCACTGTCCTATAAATAACCTGAAGGACTTTTAATTAGGATAATTAGAGTAGCTGTCTATACCTTGCAAACATGTAGTGCTCCATTTACTAGAGAATTATAATGAATGTGCATCTATCTCCAGTGAGACTGAACATGACATACACATACACACATACATAAAAACATACAAAGATATGTGTGTACACAGGAGCATGTATGAAAATAAACATTAAGAGTATTTTCTCAAGAGAGTACAATTTACACTTTTTTAGCAATTTGTATCTTCTACTTATATTTACTATTAAATTGCATTTTATATTTATTTTTTTCTTTTTCTTTTTTCTTTTTTATTTTCTATATTCTTTATTTACATTCCAAATGATTTCCCCTTTCCTGGTTTCCCCCCTCCCCAAAAGTCCCATAAGCCCACTTCCCTCCCCCTGTTCCCCATTTGCCTAAGAATTTCATGAATTCATTGTTTTTAATTGCTGAGCAGTATTCCATTGTGTAAATATACATGGAAAATATCTCTGATAAAATTGAAGAAATATGTAGAAAAAAATGTTAAGGTTGACTCTTTCATGGAAAAATTGTACAGATAAAATGGTAGGCATAAAAATACTCCTAAGTTGATTGAAAGTGGAATTATAAACATTTTCTGATAAAACTGAAGATCTACAAGGAAAATATTTCGCACAGACCCTGCCAGAGGAGAGTTGGTCTCCCAGGAGTACAGACACAGGCTTACAGGCCCACAGGAGGGGCAAGCTCCAGCCAGAGACAACAAGAACAACAAGACCAACTATACCAGAGATAACCAGATGGGGAAAGTGAAGGGCAAGAACCCTACCAACAGAAACCAAAGCTACTTGGCCACATCAGAGCCCAATTCTCCCACCACAGGAAGTCCCGGATACCACAACACACTGGAAAAGCAAGAGTTGGATTTAAAATCTCATCTCACAATGCTGTTAGAGGACATCAAGAAGGACATAAATAACTCCCTTAAGGAAATACAGGAGAATATGGGTCAAATGGTAAAAGCCCTTAAAGAGGAAACACAAAATCCCTGAAAGAAATACAGGAGAGCATGGGTGAACAGGTAGAGGCCCTTAAAGAGGAAACCCAAAAATCCCTTAAAGAATTACAGGAGAACACAAACAAACAAGTGAAGGAACTGAACAAAACCATCCAGGATTTAAAAATGGAAGTAGAAACAATAAAGAAATCACAAAGTGAGACATCTCTGGAGATAGAAAATCTTGTAAAAAATTCAGAAGTCATAGATGCAACCATCAACAACAGAATACAAGAGATAGAAGAATCTCAGGGGCTGAAGATACCATAGATAAAATTGACTCAACAGTTAAAGAAAATGCAAAATGCAAAAAGCTCCTGAGACAAAACATCCAGGAAATCCAGAACACAATGAGAAGACCAAATCTAAGGATTTTAGGTATAGAAGAGAGCAAAGATTTCCAACTTAAAGGGCCAGTAAATATCTTCAACAAAATTATAGAAGAAAACTTCCCTAACCTAAAGAAAGAGATGTCCATGAACATACAAGAAGCCTACAGAACTCCAAACAGACTGGACCAGAACAGAAAGTCCTCCTGGCACATAATAATCAAAACACCAAATGTACTAACCAAAGAAATAATATTAAAAGCAGTAAGGGAAAAAGGTCAAGTAACCTATAAAGGCAGGTCTATCAGAATTACACCAGACTTCTCACCTGAGATGATGAAAGTCAGAAGATCCTGGGCAGATGTCATACAGACCCTAAGAGAACACAAATGCCAGCCCAAACTACTATACCCAGCAAAACTCTCAATTACCATAGATGTAGAAAACAAGATATTCCATGATAAAACCAAATTTACGCATTTTATATTTAGAGGTTCTTTTTGTTGAGTTTGGACAATTGAAACAGGTCTTCCTGTAGTCCAGGGTGGCCTTAAACTTCTACTAATACTGCCTGCATGCCCCAAGGATTTCTATTACAGTATTTTTTTGCCACCATTGTGATGTAAGATGCCTTTTATGACCTCTTAACCAAGACTTTTCATTTGTCTTGAGCAGTTAATTTGACTGCATACAACCCAAACTTTAATATGAATCTCACTCTTCCTTTTTGTATTCTTCTCTCCTATATTATATTCCAATTGCAGTTTCCCTTCTCTTTTCAATCAGTCCTTGCCCCTACCCAGACAATTCCTTTTGTTCTTATTTTTACTAGATAACATATTTTTATTGATTTTTTTGTTATTTAATTTTATAAACATGTTTTCTTCTTTTTGGCCCCACTAAAATGTTGAAGCCTTAAAACATGTATGTGCACTTAAAATTTTTAGCTAATAGCAAAAGTTAAAATTCTGTAGAGAACTTTATGTTATACCTTTTCAACTTTACAAAGTGTGAACCTAAACTGAGGTCAGGATTGAACTGAAGTACTAACTAATAAAGATGCTTCTCAATATTCTGTGCTATGTGAACTTCTATCAGTATTGAACTTCATAAGTAGTTGTGAAGGTTAAGCTAAAAGAGCATACTGTTTAAAGTTTCTTAGCATCCAGGCATGGTTGCCATGGCGGTGGAAGATTCTCACTGAACAGTCACTATTCTCACCCAAAAGTTTGGAAACACAGAACAGCTTGGTTAGAGTCATAGACAGTGCATCTAAGAGTTTCGTTTTCATTAAATACATATTTTTGATGGATAGTTAGCAATCATTGGGCATACTAATAAAGGTGTAATAAATACAAGCATACATCTCTGGTATGTGTTGTTTCCATAGGGAACAGATTACTGTTATTACTTGCTTTTTATTTCCATTAATTTTATTTATACATTTCATAATAAACATCTCTGTGCTAGTAAAATTTGAATTAAAGTAGTAAATCATCCAATATACATTCAGTGCTTATATACAGAGACATCTGAATAGTTTTTCTGTATTGTTTGTTTCATCCTCAATTTTTGTTTCTTTTTCAAAATAGTACTAGAAATCTTTTCTCCTTAATTTTTTAAAAGGTGAATGCACAGTGAATTTGTGGAAATCAGAGAATATTTACCCGTGAATTATTGCCTTCCATTTTGTTTGTACTGAGAAATGAAGTCAGGTAGATAAGGATGGAAGCAAGTAACATTACTGCAGAAGGTACAGTCATCTCTCTGTCTCCTAACTTATTGATGTGTTTTATGTGTATGTGCACAATGTTACATGGGTGTATGAATGTGTGCATTGCCCTGTTGAAGGTAGACTTTCATGTGTATATGTCTGTGAGCATGAGTGTATAAGCCTGAAGTTGAGATCAGGGGCTTTCCTAGTTCACTTTTCTGTTATTGAGCCAGGGACTCTGGCAGAACCCAGAGCCCACCAATTAGCTACTTTAGCTATCCAGCTGCAATGAGCATCCCCTGTTGCTTCCTCCTGAATGAATGCTAGAATTACAAGGCAACTACTTGGCTTTTATATGAGTTCTTGGAATCAAGTGCTTATCCAATGAGCATCTACCTATTTCTTCTTTGTTAAAAACACACAAAAAAATGATGATAAATCGGTAAATAGGAATTTTTATAGCATCTTGGATTTGATTTATATAAATAACTAATCTCTGAGTTTTAGGGGTTGGTTATAGTCCATGTAGTAGACAAATTAACAATTTAGGGGTCAGGAAACAATCGCCACTGTCTTAAGGAAAAGATTTTAGTAAAATTGAGCATATTTCTAATTCCATGTATATGATTAGGTGGCTTTCTCTATGTACATGTTTATATGATACATCATTACTGAAACTGCTGATATGTGGGCAACTTAGGCTAAGACAGACGATCTATTGTTACTCTTTGTGGTCACTATTCCAAAGCAAAACGAAGAATTCCTGACCAGTCTAAAACCATTTTATTCTACTTCAAAATATTAAAAAGTAAGGTCCTCCAAAGTCTGCCTGAATTTTTACATAGTTTACTAATATTCTTCTTGCTTGCTTCCTTCCTTTCTTCTTTCCTTCCTTCTTCCTTCCCTCCTCCCTTCCTCCCTTCATTCTTATTCTTTTAGAACTCTGGTCACAAGCATTTGACAAGGTGCTCTCTCTCTCTCAACTGACCTTTGACTTTCTCAGTGTGCATTTCCATTCTCCAGGTACTTGAAGTTTGGGATTTCCATTAGTCTACTCAAAGACATTCCTTTCTTCCTTCCTTCCTTTCTTCCTTCCTTCCTTCCTTCCTTCCTTCCTTCCTTCCTTCCTTCCTTTCTTTCTTTCTTTCTTTCTTTCTTTCTTTCTTTCTTTCTTTCTTTCTTTCTCCCTTTTTCTCTTTCTTTTTTGGGGGAAGTGGTTTCTTTTGTTTTTGTTTTTTTTTATTAGTCCCTTTTCTTTTTTTAGTAATCATTTTATTCGTTTATGTTTCAAATGATATCTTCCTTCCTGGTTACCCCTCCACAAACCCTCCATCCCATTCCCCAATTTTCCTTCCCCTTTGCCTCTATGAGGGTGCTCCCCAACCCAATCACCCACTCCTGCCTCACTCCCCTAGCATCCCCCTATGTTGGGGCATCAAACTTCCACAGAACGAGGGCCCCCTCTCCCACTGATATCAGATAAAGCCATCCTCTGCTACATGTTTATCTGGAGCCATGGCTCCCTCCATAAATACTCTTTGGTTGGTGGTTTAGTCCATGGGATTGTTTATTTGTTTGTTTTGAGACTGTTTTTTCAGTGTGGCCCTGGCTATCCTGGACCTTACTCCATAGACAAAACTGGCCTGACCTCACAAAGATCCGCCGACCTCTGCTTCCCAAGGGCTGAGATTAAAGACATGTACCACCCTATCCTGCAGCCTAGTAACCTAAAATTTTAAATGGGTTAACTATAAAACAAATTCTGATATGAATATTCCTGAACACTCATCATTTAAGTCCTCATCAGAAGAGCAATTAGTGTTTGTGAAAGACTGATGATTGTAGTTTAAGAAAAGAATGGTTGCATTGTATATGCCATGGCACTGTCACCAAGGTGACATAGTTCTTGGCTTCACAAGAAAATTTTGGAACAGACACTTCCTCACCTTCTACAAATCTGTCAAATGTGATAACACCAATTTGAAGTTAATATATTCCTCCAGGAGGAGGACTTCACATCCTTCAAACATTTGCCAGATTACCCGTGCCTCTGATTTCCATGCATTTTAATGTACTCACGTGAAGCCTGCAAACAGCTAGAACAAGAGAGTTCAACGCACTAGTTAATCAAAATTCTTTGTGGAGGGCTTTGAGATTCTTTCTACTTTTGTCTCACTGCTGGTGAAAGGATTTTATTGTGAGTACTTAACATTTTATGGGAATGCTGTCAGCTTTTTACAGAGCCCAAAGGAGTTATATACTTTCCTGACATATGATCATAATTCCCATCAGTATGTTTAATGTCAACATCTGTAAGAATCCTTTGATTTTTAAGGGGAGAAAAAATACAGAATTCCAGACTTATCAAATAACCATGAATACTTCAGGAAATTATTATTACTCAGGGAGATCAGGTGACAGATTCACAAAGGGTGACACTGGTTGGCTGGTTACCCTAATGTCTGTAAACTATAGAATCATGGCAGAAATGAAAATTTTGAAGAAGAGATTTGCACCACATAAGCAAACACAAGCTGAAACACACACACATACACACACACAAATATACATTTATATATGCATATATGTATATATATATATGTATATGTGTGTGCATAAAATTAATATAATATGTATATGTGTGTATATATATATATGTTTTGTATCTACATGTTTTAAACAGATATACACATAAATATGATTTCATGTGACTATGTTTGCACACATACATAAAATATATTACATATAAGAACACACCTAAAAATTTGTCATTTACAAAAGGAAAAGAATGATTTTGAGTTTAAAATAACTTATGGGAAATCTAAAATTTTTAAATTATAGATTATGTGCACTACTCTAATTAATATACTAAAATCAAATCTTCAAGCTCAGTGGTAAATACGCTAGTTGTCAAGCATGATGACTTGAGTTCCATCCTCATGACCTACATGGTATGTACAGGAATTGACTACCTACCCTCTGACTTCCACATGCACACTACAAATAATGGAATCTCTCCAGAATGTTATCATGCCCCAATGCACAAGACTGTAAAAAACTCTTGACATATACTTTGCACTGTGTGATGAACTCTAAATTAACTGCAATAGGAGAAATTAGTTTTGCTAAGTGCAATTCCATTTTCTTTTACCCTTTTTTCCCCTAAGAAACTTGAAAGGAATCAAGCAAATCACCCTTTAACAGTAAAATGGCAATTGGGTTGATAATTAATCCTTGCTAAAAATAGCAACTGACTTGAAAGTGAAAAATTATTCAGTTTACTGATATTACTGACCTTTTTACCATTTAAAGTGAATCCTCCAATTTTGTCAGCAAGTTCCCTTTAGCATTAAGTATATACAAAAAAAAAAAATCTATTGTTGGTTTTTACTGTTAAATTGCACACTTAGTTCCATTCAGTGTTAAAGGAAGATTTTAGCAAATATTTTATTTTAAAGCATTTCCACCAAATTAGAATTTTTAAAGTCACTGAAGTACCAGGAAGACTTTTGATTATTTTTCGTCTATGCTATAATGAATTATAGGTTGAAAAGTAAGTCTTTTATTTGGCAATGATGTCCAGATAGAATTTTGAAATACTAATATCTCAGTATAAATTTAAGCCAGTTATGGAAACACTAAATTTGGCTTCCTAATAAAAAGAAATAGAAACTTCTCAGAGGTAATGCTGTTTTATTTTGTTACAAGTCCTTATATTTCTTGCATTCTATGTGGATAAACTATATATTCCTAACTGTAAGCATGAAAATGTAATCGTATTTCTCTGTATGAAAGGCTTTGGTTATTTCTGAGTTTCTCATGAAGACTGTAAGACACCTTAAATTGTGAACATGTATTTCTCTGAAAAGACACTTATCATGAAATTGTAGGGAAAGAAAAAAGGGACAAAAGATGGAAGTTGTTTCTAAATTGAAAAAAAAATATGTCAGGGGTTGGTGATAGAACAGTTGGTAAAATGTGGGTATGAGTTTAATTCTCAGTTAGTATATTAAAATTCAGAGTATAGTGTTGAGCACTTACATTCTCAGCATTTCATAAGCACAAATTTCCAGGGTTCCTTAACCATGCTACCTTGAGAGTCTCTGGCCAATGAGATGTATGCTGTCTCAGAAATAAATGTTGATAATGATCCAAGTTTGACACCTTTGGTGGTTCTCTAGCATTCACATGAGTACCTATGCACTGGTTTTCTTACACTATGGATTCACAGAAACATGGACACACACACACACACACACACACACACACAGATGATTCAGATATTTGGGGACTTGGTATGTCTAAAGTCTGTCTTCAGCTAAACCAATATTATAACCAACTTCTAAGAATACTGAGCATAATTGGCACACTGGAAATGACAGGAACATCTGTGAGAATGAATAGGAAATTTTGTATAATATTTAGTTACAATATATTATAAGCTTCAACAGGTAAAATAATTCATTGCCCTGAAAATGGGAAGTCAGACCAATCCTTTGGTGCCTCTCAATAAGCTTGCCATGTTTTTATGACAAATTTTGACAAATTATGTTAAATTTTAGCAGAAATAAAAATGAAGAGAATAATTATAAAAATTTAAATTACCCTTCGTAGGATCTTTGGGAAACAGAAATTATGTGTGGCCTCAAATAGTGTTCATTGAGTACCTACAGTGTGCTAGGCACTTCCCTATGCACTGAGATATCCTGCCTATAGTTTCACCATCTGCTATCCAAACCTTGTGTTTTGTTTTCTTGTCTGCAGCACTCAGCTTGGCATACATGAGTATCTACTGAGATATCCATCCTCTCTCCCATGGACTCTCACAATTTGTGAATATGCTGCAATATATATTCTTGCAGCCATGCAAACAACTTATGTTTGTGCATTTATTTTTGATACACTTAAATAATACTGTGTTAAAATTAATTCCTTTTTTTAAAAAATTTTTTTCTTTCAGTCTACACCTTTGGTTCATTTCTGCTTTCAAATATCCCACAACATGCTTGCATGCATTACATCCCATGGGAAGCTTCCCATAGAGACAGACATCTAATTAAGTGCTATATGTCTTAACACCCATTATTCTATGGTGAATACCTTTCATTATGGCATGACTACATGGGCAACATCTACTTAATGCTTGGCTTCCCATATGATATTTAATCTCATTTTGTTTGCTTTATTCAAGCTCTCTTGTCAAAAACATCTCTCGAATTGAAATTACAGGGATTTTTGCAGATATGAGAACAGCTTCTCCTCAGAGAAGTTTGGCTGCTTATACTGAGGCTGCAGTGTGCCCAGTTCTCATACTCACTGGACATCCAGCTGTCATACCATTTGAAGGTCAGAAGGATCCTGCTGGCATTTTAAGTTGCATTTCATTCTTACACATGAAATAGATTATCTGTCTCTTTTCTTCTTAATTAACATCTTTAATGTATAAATTATATCCTTAACATTTTCATATTCAAGTAAAGTCATTAAGTTGCATACAGTAGAGATAAATCACCTCTGTATTACAGTTTAAATGTTTCAAATAGGTTTCCAAAGTTGTTTTTGATGTCAAAAATAGTAAAATGAATAATCGTATTTATGAACTGTAATACCATACCAGTTACAAAAGAAAAAAAACAAAAAAACCAAACCCTTTCTATTATACACAAAGCAACACTCTTGCATTTAAAGCCTTAAAACAATTAGATTTAGGAGAGAAACTTGGGGGTTCTTTTTGTCCACTATTAGAAAGGGGACTTTCTCATTTGTACTCAGTGAAGTTTTATCCAATACTGTTCACTTATTGAACATCTATACTGTAACCCATCCTTGCATTTAATTCTATATGCACTTCAAGTTGTCTTCTGGGGGGCTCAGGTGACTCAGTACTTTCTATGCAGTTTTAATTGCATCTTCATCTTTTCTTCAAGAGCCCCTGAAAAACCTGACACTGCCCAATTTAATGGATTAGTATATCATTTGGCAGGGAACACAATCTTTTCTTTTTAATTTTAAAATTGAAGATAGTGTCATTTCTAGACATACACTCCTCTACCTTCTATATTTTATCATACTTATTGCTAAGTTAAAAATAAAGGAAAAAATGCTGGGATATTAGATAACTGTTTGCATTTTATCATTTATTTCCACTTTGACTTTTCTAGTCCAGTGCAAATGAATCAGAGTATACACATTCTTATGTATATACTCTTTGAGTTTTCACATGTGTAATCCAGAGATGTCCAGATATAACTGTTCTCATTGACCACCTTATATATAACATCTTCAACTTTGGCAAGAATTACAGACAAGTCACAAGGCCCATCCAAAGTTACTTAAAATTTAAGGATTCAAATTCCAGTCCTGTTGATTATAAAGCCAGCACTAAAACAACCGAGCTCTCTGCACATTTCCTTTCATAATTCTTAATTTTGTTCTTTTTTTCCGATGTTATACTAACTTTAAAATGTAAAATTCTAGATTTTCATACTTGTAAATGAAATATGGAATATACTGGTAAATTATTTCCTGATGTTATCTAAAAACTGGTTTTCTTCATGGCTTAGCTTATAAGATAGATGATTTTATGTTTTCTCTAAGGAAAACTTATTTAATATTCCATAGATATTAGTGAAACATATAAATTCTGGGAGTTCGTTGAAAGGTCTGAATAGAGCATTGATTGTTGCCAAAAATTCTTGTGTGTGTGTGTGTGCCTGTGTATAATTGTGTGTCTGTATTCACATATAGAAATGAAAGGTTTAAAGTCCTTTTCTTTCACTAAACATAATTCTTGTGACATCTATATAGCCTATTTTTCTCTTCTATGTTGTTAATCTCTTTACTTTTTAATTTCTGAAATTTCCATATATGAGTACTGTATTTATAACATTCTGCTTCTCCCTCTTTCCCCGCTCCCCATTTCCTCCTGTGTCCCTGCCACAGCAAATCAAATCACTTCATATCGTTTAATTAATTGCTGAACCCACTGAGCTCATTTAGTGCAGGACACACATGTTTAGGTTTCACCTCTTGGAACTGATGCAGAGGACTTGTTCCTGGAAAATACTAATTCTTCTTTTTTTTTCTAAAAAAACAAAAACAAAAACAAAACAAAACAAAAAAGACTATTAATTGCCTATAGTTCCTCTGCTAGGTCTTTATCTTCTTTAATTTCATGAGAAAAATGTTATCATTCATGTGTTTGTTTATTATTTCTATTTACTCCTGCAATTTCATTAACTTACATCTGTGTTTCCTTGTATCTTTGCATTCTTGTGTGAATTCCCTCATTGCACATTGGGTGCTGTCATTAGTTTTCGCTTGTTTTAGGTGACCATACTGTTGAGATTTCTTGGGTGCAATTTCCTTGTAATTTCCACAAAACTTAATCTCACAGCAGAAGTCCCTTCCGAAACATCTAGCTCTAACAAATTTTCACCACTTCTAATCACGTTCCTAAGCATTACCTAGAGTTGTGTTGTTGATGAATCAGCTAAGGCTGAGTAGCCTGGAGTCAGATGCTCTCTGCATTTGACCAGTGATGGCTTTCCAGAAAAGCTTAGACCTGATGAAAAAAGGGCTACATTGATGTGGAGTAAGATATACACCTCTCTTGCACACAAGGATAGTATTTAGAATTTAGATAGGAATAACACTGATTTTGTGATGTGTCATTGGTATGTTTTCTTCACCTTCCATAGTTTTATAAGAAATATAAGATCAGTCATGGTTTTATTATTTCTATTTATTCTTGAAATTTCATCACTTTCATCTGTGTTTCCTTATATCCTTCACATCTCTTTTCTCATCTCTCATCTTCCCTTGATAATTCTGGGGAAGATGTGCAAACAGACTGTTCTTGTTATAGTTTAGTTTACATGATTTTTCTTTCCCTTTCAATCATTTTTTTCATACTTCTCTCTTTTTTTTCAGTCATGGAAGGCATAGTCTAAATTCAGAAAGAATGCCTCAAATACTTTCTACTAAAATTTCCCAATAAGGCTCTAAAACCTATGCCAGTGTTTGTCAGTATCAATCTACCTGGAGGGATGAACTATCATTGTCTACAAAAATCAATGAGTTGATAGCTGACAAAATAACCTAGGAGCTTATTTGGTAGTTCTAAAGACCAACAGATTTTACATTTTACAACTGTTCAGTCTTACCATGATGCAAACTTGCTGTCTTATTTAACACTCATCTTATTCCCTACTTTGTTTATATTAAAATGATTGACTTATTAAGATTACTATAAGAAAACAGAGATAAAGCTTATTGGTATATGTATGGTTTCTGTATTTCCAAGAAATAATTATAACTTAGTAGGACAAATTATATGCATTTAAAAATTTAAGTAAATAAAATATGATTTGTCTATCTACTTATTTATCCTGATAATGTTTTGATTTATCAAACTTTTATGAGATACTTCTCTACATTCTGGAATACTGGCACTGGAAACACAGACAAAGCCATTCTGACATTAGTTTTTCCAGTGACACGATCCAGTGTAGTGGAATTGTTGAAGATAGTGGCCATTTATTCACTATGTTATTTAATTTCAATTTTGATAGTAGCATGCCATTTCACTAAGTCATAATGTGGCTGTTGCTGAGAAAGATATTTTAGGTTTTAGACTTTCTTTATCTGGCACCATAATAAATCTGGAAGAGCTTCAGATATAAAGGAGAAAATATATTAGCTTGTGTTTCTGATTCCAGATTTTTATTGATTAGTAACAGAGAGAAAGGAGAGTGAGATTAAGTAGGAAATATGGCAGTCAGCAGTAAAAAGTGAATTAAAACCTTAGTATTCCATTCTGTTGACTGATTCCATGGTCAACCCTGCTGCCAGATGAAATTATCCCCCAGGAAAGGTGAGTGCTGTGCCAATGAGGTGAGGTTCACCAGTGCATGTCAACTCTGTCTGCATGGATGGAGTCCACAAGGAAACTAGTGATTGAAGGGATGCTCTATTCTATTGCTTCTGCTTTGGAGAGCTCCTGTGTAACAATGGAATATGTTAACCTTCTTAAACCATTTTAATAGAAAAATTGCCTGGTTCAGTCTGCTCCTATATATAATATCTCTGAAATGTATATTAATTAAATTATTATAAAAAGAGAAATGGTAATATGTATGAAATATCTATCATTTTTAATATTGAATGGAGCAGGTTCTTTTCATCTGTTATAATTTGTACCTACACAATGTTACTTCCTAGTCTCAGCACACAACTGCACTTGTAGTCATGCACTTAACTGAAATATAAACATTTTCATTGGCATTACTTTGAGAATTATCAGGATAAACCATTTCTGAAGCTTCATTGAAATTACAAAGTAACTTATTTAAATGAATGACATTCTGGACAGCACCAGTCTATGCAATGGATTAGAGTTAATCACTCCTATCTTGCTGATGTGCTAAATCCCTGCTTTATTTCATATCACTGAATTCTGATTTTTATTGCTGAAGTTATCCACAAAGTCTAATATCACTGATAGTACAAGAATACTTACAAGATTAGCCAAAATCTGTATCAAAATTATTTATTGAACACACATACAAAAGAAGAGGAAGATAAGCAGGCAACTGATGATATACCTCAGCTGTCCATCTTCATACCAGAAATACCGAGGTAGCTATGAATTTTATTTTTTCTGTTCAATTAAAATATAAAATTTGTTGTTATTATAAAATTAAAGTGTTAGTTTTCAGACGATTGCTAGTGACTGCAAATATTTCTGAGATTTTGTTTGATTTATTGAAATATTTATTTGAAGCATTTGCTACATAGAATTATATCCCTCTTGCAAATGAGATCAATATAAATCATCAGAATTAATTTTTAAAGGATTTACATGTCTAAATGCATTTGCTGGATTCTTAGAGTAAAACATGTATGAAACTAAACAGACTTTTCTTCATAAAATATATGAGTTTACAAATTACTGCTCTTAAGGTATCATTTGGCCTCTGTTCATATATCTGTCCATCTGTTTATTTACTAACCATGCTGTATGTGACAAACTCTGATTAACTAGTTACTAGGGAATGAAAATGAATATAATAATCATAAGAGTTAATACATACTGTGTCAGAAACTGCTTTAGACACGTTATATGTCGGCTGAAATACATGACATACATAATCTTTACATTCTTGAACTCATTGCATCTGATGTTACTTAAAACTGAGCACCTAAAGACATGTTCAACATCCTTTGTCATCAGGGAAATGCAAATCAAAACAACCCTGAGATTCCATCTCATACCTGTTAGAATGTCTAAGATCAAAACTAAGGTGACAGCAGATGCTGGCAAGGATGTGGAGAAAGAGGAACATTCCTCCATTGTTGGTGGGATTGCAAGCTGGTACAACCACTCTGGAAATCAGCCTGGCGGTTTCTCAGAAAATGTGACATAGTACTTGCCCATTTCTGAGCAAGATAACATCCAGTGGTTCTCTACCTTTCTAATTTTGTAACCCTTTAATATTTAGTTCTTCATGTTATGGTGACCCCCAACCATAAAACTATTTTTTGCTTCCATTTCATATCTGTAATTATGGTACTATTATGATTCATAATGCAAATATTGTATTTTCTTGATGATTTTATATGACCCCTGTGAAAGGGTTGTTTAACCTTCAAAGGGGTAGCCACACACAGGGTGAGAACCACTGGTCTAATTAAATGCACTGGCACACACACACAAAAGAAATATATTAAATTGGAGAGGGATGTGTTGAGAAATTGATACTGAAAGAAAAACCCTAAAGTTTGTCATGTAAATGTATAGACATTTCAAATTTTAAATAATAGTGCATCAAAGTCCAAAACTACCACATAAGACAACCATTGCTTTTAATCCCATTTGAGGATGAAAATCACTCAGCCATTCTCATTTAGCAACAAAATGAATACAGTTCCTATTAACTGCATTGACACTCATATCTTGCAAATGTCCAGCTGCATATGCTCTTCATTATCAAGAACTTCTTCCTTAAAGATAGACAAAACCACAGTCCTTACATGAATGATAATGTAAGCTTTTCGATTAATTCAGTAATAAAAATACAAAGTAGATGCAGTCACCATTAGGACATCTAGTCCTTGATAGTAGATATAGCTGCTCTTTAGAAATGAATACATATTAGTGTTCAAAGTAAATGGTCTTATTTAGCTTGGTAATTTTACAAACATTTATCACTATGGCTGCATATCTGAAGACAATCTAGTTATAATGTTTTAGCAGTGACATCTTAGAACTACTGCTGGAGGAAATCTCATCAGTGACTTGTCCTATTCAGTAGGAACTGTGTTTCTTCTTATCAGCACCTTTCACTGAGTCAGTTTGAAGATTACTAGCTGAAATCCATTCAACCAAAGTTTTAGTTGTTATTTAATACTATAATTCATAATGCTGTGTGAGATGTAAATAAATCCTACATATCAAGATAAAGGCCATATTACTTGAAAAGCATTAATAGCAACACAGTTATGAATCTACAAGAAAATAAAGGATTGGGCAGCACATTTAGCCAGAAAATGTAGCTCTTCCAGTTCACAGAAATTAGAACAAGAGAAGAACTTTTGTATCTTCATGTTTATTACTCAAATATGTATAGTCATAAAATTTGATTATGTAACGGAGGAAAGCACCTAAATCGGAAATAAACACATCATTTGAAAAATTATGTTTTTGTAAAAAGAACCCTCCATGTATTTAGATGAATTATGTAAAGTGCTATTTTTTTCATTAGGAACCCTGATAAGAAAAATCATTCAATATACTTTTCCAACTTTGATATGTCAATAATTGCCCTTGGTTCAACAAAAAATCCTATTAAAATTTTTTACTCTATCAAATCAGATTCTTATTGGTAAATGATGAGTAAGCATTTATTTTGCAGAAAAGTGTGAACAATAAGTCTGTATACCTCATAGCTGGCAAAAAAAGTGCTACTGCTTTACCACCAAATATCTCTACCACCACCACCACCACCACCATCATCATCATCATCACCACCAATATGAACATTAACATCACCATTTATACCACTAAGTACAATGGTGTCAGCATTTACATAAAAATAGTACTGACTTAGAGAAAATGTAGTTCTTTAGTGATAGCCAAGATATATATGTGGGTTTGACCAGATAAAATAATCATTCTGTAAGTCATTCTACCTGTACTAAAGGATATGTACCCAGAGGCTGCTGGAAACTTTTATTTACAGCCGTGATTAAGCTCTTTCTCAGTCAAACCACCCCCCCCCCACACACACACACATCCTACAGTGGTGTGGCTTAGCTTCTGCTCTAGATATCCCTGTGCCCAGGAGCAATTTTTTTTCTTTTCTCCATTTTGTTAAGTAAATCATCACCTCCCTCATATTTGTGTCAAACTTTGATTGACCTGGCCTATGCAGCCATACTCAAACCCCCTGCTCCTACCAACCCTTTCTCTTCGCATTCCTTTTTTTGTGCATTTGGGGTTGAATCCAGGGAATAGAGTGTGGTAGAACAATAGCCGCTTTAGCTATATTCCAAATTCACAAATTCTCTTTATGCTATGTTCTTTTCTTTTACAGTACGTATCAATAGTTTCCAATAAACAAATAAAGCATTAGACACACAGATAAAATTTTATTTTATATAAAAGACAAATGGGTTTTGGGAAAAATATATACTTAGGATTCTGTGGTATACTTATATCATATGTTAATTCATTTTTATCTGAATTGCAATTGTTTTATAAATATAAGTGTCTAATATTTTTACTGTATCCATTTTATCTATATGAGTATTGTACCTGAAACTGTGTATATCTTTATCAAATCTGTGTCTTGTGACCATGGAGATCACAATCTATGGATGGTAGGAACTGGAGTAATAGTAGATTGTGAACAACCACTGAGTGTGCAAACTAAACCTAGGACCTCTGCAAAAATAGCATGTGCCCTTACCCGCTTGACAATCTCTATAACCCTAAATACACATACCCTCTATGTTAGCTGACTGTTTAATGCTTTGATTTTTAACACACTGTAGGAATCACAGACCATAGTTGTTTTGCATATCTTGTTTCTTGTACAGGTAGTGATCTCTATTTTCTATTAGTCTCAATGGTTGAAATCAGAACTAGGTTCGTGAGGGGAACTATGCAGGTATCCAGGCAAGCAGTGAACTCACAAAGAAATGAGAATGAAACCCTAGTTTAGACATCCTTCGTCAACCTGGGTCAGGCTTCCAGGAATCTCACACCAGGTGGTTTATTGTAGAAATACATAAAGGCTATAGAATTTAGAAAAGGGTCTCCAGGAAAAAATAATTCCCACACTCATTCCAGTTCCAGGTGTACCACAAAACTTAAGCTGTAAATACATACAAACTATTTTACAAAATATATGTGACCACGAGTGTAGGTTCCATACAGCTAAAAAGTCTAGAATTTATTGTGTTCCCTGACCAAGATAGCATAAAGGTCAGCAAATATGACATCAACCCTAAAGAAGGGTAATGGTCTAGGGAGGGAAGAGTCTGAAATAATTATTCTGGCGATTTACAGAGAAAGCTGTCCCTATAGATAGAAAAATTTGGGTAAGAACTGCCTTCACAGAGAGCAAAATGGTCACAAGGGCATTAACAAAATCCACTCCCAGAAATTCTAGATTGAAAAGCAGGTGGAAGGGGAGATAGAATATGGTGTTTACGGGGGTGGAGGTGGGGACAACTGAGAAAGGGGATAATATTTGAAATGTAAATTAGGAAAATATCTAATAAAAAATAAAAAATAAGAAGAGACAGTTTAACAATCTTGTCTTCCCTGGTGATCTGTAGGTGCAAGGATTGGTCTGCCCCAACAGATTTGGAGGTGAATATTTACTTGCTTTTGAGGCAGTGTCTCACTTGAACAGTGAACTCCTGGTGTCCCGGTGATTCTGATTCTCTCTCTCTCTCTCTCTCTCTCTCTCTCTCTCTCTCTCTCTCTCGATGCAGTATGATGACTGTATGAATGCATAGTCTAACATGATTTTTGGAAGCCATAAAGTTTTATTCTAGGGTGATGAATTTAGCAGTTTAGGTTTTTGTTTTCTTCTTATCTTTACACTCATAAATGGTGAGAAAAATCACTTATTTGTGGATTATTGTAATCTTAAGTTAATAATGCCCCTCATTTACATTCATTTTCTTGATTTCAAATAAAGATTTTTATCTGCGCTTTGTATTGGGTCAAATCTCTTGTGCCTTCTTGTTTAGCAAATTAGACTACTTATGCAGTAGGATTAAACAATGTAATTATTTTCTGAAATTTGCTATCAGTAGATTATTATTCAGGTTCAGATTTCTTTGAGCACAGTACAGAATAAATTTCTTTTAATTTCATGGGTCCCACAACTAAAGTTGAAATTCAATGTTGGATCAAGAAAATGAGCATCCTCACTGCAGGAGCTAATTTACAGAATGTAAATGGGAAGATCATGTTGTTTTGCCATTTCTGTTGACTGCCATAAAACATAGATCTTAGAAGACCCCAAGGCTCTTATCATCATCATCACCACCACCACCACCACCATCATTATCATCATCATCATCTACATGAGAAAAACCTCTCATGATAAGGCTCCATATTAGTGTCTGACTAATAGACTGTTTTCATTTTCATGCTCTCTATGTACAATACTTCTTTCCATACTACATGATCCACGTTGGTATGTAAAGATTAAGCTGTGCATCTACAGTACTGATTGGAAACATGAACCTCTTTTCCTCCCTTGACTGGCATTCTTGGAAACACCCATGTGGAGCAGTCGTCACTCTCCATCACTTGCCATTGGTTTCCCTCCAGCTTCTTCCACAGAATCAATGGCTCAGACCATGAGAATATGATTTTACTCCTCTCTCTGATTCAGTAAAAAAAAAATGTGTCTCCTCAAGACTTAAAATAACATTGCTTAACTCTAATATAGCTACATCCACATCCCTAACCATATAAATAAAAATAAATTAATACATAAGACTAGCCAAGATACATTTTATTTTCATGCATTTATCTTCTGGTCCAAAGTTAGGAATCCCAGGTCTTGTAGATTTTGTACAGCACATTGCTAACAATGGCATTCCTTCCTAAAACACTCCCAACAGAAAAAAGCAGAAACAAATGCTAGTTTTGAGGTTGTTTTTCACCAAATTGAGTGAAAAATTGTCTTCAATATGACTAAAAAGATTGAAATTCATGTGGAGACAAAAGCCACTTATGTTCTAAAAATGAAAAGATTTTTGACCTCAATGTTTCCAGCCTGTCCATAATATCTACTTTCTCCACTGAGAGAACTCATAAGTGAAATTCATCCTCTATATGTCTAATTTGTATATCAGTGCTCAATTATCAAGTCATCAAAGCTTGTTAACTCATTTAGACAAAATTCAGATAAGTCTACTACACAAGAATAACTGAGTCTGTATACAAGAACTGAACAACCAAATGTGTCTACTGCAAATGGAGAAATATTTAATGAGCATCTAATCTATCTTCCTTAATTTTTTTTCTTCCCCACAACCAAATAGAAAAATGAGGCTTAGTGAAGTGATGATAGGGAGGAATCAGGCAGCCACTACATTTTATACATAAGGCATAGAAAAAAAATGAACGGAAAAGTTTGTGAACTAAACTGGTAAAATCAGTCCTAACTACCATCACTTCCACCATGATAAAAGCAGCATCAGCCTTGCATATAGGAATAGATTGTGGGGACAATTTTGCTTCCATTTCATTTTTTCAAACCCTCCATTGTTAATGAGCTCATCTCTACTGATTTGATCATGAAGATCAACCTGTAACTTAGTGAAGCTTTACGTTTCTCCCTCCTCCACTAATGGCATAGAATCAGGTCCAGAGTTGACCTTGGGAGAATAAATGTGTCTAGTGAGTAAATACTAAGATGCAAAGTTGAGGCTTACAAACCAACCTTGTTACTAACCAGAAGCCATTAAAATCACTGTGAATAAGCTCACAGTATTATTCTCCTTACATTTTGCTTTGTGTTGGATGGAATTGGAACATGTTTCAATTTGTTTAGAAATAATTGATTTGTTACTGCCTTGTAACTGAAGAACATTGGAGTTAATTGAGTAATGATGTACTCTTGGATCATCTATCTGTTCCTTCATTTTCATGCATCACTTATACATCATTCTTGACTTCCAGATACTCTGTACAAAACTTGACACTACGTAATTAATGAGACTCAAGGTATAGGAGAAAAATGCTATTTCACCTAAGAACTTTTACTTGCTTGTGAGAATATTTGATCTACATTTAACATTAAAAGTTAGAATAATTAACCAGTGAGTCTACAATTTTTGTTGTTGTTTTAAGGTCAGATATGTATTTAGGTTGATTATAACATCATCTTCATAATTATACCTTCTCTCTATATAATAATTGGATTCCTTTTTCAAAAGACTTACAGAAAAATAGGGTGGTTTTAAGAGAGCAAACATCTTCTAATATGGTTTAAAATTTAATATAAAGCTTAGATAAAAAGAACTGTATAGTACTCAGAAAAAAACAAACAAGGAAACAAGAAAAATTGTCTTTTTTTTTTAGGCTTTGTTTTCCATAGTAACATGCATAAATTGAGTCTCAACGACCCCCTCCTTACTGTTCCTCATGGTTCTTGGGACATCATCTCTTCTCTTTCTATGACATTGTCTCAATATTCACAGAATTCTAACCTTGACTTCTCCAAACCTCCACTAAGTTGTTCTGAATGCTGTTAGCCTCAGGGTAAATTCCATTTCCCTAGCACCATTGCATTCTGCAAATAAACAGTTGTTGAGAGCTCAAGAACTTCATTCTCTCTCGTGTGGCCAACTTTCATATGTATAAATAGTTACTTTATGGAAAATAATTACTTACAAACCTGGTTTTTAAAAGTTCAAATTACAAAAGTTTTGTTGTTATATAATTTAATTTGATTGCCATTCTGCATCACGTAATCTAAAGAGTATTAGAAATGGTGCTAAGTTCTTTTCTATTAGATTGACAGACCCTAAAATGATTTCCCAAGTTGAGTTGTTTTTTAATAGGACATTCTTTGATCTTGAAGTGTTCCAAGTCAGTATAAATACATTATAATTAAGATAGCAGTATGAAGAAATATTAACTATCGGTGCCATGTATGACAGTAGTATAAAATTAATTGATATATGAATTACAAAATTATACTGTAGGGTATTACTTGAAGGCCTAATAGTGATCCCCTGTTCCATCGGGTGACAGTTTTAATATTTCCTGGAGGTGCTAATTTTATCTGTCTCCGCTGCATGATCCTTCCTGCTTAGAGGAATGATTTCAGAAAGCACCAGGAAGTCCTAGGAAGAAATGAAAGAAACCAGAAGAGTCACAGAAAATGAATTTTATTTCCCAGGACTTGTCATATGTGGGTTCACACTCTTCTCATCATACTGATATTGATAATTTTCCTGGTTTTGCCTCCCTCTAAAAATGTTAATCTAATCAAATAAAAGATTTCAAATAATTTAAAACTAAAAATTGTTATTGTCATATATAATGCCCCTAATAAACAATAAATGATGTAGAAACTTGTAGAGTAATGGGTGTGTGGGGAGGGGAAGGGGTGACTTTTCCCTACTGTCACTGATTCAGCTTTGCTATCAAACATAAAATAATCTCTCTTCAGAGGTAAATGGAATAAGAGGATTTTTTTTCTCCAAACAGAGAAAAATTTAAACATAAGCATTGTCCCATGTTATCATGTCTGTTACAAGACGAAAAAGAAAGTTTTTTCATATGTCTTGGGTAATCAACATTACTATAAAATAGGTATGATGTCTACCTATAATAGAAATCTCTTAGATAATATTATGCCAGCAGATAACTATTATGTATATATACATATATGTATATATCTGTCTATACACGTGTATTCTACACAGATATTGATTATTAAATTAATATATAATCCTCACATACATTAACTTAGATCCAAGCTTACATTATAAATGGTGACTGAGAGACTGGAGAGATAGCTCAGGATTTAAGAGCAGTGACTACTTGTTCAGAGGTCCTAAGTTCAATTTTCAGCACTCCCAGGTGACTCAAAACTATCTATAATGGAATCTGATGCCAGCTCCTTATACACAGATGTATATGCAGACAAAACTCTCATACACATAAAATACATAAATAAATATAAATGGTCTTTAAATTAGTAAATCTTATCATCCTTCCATATAAAAAATACAACCACAAAGATGAAATACTCAGCTATAGAAGTGGCGAAAGAAATCTTAGTCAGTACAGCATATGTAGTCTGTTCTATTTTGCTCAATAATTCAGTTATCTGATCCCTTTCAGCTACCTTAGTAGGATTTTTTTTCAGTTAGGTTTTAAACCCCATCACCTGATACCTCCCCTTCCTGTGAGAGCTTTGTAGGGTGTTTTACAGTCAGGTGAATATAAAGAATCTATGGCTAAGATACAGTTTTTCCCTAGATGGAGTTGAAAGCTGAAGAGTGAATGTAGTTTGGATATTATTTAAGAGAGCTCTGTCTTTGCTGTAGATCTGACTCTCACAGAAATATTTCCTTCTTGGACCTATAAAAGTTGATTGATTCAGAGCAGAGTAAATCATTCAATCTTGGGAAAACAGTAATTTACTACCTAGCAGATCATTTTATACACAAATGATGTCCACAGTTAATATTTGGCTACTAAAATGTAATGTGCATATTGCTTAGTGCACTATGTAGATAATCAAATAAATACGTTATTATGGTCTGACTGAAGAAATAATAAAACATCATGTTGACATGGCGCTCCATATAACAGAATTTCCGTAGTAATTTTTCTTTACATTTGTCTTGAATAACTCAGAAAATGTATTTAAGGTAATTAATTATATAAAAGAGATGAAACACACTGAATCTCCTATTTTTCTCCTAGAATTCTCATTCTGTGACAGTTGGTCACATGCTCATTTCTCTCCTGAACTTTATCTTTCCTTTCTCATTCATCAGCTGAATTCATTCTGCTACTCACTGAGTTCTTTTCTTTAAGTTGATTTCCTGTTTTTTTTTTTTTTTTTTTTTTTTTTGGTTTTTCGAGACAGGGTTTCTCTGTGTAGCCCTGGCTGTCCTGGAACTCACTGTGTAGACCAGGCTGGCCTCGAACTCAGAAATCCTCCTGCCTCTGCCTCCCAAGTGCTGGGATTAAAGGCGTGCGCCACCACTGCCCAGATTTCCTGGTTTTTATTTCTCAGTTTTCATATCAAACAGTTTTCCTGATTTTTCCAAATATCATAAGCAGTAGAAAAGAGGTGAATACTTACTTCTTGATCACAGAGGGGAGGAGAGGGAGAAGAAATGCAACATTGAAAGACAGTTTGAAACCACTTTGTTGCAACAATGTGATATGCTGTCCAAAAGCTCTTGCGGTGTCTGCCGCTGCTCTTTGTGTATGGATAGATGAACTTCATATGCTCTCTCTCACTCAGTTCATCCTATAGATGTTATACTTATGATTCCTAATAAAAACAAGGCTCTTTAAAGAAATAGGAGCCAGATTATAAACATGAATTGTGTAGGCTCTTCTGAAAGCTAAGACAAGTCTAATTCATCTAAGAGTGATATCAATAAAAACAGATTACTTTGTTCCAGGAATCTCAGATTTTAATATTTTTTAAAAAATGTAAAAGAAAGGTAAAATGGAGAAAGTAAATATGCTAGTAGGAGTCTCCGCAATATGATAACTTTTCTGTTCAATCTATAAGCCAGATTATTCCATACTGTAGCTAAGAAGTATCTACTAAGTCTCATGAGTACATCCAATTGGCAAATGAGAAAGGTTCCCTAAGGGTATTGAAGGGCTTTCTGTCTTCAGAAATATTACAAGCAATAACTACTGCTTCTTTTTCGGTTCTTTTTTAAACCCATATTTCCTTTCCCAAGATTTAGCCAGCAAGCAAATAATAAATATGAAAGCTTCTCATTCTGCCTTAATCTACAATTACTTAAATATGTACTTGAAGAACCAAGATCTCTTACTGCTTTTAAGTAACTGTCTTATATAACTTGTCTCTTGGAGTTCTTTCTCTGCCACCTTGTGTCTATGACCTTCACAATAAGATTCCTCTGGAAATTATCTATTCATCTTGATATACCATTCATTTTGTTGTCTAAACTTGGATCAGTCTCTAGGTTAGATTCTGGAAAGAAAAATCCCAAAACATAAGGATGTAGGATCCTTTTTACTTTCAGCTACACGGATCATATTAATCTTTCAAGGTTCATATTTTGAAACTATTACTCTGTTATTGCTTTCCTGTTCACAGTATCAGGAAACCATAGAAAGGATGCTTGGTTTTATTATTGCTGCTGTTTGTTTTCTACAAGGACATTCTGAAGGCTTGTAGTTTCTTCCTTCCCTCAATGCAGTCTCACCAGGTTCTCATGGTCCTTTCTCCATCTCTCTCTCTAAAAGTTGAGTCAATGAGATACCTCTGTACTGGAATCACATTTCCAAATGCATGTACTGCTATTCCTGAAGTTATATTTTTCCTGTAACTCCATATACTCAAAAAAGAACTCATTACAATTTCCTTAGGTGATACTTCTAAAGATGGATTTATTTTCATTTTATGTATATGAGTGTTTTGTTTTAATGCATGTAAAATATAAATATATTGAGAGCATGTTTTGTATATCAGAGGCCAGAAGAGGATACCAGACTCCACAGAATGGGAGTTATGGTCCAGTAATAAGCTACTATATGGATGCTGGAAATCAGATCCCTGTCTTTTGTAAAAGCAACAAGTGCTCTTTACTACGGAGAGAGAAGGGTACAGAATGCAGGGGCAGTGGGCACAGTCATTTCCCTGAAATGACATTCAATATTCCAGATGAGTCCAAGCAAGACTTGTGTAGGAGAAATATGGGAGGCTGATTTTTAACAAAGTCCCGTCCTCTGACTTGTGCAGGTTGCCTTGCCTTTCAATCGACTATGCTGTGAGAAGGAAGCTGCACAGCTGACAGGGCTGAGGGGTCTCAGAGGACTACTTCCGTGAGGTGATTCCTGTATTTATGTGGGTGCCACTCACGCAATCAGACTTTTCAGCAAACACCTTTACCCACTGAGGCATGTTGCCGACCCAGACGTTCCTTTGATTTCAGTTACATCAAACCATGTATTATATTGCTGATTTTTAAATCAGTCTCGATGTGAAAAGCCAGAGTTCACAGTTTGCATCAATGTTTAAACTACTGAATCCCTTTAGCAGATGCTTTCTGCACATAGTTGACAGCTGTCTGAGGGCTGTGAAGATTCATATTAAGGTGTCATTGCCAATCCTGAGTACAGGCATTTTAGGGAGATTATAAAATGCTTCATGATTGAACAGGCTTGAAGCAAGTTCTTGCATGTATTCTGGGTTGGGGTATGAGGAGGGGTGACTAGTTTGAGGGATATAAAATACAGATAGTGATTAGCTGACACCACGTTCTTCCAAATCACCCAACTGACAAGGACTATCACATAATGAATCGGAGAGGCAAGGAAAGCACTTTCCACCTCAAATTTGGAAATCTACTAATTAAATCATAATGCAAATTTATATTTTGAATCTCATAAGCCCTCAGTTTAGCATTAAAGAATTTTGCGGTGAATGAGTACTCACATTTTATAATACCAAGTAAGCATATAATGTAATGTAATATAATATAATATGAATTTTAAATAAAATAAAATATGAATAGAGTAAAATAAAATTCTCCTTTTAACCATGGAATTGTTTCCCCCCTTAGCAAATAATTTGTTGCTATTCGTAGCAGTGATCTTTTCCATGCATTTTAGATGGAGCATTTGCACAAATTTACAAATATTTCTACCATATCAAAGCTATTTTTCTCCATTCCTTCATTCAAATCGCTTCAGATACTTTCTTTCCAGTAATATAAGTTCATATGTACTACTGACCCTTATTTTCCCAGTGTTCTCTTAGGGAGCTGAAGTAGACCAAATGTCAGTCATAAAGTTAAGCCATGCGGCTGCACATGGGAATCACCTGCCTATGGGACCAGGTCACTGTCTGGGCTGTTATCACATTATGCTTTATTCTCACAGCTTGAATTCTACTCCTGGACCTTTAGTCTTCCTGTAGTATTCGGAGTAACCATTTACCTTCCCACAATAAGAGGTGCAGCCTACTCTTCACCTTGCTTAATACCATCCTTAGTTGTCAGTTTGGGTATCAGCTACATCATTTCCATTATTTCTTCCCTTGGGCCATTTGCCTATGACTGGTACAATTAACTAGAGGAGAAGAAAGGTATGTTCTGCCAAACGTGTCAGCACCATAACTAAAGGCCTGCTAAGAAAGAAAGGATGCTGATATCTGGAGCTGAGGGGATATTAACAGTGATTTGGGGTTTCTGCCCCTGGAAATGTAATTAGTAGATTTTCCCCCTTAATCCCTCTGTAGAGAAACACACATGTCCTTTGCATCATTGTTCCAATACTTTGCTCATTTCTGTTTTAACTGAATAGATTTTTATGTCTAGAATGGCCATTCTGAGAATTAATGTATTCTAGCAACCCTGGAAGAAATTGAAATTTATTTAAAAATTTAAATTGAATCACCCACTGCTACCATTTAAACAAGGAGAATTAATTGAAAAATTAATTGAAGAATGTCTACGATAGATTATGATGTTTGCACAATCATGTTTTTAATACCAGATGAAAAAAGTGATAAATATCCTTGGGAAATAAGTACATAAATATGTATAATGAATAATAATCACTGTCTTACATAATTAAATACATAGCAAGATATTATGTTAACTTACTCATTGCTAAGTTGCAAGATAGAAATTAATTTAGTCTTTAAATTTAGCACATTGTAAGAGGAGTTCATGAATTTAACAGATATATGTCATAGCACTTACAAATCTTTTCTTTAATCTTTATCATGTAAATGTTAACATCCTTATTTCTCATTAGCTGGCTCTTTAATAAATTTAAATGTAATTAAACATTTCCAATCCTTCACAGAGTTTATTTAATCACAGCAGAGAATTCTCAATTCTGCCCCAGAGAAGTCATTGTCAATGGATAATATGAACAAACGTGAAGTTTCAGTGGGATTTGCTTGGCTCTAATATTAGATTACAGATTTACCCCTGTCACATTCACATAATCCCTTTAGTGATGAAAGAAAGAATTTCACACACTTATCCATTGGCTGAGGGACACTTCCTTAGAGCTTGCTGTCCTCTCTCCTTTTGCAGGATATGGATTTAAGCATTAAATATCTGATATTTATCAAGACAGTGGTTTCAAAATATGCTCATTCATTCTTCAAAGGGAAGACCATCCCTTCACGGTAACGTCCAGGTTTGACTTATTTTAGTTTGAAAACATATGCTCAGTTTTCCTTTGTGTTAAGGTGTTTTTAGGAATTATTGTACATTCATATAGGGCTATAAGGAAAACATTTAAATGCACAAATCACAAGAATGAGGGGCCAATTATTCCAATTTAAAAAGATGAACTGACTGGGAAATTTGGGTATTTTGTCGTATTTAATTAAAAAAAACTCAACATTCTTTATTTGTTATAAGGTGATAAATTTTTACACATATATATAAATATACATACTCATGTGTGTGTGTCAAAAGTTACTTATGTATGTGTGTTTGTGTGTGTTTGTGTGTGTGTGTGTGTGTGTGTGTATGTGTGTGTAGTATTTAACCTTCTTTAAAATATACATACCATGCATAGACTTGAAGGAAAGATAGAGACATGAAGAGATTGGTAAAGTAGATACATAAAGACCATATACATCTATTTATATATGAATATATTCTGAGTGTGTGTGTGTTTGTGTATGTAGTTTTAAGAATCCTTGACAAATACTAAAATGAAACCTGTCTATAGGACACACTAGCATTTGCTGTCATTGCCTTTTCTGATTCACAGTATATGTTAAATTTATTTTAAGATATCCAATGTATGAGACACTCCTTCAGTTTCTTAGGCACTTTTTTATAGTTGAAACACAGTGTACATGTTGGCTGTACTGTGCTGTCTCGATATTAACACTCATAGTACTCCATCATCATATCTTCAATTCTTCGCATGAGGTTTTTCCTCTGAGTACACCATGAGTGAATATATGCATTTATATATGTTCCTATTAATATTGGAAGCTTCATTTATATTCTCGAGGGCATCCATTTCAACCTTTATAATTCCTAATTAGCATTAAAATGTTAAACTGTTTTGTTGGATGGAGTAATAATTACTTTCATGAGGGTTCATTTAAATTCTATGGGATGCATCTTCTTTAGAGAAGTGCCTAGCTATCTGTGCTTCATAGAACTGTGTTTAGAAACCTTATTAAATGTTTCTTCATATTTTGTAATTACTTAAATAACACAAGCCAACTTCCTTATGTTTCTATGCTTCTTATCATATTGACTAATAAAGATGTTTTTCATTTGATTATTAGTGTTTGGTTATATGTTTACAGATGGGCAACCAGTCTATGAAAACAAATATCTCATAATTTTTAAAAGGAGTTTCAAAATAAACTGGTGAACATTCCGTTGTCTCCATTGCTGTGGTTTCAGGAAACACTGACATATCCCTGCTGTAAATCATATGGGTGGGTCTTGTGCCCCATCCTTCATGATATGGGTATTATCTTTTCATGTGAACATCTCTTCCTGACTGGAACACCATGCTCCATCCCTTCCTTACCTCTTTTGTTCACCAAAGTTTATTTAAATTACAGCTAAATGGCATTTCCCTCAGAGTATCTGTTATCTTTAGAGATTAGTGACTCAAACACATTGAGTTTTATTTGTCAGAAGCAGTGGCTTAGGAAATGGCTCCCCACAAAATGGCACTGAGGCCAGTTCTTATCATCTGAGCTCAACTACTTGGACAACAGATGAAAATAAAGAGATGACTCATAAATAGTCCTCTGACCTTAACATTTGCACTGTGGTCTTTGTGTACAATCAACTCAAATAAATTAATAAATATACAAGTAAAATCATAAAAAGTAATCATAATTGTTGTTAAGTAGAAAGGGAAGGTTTGAAAAGAAATCATAGCAGCAATCTAGGGGAGTGTAAGGAGTCCTTCCTGTGTGAATGGGGATAGTTGGGGTTGATATGGTATTGTAAAGAGCAGGTGTCATGGATATCTGCATAACTAGGCAGAGCCCAAGAACAAAACTCAGCATCTCACCCTAAGAACAGTATCTCTAGCTTGGCAAAGCAACCTTTGAATGACCTTGAGAACAGTCTTTCAATAAAATATGTGTCTACACTTTGTTCTTGCCAAAAAGATAGTGTTAAATAAGTTGTTTCACTTTCTGACTTTAAAGATTACAAACTTCTCTTTCTATGACTATTAAAATATATACAAATCATGTAATTTAGAATGTCTCATATGGTGACATTCAACAATGTTTTTACTATTTATAGCATAATTACTTCATTCCCCAACACAAAGAAAAAAATCAAAATCTATCAACTTAATGAAGATTAAGAAATGTAATTAAAGTGTGGAAAATCAAATTAAAATATTGACTAGGGAATGTGGTTTAAAACAAACACACCAGCAGTGTACCATAAAAGGTAAACTATATTCGAACATAAGAAAGTAAATATTCAAAGGTATTTCCTGTCAGTCTTTTATACATATACTAATGTCTCACTCTATAAATGTCTTAATGAGCCCCCATCACTTTGAAACCCAATCACAAGCTTCTTTGAGTTTGAAACATTACTTTCCATCTAGACAGTGTGTAAATTACACTGAAGAGATGTAGGCAGTTGAGAGATAGAACCAGTTTTCTTCTTACCTTCTTGCTTCAATGATCAGCTCAACATCTATGTACATAGGGAAAATACCAAATGGAATTAGTAGGTTATATATTAAAAAGTATTAAAGGGGATAAGAGCTTTAAGGGGCCCTGGTAGTAGGGAGTGGCATGCTAGAGCAGTTGCAGGAGGAAAATGAGAGGTGGATGTATTCAAAACGTGTTGTACTAGTGTGAAATTCTTAAAGAATAGAAAAATGGGGCTTAAAACGATCCCATTACAAGATTCTTTCCTAGTCCTTGAATTTCTTGTTGATAGTAGTGTCTCAATGTGCTGAGGCTCAGGGTGGGGCAATAGCATCTCAGATCCATGCATCAAGCCTCTTTCTGCCTACCATCACTCTGTAAACCTTTTTCTCTTAGCTTAGCTTCATGCTAGCTCACTTACCAGAGATATCAGATGCTCAATCTATAGCTATTCAGGAGAGCTGTTCCTCAAAACCTTTTTGAAGAAGAAGAGGAAGAGGAAGAGAAAGAAGAAGAAGAAGAAGAAGAAGAAGAAGAAGAAGAAGAAGAAGAAGAAGAAGAAGAAGAAGAAGAAGAAGAAGAAAGAAAGAAAGAAAGAAAGAAAGAAAGAAAGAAAGAAAGAAAGAAAGAAAGAAAGAAAGAAAGAAAGAAAGAAGAAGAACAACAACAAACAACTTGTTTTGCTTGGAGAACCTTAGCAGATGTTCTATTTCAGTTGTCAATAGCTATCACTGGATACATGCCTATGCTCTACCTCCCTGCCCTCTCACTAATAAGGATTTTCCAAAATGATAAAAATTGGCAGTAATCAAAAATATCCTGTATATATCTTTCCCTCGTTATCAGACAGCTCCTTACTGTGTGAGCTATTCCACTCTGGTAGTCTTCAAGCAACGCACAGTCAAACCGGTAATTGAGCGTATTTTACATTAATGTAAAATATTCATAGTTAGCCTCCTTTTCTTGTGAGACAACAGTTATAGTCAAAAGGACACACTGTGTATTAAATAATGAATATGTTTAGAGTCTCGAAAAATAGGTGCATACAATGTAACAATGCACTTTAATAACAAAATAAGAACTTTTAATAAGCACTAGTGTAGTGGTTAAAGCACAGAATAATGGGTAGAAGACACTGCATGGTTTCTGAAAGGGCTTAACCATCTGCCTCACTTCTCAGCGAGGCAGAGATTAGAAAAAGCATGTAAATTTTGGTAACTCCTAGGAGACAGGATAAAGATCACATAGGATTTACCGAACAGAGCTTGCAAAGAAACACCAATAATTTAGGAGTTTCTTTTATATTTTCAAAGGAGACATATCAGAAATTTACCCTTCCTTCTCACTGTACAAAAGTAACTCTGCCTATTTGTTTCACTGACTGGACATTTGAGATATGGCAGTTAGGAAGCAAATACAGTGTTTTTACTGAAATTTCAGAGGACACAGAACTGCAAAGTACTAATTCAGTGGTAAGAACGGGAGTCAATCATGGTGAAGTGGTGGTTTTATATAACTGAATTCCTGTATCCTAAGCCTTGTACTAAGAAAGACCTCAGGAGTTTCACTCGTGTGAAGAAAAAAAAAAATCTAAAAATCCTGCCTTCTTTTTAAATGGCCAAAGAAAAATTTCCAACTTTTTTTTTTGATAAATAAAATGTGAAATTGGATTGTTTACAAAGTAATTTCCTTGTGATCCATAAGACAGGAATGACAAAGGAACAAAGCCTCTTCCTAAGAATAATGCATTTCCTTCACTTTCTTTTTTCCATTAATTTATTTATTCACTTTACATCCCAATATCATCACTGTTCTCTTCCCAGTCACCATCTCACACAGCTCCTTCCTCCATTCCCTCTCCCCTTCTCCTCCCTGCCTTCATGGCCCCTCTGGCACTCAAGTTACTACATGACTAGGCTCATATCCCACTGAGGCAAGACAGGAGGACTAAGTAAGCAGTAATGGAATTGATCCACACACAAGCAACCGAGTCAGGAGCAGCCCTCACTCCAGTAGTTTGGGGACTCTCTCAAGGACCAAGTTACATTTCTGCTACATATATGTGCAGAGCCTACATCCGGCCCATGTATGCTTTTTGGTCCAGTTCAGTCTCTAAGAGTCCTGAAGGGTCTAGGTTAGTAGACTTTGTTGGTCTTTCTGTGGAATTCCTATCCCCACCAGGTCCCTCAATCCTTCTCCCATTTTTTTCCACAAGAATCCCAGAGAGCTCCATCTAATGTTTGGCTGTGGGTCTCTGCATCTATTTTCATTGATTGCTGTATGAAAATTAAGTGAATATTAGCCATAAGGTACAGGATAACTACACTACAATCCATAGACCCAAAGAAACAAAGTAAGAAGTAGGGCCCAAGGGAAGATGCTTGAATCTTTTTCAGAAGGGAAAATAAGATAGATATCAGAGGTTGCTGGAAGGAGGGATCTGGGTGGGAGAGGGGATGAGAAAAGGAATGGAATGGGGTTGGGATAATCACGCGTAGGGGGAACAGTGGAGAGAGAATGTTAAAAGCAGAGGGCAGGGGACTGGGCATCTATAGGACTTGCCAGACACCTGGGAGAGAGAGGTTGCAAAGAATCTATGGAGGTTTCTCTGGGTGAGATTCCTAGCAGTTGGGGATATGGACCCTGAAGTGACAACTCCTGTAGCCAGGCAGAATTCCCAGGGGAGGGCTGAGGACAGCATCCTACCCACAAAGCTTTCGACCCAAAATATGTCCTGTCTACAAGATTTGAAGGGACAAAAGTAAACCAGAGACAGAGAGAACGGTCAACAAATGACTGGCCCAACTTGAGAACCATCCTATGGGCAAAAGCTAATCCCTGACACTATTAGTGATACTCTGTAATGCTTGCAAACAGGATCCTAACATAACTTCCTTAACTTTCAATTTTGTTTTGGTAATATGTAAGATGTTTGTGTGAGCATGAATGAATTGCCATTTGCAGCTCCAAAATGACTTGGTGCTTATTACGGCATGAAATGCTTGAGAAATTTGTAATAATTATAGGAACCTCAAATACACTGGATTAGTTTTTCATGATGGGCATTTTCAGAAGTTTATACATTCTCATCTGCAAAAATAAAATCATCGACATGTATACACTCACACATACCACACATGTACAAGCATATATACACATACACAAACAAATAAACAAACAAACACCCTTTCCAATCTCTTGGAGATGGTGGTTATTAGAATATTCTGATGCTTTTCATACTTTTTCTGTAATGTGCATCTAAGAAGGTCATTGCTAACTTCTTAGTCCTGACACTCTGAGTCCTGTGCATTGTATTTTAAACGACATTTGACATGAAAGAAAAAAAAAGGACATTTATCTTACTGTTTAAACAAGAAAAATGACCCAAGAGAATGAAAAAACACCCTAAATTTCTGTAAAAATAACTAGCAGTTTGCTTGTTTTCTGCTGATTTTCTCAGAGTTTCTTTTTCTTGATATTTTTGTCTTGATATGATGTGGGCAAGGAGCCTATTTAAGGTCTTGTTGTTGTTTCATAGCAAATTACCACAAATTGGTGTCTCAGTGCCAGATAGTTTTATGGTTCTGGTGACTTGATATATAAATAATGATGTCCCCAGATCGAGCCCTTTTGAAGAAACAGTCAACTCTGTCTTCCTTGATTTTTCTAGCTTCTAGAATCCTTCAGGGGCCTTGTTGCCTACCTCTTCAGACTTCAAGTACGAGCTGGTATTAATGATCCTCTCCTTTTAATCTATTGTAAGACACTTCATGGTGATAAGTCACCTCCCTAAATCTGCAGAGTAAACTTCCTACCTAAAAAGCTTACCTTTAATTATGCTCACAATGTTCTTTTGGCTCTGTGAAGTGAGCAGTTAGTGTGGCATAGGAATCCAGATATGAATTTCTTAGGAGTGAGTGCCATTAGTAATCAGTCAACTGTCGGGGGTGGAGTGGGGTCACATTGAAGTTCATGTCTTAATTGATTTGTGTCTATGTCTTATAGCTACTGGGAAGACTCAGCTCTGTGTATAGTCATAAACCAGTTTCAAAATTTATGAACATATTTAGATACTTTCTGTTGGTCCATGAACATATGTCAGCACTATAATTATGATACTTGATTATCACAAACTTTCTACACAACAATGAGAACTGCTTA
Source organism: Tokudaia tokunoshimensis (assembly GCA_036184795.1). Taxonomy (NCBI): domain Eukaryota; kingdom Metazoa; phylum Chordata; class Mammalia; order Rodentia; family Muridae; genus Tokudaia; species Tokudaia tokunoshimensis. Next base: position 16,134,028 of record BTHU01000004.1, on the reverse strand, counting down.
TTCAACCTCATATCTCATATCCTGCTATTGAAACACAGACATTCTTCAGTATTCAGAGCTCCCCTAAATTCTCACGAAGGTAGTTTTCAAGGTGAATTAGACAAATTCAAACAATAACCTCCATTATAACTGCATAGTGTTTGGGATTGACTTTATTCATTTTCCTTAAAGAAACAAAATTACAGACCATTTTTAAAATGTATCTACTTCATCTGTGTTCTTCAAAATTGGTAAGATTCAACACAAAATGATGAATTACAACTTACTTCACATTCAGTTATAATATTCCTAAAGAAAGGATGCTTCAAAGGCAAGAAAACAGAGCCCTCCAGGCAGTCTTCAACCTATTTCTTTAAAGTATTGTTGCTCAGTAGTTACATGAGACCCTGGTGGAAAACACCAAGTTCCTTACACATTTGTCTTTTAGTTTTCATGCATGTTTTAATTTTATACTGTATAATGTTCAGTACTTAGCGTATTTTATTATGATCATGAGAGAACGTAGCTTTATTTTAGCGATTAAATAAATGTCTCCAACACTCCAAATGTAAAATTCAGCACTGGTCTGTTTCAGCTTTTGTTTTTCCTTCTCTTGCAAAATACTATGCTGTAAAAAAAATAAGACGTGCTTATAGTTCACATTGATGTCTTCCTTTTAAAAAGTTGAACATCACATGATTTTTGCATTATAGACTACAAGGTGACATTTTAAAAAATATACACAATAAAAGTTATAAAATTAGATAACAGTCATACTTATCTCCCCAAGTTTTCAGCATTTATTATATGGACATCAATTTGAGACCTTTCCTCCTTTCCTGTAGGAATATAATGCATTGCTACTAACTATATTCACCCCACTGAGATCAAAATATTAGAAGATATTTCTTCCTTCCAACTATAACATTGCACATCTCGGCTAATTCTTCTTATTTCATTTTGTTCCTTCTGATAACCACTGTTCTATCTACAATTTTTATGGGACCAACTTTTATAGATGCCCCACATAAGTAATACTGCACTGTGTGTTTTTTCACAGTCTATTTTATTTCAATTAGCGTAATGTTCTCCAGTTTCACGAATTTCGTCTTCATTAACAAGATTTTACAATTGTTTTGTATTGTGTAAGAAATGCATTCCATTGAATGTACCTATCATAGTTACCTTACTATTAGGTGAAATGTAAGCCGTCCTATTTCTTGGGAATTGCCAGTAGTTCTGAGTGAATCCAGAACTGCAGATACTTTCTTGGCCACTTCTTCAGAATACTGACATGGAGTCAAAAGAAGTTGAATGTTGAGAACTCATTACCTAAGAGTTGCAACTCAGATCGTATGCAAAACTTTAGATTGTACATTAAAGTGCTATAGGTGTTAAGAGGCAGAAGGAAGATAGCCACAAAATTGAAACCAGATGATATTTCTAGTAAGTTCCAGGTCAATCATAATGAGATCCTTTTTTACAAAAATGAAGAAAAAAAAAAGTATACCATGTGTGTCCTGCAGTTGAGCTCTTGGTTTCTAGCTTGGTGTCAAGCTCCCGTGCTGGCTGAGCTGCATTGCTGCTGTGCATGTATTTTTTTGAAGGCTGGAGCTAACATGACATGTAAGAAAGCACGCTCACCAGATAAGCATTATACGTCACAGAGCTACTGTATTTAATGTGAGAAAGGGCATTCCTTATAAATAAAACCACAGGAAAAGTACAAAAATTGTAAGCCTATGATGCCCAGAAATAGGAAACTGGAAAAAAAAAGAAAAGAATTTCAAAGTCATCCTTGGTTACTTAGTGACTTAGAGGTCAACCTCTGGGCTATGAAAGACTATCTGAAAAACCACCACCACTGCCAAAATGTATACTGGGTATTCAAATGACAGTAGAAGAATGCATTTATTTTTATTTATCTTTTTTTATTGGATATTTTCTTTAATTACATTTCCAATGTTATCCCCTTTCCTAGTTACCCCCTCTCTTAGAAACCCCTATCCTATTCCCCTTCCCCTGCTTCTAAGAGGGTGTTTCCCCACCCACCCACTCCCACCTTCCCACCCTCAAATTTCCCTACACTGGGGTATCAAGCCTTCATATGACCAAGGGCTTCTCCTCCCATTGATGTCCAACAAGGCCATCCTCTGCTACATATGTGTCTGGAGTCATGGGTCCCTTCATGTATACTCCTCAGTTGGTGGTTTAATCCCTGTGAGCTCTGGGGGGGGGTCTGGTTGGTTGACATTATTGTTATTTCTATGGGGTTGCAAACCCCTTCAGCTCCTTCAGTTATTTTTCTAACTCATTCATTGAGGACCCCATGGGGGATACTGTGCTCAGTTCAATGGTTGGCTGTGAGCATCCATCTGTATTTGTCAGGTTCTAACAGAGCCTCTCAGAAGACAACTATATCAGACTCCTGTCAGCATGTACTTCTTGGCATCCACAACAGTTCCTGGGTTTGGTGACTGTATATGGGATGGATCCCCAGGTGGGGCAGTCTTTGGATGACCTTCCCTTCAGACTCTGCTCTACACTTTGTCTCTGTATTTGCTTCTGTGAGTAATTTGTTCCCTTTCTGAGAAGGACCGAAACACCCACGCTGTGATCTTCCTTTTTCTTGAGCTTCATGTGGTCTGTGAATTTTATCTTGGGTAGTTGAAGCTTTTGGGCTAATATTCACTTATCAGTGAGTGCATACCATGTGTGTTCTTTTTTGTATTTGGTTACCTCACTCAAGATATTTTTGAGTTCCATCCATTTGTCTAAGAATTTCATGAACATTGTTTTTAGTAGCTGAGTAGTACTCTACTTTGTAAATGTATCACATTTTCTGTATCCATTCCTCTGTTGAAGGACACCTGGGTTCATTCCAGCTTCTGACTCTTTTAAATAAGGCTGCTATGAACATAGTGGAACATGTGTCCTTGTTATATGTTAGAGAATCTTTGGGTATATGCACAGGAGTAATATAGCTAGGTCCTTAGGTAATATTATGTCCAATTTTCTGAGGAACTCCCAGAGTGATTTCCTGAGTGGTTGTACCAACTTTCAATCCCACCAACAATGGAGGAGTGTTCCTCTTTCTACACATACTTGCCAGCGTCTGCTGTTACAGGAGATTTTGATCTTAGCTATTCTGAGAGGTGTGAGGTGGAAACTCCAAGGGACTGGAGAGATGGCTTTTAGGGGCTCTTGCAGAGGATGCAGGTTCAGTTATCAGCACATAGATGGCAGCCCATGATTGCCTATAAATATAGTTCCAGAGAGATACAATTCACTCTACTGGGCTCCAAGTGCTCATCCATGAATGTTGTACATATATGTTGATGTAAGCTTAGACACACATGTACATTAAAGTAAATTCATAATTAAATTAAAAAAAAGTAAACCAGAAAGAAGCCCTCTAAGTCTATTTTTTTGAAGCAATTCAAATGCCCATCTGAGGACATTGTTCTTCTTCCATTTATGTATGTTTTTCTGGCATAAAAATAAGGTAAGAGATCAAGGTACTTCTGAAAACTCAATAACTAGAATGATTGCTTTAACTTTACATGAATACCTCAAAAGTTCAGGATGCATTAGCAATACATTTACATATTTATATGAGTTCTCTTTTGACCATTAACATCAACAAGAAACAAAAGGAGTTAAAATATGCTTCAGTTTAGAAATGATGAATGTGTGTTATTCATATGAATGATGTTAACCACTTCACAGTTAAGCCACCATTGAGATATAAAGAGAATGAGTTGATTTTAACTGAATTTTTATGTCATAGCACTTTCCTTACACGTTGTGGTTCAAGTGTTGTGTCTGTCTTTAAAGGTACTTACTCTTTTTAAACATACTTTTCTGTTTCTCTGGCTCATTATCCACTGAGTGCATATGTATCCCTCCTCTATGCCTTAGTTTATAAAATTTACTATTAGTGTTTGTAACTTCTATTGGCTCTGAATTTCTCTATTATACCTTGTTAGGGATAAAAGCTCTTAGTAAAGTGAAACATTAACAATAAGGGTGGTGACATAAGATTATTGCACTTTAAAATGGTGAAAGTAGGCAAGGATGTAGAAGGATACTCAATAAATCCTAATTGAATTGATAGATAATAGTTTTGGTGTTTGAACTGAGAGTCCCACTTATTCTTTTAAAGATCTATATGTTGCGGGAAATATTTAAACAGAGCTGAATGGCACATTCCAGCGCTAGTGCCAGCCCTTGAAAGCCACAGGGCTCCTGCCGGGTGATTTCAACTCGGGGTCTCTCTGCCCACCAACTCTTTGGCAGGGGCTCCTGGAGCTCTCAAGTTCATCTCGATACCATGCTATGCCCCACCTACTCCAAGGTCAGCCATCGCAACACCCAATTACCCAGTAGAATTACAGCTCTTAAAGCTTATAGTTAACCAATCAGATTTATGTATCAATAAAGTCTCAATTTACAAGATGTCAATACAATAATTTCAGAGCCAATTGATAATGATAAAAGTTTTATCCCAATTATTCTAACCTTATGATATTTGTGGTTGGTTCAAATCATGCTGGTTCATGTCTGCCTCCATTCTCCTCTCTCTCTTCTCCCTGGAAATGTTCCTTGTCTCTGCAACTCTTAGCTCTGCCTCCCTTGTCCTTGTCTAATCACAGGCCTTCTCTGCACTAATATATTTGGACAGGAAAAATTCTGCAAAATCTATATTATCGATTTCATCTGGTAAGAACATAGAAATGAACTATTCTGGTAATAAATATATAAAAATGATCTCTATCATTGAAGGTTAAAAGTATAAATTGCAACAAAGTTATTAAAATGCTTTCATATAAGCACAAATATTACCATATTAAGATTTTACTAAGAACACAGTGATTCTAAATTCAGTAAGCTGCAGTTGGTCCCACTTTCCTTCTATGCTTTGATCAAGGTCTCTTCTGAAGAGTTGGACACGTGTTGGCTGCCATGTTTTCCCTTATCGCAAGTGAATAGCAATGACATCCTCATAAGTATTATTATTATTATTTATTATTATTATTATTATTATTATTATTATTATTATTATGTGCTTCAGATGAAAAGAACTGGAATCAGTAATTTCCTGTTTTTAGGTTTAGTTTTATTTATTTCATGTATATGAGTGGTCTATCTGCATATACACCTGTGTGCCAGAAAAGGGCATCAGATCTAATTAAAGATGGTTGTAAGTCATCTATAATGGACCACATGGTTGCTGGCAGTTGAAGTTAGGACCTCTGGAAGAGCAGGTAGTGCTTTTTTTTTTTTTTTTGATATATTCTTTTTTTTTTTGGTTTTTCGAGACAGGGTTTCTCTGTGTAGTCCTGGCTGTCCTGGAACTCACTTTGTAGACCAGGCTGGCCTCGAACTCAGAAATCCTCCTGCCTCTGCCTCCCAAGTGCTGGGATTAAAGGCGTGCGCCACCACCGCCCGGCTGTTGATATATTCTTTATTTACATTTCAAATTATTTCCCCTTTCCTGGATCCTCCCTCCCGGGAAGTCCCATAGCCCTCTTCCCTCCCCCTGTTCCCCAATCAACCCCTTCCCACTTCCCTGTCCTGGTATTCACCTACACTGCTGCATTGAGCCTTTCCAGGACCAGGAGCCTCTCCTTCCTTCTTCTTGGGCATCATTTGATATGTGAATTGTTTCTTGGGTACTCCAAGCTTCTGGGTTAATACCTGCTTATCAGTGAGTGCATACCATGTGTGTTCTTTTGTGACTGGGTCACCTCACTCAGGATGACATTCTCCAGTCACTTTTTCTTAATACCTCTTAACATCAATGGACTCAATTCCCCAATAAAAAGACATAGACTAACAGACTGGATACATAAACAGGACCCAACATTTTGCTGCATACAAGAAACACATCAAAGTGTCAGTGTCAAAGATGAACACTACCTCAGAGTAAAAGACTGGAAAACAGTTTTCCAAGCAAATGGTTCCAGGAAACAAGCTGGAGTAGCCATTTTAATATCAAATAAAATAGACTTTCAACCAAAAGTCATCAAAAAGACACAGAAGGACACTTTTTATTCATTAAAGGTAAAATCTACCAGGAAAAACTCTCAATTCTGAGCATCTATGCTCCAAATGCAAGGGGACCCTCATTCGTAAAAGAAACTTTACTAAAGCTTAAAGCACACATAGCACCCCACAAAATAATAGTGGGTGACTTCAACACCCCACTATCCTCAATGGACAGATCAGGGAAACACAAACTAAGCAGAGACACAGTGAAACTAACAGAAGTTTTGGACCAAATGGATTTAATAGATATCTATAGAACATTTTATCCTAAATCAGAAGAATATACCTTCTTCACAGCTAGTGCTCTTAACTGCTGAGCCATTACTCAAGCCACAAACATTGGACAAAGTTCAGGGACACCTATGGAAGACTTAGGTAAAGAATTGAAGACCTTTAAAGAGATGGCAACTCCACAAGAAGACTAACAGTATTAACTAACTGAACTGCTGGGAGCTCCCAGAGTTGGAGCCACCAACCAAAGAGGTCTGAACTGAAGGTCGCGGCACATTTGTAGAAGAGGGTTGCCACATCTGGCTTCAGTGGTAGAGGAGGCATCAAACCCTGCAGAGACTTGACGCACCCATGTCAGGAATATGTGGGTGCCCTCTCAAAGGAAAAGGGGATGTGGGATGGAGGGAGGAACTCTGTGACAGGTGATGAGAAATGGAGCAGCATTTTGGGTGTAAATAAATAGATGAATAGATAGATAGATAGATAGATAGATAGATAGATAGATAGATAGATAGATAGATAGATAGATAGATAGACAGACAGACAGATAATAGGTGAATTTGAAATCAGAATATGTATATTTTTTAAATTATCTGTAATTTTTTTAAATTTTTTTTATATTTTTATTTACATTCAAAATCATTTCCCCTTTCTTGTTTCCTCCCTCCCCGAAAGTCCCATAAGCCCTCTTCCCTCCCTCTTTTCCCCATTCAACCCCCTCTCGCTTCTCTCTCTCAGCATTCATCTGTAATTTTTTTAACAGTCCAGTTGTTATCTCTCTCCTGGTTCTGCCATTCCACATTTCTTCAGCCCATTCCTCCTCCCCAATCTCCAAGATGATGTCCCCACCCCCAACCCCACCAAACCTTCCCACTACCTGCGGTCTCAAATCCCTCAAGGATTAGGTGCATCTTCTCTCACTGCGGCCAGATCAGGTAGTCCTCTGCTGTATATATTTCAGGGGCCTCATATCAGCTAGTGTATGCTGCCTGGTTGATAGCTCAGTGTCTAAGAGGACCCGTGGGTCCAGAATAATTGTGACTGTTGGTTTTCCTATGGGGTCACCTTCCTTCTCAGCTTCTTCCAGCCTTCCCTTATTTCAATCACAGGTGTCCCCAGCTTCTATCCATTGGTTGAGTGTAAGTATCTGTGTCTGACTGGTTCAGCTGCTTGTGGGGGCTCTCAGAAAATATTTGCCTCAAAATACTGAAAAAGCAATCTTAAGATTGTGTTCAGTGCTTATATAACTGTACTTGAAATACATGATTGAAAAACAAATTGATGAACAATAGTAAACTTTTAAATGCCATTTCCTAAAGACATAAATCTGTCCCCCAAACTTCACCAATATAAAGGTATTGTTTTTATTTTAGTAATTGTATGTGTGAGTGTGTGCATTCATGTGCATGTGCGCACATCCATACCACTGGGTACTTTTGCAGGTCAAAGGAGGCTCTTCTGCCTCAGTGCCTGACTCCTGATTGAATCTCAGATACTATGATTGAAAATCTAGTCCTTCCTCACTTCATCTTCCGATCCAACTCCTCCTGAAGCTACTTTCAACTTTCTGCAGTTACAATATGTTGGCTTCAAATTTTGATCATTTTATCTAAAATTTAGACTTAAATATTTTACAGTTTTTGTATATTCCTTCTTTGATGTCTCCCAAATATACCAGAATATATGTATTAATTATTGAAATGTATAATATGTTTGATTCATAATTTCAAATTCAAAATTCTGACACTTAGTGAGAAAGTGGACATGGCAGCATTCTTTTGCTTCCTCATAAAATATAATGTTTATATCTGGTTCCATCAATGTATGCATCCATTCACCCACCTCACTGATCTTCCTTATATTCTTTATTTCCCTTCTCCATGCACAGTTAATTTCATGCCAAAAGTCAGAGATCCCTTAAAAATTCTGGGTTATAGCCCAAAATTGTGCTCCAACTTCTACACTGGCTTCAGTTATCTTAGGTAATATGAAAAGGGTTCATATCTCCTCCACAATCCTTAAGGTTTCCTTAAGGTTTCACTTTGTTTCTTCCTGTTTTATCTTGTTCTTCATCATCATGATCTCATTATTCCTTCAGTTTACTCACTAAATTTTCTTATACTACCATCTTTAACACGTTGTCTTGAAAAGAATTTCAAATTCAATCTTTAAAAGTTTCTAGTCTTACTTGGTCACACTCCTGTGATATCCTCCTTACCATCATAACCCGGAGCCTCAAGGCTCTCAGAGACTGAACCACCAACCAAAGAGCGTACATAGGCTGGACCTAGGCTCCCCGCACACATCTTTATGTATCTTTATGTGGGTCCCCAAAAAACTGGAGCAAGGGCTATTCCAAAAGCTGTTGCCTGTCTATAGGATATGTTATTCTACCTGGGCTTCCTTGTCTGGCCTCAGTGAAAAAGGATGTTCTTAGCCCTGCAAAGACTTGTGCTAGGGTGGGGAATCCACCCTATCAGAGGAGAAGGGGAAGAGGGATGGACAAAGGATAATGAGAGGAGGGGTGACCAGGAGAGGGGTAGTGAGGGTGATGTAAAGTGAATAAACAAAAAAATAAATAAATATAAGCATATGTAATTATAAATATATATATATATATCTCCAGATTCTCCAACCCAGATTCCCATCTCTTGATTTTTACTGTTTCCTTAAGAAGTTATACCTCACCTTTCGCTGCTGTGTCTGCAGACATGAGTATACTTAGACTACAAAAGAGTCTTGCCTCTAGTGTCCTCCGCTGTGGTAAAAAGAAAATCTGGTTGGATCCCAATGAGACCAATAAAATTGCCAATGCCTACTCCCCTCAACAGATCAGGAAGCTAATCAAAGATGGGCTGATCATCCAGAAGCCTGTGATTGTCCTTCCCCGGCTTGCTGCCAGAAAAAAACTTTGGCCCGATGGAAGGGCAGGCATATGGGCAAAGGAAAGAGGAAGGGTACTGCCAACACTCGGATGCCCGAGAAGGTGATCTGGATGAGAAGGATGGGGATCCTGTGCAGGCTTCCCAGAAGATACCAGAAATCTAAGAAGACTGACCGCAATATCTATTACAGCCTGTATCTGAAGGTCAAAGGGAATGTATTAACCAAGTGGATTCTCATGGAGCATATCCACAAACTGAAGGCAGACAAGGCCTGCAAGAAGCTACTGGCTGACCAGGTTGGGGCTCGCAGGTCTAAAACCAAGGAAGCATGAAAGCACCAGGAGGAGCACCTCTAGACCAAGAAGGAAGAGATCAACAAGACTCTGTCCAAGGAGGAAGAGATCAAGAAATAAAGCTTCCCTCGTGTCTGTATTAGTGGCCTGGCTGTGGCCCCACATGGGTCAGTCATTGAAATAAAACAAGCCTTAAAAGAAAACGGAGTTATACCATAAATACAGTTATTTTATTTCTCCCTGTTTTGTTCTATATATGCACAAAAAAAAAAGAAAAGAAAAAAAAAAAGAAAAAGAAAATAATTGACCCTGCATAATGGCAGGCAATTCTGGATTTTAGTTGTTTATATATTTTTTTTTGTTTTCATTTTCCGCAAAAGCAGAGAATAGATTAAGTTATGAAGTCTGTCATAGTTTCATCTGTCAACTTGGCAGGAAGCTTGAGTCAACTGTGAAGAAGAAACCTCAATTGAAGAATTGATGACACCAGATTGGCCTGTGAGCTTGTCTGTGGGGACATTTTCCGAACTGCTATTTGGTTCAGTAGGGACCAACCCACCATGGTCAGAGTCATCCCTAGGCAGTTAGAGCTGGACTCTTTCATAAGTGCAAATGAAGAATATAAGTCTGGACACAGGCTGGTAATCAGTGTTATTCAGTGGACTCTGCTTCAGTTCTTGTCTCCGGACTTGATTTCTTCCCTGGCTTCTCTCAATAATGGACAGCAACTTGTATGCCAAGCAAACCCTATCCTACACTAGTTGGTTGTGGTTGGTGTTTCATTGCAACTGTAGAAAGCAAATTACGGCAGAGACAGAAATGCTTTTAAAGTATGTTTGCGTACTTATTATTATTATTTTACTTGCATTATTATTGATTTTACTCTCTTAGAAAGACACGCTTCTTTGAATGTAGGCACTTTAAATTTTTTTCTAGCTATATGACCTAACTTGAATTTAAGAAAATATCCCTACAACCAGGCCTGGCATTGCACACCTTTAATTACAGCAGTGGGAAGGCAGAGGCAGGCAGATCTCTGAGTTGAGGCCAGCTTTGTGTATAAAGTGAGTATTAGGACAATGAGGGCAATAAAGAAAAAAAAAATCTGCTTTGAAAAGAAACAAGAAAGAAAGGAAGAGAGAGAGAGAGAGAGAGAGAGAGAGAGAGAGAGAGAGAGAGAGAGAGAGAGAGAGAGAGAAGGAAAGAAGGAAGGAAGGAAGAAAGAAAGAGAAAGAAAGAAAGAGAAAATAAAGAACAAAAAAGATACTATCAGATCATCAATTTCCAAGTTTATATACATGAGACCATGTAAAGCTTTTGAAATAATTCTTAATTCTTATACTTATGATTTCTAGCGGAATATTTGCATAAGTTCCCACTACATTTTAGCTACATTGTCTTGGCTTCTTCTCTAGACAATTTTAAGAATTCAAGAGTACCTGAACAGTAAACTACATGACATGACTCTGATTAATCCAGTGCTTCCTGTGGTTTTAAAATCCTCTCCACAGCAATCAGTATGACCCAGCACATCCTCTGACCAACTCTGAGGTACTCTATTCCAGTGACAGAAACAGTTTTTCATGCTCCTCCATATTTCTTTATACTCATAACAAAAAGTTATTGTGTTGAGTTAGTCATAGGCCATAAACAACTACTTAAAGACTTTTGGTAGGTCCTATGCTTTTATCTTCAACCTTATAACAATTGTGTTCAGTATGGGAAGAAGAAAGGAAGAGAAATTTTTCATCTGAAACTAATAGAGTAGTTAGAGACCTGAAAATCATCCATTATGGGTTATATGAAATAAACAGGGTTAATAACTTTTCACCCACTGTAATATTGCTGAGCTTTTCTTAGAAATCTGCATTTATTCATATTTAAATTATTTTATCATAAATCATATTTTATCTTTATATTTAAGCATATTGTTTTAACATACAGGCAGGCAGACAGACTGAAAGAAATATAGAACCCCCCTACATACACACACTCACACACACACACACACACACACACACATATTGAACTATAAGATTTAAGCATTTATTTAAAGGAGGTGTATTAGTCAGGGTTTCTTTTTTTTTTTTGGTTCAAAAGTTTATTCGTACTTTAACTCTACATGTTATATATCTGCACACTTTATAAACACTCTAATATTCTGTTTTTAATAGTAACAAAATAAATCAAGATAATTTTGCATAAGTGCACACCAACTTGTTCATAGTAATTCTTTTTTTATTAAATATATTCTTTATTTACATTCCCAATGATTTCCCCTTTCCCGGTTCCTCCCTCCCCGAAAGTTCCATAAGCCCTCTTCCCTCCCCCTGTTCCCCATTCAACCCCCTCTGTTCTGGTGTTCTCCTACATCCAGTCTTTCCAGGACCAGGGGTCTCACCTTCCATCTTCTTGGAAATCTATTGATATGTGAATTGTGTCTTGGGTATTCCGAGATTCTGGGTTAATATCCCCTTATCAGTGACTGCATACCATGTGTGTTCTTTTGTGATTGGGTTACCTCACTAAGGATGATATTTTCAAGTTCTGACCATTTGCCTAGGAATTTCGTGAATTTATTGTTTTTAATTACAGAATAGTATTCCATTGTGTAAATATACCACATCTTCTGAATCCATTCCTCCGTTGAGGGACATCTAGGTTCTTTCCAGCTGTTATAAATAAGGCTGCTATGAATATAGTGGAGCTTGTGTCCTTATTGCATGCAGGGGATGCTGGCTATTTTTATACCAACTTGACACAAGTTAAATTCATCTGAGGCAAAGGGACTTTTATTGAGAAAATGCATGCAAAATATTGAAGTTTAGGCAAGCCTGTAGCACATTTTCTTAATTAGTGATTGATGAAGAAAGGCCCAACCTATTGAAAGTGGTTTAATCTCTCATTTGGTGACCCAGAGTTCTTGCCAATAAGCAAGACTTATGCATGGCTTCTGTATCAGTTCCTGCCTTTAGGTTCCTTCTAAGTTTGAGTTTCTGTCCTGGCTTCCTTCTATGATAGACTACAATGTAGAAGTATAATACAAACAAATACTTTCCTTTCCAAGTTGCTTTTTGGTCATGATGATTAATTGTAGGAATACAAACCCTAGGACAATTCCTCTTCTACCTCTAGTCTATAGGCTATTTACTCTCAGATCTCTGTACACTTGGCTTCATCTTTTTCCATTTATTCATCAATTTATTTATATATTAAATTTATATCAAAATTTATATGAGCACACAGTGTGCCATTAGACCCTTTCAGCAAGAGGACGGATTTTACATTTATGACCGTGTAGCATAAAAATTATGGCCAAAAATGATGTGTTCAAGTAAATTCATCAAAGAAAAACCACATGAGGGTAGTAATGTAGGTACTGTTTGGTAAGCATGACAGAATATAATGTTAGTTCTTAAATTCTATTAACAGTGTGAGAATGGAAAAAGTAGAATTTTAACAACTTGTTCATTAAGGATATGGGTTTATAACTGTTTATATTAAATTTACTAAAAGTGATACTGCCAGAGAATGAGGAAAATAAAACTTATGATAAGAAAAAACCCAGAATAACTCATTAAATCTATTGTAACAGAGTGCTCATGGAATCAGTAGCTTGCATATAGCTAAGGAACAAAAGTACAATGAGATTGAAATGAATCCATGTTATCTAAACCTTGTTATGTTATCACTCAAATCCAGAAGCCATCAATTGTAGGAAACACTCCTAATTCATCCATGTTAAAGCAGAGATTTTTTTCAGGTAGAACCATGATTTATGAGTAAACATATCAAGAAAAGTCAATCTTTTACAAATCTACTAAAACTTTAGTAGAGATTAACAATAGGAAATATTTTAAAAGTCAAAAGGAAAATAACATTTTTATTTATTTATAAACTACTCCAAAACCCATGTCAAAATAAACTAGAAGGATGTTTTACTATCTAGCAACAGAAGCTGCCCAGGTGGCAATCACGTTTAAAAGTAGAATGGCAGTTCTGTAATACAGATATCTCGTTCATGTTGTATCATATCAGGATAGATGCTTAAGAAGAAGGAAATTTAACTACAATATTAACAGACCACCAACTTTTCCCAGTTCAAATCAATGATGGAGCTGAAATTTCCACTCAGCATCTTCTGCCTTGATGGAACAGATCCTACCAAGCTCACTAGCTGGAATATTTATGCATCATATTTGGTGTGACAAATCTATAGTCATAAACACAATCAAAATTCCTAATTCTTTTCAGAACAGACTGTGGGAACCTCCAATGGAGCCAAGTCTGTCAAAGCTGTGTTCTTGAGCCAAACACCTAAAATTTAGGGAAACATTTGGTGTAGCATTGCTGCTACAGACAATGTCCTAGTGATGCTCTTATGCAGTGCACCCGTTCATATCCCGCTGTTAAGATTTTCTGTTCATGTTCAGACCATTCACATTTGATTTCAAAATATGTTCCTTTTCAGGTCAGCATTTGTGTGATCCTGGTGAATTTCTTTGCCACGACCACGTGACTTGTGTCTCCCAGAGTTGGCTGTGTGATGGGGACCCTGACTGCCCTGACCAGTCAGATGAGTCTCTAGATACCTGTGAGTAGAAAAGCTCTTTGCCTTTGGATTTGCCTCCATGTGAAACCAAATGTCAATTGCTTTCACAGATCACTGCTGTTCTAGTTGATTCTATTTTTATTTCTTTTTAAACATAACCCAAAAAAATGGGAAGCCTTCTGTTTCTGATTTCTTTAAAGTGGGTACGTGAAGGGGAGAGTGAAGTGCAGTTGTAGAGTATGAAGTAATTTATACAGGGGAATGAATGCAATGTTAATGCTTGTACTGTAATTGGACTGATATTAGGAACTTTATTTGAACCAAAACAGAAATACAGCATAGCAATACAGGGTCTGCTCTCCAGTTTGACTTGAATAGGTTTTGAGATAAAGCTTCATGTAGAAGAATCATTAAGAAAATCAACCCCTAGCTCACATATCACTTATGTTAACACTTAGAACTTCACGATTGCATGACATAGTTTCTTTAGAGCCATCCCAGTGAGGATCTTAACCTTCATTAGATGAGAAGTAGGTGCCCTTGGTGTCTGTGAGTTCTAATCCCAGTTGGAATAGAGTCACATTAAGTTCCCTGAGGATTTGCTCACATTTTTCATGCCACTGTGACTAAAGTGTGACTAATTGGGTAAGCGTGGCTGATGACCCACACTTTCATGAATGCTCACCTGCTTTTTAATATGGGAACCAGGCACTGATTTTGATATCACTCTTTCTAGAGTTGCAGCATCAATCTGTGGTCCTCTGTGACCAGATCTGCCAGCTTATCAATATTATCCCCAAGACAATCACAGAATACTGTAAAGTCAAAGAAGAAAATAACCCATCATTTTGGTTGATAGACATTAGGGTGATAACTTTTATTGGTTTCCTTTTATGTTTTTATCTATGTGCTTCTTTTTTTTTCAGATAGAACTAATGCACTAGTTATTAAAATCTTGCCATTAAAGTGAAATCAGTGCTCATTAATATTCTTTATGATTTCAAGTCCTATTAAAGTTTTTTAGCATGGGTGAACTTGAATGTGTGTATTCAAGTTGCTCATCTTACTTTAAACCCATCTTGCACAAGAAGAGGTTGCAGTTATTTAATAAATTTATAGTTTTCACAAATTTTACATATAATTATTAAATACTCCATTGAGATTCTTATAGAATATAGAACAGGTTCTGGGTGTTATAGATTTAAGAGAATAAGAATGTTATAATTATTGAAAAAGTTCTCAAAATATGTTACTTGTCAGTAGGAAAGAATAAATTACTCATCCATGCTGCAAAACAGATAACTTTAAAAAATATTACACAAATGAGAACATACTAATCATAAAGGAATGCGCATTTAACCATTCATTGAAAGTCTCTGAATGGACAAGCATATACTGAAGGGATTCAGAATGCTCAGAAATGAGGAATCTTAACATATATGAGGTCTTTGGAGGCATGGTACAATGGTGTAAAGATTTTGACGATGACTCTATAACTTTGAATGTATTTACCATCTTGAAACGGTATGATTTAAAGGACTTTATATACTCTATGAGTTATGTCTTAATTAAATTGTATATAAAGGGAGAAAAATCTCAATATTGTGTCGACATGTGCAGTTGTTAAAGTCATGTGTAAAACAGTAGAGATTAAGGCTTTGTCTCCATCAGTAATGGGGCCATGTTCCAAAAATATAACTGGCTTTACAATTCAGACCTTGTTTATTCAAATTCCACCTAGAATTCTTATGCTCTTCTCACAAGGAAGAAATTCCATAGTGATTCTGAACAAAAGTATGTGTTCAGTGTACTAGTAGAATCTAATATTCTGTCTAAATCCTCTCACAACTTCTGTGATGGGGATATGGTTTGAAAGTTGAGGTAAGCAACAGGATTCCATACGCAGGAAGTTCATGGTGTCCTGACACAATGTATATGACACACACAAAGTTTTAGGACAAAAAACAGCAATGAGACAGGTCAATAGGAGAATCAGACACGAGATGTTTGTGTTATATGACCGAGCATTTTATTTGATAGATAAATTAAATAGATTGGTTAGATAAATATTCAGAATGGAAATTCTTTAAGATTGATATTTAGGAATTCTTACTCTGTTATGTGTATGAATAGAGACATGCTATCATTTTTGATTAGATAGCCAAACACATTGTTCACAAAATATTAAATGAAAATATATTGTACAATATATTTATTTTCTCACATCTACCTAGCCTTAACAAAGAGAAGAATGAGTGATTCAACCTAGAATTTATCATGAAAGATGGATGCTCTAAAGTGAATAATAAAAAACAGATATTCTTGGGATGAAGGAGAAGCTGCTCTACAACCTCTGGTGACCGAAATGCTTTAGGAAAAACAAGTGCACAGGGGAAACAAAGTTAAATGAACTCAAGAAGTAAAGGGATCCGAATTTAAGTGAATCCATACTCTCCTTCTCTCCTTGGTTTCATTGGGACTACTTTCTCATATTCCTCTGGTAGGACTTAAATTCCACTACTAGCTACTGACACAGAATGTTTCCAAGAGTTCAGCTCGCCAAATGGTGAACTTCACAAGGGAAATAGTTATCTGCTATTCAGTAATTTTAAATACTTTTGAACGTTTTTGGTGGCTATAAAAAAATAATTCTTCAACATGGCTATGAAAGACTTTCTGTGTGTTGTTTGAAATTGTCATCATGTATCTAAATAATGATTAGAATCACCTTTAGTTCCTGTTGTCAGGAAAATGGGGATTCAGGAAAATATTTACTCATATTCACAGCTTTCCATTCATATTTAGTCGTAGTATGCATCTGAATGAAAGTAAATATGGCAGAGGTAAAACACAAACATGGTGCCATCTATGGCAAGGAAGTCTTATCAATAGGTCCTTTCTTCTGAGGTCTTCAAATTTTAATTCCTTCCAGAATGCTTCTATTCAATGCTTAATGATTCTCCCTCTCTAACAATCAACTCTAGCTTATATATAATACTTTGTGGGGATCTGAACGTATTCTACTTAAATTTCTTCTTCTTTCAGTCAGGGAGGATTTCACTATGCTACTTGTCTTTCCTTCCTGCCTTAGAAAATCACGTAAACATTTGTTGATTGTGTATCATAGATTTTATAATGCCATTTTAGTGAACAGCAGAGTAGAGCACAAAAACGGCCTGTCCGAATATAGATCTTGTAGCCTAGACAGATGTGACAATCTGTCCACTGAGTTTGTTTTGTTCCTGTGTAGGGCAATTAAGACTTTTATGTAAAGGATTGTGGTAGTCATCGGTTTACCTTTCAGAGGCTCACTAAGTATCTACTATGTGTTGTCCTTTTTAATGTTTGTTGTTTGTTTGCTTATTTGGATTCTTAAACTATGTGTCAGCTTTTAATATAAAAAAATATCAAAAGTAAAAATACACAAGGAAGGATAAAGTAGGTCAATGGTCAGTTTGGGCTAGCAAGTTATAGTGTGCCCTATCAGAGCTGCAGTACAACGGCTGAAGCATACCAGATGTGCAGTTGTGCATGCAGCTGTAGGTGTGCCTAGGTATGGGTTGACTCACACACACACACACACACAGCCAATGAATATTGCATGGACCTGTGTATGGCCTTGTGACGCCAGCCTGAAAAAACAAGGCATGGTTTCTGCATGCCTTCTATATGTACAGAGTTGTTGGTAAGGGCCGCATCTGAGCACATACAGATTCCTTTATATAGCAGCTTCCTTTTCTCTAGTTAAAAAAAAAATACAAAGATGGACAACCGTAGACAACTTGAAATTAAAGTGATAGCTCCAGGATGAACTTGGTTCCAGGATCTTTGTGTTCCGCCATGCTTGACTTGTGGTTGTCAGTCTTCCATTTGCAGGCTGGCTGCTCCATCTTCTATAGCAGACAGTTCATTTCAGATACAAAGGAAAAAAAGGGAAGCAAACAGGCAGATGCCTGCTCATTCATTCTGCTGAATGAAGAAGAGCTTCTATTGGAATTAAACACAATAGATTTTTGCTTGGAACTCCTGTGCCCAAACAGAACCTGAGAGGCATGGGCAGCAAATATTCTCAGCAAAGGCTGTTTTCAAGATGAAATGTGAAATAAAGATCATTGTCTAGGATCCTTTTCCTCTTGCTATGACAAAATACTCAGACAAAATTCCTTTTCTCCATCCATGTTGTCAAGGATATCAGGCAAGGAATGATGCCACCACTCTTGGTAGACCTCTCAAGTAACCTAAACAAGATAATACCAACCCCCCCCCACACACACATTGTTGGTAAGATTGATTGGCGGTTAAAAGCACTTGCTGCTCTTGAAAGGGCCACAGGTTCAATTAGTAGCAGCCACATAGTAATACACAATCTACACAAACATTAACTGTGATTCCAAAATATCTGACACCACCCTCTGGTCTTTTTGACCATGACACACTCATCGTGTATAAGCACATATACAAGCAAAACACTCATATGCATAAAAAATATTTAAAAGATAATCCCCACAATCGTGTCCAGAGTCTCAACTCCAAGTTCCTTCCAGATTTTGTCAAGTTGACAGCATGAAATATCATAGAGGAGAAAGGAAAAAGGAAAGGAATGATGTTGAGTAGCAAAGCCCCTTGGGTGGCATGTGTCACTATGTCCTTTGCTATGCCTCTTGTCCACCCTCTGTATGTGAGATGGTGTGTACTGTGTTTGAAGAGAAGTCACAGGCAAAGCTCAAAAACCCAGTTATTTATAGATACCCTTCCTATTCTACACCTAGCTTCCACTTTATGAATTCTGGGAATAATGTTAACAGCTTCACATTGAAATGCTACATATAAAGTAGCGAGGTATCTTCTGTACCTTCCATTCCATCTGCTTGCCAGGTACTAAGAACACTGTGGAACACCTTCCCTTGTAAGTTTTCGGTAGAACCTTACTTCCCCATCTGAAAGACTTTCATATTTACTGAAAATCTAATTGGAAAATCAGCTTTATATATAAGGACCTGTCCAGAAAGAGGCCCATTAAATAAAGTCATCTGAATTGAGATGAGACAGTTATTGTAACTAGATTGATGATGCTTATATATTAGGAAAACAATAGAGAAATTTTTCTGGAGCAGGTAACCTTTCGTAGTTATTGCTCAAAAATTCATTATGCTGACCATTTGTCTTGAGTTAAACATAATGCTGTAAGTATATCAGTGTAAACTATCACTAACTTATGCTACATTTGTGCAGTGCTGACCTTGCCATCTGGTTTACTGAATGTAAAGACACTGAGCTTCTGGTCTGTCTTGGAGTCCCGTACATAGGCTGATTAGTAGGGAAGGCAGAGCTTGTGTTTCTTTGAAAATGCCCCTTGTCCCCAAAAATACTGAGGTGAAGAAAGATTTAGTTCCTAAGAAGACCCCTCAGGCCACCTAACTTAAAGTGAATTATCACTTGAAGATCATGGAAGGTCATCTCAATACAGCTGTTTCTAGTGGCTTCAGGAGTGATCTTATCTAATTGAACAATGTAGCAAAAATAACAAGTCTCCTGGGTCCTAGGAACAGAAACATTTCTAAAAAATGAAAATATCTGTGAGTCACTGAGTTAGATGTGACTCTGCATGAAGTGACCATCTTTTCTATTTTGTTTCTGTTGTTGTGAGATCTTAAGTTTTTTTTTAAGATAGTGAGACTTTAATCAAGTTCTTATATTCATACATGGACTTTCCCCCTGTGATATAAGATAGAAATCCTTTTGATAATTTCCTTATAACTTTCTTTCCTCTGATACAGGTCAGAGAAATAAATTGGAATTCGTGTGGGAAGCTATTAGCAAACAGATAGTGCCCTTTAAAATATATGGTAGAATAAGGCACAGAAAGTAGGCTACAGGAACACTAATGGGGATGAAAACATGGTCCTTGTTCCTAAGTAATCCTGATTTAGAGGTCACTTTGGAATGAGCTCATCTATGGGAGCCTCAGAGCTAAGCTTTTCGTTAGGTAGAGAAGCAGAAATGATCTTACAGATTAAAGGGAGAGCAGATGAGACCCAAGAGGACAGTTTATGTCTCTTTCAATTCTTTCTGTTTTGCTCATTTTATTCGGAGGCTCCTCTCCTTAGCAGTAGAAAGGCCAAAAGCATTGACCCCTCTTTAATAATAAAAAACACCCACTAAAGAGCTGATATGAAGGGGTGATGGGAAGGTGAGAAAGCATTGTGAATTAAAGGGCCCTATCTAATGTTTGTTCGTTTGCCCAGCGCCATGGGGACCAGGAAAGGCTGAGATTTCTCCTCACTCCGCACTATTGTGAGATAACAGTGTCTCTGAAAGTGTTTCTGCGACTCTAAGAAAGGTTGATTGGAGGCAGAGGTGACAGAACTGAGCGTCCTACCGCTCACAAGACAGATTCAGTTTAGGAATGACCCGAAAGCACACCTTCACTCTCTGTTGCTACTCTTCGGTCCTCTGATCCAGGATGACTGGTCCCAGAATACAAAGGGGTAGCCGTCCTTAGCTAGAACTGATACTGTAAGAATGACACCTCGGTTGTGCAAAAAAGTAAAGGGTAGAATAAAACACATGCTTTCCAGAGACTCGGCTGCTAAAATCTCCTCGGCTTAAGGGATGATGTACTGTAAACACAAGCCTTGGCGGGCTCTGCAGGGACAAAACTGAAGCGGAGTTAGGAGACTTCCTGGAAACTTAGTGAATCCATCACTTACCACAACTAATCCTACACTGGGGGGTTGGGAATGAAAGCTTCTTACCTTTTGTGGGTGGGTACATTTATTCCCAGAAGATCTTCTATTCTTTATAGTCAGAGCATAAAATTTACATTTGACTTTCACTCAGAAGTGCTTCTCAAATGACACATTTTGCTAAATGATGCTCTAAAGGATGTTGTATGCTAAGAGGTTATTTTTAATGATGATGCAGTTCTCTCCTTCCAATCTCTACCTCTTCCATCATCACACTTAAGATTGGGACACAAACTCTGTTCTTAGACAGTAGAGCAAGGACTGCCATCACACTGCTAATGCTCATATTGAGCCCTTTCAGCTCTAAGCAATTGATTTGTTTTTCTTAAAAACTTTCTAACATTAGCTTTCCTGATTGGGAAATGGCAGAAAGTATTCCCAAAAGAAAAAAAAATACCATGTGAAAATGAGTTTGCTCTGGGGGGCACTGAATCAATTAATGTAGGTTATGACATTTCATTCTGTTCACAGTTCACAGTTTCTCTCCTTCACCTGGGAAGACCTTTTGTGATCAGGCTCTCACTATCCTCTTTTCAATCTTGAGGGGTCAGATATATAAGTGCGGAGAATCTCTCATTAGACACAAATCTTCCTCGGTTCTCAGGAATCATGAGGAAATGAGACAAACATTTCCCAACACTTCTGATTGAATAGCTACCAGAACAGTAATGACTAATATTAAATATTTCTTTCATAATTTTGTTGCAGACAGAGCCTGAAAAAAGTAATTATGTTAACATCATTAACAGAGAAAAATAAATAAAATAAAATAAAATAAAATAAAATAAATGATGCACAGATATGTTGTCATTCAAGGGTCTCACTGCCCTGGGTATAAGGCTAGAACAAGAATCCAGACTCTTTCTCTCGACTCTATGATGTAACACACTGTAAGTGAAGGTGTGTTCCTGTAAAATCCATGTTTGACCCTAAACCATACTATCTTAGAATGTATTTGTCCTAGATTTAAAGAACCAATTAGGTTAGAACAAGGACACTAGAATGCAGAAGCGAAGAGGTTAGCAGGTGAGCTTGTGAAACCGATGCCCACTGCTGCCATCATCTATATCGATTAAAATTGAATAATGAGTGGAACATTGGCTTCAGCAAAAAGAGTAGCATGCAATTTCATAGTAAAAACAAATATTGCTTTTTCTACATGGGCAGCTGGAAATTATGCTACATTTTTCTTCTAAATGTGTACACAATAGATGAATAAGTATTTAAAATAAATGACATGCTGTACATTTTCATTTAACTGGGAAAGAAAAAAAAACAAATATATTCCTTATAATAAATAAATATAATTAATCAAACTAGAAACCATTCCCCAAGTACCTATTTATTTATTTATTTATTTATTTATTTATTTAGGGTCAATATGGTTAAAGTTGCTTATGATGCATGGGCTATGACTGACAACATCTTTACTACAATTCTGACAATGTAGGCAATTTGCTTTTACACTATCACATAGGACTAGTTAGCATCCATGGCAACTACTTTGAAAATGCCAATTGATCTCAGTGAAGTAGAAAAAAACAAGAGCTAACATATGTGAGTAGAGTGAATTGAGACTCCAAATCTCTGAAGAACAGGAAGCTCCTCAGTTCTGTTACACTTTGCAAAATTCAATATTCTCATCATTTAAAGGAGACTCTATGAGATTGTTACTCAGAGGATGAAACCAATTGACCCTAACAGACTCCATAGACCTCAGCTTACATTTGCTCAAATATGAATTTCTTATCTGAAAAAAGGAGTTTGTTCCTGGAGGATTCTGGGAAGAATTACTGTTGCATAAAACTATCCCAAATATCTTCAATATAATGTACCATGTAATATGGTAATATTTTAATTTTATATGGAAAAATGTTATGGATAAATTTGATAATGGTAAAAGTAGAAACTTTTTTTTTTTGATCTAGGCATCCAGTTGAACTTCATATAAGGTATAGATGTTCAGTAATATGGTGTCAATCTATTGTATGCAGCCTGCTTTTGTGTCTCTTCTCAATACTCTCTTGGAACAGACTTCTATTTTCTAGTTGGTATGAAAGGGTGACAGGATTTACAGTAGCCCTGCCTGTGACACAAGGCATCATTCCTTTTCATAGAGGATAAAGCAAAGTGGGGAGAGAAGTCAGTCTTTGGAGATGGTGAATCAACTGGTTGAATACTTGGTATGGAACTCAATGTTCCACATGAGGCAAAGCTAGAACTGAGATGTCTAGACAAAAAAAAAATCTAGAGTCAGTGGGTTAGTCAAACTTCTATCTAGTCCTGTATTACCCTGAAGTCAACTCAGCAAGTTTTCTAGACTCACAATTTCAGAAGCATACTGTATTCGGGAATGAGCATGTTTTACTACTCATTTATGCACAATAAGCACTAGTAAATTGAGTGCATTGAAATAGGTCTTCTAGCCGGGTGGTGGTGGTGCACGCCTTTAATCCCAGCACTTGGGAGGCAGAGGCAGGAGGATTTCTGAGTTCGAGGACAGCCTGGTCTACAAAGTGAGTTCCAGGACAGCCAGGGCTACACAGAGAAACCCTGTCTCGAAAAACAAAAAACAAAACAAAACAAAAAACAAAAACAACATGTATGAAATAGGTCTTCTGTAGATATACGAAATAAGACCATATGGAGCTTTTAGAAAATGCATTTGAGGGACATCTGGGTTCTTTCCAGCTTCTGGCTATTATAAATAAGGCTGCTATGATGTCCCTCAGTGGAGGAATGGATTCAGAAGATGTGGTATATCTATACAATGGAATACTACTCTGCAATTACGAAATTCCTAGGCAAATGGTCAGAACTTGAAAATATCATCCTTAGTGAGGTAACCCAATCACAAAAGAACGCACATGGTATGCAGTCACTGATAAGGGGATATTAACCCAGAATCTAGGAATACCCTAGACACAATTCGCATATCAATAGATCTCTAAGAAGATGGAAGGAGAGACCCCTGGTCCTGGAAAGACTGGATGTAGGGGAACGCCAGGACAGAGTAACGAGAGGGGGTTGAATGGAGAAAAGAGGGAGGGAAGGGGGCTTATGGGACTTTCGGGGAGGGAGGAAACGGGAAAGGGGAAATGATTTGGAATGTAAATAAAAAAAACTTAGAAAATAAAAAAATAAATAAAGAAAGAAATAAATAAAAGAAAAAGAAAATGCATTTGAAGGTCATCTAGTAACATCCAGAAGGAAGATTTTAAATAATTTTTCTAATCAGAAGATTTGTACCTAATATTTATGAAAGTGTGTATAAGACCATCAATGTCTGTATATGAAGATTAATCTAGAAAATCATTATCTCATTAGACATACACAATACATTCACTTTGTTAAAAATATAACCTCTGATCATTTTGAAAAAAAAATTTTCAATGAAGTTTTATGTTGCTGTGTAAGAAGGCACATAACTCTGATTACAATGACATGTGTTTATGTGCTCACAGTCCTGTAACTCAAGAGTTCAGCAGGAACCAATAGGGCTTCTGTGTACTATTACACATGACTGATGATGTGTGTCAGTCTGGGGACTCTGATGGAAGGTCCTTGCTGCCTGTCATTTGCTGTAAATTTCAAATGCTATCACATTGATTGGCCTGTGATACGTCTTGATACTCAAAGCTAGCAGTGCTGTGCTGGAGTTTCATATATATATATATGTAAAATTTGGATAATATCTTATAAAGTTGATTACTTTTCCTCCACCTTCAGCTAGGACAATAGCAAAACATTCCAAGCTAATTTCAAATGTTATCCTCTTTGCAAGTTCCTCTCCTTGAAACCCCTGCTTCCAGGAGGGTGTTCCCCCACCTACCCATCCTCTCTTGCCTCCCACCGAGGCATTCCCCTACATTGGGGCATCTAGCTTTCACAGGACCAAGAGCCTCTTTGCCCATTGATGCCTGACAAGGCCATTTTCTGCCACATATGTGGTTGGAGCCATGGGTCCCTCGATGTATACTCTTCGGTTGATGATTTAGTTCCTGGGGGCCCTCGGGGATCTGGTTGGCTCATATTGTTGTTCTTCCTATGGGGCTGCAAACCCCTTTAGTTTCTTCAGTCCTTTCTCTAACTCCTCCATGGGGTCCCTAGACTCAGTTCAATGGTTGGCTGTGAGCATTTGCCTCTGTATTTGTCAGGTTCTGACAGAACCTCTCAGGAGACAGCTGTATCAGGCTCCTGACAGCATGCACTTCATTGCATCTGCAATAGTGTCTGGGTTTTGTGACTGCATATGGGATGGATCCCCAGGTGGGGCAGTCTCTGGATGGCCTTTCCTTCGGTCTCTGCTCCACACTTTGTCTCTGTATCTCCTCCCATGTGTATTTTGTTTCCCCTTCTATGAAGGACCAAAGCATTCACACTTCTTTGAATAGAAGTTCCAGGCTAGAAGTTTTTAAGCAACAGAAATGTATCTTTGCAGATATAAATGTGCAGTTTTAAAATCAAGTGACTGACAGGGTTTACATAGTTCTGAAACATTTCTCTGGCTTGTAGCTGACTATGCTGTCCAGTGTCTACACAAGACCATGGTCTTCAGTGTATGTGTGTTCTTCCTCTTTATATTGGGACACTGATTATATAGAACTGGGGCTTCCTTGTGTACGTTCTTTTTCCTTAATATGAGTGTTCAAATGCCTGATTTCAAAGGCAGTCACTTTCAGGGAAACTTGTGTCTTAGGGTTGAAGTCTTAGGGTGGGTTTGGAAGATGCGATTTTGTGAGCTTTAGATGCAATTTTTGTGTAGATTTAGAGTGTGAGAATGTAAGACAAGGCAAAAGTGAGACTGTTCTATTTGTACTTTCCTCTCTTAAACTTTATCACTCACCTTCCAGTTTCATGCCCAAAATCCAATATAAATCTTCATTATTTGATCTGTCTACCTAAGTTTGAAACAACATTATTATTGTGAAAGTTTTAAGCTACAAGTAATCTAGTCCATTCAACCTTGATAGAATCTCTTGGGTTAGGGTTCTGATTTCTGGGCATATAGCCTTACCTTGTTCTGCATCTAATGAGGAATCTTAGGGTTATTCTACATAATATTACAAATGGTATATCAAGACAAATATACAAGATATTGCACATCATCACTTAAAATTTCCCATATATTAGCAAGAACTCTCTGAAAAAATACACATATATATGTATAATCATTATATATGATTCATAGATAGACACTCATTCAACTCCAGCACAGTGTGACAATGTGTGTCATGTGTGTCTGTGTCTGAGTGTGTGTGTGTGTGTGTGTGTGTGTGTGTGTGTATGTGTGTGTGTCTGTGGTGTTTTTAAGGATACAGGTAAATTTATTTGAGCAAAAATCTTTATATATTTCAAGAGCACTGGGATTACAATCTATGTAACATAATCAATTTATGGAAATACTTTCTTAACAGCTTTGTTCTCAAAAGTAGAAAAACAATTCTTGAAGCTGGGTAGTCTGTCATTTAGAATTAAGAATACAGTAATCTTTTATACTACAGTCAGAGAGATTGTATATATATATATATATATATATATATATATATATATATATATAATTATTATTATTCACCAGTAGAACAATTGAACATATCATTTTAAAAGCAAGAAGTAGTAGGCCCTGAAGGATGTCTGAATGCTTAACATACACAAAATACCAAGGTTAGTCATTAATTAAGGCAGTATATTTTGGTGAGAATGAGAGTTATTACTTAAATATTCTTATAAATGAGGTTTAGTGAGTTAGACACAGTCCCATGAAGGCTTAGCAGTTTATAAACTTAACATGTTGCTACTAGCCTGGTTTCCTTAATATAGTGTTAGTATGCGTATAAAAAAGTTAGTGGTTTACTTCGTGTGTGTGTGTGTGTGTGTGTGTGTGTGTGTGTGTGTGTGAATGTGTGTGCATGTACGTGTGGTTTGAAAAGATTCAATTTGACTAGACTCATAATATTATTTAGTTATCACTCAAATACTTCTATTTATTCCGAAGTATCTCTACTGTTATGTTTGTATTAGCATGTTTTATTTAAGAAATTTATATAGTTGAAGAATTTGTCACAAGTTAAAATTGAAACGGAGTGATAAATGAAACATATGCTAATGTTAAGCTTAAGGAATGAGAGCAGCTGGACAGATCATTGGCTATACTCTCAAATGCTCAAGAATCACTACTGCTTAAAAATAAATCCATAAATAACTTGGTCCTGTGCAGTCCATGGTTGCCCATACTGTGCTGAAGAGTAGGCTGCCAGTTTCTTGTATTTTTTTCTTCCAGATGCATTGTATTGTTTATACTTTCTTTTCTTGAGTAATGGGTTGGTTGATTCCACACTTGCAGATGTTATGAACTAAGGAGGATTACGCTCCAGAAAATACAGGTGACAGATAAGTCAAACCACAACATCTATAAAGTAACTGCCCTGCAGGTAAATATTGGATAATAACTACCCTACTACTGTACTTAGATTCTTTTGACTTTGTCTTCCTTTTGTTCTTTCCATTCCTCTCAGATTCTAACACCTATGTACTGAGTTCCTTGCACAATTTCTCACAAAAGTCACTGGAACATCACTGCTAACAGTTCTTAATTGCTAAACTTAGAATTAACAGCAAGAGCCACAACAAATTCAACAACACTGAATCAGTTGGCAAACACTTTATCTTTTTACTAGATGTGTGGGTATGGGGGTTATATTCTTTGAATGCATGAAAGATTATTCACAGCAGAGAAAAGGAATATGAAGTAATTGGCTATTACCTCACTTAGTTTCAGGAATATATTCTAATACAAGAAATCTGTATCTATTCAAAAATGACTAAAGTACAATGTTCTCTTCTGCTACTTTCAGGCTCTTTAAACTCAGAGGAAGTTTTCAGAACTCCTAAGTATCAACTATTTTTTCTTTTCCTTTATCGATATCCTAAAATGTAACCAAGTTATCCTTTGAAATATCTATAAATACTAATTTACATCTAACCTAAGGAGTCATTGTCAAGTTTGTGGTCCATAACTATATAACACTACTCTGTTCAGTATGAAGTTGGTGACAGAGATGTTTAAGAATATTACAGAAAGTCTCCAGACTCTGCTTAAGTAGCCTAGCTCCTCACAGGGAGTCTTCATTCCATGCTGAAAACAGGGTGGTTAAAGTTTTGAAATTTCATTTCCTGAGGTCTACAGTCTCTTTGCTTTTATTCAAAAGATTTCATTTTAATGGTAATGTGCAATCATGGATCATACATTATATACTTACTAAAATGGAATTGAATTTGTAAAGAAGATATATAAACATTGTTCCCTCTTTCTTAAGAATAGTGGCTATGGCTTCAAATCACTCTTCCAACATTCCCAGTGTTAAGTCCTTAGTAGTTAATAAGCTTATTAATTTGCAATTGTAAAGAATTGTATTGAAAGTTATACATTCATATATCTGGTAAAATTTACACTCAAGTGGGACTTTTGCTAGAATTTGTCAAAGATGAGAGTTTTCTAATATGAAAGGTTTCATTCAGAAACCTGCTTAGATAGCAGAAGACCATGGCATGACATTTTATTTAATTTAAGTTTATGCCAGAAGATCTATCAGAGTTTTACCTATATGGGTATAATAATAAGACCCCTCACTGCCCACTTCATTCAGTTCTCTTCCATGATCAATACCGTGGAGACACAGGGAGGCAAAGGTCAACTCTCCTCTTATCATCAGTAACACTTGTGGCTCAGCCCTGGTCCCTCTGTTAATGAAGGTCAAATTCCATTGAAGATGTGAAGCCAAACTTCATGTAAGTATGTTAGGGAAAAGCCTACTTGTTATATTGACTACAGCCCTCATCTCAAAAGAGGAGACAAAGAATAGTGATCAGATGATCATAAATTAGATGTAGATAATACCTCAAATACATACTTTTATATTTTGTCATGTAAATTCTGAGTTACCCAAAACTCATTCTAATTTCGCATGTCCACTTATCTAACTCCTTCTGTCCTTGCTTTGTGATTACAGAAATCACTTCTCTTTCTTGTCTTCCTGATCTTAACTACTCTGGTAGCCCTGGTGCTAAGCATGGCACAAGTGTAGAGGCCGGAGAACATCTTTTAAAAGTGGGTCCTCACCTTTCAATATTGTTATGAAGGCAGAGTCTCTTCCTGATGGCATTTGCTATGTTTGCCAATGTATATGCCAAGCTAGCTATAGAGATATCTTCTGACCGACTCTGGTGTTTCTCTTGTCTATCGCCCTTATGGGTTCTATGCTTGCAGGTATGTGCTATCACATCTAGCTTTTTGCATGGTAACCAGGGATCAAACACAGAGAGTCAGGAGTATACAAAATGCATTTTCCCATCAAGCAAACTCTCTAGTCCTTCTTTTAATTTTTTTGTGTTCTAACACCCATTAATCATATTTTAGCTTCAAGTTTAGTTTACTTTTTTAATATTTTATCTATTCTTTTTTCTCATTTTTGTTTCACACAAAATGACTCATTGCATAATACATAAAACAAAGTTACTAAATCAACAATTGCTTGATGTTTAATGACAGTCTAAATTAATTGTAATTAGAACTTTACAAAATAACTCAATTTATTGATTTATATATAGAGAAAAAAATAAAAATGCTTCAAATTCTGAAGAGCTAAATCAAGTGCTAAGTTGTAATTTGATTATAATACATAATATAAATAAATAAATAATGCATAATAAAGCAATAACAATTAAATATAAATAATTAATGTTTTTAAATAAGCGACTTTAAAATCTATACTATTAAGAAATAAACTGCATGTATTTTAGGAAATTATTTATAGACTTTCATCAAAACTAATCATATATTGTAAATTTAAGCTTGATTTATTCTTCAAAATTAAAAAGTTAACAAAATTGAACATTTGGCTGTATTAAATTTTATATGAAAATTTCTGGTAACTGAGTGATTTTGAATCATATACCTCTATCTGATAGTTATTTCCCGGAGAATTGTGATCTTAACTTTTTGGTGCTCAGTTCAGCAAAGAAACTCATGTTAGAAATGTTTGTCCTGTAACATGGTTTGTCCTGGGAACAATTCCAAAACTACTCAGAGTATATAAATAGTAGTTTTAAAGGGTAAAAAAAAATACCCTTTTTGTCCTAACTAAAAATGTATTAAAATGTAACTGATTTTGTCCATAGAGTGACTCATGACTGCACTAGTGCTTGAGAGAAGATTGTAATTTTGAAAGAAAAGAATATCACTCTTTTAAAAAAATCAAAATCAAAATTGTGATTTTAAGCAAGTGTTTAGGGATTTATTTTTTTATTTTTTTGGTCAGGGTCCTCGGTTCAGTTCGATGATGGGCTGTGAGTATCTGCATCCGTATTTGTCAGGTGCTGG
The DNA here is from genome assembly GCA_036184795.1 of Tokudaia tokunoshimensis. NCBI lineage: Eukaryota > Metazoa > Chordata > Mammalia > Rodentia > Muridae > Tokudaia > Tokudaia tokunoshimensis. Next base: position 16,103,912 of record BTHU01000004.1, on the reverse strand, counting down.
CAGAGACTCTCAGGGGACAGCTATACCAGGCTCCTGTCAGCAAGAACTTCTTGGCATCAGCAATGGTGTGGGGATTTGGTGTCTGCAGATACGATGGATCCTTAGGTGGGGCAGTCTCTGGATAGCCTTTCCTTCACTCTTTGCTCCATTTTTTGTCCCCGCACTTACTTTAGACAGGAATAATTTTGGGTTAAAAACTTTGAGATGGGTGGGTGGCCCCATCCCTCAACTGGGGGCCGTGCCTATCTATTGGAGGTGGTCGCTAAAGATTCTATCTCTATCTCTAATATTCTATGAGTATTTCAGGTAATGTCATCCCCATTGGGTCCTGGAAACCTCTTGCTTCCCTGGTGTCTGGGAATTTCTAGTGGCTACTCCAAGTTCTCCACCCAACCACCACTGCTACATATTTCTATTTATTTTCCTGATCCTCTGGAGTACTCCTCTGCCTCTTTCCATACCCGATCTTGCCCCTCTCCTTTTCCCTCCAATAAAGGGATTGCAACCCCATAGGAAGAACAACAATATCAACCAACAATATCAACTAACTGGAAGTCCCAGGGTTCCCAGGGACTAAACCACCAACCAAAAAGTATACATGGAGGGATCCAGAGTAGTGGGATGCTAGAGGGGTGAGGCAGGAATGGGTGAGTGGATGGAGGAGCACCCTCTTAGAGGCAAAGCAGAAGGGGGGTGGGATGTGGGGTTTGTGGAGGGGAGAAAGGGAACAAGGGCAGCATTTGAAATGTAAATAAATAAAATAATCAGTAACAAAAGAAAAATAGAGATTTTTTTATAAAACAATAGCATGAAGCTATTTTAAACAGCAACAATATAGTTGGCTATGAACAGAGGGGAAAGACATGCATTGCCCAGACTCTAAATGTGTAAACATGAAGCAAAAACACACACATAATTTATTCTTTTTAACAAGTCAGCTAATGGATATCTAAAAAATGGAAGGCAAGTAACTGGTCTTTCAAACCTTCTAAACAAAACTTTTATACTTATTAATGGATTTATATTAGAGACGAATAGAATCACAAACACTTGCTTCCTCTAAAATATGTCTGCTTAATATTTGGATATACATCTCATATTCTATTTTTTCTCCATTTCTTTATGTAACAACAGAACCAGATCTGTATTTTGAAAAATACAATGTCATTACATTGTTTGATTTCTATGACCCAAGATCTATATGATCCTTATTTGTGTCCAATATAATGGGCCACCTATGAGTAGAGATAGCCTGCCCAATTTTATAATAATGAGGTGATCAGCTGTTGTTTCTACTGTAAGTACAGTTTCTACAGATTGGGGGAAGCTTAGTAGTGATTAGGAAAAATGCTAAGTCAGTCTACTGATATTAGCCAGCATTTCTGCCACAGGCCCTATTATACTCCACAACAAGAAATTCTTTTAACTCAAAACCAAATTTCCCACTAGACTAATCACAGGTAATTGTCCCTGTTAAGAAAATAAATGCATGGTACAGAGTTTTCTCCCCTGTACCCATGACCACAGCATGTCATAAAGGAAAATTTGAACTAATAACATTATTTCAGTAATGCTGAAGACAATGTGACCAGTCAATATTAACAGTGTGGAGCTGAGAACAAATGGCTATGACTCAACCTTTAGATTTAATTTTTGTTCCTGCTTCATTCTTATTCTATGCTATTTCCTGACTGCCTAGCTTAATGAATAACAGAACTTGTCTTATATTTCACTTAGGATTTCCAGGCATTTTTTAAAACTCTGAACTTAGTAAATACAAATAATAAAAGTGAAAGTTGTGAGGAGCTGTGATGTTTTCAATCTTGGCATTTGTCATTGTTTCCTGGGAAGATCACAAAATAATTGGGACACTAAACTAGTTAGCACTGAGAACTTTATCAAAATGCATCAAATGACTGGATTAAGATTCGCTTTCTATTTACAAAAATCTGTATACTTAGTAGGAAAAGATCAGAAAGCATGAATATCGACTGCTAGCTAGCCAGATGACCTTTCGTTGAGTGGATGTAACCATCTCTGAACATAATACAATTGATTCCTGCAGCTCAACAGAATAGAGAAAAGACTGCTTTCTGGCTATGCACTTTGGATGCAGGCTGCATCTACTCTGTGTGTCTTTTCTCACTGGTTCCCATGACACGGTCTGTTCATCGCTCTGAAATCACTCATGCAGTACAGGGAGAGAATTTCCACCTCCATGCCAATTTGGAATTTTTATTTTCTGATAATGAACAGAAGCACATTGAAGATGCAGGAATGACTGCAAGCACTGAGCAGAACTAAACTTTGATTTATGTTTATTTGGTTCAAAATAATCCCACCAAGGGAAAAAAATATTTGGCTTGTAATTTGCTTCACATAATTATATTTTACATGATGAAACTATTGTGTTTTAAAACTTATCACATACTTATAAATGGGTATCCAGATTGTGTATGAAACATAGTATTCAGAACAGGAACAGTGATGGGAAATGACTTGCAACATTGTTGCAACTCTTTGTCAGCCTTCAAACAACTAAACATTACAGTCTTTGTGACATATGCACATTATTTGCTCTGTTTTCAAAATTTTCTTTGGGGTTACTGTTTTTCATTAGGATGGGTTCCTAAGAAGGTTTTACATTGTGTCTGTGTACAACAATGTGTTTCTTCTAATATTGGCCAATTTATGGAATTAAATATTTTGAATAACTTTAGCACAAATAATATTATTGACAGAAGGCAAAGAATCAGAGCTAGTATGAGGTTAGTATAATAACAATTACAAGGTTTTATAACTATTTCAAGTATGATCAATGCAGCTACTCTTATCATTGAATCCCATCATATATATATAATACTGTATCCTTTTCTGAGAACCACATTTGTAAAATACCCCTTCCCACCAGTACAAAAGGCAGTTATAAAATAGGTACATAAGATTTTCTCCTAGATTATCTACTTCTAAATTGCTTATAGTCAAGAACCATTTCTTCCTCTGGAGTAGTGATGCCATTAAGTAAATCTCATAGGCTACTGACCTTTGTTTTCAAGCTGAGTGTAAGCTGCTTCTCTTGCTAAATGCCCCGCTTCCCACTGCCCAGCATTTAGCCTGTGACAGTCCCCAGGGAGGCACTCTATAATTCCCAGCTTGAATCAGAACACAGCTTGAATTTACTGCTCTGAAGTGTAACTGAGATTAGACAAATTATATACATGATAATTAATTCTTTGGGGAAATAAAAAAAAACCTTAAATACAAATAAAACCTAAGAATTTGTGTTGTTGGTTTAATTCTATTCATTAACAGGATACATTTACTTTAATTAAATAACCAAGTCTCTACTGGAATCGTTTCTTGGTATTTTTTCACATTAAAGCATGCATGAAAATAAATGCAAGGTCTATCTCCAGAGACAAAGGGCACATCAATAACAGTGAGGCAATGATTCTAACTGTACGTACACAACATTTTCAGTGTCAAAATGAATCTGAAAGAGCAGTAAGGGAACATCTTTAATGTGAAAATCTACTAAGCTTCAACTAGTTCTTTATTCCTAACGTGAATTCTTTAATAACTCTTAGCCATTTCAACTTCAAGGACTGTGGAGTGCTCGGAGCTATAATGCAGCATATTAATGCCAATTAAGTCATTAATAAAAGGAAAAATGGACACTTGCGGCCCTTTACATTTCTTCCAAATAGAACACACCTGTTTGAGACAGGATAGGCAGAGGTAGCACATCTTTGAAAATTTGAAAATTATTAGAGCGCTTAATTGCAGAATCGCTCCAAATTTCATTGGTCTTGCTGACCTTATCAATCCCACTCATGAGCTGTTCTCATCTTCTTTCTCCTATTGCTGTCATTTAATAATCAAATGTACACAAACCTTTCTACAGCCTCAGCACTCAGCCATTCAGAGAAAAGCAGTTTCCCTCTTACTTCAATCATGAGCATATTGGGCATGTTTCTGACTTAATCAGAGATGGATTTTATCAGATCATTTTGGTTCCATTGAAGCTAACAATTACTATCAGACAGACCTGGATCTTGTTGATGTAGCTATAAAGCAACCGCAGGTTTGTACTTCTCTTTCTTGATAAATGGTTGCATTTTTATTATTGTGGGATATGGCACCACTATTTTTAATTAGCCAAGATATTTTGAGCTGTAACTCAATGTCACACGACAGTAAGAGACTTTTGAAACTTTTTGGCAGCAACAATGTAATTATTCCCAACTTTTTTCTATTCCAGTTAATCTCCTTCTTCTTTCATTCCCCCCAAAATGACTTTGATTTAAGTGTTCCATAATCAAATACACAAGAAAATTCTAACATATTTTGCAAGATTGCTACAACATTTTCTATCCCCATAACTCTTCCAGAAGAGTTCCTGATTTTGAATGTGATATATCTGATTTTATTTTATTTGTTTAAGTGGGCCTGATGACCCAGCCTGGACTAGGATGTAGAATCATACTGAACTGTAGTAACAGAATGTTGTAGGCTAACATGTGGGTTCTGGCAATCAAACCCAGGTCTTCTGTAAGAGCATCAACTGTTCCCATGGTTACATTGAGTCATTCTCCAGCCTTTTACTCCTCTTGTTTTGCACTACCAAAAAACAGTTGACAAAGATACCAAAATCACGAACAATATATTAATCAATTGAATCAACCTCAGGAAACAAATATAAAAGCTTACCCATGTGATGTTGCTAAAGGAAAAACTAGGTAGTTTTGGTATTCAAGATGATATAATTCAATATATCGAAAGACAAAAGCTGAAAATATATGTGGTATTGAATAGATTCTGCAAAGAAAAGGCACGTAAATCCTCAATGACTACTTTGAAGGTTATGATCTAGGTAAGTCTCTAAGAATGCTTTGTCCACTGATTTTTGTCTTATTTTGTGCATCTCATCCTTGAAATCCAATCCCCACGATTTTGGGTGTGTCTTCTCTTCTGAACAGTCCTTTCTTTTCTTTATCCTGAACCTTAACCCTGAATTTAAAATGATTTGATCCCCAAAGTATGCACCACAAAAAGAAAGCTATTCCACAGCTATCTTCAACATGAACAATGTATTATTTTTAAAAAGATTACACATATCAGGACATTTTGGTGTGAAAAATACAACGTTTTACTCTGCAAAAAAAAAAAAAAATGCTGTCTTCCTCACACTCCCACCAAACTGATTTTCCCAGCCATGAGAGTAATACATGAATACAATAAGAAAAAGTATATATGAAAGGGGAAATCATTTCCTCTATTTTAAAAGAATAACACACTCTACCCTGAAAATCACCAGAGAAATTATGAGAAACTTTCATAGAATAAAATCCCAACAGGCTTCATTATTGTTGCTGCTTTTCCCTCCCCTAAAACCACTGTAGCAGTAGCTGCATAGGCAAATAGTTTGGAGCAAGAGAAAATTAGTTACAATCCAGGAGGCCAGTAGATCTGGAAGGACCTTATCTTTGGTTTAGTTTCCTTTCCTTATCAATGTAGACTCAAGGACAACTCACATATGCAAAGTACTCAGTTTACTATTAAACTGTACCTCTAAACTGAAATGAAATTTAAATTTTATTCAAATTTAAGTTAAAATTAAAATAAAAAACACAACATAAGTTTAGAATATGTGTATTATTTATTCAAGCTATTTTGTTTTATGCTGTCAAAATATTATTTGGTGGTTATTTTTTTCCTTTATTAAAAGTTTTTTATTAGATATTTGCTATATTTACATTTCAAATGGTATCCCCTTTCCACGTTACCCCTCCGAAAACCCCTATCCCCTCCCCCTCCCCCTGTTCACCATCCCCGCCCCCAATTTCCTGACTTGCATTCCCCTATTCTGGTGAATCAAGACTTCACAGGGCCAATGGCCTCTCTTCTCAATGATGTCTGAAATGGTCATCTTCTGCTACATATGTAGCTGGAGCCATCGGTCCCTCCATGTGTACTCTTTGGTTGGTGGTTTAGTCCTTGGGAGCTTTGGGGTTACGGGTTGGTACATATTTGGTGGTTATATATTGAAGATATACTAGCTTAGATTTTATACATTGTTTCAGTGCTCCTGAAAGGCAGGGAGACCTGCTATCTTTTTCTAGAAACTGTAAAGGAATGTAATGAAACTGGCCTAATTGTTTCCAAATTATTAATGTATGAAATGACTTAATTTGCAAATATTTATTATACCTGTGAGTCCACCTCACTATTTCCTTATCTGTTCTCAGATTTTAATTCCAAAGCACTGTTTAGACAGTCAAAGTGGAAAACAGAAGGGATAAACTTCCCATAGTCTGAAAATTGTATTTTCCCCATTCCCGAAGACAAATATGGTGAATAGGGCATATAATCATGAGCTCTGCCAGTTTGGAGACTATAATGAAATCTAAACAAGAAATCCTTGTTAACTTGGGCTCTCCCTAACCTAAATAAGAACCACAAAGTACACTGAGTACAAAAGAAAATATGTTCTCCTGCTTTAAATATTCTAGCATCCTCTCCATAGTACTGTCATTATTCTGAATAGCTTATTGTCCACTCAATAGCTTGTTTAATTCTTCTGTTTCTCTTGTAAATGGAGTTGTACAGACCACATTTCACAAGGGAAGAATCTCACAGCACCTTTTCTCATCTCCTTTTCCACAGCCAATGCAGTGGCCCTGTATTTGAATGTTGAAGCTGGCTGCTTTTCCTTTAAAATCATCATAAATTTTTCTCAGAGATGGGTCCATCATGCTGGTCAACATTTTAGATCTTAGAAAATAGTTATTCCTCTCAGTAGAGGACCTTCTCCATCGGGCATGTTGTTCTACCTAGGGTTTCAGCTGAGATTGACTCAGGCAGGCCTCCTATGAGAAGGAACAGAAGCAAATGAACTTTACAGGTCTCTAGTACCATGGCAGACCTTTCAAAAAGTCACGACTTGTCTATCCAAACTTTTATCGTTAAGTTTTTGGCACCAAATTTTCATTTAAGACGAAAAAAATCAAAGGCAATCATTTTCAGCAAAGAACACTAATTAGGATCAAGAAAACATTAATTCTTAAGGGACCCACACAATGATAAAAGTATTATAAAAAATTGTAGATTTGGAATCATGCTGTAAATATACCTTATGTTATTCTAAGTAAAAGATTAAAAGAAAGATAAAATGCCACATAATCTGTGTGATTTTTTTCATTAAGATTAAGAAAAAGAGAAAGAAAGACAAATTAAAAGATCAAGGCTTCAGCCCTTTGAAATAACAAAATCAGCTATTTTTCTTCTGCTTCTAAAAGTCAAAATAGAATTGAAAACAGATTAATTCAGATTTTAAGTAACAATCAAGCATTAAAATTTTAACGTACTACTTTGTTAACTCTTTGAGAAGTTCATAGATGCACTCAGTGTCTTTTGATAATATTCACTTCACTTCTCCTCCTACCTTCTCCCATGATCCATCCTTCCATCTCCTGAACTCCCCTCCTATGAACTATATATTATGCTCCTCCTCCTCGTCCTCTAATCATATTCTGTTTTCTCATTTTCTCCTCCTCCTTGCTTTCCTCTTCCTCAATAAGTCACTCATTAAACTTCTTGGAGATATATCAAGCCATGCTGCTCTAATCTCTGGTGGTCTTTGATCCTTTGGTTCAGTCGTGTGATACAATGGCACATTTATGACTGCATCCATGGACACTTATTTTTGCATTTTTTCACATTGTAAGTTTCTGCATTGGCCACTATCTCTGATGATTTTGAAACTTGAAATTTTGTATGAGTATAGAGATTAAAATTTAGAAGACACTTTTACTATTTGTCCTTTTAGTAAAATAACTAAAAGTGTTTAATCTCTGAAACCTGAGTTCTTTATCTATGGGTTCTTGGGCATATTTACAGTACCAAGCATGTGTTTTCTCCTGTGGAAAGACTATTATATTTAACCATAAGGTAGATTGTTAACTCATGACATTCATGAAATTATTGCTATCATGAGCATATTTTGACGTTCAGGTCATAATTGTAGACCCCAGGGTTCATATGCTAGTTCTCTCAACTTAGATGCATAACACATTCTAGTCTGTAATGGTTTGATTTTTCCATGTCCTGTGACCAAAATGTGTGGTGTCTACAGCAATACATGATGATTCATGTCAAAATATGCAATATTTTGTTAAATGTATGTCAAAAGAAACAATACATATGTTGTCTCAACATTAAGCTCAGGTTTACAATGAAGAGTAACAGCAATAGCGTGTATGACTTGGAGGGATCTCTGAGATATTTCTGATCAACAACATGAGGGAAAATATCCCAAATCTAACAGTAGGTTTCCTGATTGTCAACCTATGTCTTCACTTGATGAAGTAGGTAACTTCAATTTATATATTTGTATGATATAAACTAATATGTGAAGCTTATAGAATAGTTGATTTTTTTCAAACATCCTTAGTGTTATCAATTTACCCATGCCACCTATGTCTAATCCTCCCACACTCTCTTCATTTTAACCTGTCTTTCCATTATTCCTTTATATCACTTCTGTTCTACCAGTTGCTTCTTTTAATATCCTTCTTAATCTTCCCATCCAATAACATGTTTCTAGTTTCTTCCTTCTAAGTGCCCCCAAAGTAAGCAAATCTATGGATTTAACAGAAGATCCACTTATGAGTGAGAACATGCTAAATCTGGTGTTCTATGACTGGCCATGGAATACTCAATGTTTTCAAGTTCCAAATTGAAAATTTTATAATTTCAATTTACAGTGGAAAAGAATTATAATGTGGATGTTTAGCACATTTAAAATTTCCATGCAGGAGTTTATAGATATTAAAGATGATCTTATATCCTAGTAATTGTGAATAGAGCAGCTATCATCATGAATGAGTATGTATCTCTAGAGTAAAATATGCAATGTTTGGGTATATACATCTGGGAATAAAACTGGAGCAAATGCTCAATCTATGTCTAGGATTTTTGTGTGTGTGTTTTGGACATGTCACAATAATTTCCACAATGGCTACCCGAGTTTGGACTCTTACCAACAATAACCGCAAGAATGCAGTTCTTAAGACCTTATTTTTATATGCACTTTTCACTTTATTTGACTCTTTATGGAAAGTATAGATTATTTAATGTTCTTAAAATCACATAAATTTTTTCTGATTGGAAATAGAACCAATTAAGTTTACTAAATTTTCAAAAAAATATTTTGCTTTATACTATGAAAATGTGGCTTTATTGTCTATGTTTTTCAAAATTTATAGTTTTGAGTCTGTACTGTTTGTGAGTTCTCTCTAATAATCATGTGAATATTAAATGCCCACATTCATTAAGTCTTCTGTTCACCATCAATACCTTTCTCAGATGAACACAAAAAAATTTAAGTTAATCATGATGTTGCTTGTTTATTTTTATATTGATGAATAATAATTTGTACATTTTTTTAAAAAAAACTATAAGCTATCACTTTTAAACTATAATAAAATAGTGTCAGGCTATTAAAAAGTTAAATATACAAAGTAATTATTATTATTTTATCTGTGCTGAACACTTATCAGAGCATCTGTTCTCAACCTGTAGGTAGCAAACCCTTTGGGAAACCTCTCTCATCACAATTATTTACATTACAATTCATAATAGGAGCAAAATCACAGTTATGAAGTAGCAATGAAACTAATTTTATGGTTGGGGGGTTGCCACAAGATGAGGAGCTATATTAAAAGGTTACAACATAATAAAGTTTGAGATTGACTATATTAGTGTGTTTTACTATTTAATTAATTAGAGACTGATATTTTTAAAAGTTGCTAGCTGCATTTAAGGATGTGTCAAATACATAACTAGAAAAATAATATTGGAGAAAATCTACAAATGCTTAATCTACTCATTGATAATTGGTATTGTATTGGTAAATGATATGCTTTAGTAATTTCTTTGTTTCTCAGTGAAGTGGGTCATTTACTTCTCAAGGGAATAATTCTTATTTCAAGTGTAATATACACTCTGATATTTAATACAGTTATCACATTTTCTTTGTATGTAGATGGTTTATATTTTCAAAAGTTGCCACAAGTTTCAAATAACAGGATTCTACAGGTAGGCAAGATCATAAAACAGAAGCTTAGAGATGAGAAGAATCAGAGGAGTGAGCAGAGGTCTGATTCTTTTAGGGTGATTCATCATGTTAGGCAGGGCTCAGCCTAAGCAATCTAAAACAAATGAAGCAAGGAGCAAGCTTGAGGTCAGATGCTTTGGCACAAAGATCTTTGTGTAATGTTGAATTTTAGGATTTTAGAATCCTTTATTCCTTTTGTGTGGATTCTATCCAGCAAGCCCTAAAATGAACTTTCCTCTCCTTGGTCCTTCATTTTAGTAATATCTCAAGCTGTACATCTGCCTGCTTATAAGAAAATACCCTCCATCTTTTTCACCTTAAAAGAAAATAGTTCTACTGCAGGGCTGGGATAAAGTAGTTTCTTCAGTTTGGCTGTGGGTCAAGGGTTATCATCCATTCATTTGCTGTTCTATCCCCTTGCCTTGTGTACCTTTCCTCATTTGCATCCACTATCTTGGAGGAAGCACCTCCTGTGTTGCTTCAGAGAAGGTTTTATAGCACAGTCTGTTGACATAGGAAATGTACAACACAATGTGTTGCTGACAGGAATTGAAAAGGTAAACACTTGTGAAAAATTGACACAGCAGTTACTCTATCTCGACCATACATTCCTCAGTGGCCATATGCTCAGTGTTCATAAACACATGTTATGTTTAGTTTTGTAATTTTATTCCCAAACTATTTCACAATGGTTATATTTTCACAAATCCCATTTGATCAGTTTATTAATCATACTTATTAATAACATTAATTCTTCTTTTCAGTGATCATTGTCCCAGTTACAGAGTTGAATACTAGGACTGTATGCTATCAAAGGTGACAGGAGGGTGTTGGACACGCAAAGCTATGTGCAGTTTCAGAAGGCAACTGACCTTTAAGAGGAAAACAGGAGTTTCGTGATGACAAAGGAAACTAGATGTACAAAGGGTAATGTCACTTTGTCATGAGTATGCCTAATCTGAAATTGTAGCAAAGTGCTATCAGCTGATAATATATGTGGGATGAAATTCATTACTCATTCTAAAACTTGAATAACTCATCTTAAAGTCCTATCTACTGAGAAAGTTAGAGACACTTTAAAATATACATATCAGAAGAAGGTCTTGGTCTCTGACACTACCGTTACCATTCCTGTCAGAAACCTGTGAATATGGAATTGTAACCCAGTGGATATGGTCCTAGTTCCATAAGCCAATGCAGCATCTTATGGCTGTAGATTTAAATCTAAATTTAATTTCCATGGTCAACATCTAAAGCTAACACACACCATTGCACAGCTACCAGTCTCCTTGAGTGAGGTGAAAATTAAGTAATATTAGCCACCTTTTAGGTATTTGTTTCATTAAAAAAAAATTATCCAGGGACTAACTTCCACCAGAACATATTATAAATATGATGGGCAGAGAAATATTGCTCACAGAGGGAAAGCAAAACAAATTATATGATAAAGGAGAAGATTATTGTAAGATATCAAGTTCAGCAAAGGAACCTCATATTTGCCACGACTATTGTCATTGGCTTTTGTATCCATCAAAAGCAGAAGCTTGATTGTTTAATGAATACGAATGCTTTCCTAGTTCATTTGGAGAATGGAGGATTTGAACGTGTGCATAAATACTCTTTATCTGTCTCTATGATGATAAAGAATCTTCATGAATTGTGAATAAAGCTAACTGGTGCTATATATAACTCACAAGGAGGGCATTTCAAATCAAAGAATTTATTCAAAGTTTCTTATGCATTCCAAACTTCCCTCACCCGCCAAAACCTGCTGCTTCCTATTTTGTCCTTTAGATTTTAATGCAGCTTTGTCAACCAAATCAGGCAGGAGAATAAAGAAGTCCAGATTTCAGGAGCAGCAATGCTTTGTCCTTATTCTTGCTGTGGGATTGAGTTTTGGTAATGAACTATGGAAGTTTCTTTGGGTAAACAGTAGCATTGGCCAAGCAGATAACAGTCAAGTACTTTAGAGTCTCTTTTTCAGATGTCTTCAGTACCAGTTAAACTTATGCCTTTCACATAATCCTATGTATAATTTAACGCATAATCCACCCTAAGGCAGTTAGATTCTGTATTTACTTCATTGGAGAAAAAGAGCCTTAAGTGGGTGTCAGTTTAGTTCAGAGATTAGGAAGCAATGGTTTGTGGAGAAGACTTGGCCTGAATTCTAAGAAAAGGCAAAACACAAAATTGATTTCAGTGTTCTATTCTCACTCTTCTACCATATTCCTTCCCTGGGACACTAGCCTCCTATGTCTGCTCGTCTTCAATCATGTGCTGCCATTCATGCCCTCATTCTCGCATGTAGGTTTTCAGAGACTTGCTATTATAGATTCTAACTTTTAATAAAAGATAGAAATGTCAAATCCTATAACCTAAATTAATATCCTGTTAGTGTGATGAAAATGACTTGGATGTTTGAAAACATAATCTCTGATGAGGTAAAATGTAAAATGTCTAACAATAAACTTCAGAGATGTTTCAATAGTAAACTACAGAAACGTGAAATGAGTTGTCTTTGTTTATTAATTTAAATGAGTCTTTCTGGATATATTTTACTGCTTAGTAAAAGGGAATTATACACAAAATACTGGATTACATCTCGGAGTAAATGACATAATACAAATGGCCAAGTGGCAATTGCAAGCCCAGTACTCTGGAACACAGAGACACAATATGATAAATATCATAAGCTACACTTGACACAACTGACTCCCATTTGTAAGTAATCTCGGTGCACTATACTCTCTGAAACTTGTGCTTTTTTCCAAAGGATCAGACATTGAGGATGTTCCTCTAAATGAAAACATGGCTCTTATGTAGCTTCCACCTTTCTGTGTATGAATTTTTTTCCTGTGCACATCAAATATAAATTCCATTATCAAGAGAGAATACACGACTAGGTTGTATGACTTGATTCACATTCACTCACTCTGTATAAAAAAGATAAATAAAAGTTTCTCTCTTTACCAGTGAGAAAGGCTGTTAGAATGAAAATATTCCAAATGTGTAGAGTGCAAAGTAATGTGTGTCTGTATTTTCTGTGCCATTACAGCTGCTGTTTATGATCATAACATATATTTGTTTGGAAATGTATTACATGCCCCATAGTGGAAAACTGTATCAGCTCTTTGTTGCTGTGAGATAGGAAATGTCTGTGACTAAACACAGTCCTGAATATATGCAGCTGGGAGTGATACATCACTCTCAGGTCAAGGGTTTTTTCCCTATCTCTGAACTACAGACAGTGGAGATTAGCAGATAAAATGTATGTAGAATGGGAAGACTCTGGTCCATAGGCAAAGACTTGAGAAGGATACCTCCTGCTTACCTGGTGCCTTGGGACCTCAAAATACCCTAGGATCTCTGAGACACTGTGTGAATATATCTAAACCATATTTCTTGCTTCATAAGAACTGATAATTCAAAGATCACATTTCTCACATGTATACAGAGTGGATGGAGGTGAATCCAGTCATATAACCTAGTCATGTACCCTCTTTCATGATAGTGGAATTTATGCTTAATGTTCATTTTAGGATATATTAATGTTGTCGATATAAAGAAGACCTTCCTGAATGTAGAAAAGAAACATAATAGTTCTCAACTTTTTTTACATAAATAAATATGTTATGCTTATCATACAAACAGAATAAATAAATTGTACATGCATTTAGTTTTATATAGATATTTTGAACATATGAAGACTTTTTAAACTAATACTTTGAGTACTTAGTTTTAAAAAATTAATCATAAAATTCTACAAGAGTTCCTATACTAGAAATAGGTAGCCACACATTTTGCTGGAACTGTCCATGGATGCAAGGGGAAGCTTCCTTGACTACATTAGAAAGTCATTTGTAGATTTTCCTCCTGAAAATTGGGCCAAACTAATTTTGCTGTATTTCCTATTTTCTTCCTATCACAGTATGACATATTTAATAGCTTCTCTATCTACCATTTGGAGTTGAATTTTCTTTATTCATTCTTAAATTACTTTACCCACATGTCAGAAGGTGCTCTTATCTTTATAGCTGGGGATTTAATGAAAAAAATCTATGTTCACTAAATCTGTCCAATTGTGGTTAAATAGATGTCAGTCATGTCTTCCTTTAGAGTGCCACTGCAAAGATTTCTCTCTCTCTCTCTCTCTCTCTCTCTCTCTCTCTCTCTCTCTCTCTCTCTCTCTCTCTCTCTCTCTCTTATCATTGTCTGCTTTCAGTCCTGTTGGTCTATGGTCATACAACAGTCTTAACCATTGTCGACTACATTTATCAGCCTTGTTAAACCTTTCTGAACATTCTAAACTCTTCCCTTGGTAACAAGAACTCAGTACAGTAAAACATGCAGGGAGAATATAGTTATATTCTACATAATACAATAAATAATAATGATTTTGATAATGGTGGTGATGATAATGATGGTGATGAAATACACAGTGCTAAGAACAGTAGTAAGCAGTTTGAAGCACATAGTGAATATTCACTCAAAGAGAGCTTTCCTATTTTTCGTCAGAGAACAAACAGGTCACCTAATGTCCCATACACTCTGCTGAAGGAGACTATGTTGAAAGAGTAGATTGTTGATCCATCATCTGGAAACTGTTATGAAATAGCTCAAAGACAGTGAAGGGTTAGGATAATGCTTGTTGAATGGCCAGAAACATAGCTGTTGGACTATTGAAAGAAACTAATATATGTCCTATAGCAGTAATAAGAAAAGATTGCTATTTTGCATGCTTTTTTAGAAAGAGGATAAGCATGAAATTGTTCTTAAGATAATATAAAATAGTATGAACCAAAGTAAGGGATGGTTTTTATTTTAAAAATAAGGTCATTTTAAATGTGGGAAGAGTTGTAAAATCAAATTGATTCAAAGAAGCACATTTGTGGATGACATATTATTTTCTCTAAATACACTGGAAGAAAATGAATGCACATGAGTTTTTGTAGGAGCAGAGAGAAACAAGTCAATGATGCTGTAAGGGTCAGATCACCCTTAACCCTTCCTGGGAAGACCTATAATCTTCAGATGGGGGGGGGGTAATTGAGCTAATGTCCATATGCTTTCAGAAGGGGTTATTGAAAGAGACACTGATCCTGAGAGACTCACCTTTGAAAATATTGTTACTTCATAGTTTTCTTGACCAAAAATATTCTTCAACTCACTGTCCCAAGTATCTTTTAAGCCCTTCTTTTGTCCTCGTAAATAAAAAGTTCAATTTCTAAAATATTTTAAGATCCACGAAATACTGTTAAATGATGAAGCAAGAGACAAATTAAAATTGATACAACAAAATTCATGATCATTTTATGTTTTCTTTCTTCCGTTTAATTTATACTGCTGTCTTTTCACACATTTTTGAGACTAAAAAAGTACGTGAAGTTGTGAAGCTAAATCTAATACTCAAGTTGCATTTTTCTCTTTTGCTCTAAGGCAGCAAAGCTCACACTCTTTCTGCTGCCTTGTTTTGCTTTTCAATATTCTCAGTTCTACATGATCACACACTCATGAGCTACTCTCACAACTGCATATTTCATTTCGTGGCAAAGCCCTTTTCCTCTATGAGTGTTCTTTAAGTTTTGTTTTCTTTTCCTCCATATTTCAGTCTAAAGAGAATCAAGATTTTTAACTTACTGTTATTTTTAAAACATAGCAGAAACCCAAAATTTTGTTCGTATTGTATAATATAATACTTTGATTCCTTATGTATATTATATGTATTTCTATGAGGCTAAGCATGTTTAACTCCTCAAAAATAACTTCTTGCTGGAGACATAAAATTATGAAAAGCATAATTAAAAGCGCCTGCTACTTTGAGAGGACCTGAGTATGGACTGCAGCATCCCAACTAGACAGTAGATAACTGTGTGCAACTCCAGTTCCGTGTGTTCTGACTCTCTCCTCTGGCTTCCACAGGCACTGCATGTATATGACTTTGTAATACAAGATCTACTAAAACTTTATATATATATATATATATATATATATATATATATATATATATATATATATAAAGTTATATAAATATAACTCAAGGACCAGAGATAAAACATCTCTTCCCTCCTCAGATTTCTCCACAGCCTCTAGTAACTACTCTTTTATTCTTAACATGTATGCAAACATCATTCTACATATTACATACACGTGATAACAAAAAGAAAAGCTTAAAAAAGCTTCCTATTAAATCCTCTCTTACTCTATCTTGAACGTTTATATTTTGGGGTGGCATGGCTCCTCATTTCTCCCCACAGGCTGTTAGCCAACTGGGGAAGTAGGGTTCAGATGGTATGTGTATGCACAGAATGACCTCTATAAACAGCTGCAGCTAGATGAGTCTACTTTATTGTTTAAGGAATAGGGTATATATGGGTTTTTTAGGTGTGCAGGTAGAAAGGGCTAAGGGTTGATTGGTTCTTGTAAGGCACCTAATTAGTACTAGAGTAAGAAGTCTGTGCTGAGTTATGCAGCCTTGCAGAAAACTTTGTACAAGATCCATTTTCAGCCAAGGTGACCTAAGGCCAGCCACCTGTGTTCAGGGACACTCCCCAGAACAAAAAAAAAAAAAGGCAGGAACAAAGAAGTTCTGCTGAGAAAGGGAATCCCCAGTTTTGTTGCAGAACTCAGAAGTCACCTGATCATGGAGCCCTGCGACCTTACTAGTAAAGTTCCTCTACAGGGTGGGAGCAGAGGTCAAAGCTGAAGTACAGTGCCTGAAGGCAAAAACACCCCTTCTGTCTCTCAAGTTTCTACCACTCTACAGGGTGGTCTTTTAAGTTGTAAAACTCTTGGAGAACTCACCTTTTTTCTTTCCTAATTTTAAGGATATATATCTCCTCCTTTGGGATTCCTTGAACCTTCAAAATGTCTTTTTACTCTCGCAAAATATGTGTGAGTCTTGTGACAAGGCAAATCCAGTCAAGATGAGTTCACTAATATGGTTGCTGGATCTTGGACTTCAGAGATAAATTAAACTAAAAGATTAAAAAAAAATCTGCCATACAAGTATAGGATCTTCTACTTTTACCTATGTCATATTGGGACATAAAAATAAAATAAAATAAATCCTAAATTGTACTAGTCGTAGAGTACCACACTATGAGAAGCAATTGCATACATAAAAACTGAATAATCTGAACTCACAAATGAAAATAAAATACTTCTTTTAGTATTTTATAAGAAGTATTTTTGCTGTCTCTCACTTTTTTTCTGTTCCCCCCACCCCTGGTTTTATATACTCTTCTCAGCCAAAATGAACTGTGGGATCTCCAAGGTCAGGTTAGCAAAGCCAATCAGGCAGAAATAACTGAGGAAACCTCTTAATATTTCTCATATAAAAACACTTTGTGTCCAGTACTTCCAGAGCTCTGAGGGACAAAACCATCGACCAACGAGTGCACGTGGAGTTACCTATGGCTCCAGACAAATAGGCAGAAGAGGATGGCCTTGTTGGACGTCAAAGGTAGAGGCCCTTGGTCCTGGAAAGACTCGATGCCTCAGTGTGAGGGAATGCTGGGACAGGGAAGCAGGAGACTGTTGATTGGAGAATAGGGGGAAGGGAAATAGGTTATGAGACTTTGGGGGGGGGGACCAGGAAAGGGACATTTGAAAGGTAAATGAAGAATATATCTAATAAAAAAAAGATAAAAAAGCACTTTGTGTCTAAACCAGGTGTAAAATCCTTCACATCCCAACTACTTGGAAATCTGAGACAAGGGGATCAGAAGCTTAGGCAATATCCTGACAACAGAGCCGGTTCAAGCCAAAACTGGGGGTGTGGGGGTTGGATACAAGCACCACCAACAAAAACAACCAACCAAACAAACAAACTCAACAAAAACCAAGATTATTTCTTTTTTTTTAAATGTAATTTATGTTGACTTTATTTTTTTATATTTCTTTTCTTTTCTTTTTTTTTTTAAATTTACATTCCAAATCATTTCCCCTTTCCTGTGTCCTCCCTTCCCGAAAGTCCCATAAGCCCCCTACCCTCCCTCTTTTCTCCATTCAACCCCCTCTCGTTTCTCTGTCCTGGCGTTCCCTACATCCAGTCTTTCCAGGACCAGGGGTCTCTCCTTCCATCTTCTAAGAAAACTATTGATATGCGAATTGTGTCTAGGGTATTCCGAGATTCTGGGTTAATATCCCCTTATCAGTGACTGCATACCATGTGTGTTCTTTTGTGATTGGGTTACCTCACTAAGGATGATATTTTCAAGTTCTGACCATTTGCCTAGGAATTTTGTGAATTCATTGTTTTTAATTGCAGAGTAGTATTCCACTGTGTAGATATACCACATCTTCTGAATCCATTCCTCCGTTGAGGGACATCTGGGTTCTTTCTAGCTTCTGGCTATTATAAATAAGGCTGCTATGAACATAGTGGAGCATGTGTCCTTATTGCACGCAGGTAAAGCTTTGGGTATATGCCCAGGAGTGGTATAGCCAGATCCTCCGGGAGTGTCATGCCCACTTTTCTGAGGAACCGCCAGACTGCTTTCCAGAGTGGTTGTACCAGCTTGCAATTCCACCAGCAGTGGAGGAATGTTCCTCTTTCTCCACATCCTCGCCAACAACTGCTGTCTCCTGTGTTTTTGATCTTAGCCATCCTAACTGGTGTGAGATGGAATCTCAGGTTTGTTTTGATTTGCATTTCCCTAATGACTAAGGATGATGAACATCTCTTTAGGTGCTTCTCAGCCATTAGATATTCTTCAGGTGAGAACTCTTTGTTTTGCTCTGTACCCCATTTTTAATAGGGTTACTTGCCTCTCTGGAGTTTAACTTCTTGAGTTCTTTGTATATATTGGATATTAGCCCTCTGTCGGATGTAAGGTTGGTAAAGATCCTTTCCCAGTTAGTTGGTTGCCGCTTTGTCTTTTTGACAGTGTCTTTTGCCTTGCAAAAACTTTGTAATTTAATGAGGTCCCATTTGTCTATTCTTGATCTTAGAGCATAAGCTATTGGAGTTCTGCTCAGAAAATTCTCCCCTGTGCCCATATGTTCAAGGTTCTTCCCTAGTTTCCTTTCTATTAGTTTCAGTGTGTCTGGTTTTATGTGGAGATCTTTGATCCACTTAGAATTGAGCTTAGTGCAAGGAGATAAAAATGGGTCAATTTGCATTCTTCTGCATGTTGACCTCCAGCTGAGCCAGCACCATTTGTTGAAAAGGTTATCTTTTTTCCACTGGATGGTTTTAGCTCCTTTGTCAAAGATCAAGTGACCATAGGAGTGTGGATTCATTTCTGGGTCTTCAATTCTGTTCCATTGATCTACATGCCTGTCACTGTACCAATACCATGCGGTTTTTAACACTATTGCTCTGTAGTACAGCTTGAGGTTCGGGATACTGATTCCCCCAGAGGTTCTTTTACTCTTGAGAATAGTTTTAGCTATTCTGGGTTTTCTGTTATTCCAGATGAGTTTTTGAATTGCTCTTTCTAACTCTATGAAGAATTGAGTTGGGATTTTGATGGGGATTGCATTGAATCTGTATATTACTTTTGGTAAGATGGTCATTTTTACTATATCAATCCTGCCAATCCATGAGCATGGCAGATTTTTCCATCTTCTGAGGTCTTCTTCAATTTCTTTCTTCAGAGACTTGAAGTTCTTGTCATACAGCTTTCACTTGTTTGGTTAGAGTCACGCCAAGATACTTTATATGGTTTGTGGCTATCGTGAAGGGTATCATTTCTCTTACTTCTTTCTCAGTCTGCTTATCCTAGAAAATCTTGAGGAAATGGACAATTTCCTTGACAGATACCAAATACCAAAATTAAATCAGGATCAAATAGACCATCTAAACCATCCTATAACCCCTGAAGAAATAGAAGTTGTCATTGGAAGTCTTCCAACCAAAAAAAGCACAGGTCCAGATGGTTTTAGTGCAGAATTCTATCAGACCTTCAAAGAAGACCTAACACCAATACTCTTCACTGTTCCACAAAATAGAAACAGAAGAAACAGTACCCAACTCGTTCTATGAAGCGACAATTACACTAATACCAAAAGCACACAAAGATCCGACAAAGAAAGCGAATCTCAGGCCAATCTCTCTTATGAATATCGATGCAAAAATACTCAATAAAATTCTTGCCAACCGAATCCAAGAACACATCAAAACGATCATTCACTACGATCAAGTAGGCTTCATCCCAGGGATGCAGGGCATGTTCAATATAAGGAAATCCATCAATGTAATCCACTATATAAACAATCTCAAAGAAAAAACCCACATGGTCATCTCATTAGATGCTGAGAAAGCATTTGACAAAATTTAGCATCCTTTCATGCTAAAGGTCTTGGAAAGATCAGGAATTCGAGGCCCATATCTAAACATAGTAAAAGCAATTTACAGCAAACCGGTAGCCAGCATCAATCTAAATGGAGAGAAACTTGAAGCAATCCCACTAAAATCAGGGACTAGACAAGGCTGCCCTCTCTCTCCATATCTTTTCAATATAGTACTTGAAGTTGTAGCTAGAGCAATTAGACAACAAAAAGAGGTCAAAGGGATACAAATTGGAAAGGAAGAAATCAAACTATCACTATTTGCAGACGATACGATAGTATACTTAAGCAACCCAAAGAACTCCACCAGAGAACTCCTACAGCTGATAAACAACTTCAGCAAAGTGGCCGGATATAAAATCAACTCAAGCAAATCAGAAGCCTTCCTATACTCAAAGGATAACCAAGATTGTTTCTTAAAGCAGAAAACAATCAATAAACTGAAGTGGTTCTGGTCATTCAGCATGCGGTGACTGAGGTTCTGGTTCTATCCAGAGTGTGAACAGCAAATAGTTGGGGGAAAGCATGAACCAATGCCGCTGAAGCCTTGGAACTCTTTAGACACAACAGTGTAGCAGACCTTCATCGGAACCTTGAACTGCAGTGTATGTAATCTCCAGGTTTAGAAACACTGACGATTATAACATCTTCTTTATGAAAAGAAGAATGTCTTGTGTTGTGCAACCATGAAGCCATGTCTAAAAGACTGGATTAAGGGTGGAGGGGAAGGAGGACAATATTTCTTAAACCTTATATTGTTGTTGCATCTTTTATTTGGGTTTCTTTCATTTTGAGATTAAAATCAGTGCCTCACACATGGTGTATCCTTAGCTGTACATCAATTATTCTCAAGTAGGAATAAACATTCTGATCAACTGAGGATCTTTAAGAAATGCTGGAGCACATCTCTAATCCCAGCACTTGGGGCAGGGGGCAGGGGGCAGAGGGCAAGGGGCAGAGGGCAGAGGGCAAGGGGCAAGGGGCAGGGGGCAGGGAGCAGGAGGCAGGAGGCAGGAGGCAGGAGAATCTCTGAGTTCTAGATCATTCTGGAGAACAGGGCAAGTTCCAGGACAGCAACAGATACACAGAAAAACCTTGTCCTGGAAACAAACAAACAAACAATCAAACAAGGAAAATGCTTGTGCAGGAGAAAAACAAAAACACAGTTTGTGTTTATTGGGTCTTGAGTAAGGTCTAAGAATTAGCTAATTCTAGTTCATCTTGATGCTATGAATAGAGAATTAATCTTTAGAAAACTGTCTCCCAAATGCTTTATTCTTACATAAACATAGAAAGATATATATTTCTGCATACCAAGTCTTTAACGTATGTTCTCTATGCTTTGTGGAGACATATGAACAAGTTAAAAAGAATAGCTGTCTTAGTCTATCTGTGATGCTATATCATGACACTGCAGGCTGAGTAGTTTAACCAGTAGAATGGTTGCTCAGATTTCCGTTGTCACTGAAGTACAAGATCATAATTCAGATAGGTCTGCATGAAGATCCTTGTATCCAGGCAACTGTTTGTGTTCTCATTTAACTTCCATATCCTTTTGGAAACAACCAAATCTTAATGTTTTTCATAAGAAAGGAACATGAATCCCACTTCCTGGGGTTCGGGGCCTTCCTAAAATCACTACTGGTTCACATACAAGCATTTTGAAAGACCCCGGAGTGGGGAGACCCTCACTCAAGTCTCAGGATAACGCGACCCCCCAAGAACTCACAAGAGACCATTCTTGCTGTAATCACACGAGATTTACTTCCAGTGCACTGGGGTCAAGACTCATATCCCATGCAGGGGTAGAGGAGTTCAACCCCAAGTATCAGGGAGAAGAGGTTTTTAAAGGAAAAACCCACAACCCAAGGGAGGAGGGAGTGCGCCATTGGAAAAATACCGAAAATACCAAAGAAAATCATAAAGGGAAACTCGCAGTTATTCATGATTGTTAACAAGGTTCTATGTTAACTTTTGTGGTCAGCCAGTTCCTGGAATAGAAGAATAGAATTGCTAAACTGGCTGAACTACATTTTTGGCTCTACTCTACTTGCTAGGGGTCTTTTATTTCTCCTGCTAGGGGCCGAGGTCTTTCAATTTCTCATTGCAAAACATGGTTTTAACATGCACATTTTAGGAAGGGACAAGGCAGGTGTTTCACAGTAAGAGGGAATTAAATCAGTTTCTAAAAAGAAAGCAACTCCAAAGTCCTAAGAACACTCACCTTTCTTAGGTAAATCATTATATTTGCAGCTGTGGTACATTTTAACCACAGTAGAGGTTAAAATGTTACTCCTTTCTGGCAGAGGAGCATGCTGTGTGCACTTGTGGAGGTCAACTGACAACTGAGGGTTGACTTGAAGTCATCAGAATTAGTGGGAGTGTGTTCATCCACTGAGCCATCACCTGGCCAAACCACTGCTTAAATTTATTTGATCAGGAGAAGAAGAATGTTGTGCCTGATTATAGTTCCATTAGAACAGACTGTGTTTACACTAAGGAAATAGTCTGTTCGGTAGATTAATGCATATATAATCACATTCATGTAAACTTAATATTATTGTTTTCCATGCAGAATTTAGCATTTGAAAATGGAGGTATGTGTCTTACATATGCATTATTATCTTGTCATATACTCTTAGTCAAAACATTGAAAATTTTGTGGATCAGTGGCAGCTGGGACCAGTTAATTTTTTTTTTCCTCCTAATCCATTAAAACTCCCATCAATCAGTAACTGGGAAGGTCTAGCTACAAATGAAAATGGAAAGTATTTGGAAGGAATCCAGTCATATAGGTTCTTGTCAAAGAACAGCATGCTGCTATTATTCTAAAACTATGTACTTAGGACATGGCACTAGAAGTTAGTCCAGAAGATCAACATTCTTCTTTATTTCACTGTTTCTAATTAAGCCACAGTGTCCTGCATGTTAGTCTTTCAGTGGCTGTTAACCACCTTGCTGTTGAAGCTGGGGGCTATTTTTGCAATTATAAAATGCGAAGATTGAAATACATTAAGATAAATAAAGGATTTACCTTATTAACAGGCAACACATTTCCACACTTAAGTACCTACTGATAGGGGTTCTGAGTTCAGGGTCCATCACTGATGCTTCCAAGGTTTCAATGCAGCCAAGGAAGTGCCTGCCCCTTTCCTGCTCCTGGGCTTCCCAGTCCACTCTTAAGAGGTGGGGGAGGGTTACTATTTTTGAAATAATGGCATAAAACCAAAAGCTTTTAAACCCACTTTGAGGAAAACATGTTCAGGCAAAGGCAAATGCATTTCTGGCATACAAAGAACCTTCTCTGGATTTTTAGCAGTGGCAGTCAGTTGTGATGTTGGATCTGTAGCCAATAGTCTTTATGTTGGTAGAGTAGCATGGGCTCCAACTGTTAGTAAGCAGGGTTAGTTCAAGATGACTAAATATTCCTGAGGAGCATGCCATATGCCTTAGCTTTGAATTAATGGAGGATCCAAATTTCTTTGATACTCCCCAAATTTCTTTGATCCTTCACAAGTAAGGAATATATTTCTGGGATACTTATACTTCAGAGATGAGAATGTAGAATTAGATTAAGAGGATAAATTGTTTCAATGAATTGAATAGCATGTTACAGAATATAATACACAGACACACCATTCCTAAAAACCACAGATCTGTATGGACTCTGCATTGTGGGGAACAAAAAGGAAAGTGCACTTCCTGGCAAATGACAGACCCTGGAAACCGTTGTGAGAGATCAAGTGAAATCCAGTACTGGGATGAAAAGTACTCTGGCATGTAAATGCAAGTGGAATCCTAAAAATAATTTTCCAAACAAAATTACAACAATTGGTTCTTGGTTACAAGCCACTGATGTCTAAAGGACATGCAAAACACTTAATGATTCTTAAAATGGAGAGTGCTTTGAAAGACATCATTGACACAGTGCTTGGGTGGGACTTTGAGGTTATTCACCTGCTGAGCAGAGTTCAGTGATACTCACTGGGTTAATTGCTTCATTAAGAAACTGAAATGAGTATCTCAGAAATATATAGTATTCATATTCTTTTTTCCCACTGCTTCCTGGCTTGTAGATTGTCTTCATCTGATTTGTGAGAAGAATAACCAGCCATGCACATGATTTTTTAGAACATGCCAATACAGGTGCCACAGAAATTTAGCAAATTAGTCTTTTTGAATTCAGTGGATATTATTTGAGAAGAGGAACAAAAAAGAGGTATTTTTTGCACTTAGTGCAATTTCCATTTAATATTTTTCTCTTGTTTATAAAAATTTCAACAGTAAATCTATACAGAACTATGTATTCTCAAGTTCTTGGCTCAGAAGTCCACTGGTTGATATCAGATCTTCCTGGCCACTTGTTAATTTTAGGCTATTATCTAATCATATATGTCACTCAAGATTTTGTAGTTTAAGTATTATTTTAGTTTAGTTTAGTTTAGTTCAACCTGAGGAGAAGCACGAGCGATATATTAAAGCTATAAAATTAAGGTCAGGAAACAGAGTAAAGTAATGCCCAAGAAATTTAATGGAGTCTATCCATCAAATCTGAAAATACACATGAGCCTTAAGAGAAGATAACAATGTGAAGTGAACTGAGGTTTAAGGGATGTATATAGCTGTACCCGCACCTATCTAATAACTTTAGCAATTACACATTCTCTCTTGCTAGGATGAGAAGCTGTTACAGACAAAATGCACAGGCTTTTTAAGAAAACTGCTTATGCAAGCCCTGTCTTAAAATAAAAATGGTGACTCACATAGCTCTGCTTGACACCACAACTCATTAAACTCCCTGTTCTTGCTTCCTTCACTGTCTGGCCAAGTTTTAAAGGTTAAAGCATGGATCCCCCTGGGTCCTTGTGGGCAGCTCTCTCCTTGATCCTTGCTCGGATGTTTGTGTTTTTGTGCAAAATGATTTTCTCTGTCGTATCAAAGCTTTTTCTCCTAAGGTTTTAATATTTCTCTAGCTTACCTCTATTAAAGTTCTATCAATCCCCTTATATTAAGTCTAATCAGGATAAAACCATTGGTTCTGCTTTATCTTTAAGTGATTACTTTTTCCACCCACTCTGGATACAAAGGGGAACCCAGCAGAGAGTGCACACAAGGGTACAAAGCTTTGCTTTTCTTTTCCTGCACCTTGATCTTCGTTTAAAAGTTATGAGAGAAGTTTATTAGACAGGCTGGGGAGGGGCTTTTCCAATGTGGTAGCTGGATGCTGCATTAGCAGCCTGAGGGTCTTTGCATGTGCACTTCATCTGCAACAATTTTGATTTGTCCCTCTCCAGTTTCTGATAAGGAAAAGCAACTCCGTTCTCGAGGACTCTCAGAGAGAATGGCGAAGCTGGTGCTATTCTTACTTGGTAGATGAGTTTGAAATGAAGTCCTCTAGAGAACCAGTTCCTGCTTTGTGACCTGATTCTTCGGTGCTAACAACTTGAGATGATTTTCTGTGAGAAGAACATTAACTATAATGTAATACTACCCTCGCCTTGTCAATGCACCTGAACTCATTGGAACACAGTGTCTGTGACACCGTAGCTTCTTTTGTCACCAGAGAAATCACTGGGGATTTCACATGACCCATGACACATAGGTGACTGCTCTTTGTATTCTTTAATAGATGCACGTTCAGTCATCTTTGCCAATGGTCACTGTTTTTTCTTGCCTTTTTTTTTTTTGAATTCTTATATTTAGTTCAAATAGTCTCACCCAGAATAAACTGGCTAAAAGCTATACTACTATATCTTTTTTTCTTAGTTCAACGTTCCTTTCTATCCATATTTGATTATTTATTCTAAGTACCAGCTCTATGTAATTATACACACTTCCATTCCATGATTATAAGCGTGGAAAATATCTCAATAAGCAACTAATGGAGTGATACAGATATGAAGAGGGAGAAAAGCAGTTCTCTTTTCACATGACCCTTTGCCAAAGAAATGTGGCTGCCAGAAAATTTCAATAAGGTAGTCCTTCCCCAACACAGTGCTGATGGAATCAGTCCACCCGCAGAGCTTCTCAGTCTAGAATCATGAGTCATAGAGTCCAGGGATTTCGACTATAGTCCTGAGGAGTGCTTATTATTGCTAGTGGTAACTGGGAATTAACGGGGGCAAGGAATAAAGGCAGCACTGGCTCAGGGAAATGAAAAGGCACTCCACATGAGACTGCTTTTGCTGTGTTTGGTTCTGAACAGGATGTATGGGGCTATACAAGTAGAATTCCTTATGAACAAACTGTCTTCCTGCCATGAGGTAGAATGATCAAACTCCTGCACTGGGTGTACCGAGAAATTTTAAACTAATATATTTTTTTTCCAGATATCATATGGAATTTGATCTGGTGTCTGTTGTTATCAGTATAACCTGCTGTGACAAAGTTCCTGGTGCCTTTAAAGCCAAGGACAATCTGGCCTCGGAAAATGCTCTAGAAATTATCAGTGACTTAAAGAGAGTTTGACCCCATACAAGTAACTTGAGGAAAACAACTAAAGAAGCTGCTTATAAGTCAAGAATACTTTATATATTGAGAGGTGTTTCAGTAGTGAAAAACAGTTGCCTTTCTTCAAAGCAGTTCTCTGTACCCACATGAAGGTGTTAACAAACACCTGCCCCTTCAGCTTCTGGGATCTGATGCCCTCTGCCCTCCATGGGATCTAAACACATGCCACACACACACACACACACACACACACACACACACACACACAGGGTTCAATAAAAATAACTTTTAAAAATATTTTCATATAAAATAGTGTTATTTGAGTGAGAACAGCATAAACTGTTGAGAAAATATGCTGCAGTTAGCTCTACTATATTTTTTTTATTTTATTTTTTAATTTACATTCCAAATCACTTCCCCTTTCCCGTTTCCTCCCTCCCCGAAAGTCCCATAAGCCCCCTTCCCTCCCTCTTTTCTCCATTCAACCCCCTCTCGTTACTCTGTCCTGGCGTTCCCCTACATCCAGTCTTTTTAAACTCATGATTTAATTTTAGAAACATTTGAAACTGTATTCACTTGCTCTTTTTAGTGTAGCTATTAATTTCTCTATATACATTTTCAGTATCAGCTCCTCTGAATTAAGAATAAAGTGTGTCGATAAACCCATCCTCAGGTTGACTGGCCTCCTTCCCTCCTGCAGGATTCATGTCTCCAATTATTCAAAAGTCTCCCAAGAAACTCATTTTATCATCTAATAGCATTGGAATGGCTGGAGTTTAATTTAACAGTATTAGTTATCACCTGGACAGCAATTTCTTAATGTTATTGATAAAATTATAAACAGTATGCAAAACAGAAGTAGAAAATTCATTTGGTCTCATGACTATTTTTGATTATTTGGTTGTTCTTTCAGCCTTGCCACTTTGGAGTGATGAACATGCACACCATTTTATCTGATTTTTATTTTTATCTATACTGAATATAAATTTCCCGCCTCGATTCTCAGTTATAAACACTTTGGACAAACTGGCTGTATTATATCCACGGACTACTATAACCACTTGAACAACCTACTTGTTATTTGCATAAGAGAACTTTCAGTTTGGCAAGGAAGCTTGGTGTTGAAGATAAACATGTCACAAGGACTTGATTCTGATGAAGCCTCTCTCCTGGTTCTGCAAGGCTGCCTTTTGTGTGTTTGTGTGTGTGCGTGTGTGTGCCTCTGTGTGTGTGTGTGTGTGTGCATGTGTGTATGTGTGTACGTGTGTGTGTGTGTGTGTGTGTGTGCGTTTGTGTGTGCGTGTCTTCCAGGGAAAGAAAAGAGAGCAACCCTGGAGTTTCTCTTTGTTCTCAGAGCATCTTATTAGAATAGGTATCCACTCTTAGAATCATTAACCTTTGATTATCTTCTTAAAGACCCTGTCTCCAACCATTGTCAGATTCCACATAATGATGTGGGAAAAAAATACCTGAGGTGAAAACAAACCTTATAAAGAGAACATGTTTCCTTGGGCTTCTAGTTTTAGAATTTCTCATCCAGAATTGGTTGGCTCTGTTGCTTTGGGGACTTTGGTGAGTGACATAAACCGTGCATGCTGGTAGGATCATCTGTTCTTGTAGACTCACCACGTGGTGTCAAGAAGCAAAATGAATGCTTGGCCTCCTCACCTCCCCCAGGGCACATATCCTGTACCATGACTTCTTCCCTATTAGACCTCACTCCTTAAAGTTTCCATAAGTCCCCATAACTTCACAAACTACTAACATAACTTTTATTAGATGTATTTTGAGGAACCTTCAAGATAAAAAACCTATCACTTCATTGTAAGAAAAAAAGAAAGGCTTCATTGAGTCCAAATACTAAGTACATGCTTCTTGCAAAAGCAGAGCTTGCTGGTGATAGGAAATGTGTCATGTTGTGGGAGTGGATCAACAAGCAAAGATTCTCTACAACATCCCCCAGACAAAGCTGTTGCTGGTTTTCTGTCCCTCCAGGGTCTACAAATGTATTCGCTTTAGACATTGATTTATTTATCTTTATTTAGTGGATCTGAGTGCTCTGCCTACATGTATGTATATGCACCAAATGCCCATAGACTCCAGAGGAGGGTGTTAGATCTTCTGGAATGGGATTTACAGATGGTTTTGAGCTCCAGGTGGTTTCTGGAAACAGAATCCATGTCCTCTGCAAGAATTGCAAGTGCTTTTAGCTGGCACATCATCCCTCAAACCCTTCAAGTACACTGACTTTATTTTAGGCCATCAATTTGCCTAAATTTAGACATTCCATTATATTCCTTCACAATGAAAGTTTTGAAAAGCTCTTACATTTAACACAAGATGCTTTGTTTTGCACTTCATCACTTCTTTTTTTGGGGGTAGATTATAAACTATATATGCAAAATTATGAAAAGCATTTTTCTTAGACCTGCAAAATACTCAGGTATTTAGCTGATACACTGTGATCGGTTATGTAGCTGCTTTATTAATTAATCAAAACCAAAACACATCATTATTATGTTACATTAGCTTAACTGAGATCGAGGTGCTTGCTTTCTATTTCCTGAGATCATCTTGTGTATCCACTCTCTGCTTTTATGCCTGTGGTTATAGTCTGTGTAGAAATAGGATTGTAATGTTATACTATTCAGTAGATTCAATGGAAAACTTTCTGAGATACTAAAGTCACAGGAATATAGAAAAAATTAATACATATGGGCAGTATGCTATGGTTTATTTTCAAATACATCACTTCACTTGGATTTATTTAAGATTTTTTCTTTTGC
This sequence comes from Tokudaia tokunoshimensis, assembly GCA_036184795.1. Taxonomy (NCBI): domain Eukaryota; kingdom Metazoa; phylum Chordata; class Mammalia; order Rodentia; family Muridae; genus Tokudaia; species Tokudaia tokunoshimensis. The sequence goes on along the minus strand of BTHU01000004.1, from coordinate 16,074,266 downwards.
TGCCAAATACAGGATCAACTGAAAATGAATATGCAAGCTCTCTTTATTGAAGTATAAATATCATGTAGTTAATATAGTGTGCTCCCTAACAATGAGTTCAACCCTCTGTGTATACCTAAGCAGTGCATTGGCTGTAGAAGTTGCATGTGTCCTAGAGGCAGATTCAGGTAGCAAAGATCTATAGAGCCCATATATCTAAAATAACGTAGTAAAAGAGGTATAGATATAAGTAGATAAGAAAGGAAGAACTTGCCTACAAATGCAGGCAACTTTTAAATGTGTTTAGGATCTGTAAAAAATATATTGAGGTCAGTAATTTCCTGAATGTTGGATAATCTTTATTATCTTTTGTAACATTTAATAAGAAATGCCCACAATGACACCACAAAACAAGAGATTTTCACTGCTATATATTAACTACTGTCTTAGTTCCTTTTTTTTTCCTTTACTAAGACACCATGCATGACCAAGGCAACTTACACATGAAATAGTTTATTTGGAGATTACAGTGTCAACGGGTTAGAGTCCATTACTTTGATGGTGCAGAACGTGGAATCAGGCAGGCAAGCTTAGCGCTAGAGCAGAAGCTGAAGGCTTACATCTGATTCCACAAACAAGAGAGAGAGAGAGAGAGAGAGAGAGAGAGAGAGAGAGAGAGAGAGAGAGAGAGAGAGAGAGAGAGAGAAAACTTGGAATGACATGAGTTATACAACTTCCCCTCCCAATTCTTCCCAAACACCAACAGGTATTCCAATATACAACTCTATGAAGGCTATTCTCATTCAAACCACTCTCTATTAGAAATTTCTAAAGCTTTTGTGAAGTTGTTAAAGTATATATGTTTATATTGCTTTAGTTTCAAAGTAAAATAGTAGTTATATTATTTGAAATAACAGGCCTATTTCTGTAATTGAGAAATGAATAAAAAGCAGCCCACAAAGAGGTTTTCGTTGCATTTGTTAAACATATACTCAATGGAACATCTGTCTCAGTTGTTCTTTCTACATATTTTAAACCTTTTATCACACATGCCTTCTTTGTAAGTAGATTTTCAAAGCTCCCCACAAAAATCTAGTATCAATGTTCTTTGCAACAATATTCTGTGGAAAAGATCTTAAATAAAATAATAACATCACTTTTTACGTCCAAAGAAAAGTTAACATGAAGTCACCTCATATATTAATATTAACTATGTATAACACTATTAGAAAATAATTGTCCAAATTATAGGATAATACTCATAGAAGCTCATGTTAGTTGCATAAGCTCTCACGGACATCACACTCCACATCATATCCTATTCTTCCCACTTCTCTTGCTACAATAAGGGTCCATCCAGGTCATACCATTACTTATTTTATGAGTAGTCATAGGATTTTAATTCAACTGAAGAATATTTCTTTGATCCATATATTTCTCTTTTTGAATGCAACTTTGTTAAACACACAGTCATGGAACTGTATTACTGATGTTCTATTTTCACCTTTTAAACCTTTTATCACACATGCCTTCTTTTTAAGTAGATTCTCAAAGCTCCTCTCAAAAATCTAGTATCAATATACTTTTCAAAAATATTCTGTGGAACAGATCTTACAATTAAATACTAGCATCACACTTTAACTACTGAGACAAGTTAACATGTACTTTATAAAGAAAAGATTGTGTGTACATCAATTTATTTTATCACCTTTTTGTTTAAAAACTGTTTACATTTCTATTTCTGTCTGAATATAAGATAAAAGTTTAGGATCCTTCTATTTTAACCAAAATGTAAAGGATTCAATTTTTACATGATTTATTTCTATTCATTATTAACATCAGTTTAAGAATAAACTGATTGTACTAAAAATAAAGTTTTTAATTTGTGTATTTTTAAATGTATAATACTATTTCATCTACTTTGCTACTTAAAAAAGATGAAAATGAACTCAGAATATTTGTATTCATACATTATCATCTCAAATATGTGGTCTTCTTGAAAAACATTGCTATAAAGCAATTGAATAACAACTTATGAGCAGCAGCAATTCTAGAGATAATGTTAGAATAATAGATTCTTTTACCATTGATTTTGTCATATTATTATTAACCATAAATTTTATTTCTTATCCTTACCAGTTAGCATTTCTCAAACTCTAAAGTCTATTATTTAATTCTCTGGAAGTTTTTCTAAAACATAGAGCAGTTGTGATGCTTAAGACTATGTAACTAGTATAATCCTAAGTGTAGATGACGCTACTGATAAAGAAAATAAAACTAGAGAATATTCTCATTCAAATTCAATTGACAAGCCATGACATCACATAGGATTACTAAATGATCTTTGTTTAGAGTTGATCATAAAAACTTTGATGAGTAATTTACTACTTACATAAATACATAGTTATTAAAGATTATATGAATAAATACTTAACCTTTAAACTATCAGTATGAAGGTTGATGTGATTTATATCTTAAAGGTTTATGTTTATAATTCTGAGGGCATAATGTGTGTGAACATATAATTCAAAATAATTTATACTTCATGTTTCTCTCTGACAAAGTAATAACTTTCCTTTCCAGTCCATACTGTTCAATAAATGTGTATGAGTGTGGACCCATGCTTGCCTATGAATTATATGTATACATTTGCATGCATATATAATGTGATAGATTTAATTCGTTTTAGAAGTTGGTAGAATACCTCAATGACATTGCTTATTTTAATATATTTAAATTTTTAGAATTAAATTTTCAATAGTGAATCCAAGGATAAATATTCTTGGTAAACTGGAATTAATTCCTGTTGAGTTCAACTTATTTCTTCGATTGCATGGTACTGGTCAAATAATTTAATTTAAGCTTGTTAAATCAAGTGCTCTTATAATGGAGGAAGTTGGCTGCCTGAGTTGTTATGGAAAGAGAGCGTACTTGAATAGCTGTCATTTAATAATCTAGCTAAACTACTTTCAAATATCAACATACTGATTCAAACACTTGACATTTCATAGTCCTGTAGACTCCAGTGAAATATATGAGAAGGGGGTAAGAGAGTGACAATCATTGGTTAAAAAGGAATTTTGGAAGTGAAAATGTTTATTGGATAAAAAGGCTTTTGGAGAAGACTGATAACTATTCTGATTATCAATAGATAGCTCCATAATTTAGGTAATAGGATATATGTTTGCTTATGTATATGAATATATAGCTTTATTTATTGACTTATTAATAGTGAATATTTAGAACATAGTAGTAGTTAATACTTGATTAGTAAGAAAATGAACATTGATATTCAACTTTGGAATCTCTCCCTTAAATCTCATCAGAGAAAGCCAGGAGGAAATGAAATTTAGTCATTATTAAAGCAGTTATTTTTTCTAAAAGATTTATTTATCTTATATATGTGAATACACTGTTGCTGTCTTCAGACACACGAGAACAGGGCTTCGGATCCCATTACAGATGGTTGTGAACCACCATGTGGTTGCTGGGAATTGAACTCAAGACCTCTGCAAGAGCAATCAGTGCTCTTAACTGCTAAGCCATCTCACCAGTCCATTAATACAGATTTAAATATCACACAATCCTCTTTTTATAAGGTAACTGTCATTTTATATATAAACATATTCATATGCATAAAATGTCTAACTTTATGTATTTTCAATTTATAGTGTATATATTTTCCTACTATGACATTTGTAATAATAATATTTGCTTGAAACCATTCATCCAATCAATTATTAGCTTAAACCAAAAACTATAGTCAAAAAGTTGTGGCTCATTTCACTTATAGTTGTTTAAGATGTTGATCATATTAAATATTGGGATATTAAATAGGAAGAATTATACATTATTAACTTACATATTGAAATGATTGATATTAGAAGTATCACTGGTCTTAGAGCCTATGATATTATTTCCTATATATGGTGCTTAACATGTCACACTTACAAATTACATTATTTTAAGAAAATTTCCTGCATCATTTTCACAATGAGAAATCCCCTCTGGAAGTACTCTTTCAGAAAGTACAATTAAAATAACCAGATAAACACTGACTCAAATAAAGACAAACTATTAACTTGGGGCAGTTTTCTCACACTCCCCTCTCATCACAACATATACCAATCATTATGGTTAGGAAGATAAGAACATGATCCAAGTTTTTGTAGAAACTTCACCCAAGAAACTACTATTTTTGAATATATCCTATTAAATTTAAATATTGGTATAAAAATCTTCATAGAATATTTAATATTATTAATTTAATATTAGTATTTAATATTAATATTCAGAACATATGATTGCATGGTTGATATGCTCTAATTCCATCTATTAATACTTAATCGCAAAAAGATGAAACATTCCTACAACATAAATGGTCTCAATGTTTTGCTTTCTTTCTATATGAGGTCAGAATAAAGTTAGATTCACATATTAGTACCTCAATGAATATAATTAAGGAAGTTGAATTTCTCAAAATATGTTAAAGAAATAAGCAACTGCATGCTAGAGTTAAGTTTTGTTGAAGTACTTCTGCGAGTAAAGGGGTTTTCATTTAGTGTCTACAAAAAAAGAAATTATTGACTTGGTTTTATATCACTGAAGAAATCTTGGCAAACTCTGTCAACTCAAGTATTGTTGAAGAACAAGTGTCGGGAGGTACTTCCTAAAGCCAACTTGCATACATACCCATAATCCTTTGTATGTACTTCCATTGAGAAACTGGAAAGAGTGTGAAAAAAATTTTCATAAACATGCATTATTTTGCACTAACAAGTAGATAATTTTAAAGAGATATATTTGGGCCAGAAAGGTGCTTCATTGGATAAAGGCAGTTTTTGCCATGTATGACTGAGTTCTATTCCTGGAATCAATTTAGTGGGTGGAAAGAACACTTTCCTGGAAGTTTAGGTCTCATATGACCTCCACATGAGACATATGACACACATTTCCCCCAATATGATAAATAAATAGATGTAATGAAAATACATAGTTAACAGGATTATAATACACATCCATGCCTGTTGTTTGGTCATTTTTATGCTAAATAAATAAATTCATATGTTTCCAAATCTGTGACATTGTTGAAAATGTTTTAAGGCAGTCACTTGTACACACGGCAGGATAACAGTGTCTTTTTAACTCTCCTTTACCCGTAGTAATATAAAATAATCTGTCCGGGGATTATCCTACTCATTTTTTTTTCCAGCAATCTCACATGCCAAGAATGCAAGCCATGTGGGATCCAGGAAGGATGCAAGAAATAAGGTCTCAGGAAAAACTTTGGGAATACAGCATATAAACTCAGTAACTATATGGCATTTATGGATGAGAACAAGAAGTAATTATCCTTCCTCTGTATTTCCTCAGATTACCAACAGGTGGATGTGGTCACAATCACACAAGGCCTATTAGAGTGACTACCTTCTCTGATCAGGAGAAATCTGAACTCAAGATGATGTTTTTGTCTTTGGTAATTAACGAGCTATCCATTCGGTGAATGTGTATTCTTAATATTAGATTTATAAGGCTAATAAACCAGAGAGTTACTGCAATGCCACTGATGTTAATAATGGAAAGCCAAAATAGTAAGAAATGTTTAGTAATTAGGGGATAAAAAAGAATAGGTTTGTCAGAAAATGAGTGAAAGTCCCATGGGTGAGCCCTGCTGGGGTATAAGGCACTAGAGAGATTTGAATAGAGAAGTTCAATTTTGTGTTCTCTTAAAAATGTCTCCCTAGAATACGTTTGTGTAGTAGTTAGAATGAGGAAGAGGTATTTTGAGATGAAAAATAGATATTGACTACTGTGAAGGATAAAATAAAGCAGGTGACTGGGACTTAGGCAAGCACAATGTAAGGAGAGATGAGAAAACATGAATCTCGTTTTCCTGGTGCTGTGACCATCAATTGTTTATGGAAATTCATGGCTTTCTGCTTTGTTGTGCTTTGTTTTGTTTTAAATATTGACAGCTGACAGCCCCTTGCCAAACCATTCCCTAACACACACCAAACTTTGGATTTCTTTGGACTCTAGGCTGGACAGCAAGTATTTTAAAGCTATCAAAGTTATTCTAATAAACAGATACATGGAAGATCACACCTCTGGCAGAATCCAGGAAAGGCTTTCAACGTGAGGGTCTGGAAGGTAGTATATGGAGGCAGGTAGAAAACTCACAGACACTGGCATCTTGCCTCTTTCATGACAGCCTTTAGGAGAAATCCGTATCCTCAATATGGTGAGTTCCTCAGCCAAGCAAGCATCTGCAGTTTCTTACAAAAAGATTCCTCAACTTTAGATGCGAAGCCTTAACATTTATAAAAATAATACCTTTCAATTGGTGCTTCTTCCTTTTTAAAATTCACAAATACATCTGTAACTACAGCGCAAAAATTGTACTTCCTGCATAAGACATTTGTGGATATAAAATAAGTATTGATTTGTAAATACTTCGGTTAAGACTAGGGCTAATAAAAAGCAAATTCCATTCCTCGATTACATATAAAATTTGATTTTCACTGAGGTTAATGTGTATTTGGGAAAGCTCATAATATCTAATTTAGTTTCTTCAAAATTTTTGAATGTTTTCAAGGTTACTGTTTATTGTCAATTTTGAAAATATTTTGCTAAAGAGGACCATGTTCTAAATATAAAAGCTCATTTAAGCAATTTAAAAACATACATTTATTCAACAAATAAGAATCAGTACTGCTGATTATAAAGCAGGAATCTCACTTTCATGAACTTCAAGATTGTGAATGTATTATGTTTCTATCTTGGCCAGCGGACACTCAAACAGTCTTTTACTTTGTATTATTTCTGTGCCAATAAATGATCTGAGACAGTCCTCTCAGGAGAACTTGGCATTAAAGTACTTTGAAGTGGGGGTGGATGATAATGTAATAAGTACTGAGATACACAATGATTAGGACCATTAGGTCCTAACCTGTTCATCACCTCCAGTCTCCAGAGATACTGTGTACTTTCTTGCAGTTGTAAAGAGATTCTTCCATATCCCATTCTTTCATGACGGTTAATATTGTTTTGATGTTACAGTTTTTGGAATATGTTAAGTTAAATATATCTAAAGCATCCATTTTTAAGATTATTATATTTAACATTTTAAGCACAATTGTCCAAGTAAATTTTTAAAAAAATTACCTTTTATATAAAAGTTTTTGAATGTTATAGCTTTTCTAGTAAAAACTATAATAGTAACAATGCCCTATATTGATATACTTTCTAAATGAAAGAACTCAAAAAAAATATACTGTTAAAAATCCTATCTCAAACCAAAAGCATTTCATAATTTCAAAGAGCAAATATAAAATATTTTTGATATATCTATGTAAACTTTTAGTGAGTGTTGAATAATCTGAAGGTTGATGATTACAATACATTGTAACAATCAGCAAAGTAAGACTGCACCAGGATTTATGGAGGAATTCATTTTAAACTTTAAAGGATATGGTTCTTTTTCAGTTTTTATCATAACCTACTTCTTATGTCTTTTCAATGAAAATTTCATAATGTATATATTCTAAGGATTACAAGAAATAAATTTAGAAATTTATAAAATTGGGAAGTCATCAAACAATACAATTTAAGTTTCACTGATGCTGAGGGAGTCTCATATATCTTGCAGATGCATTATTTAACTTAAACAATTGTAACCAAGTAAAACAGAAAGCTTAGCATACTTTAGGACACTGTAGCTTTTCTTGTTCAGAAGTGTAAATATAGCAACAAAATAATGGTGACATTGGAAGGACTTGGGAGAGTTTGAAGCATGACACAGAGAGGCAAAAAGAGATGAAAAATTCTCTTCCACGCACATCTTTTGTTTCCCAAGAGAAGAATCTATGACTTGGTTGGGCATTAATATAAAGCATCTGTCCTTGAGGACAGTAAATAGGTAGACAGCAAGGGAATATTTTTTGCTAATATTCCATGAAACTCACTTAATCATAAGCATCTGTTTAGATGTAGAAGAGTAATTATTATCACCAAGATATGGGTTTCTTCCAGTAAGCAGGATCACAAGAATTATGGGTAAGAATCTCTCAATGAATAAATCCTCAAGTTTTGACACATACTGGGACACTACAGAAAAATGTATGTACCTTCTGGAAATTGGCAAATAACAATGTATCTCTGTCACCACACATCTACAGGGGGTGGCCATGCTATAGATGACTGCCCCTCAAAATCAGTAAGGAAGTACTATGGCTTTTCAATATGGTGAGTTCTTGTTGGCTAGTAATTTGATAAACCAGTTTCCTCCACAAAGCTTTTCCATCATCAGGTTACTAACTCAAGGTCAGAGTGGTATAGCACATTCATACACTACTTTTGCATAAATCAAGAATATCGTCTAACTGATTTCTGCTTCAGATGGCGACCACTTTTTCAAGCATTAGTAAGTCACTCATAGTTTTTAATGTCACGTTTCTAGCAATTTTTTTGTTAATTAAACCATGCTTAATAAATGATATAAAGACTCAGAGTTAAGCTGTACATGAACATGTATGTGTATGTGTGTATTGTGTATGAGTGAATGTTTATGCTTATTTATTTATATATGCAAAATATAGATAGATATACAGGAAGAAGATATATAGAAATAAAACTGTCTCAATAGTATCTTTTATCATTATTCTACCTTGTATAAAATTACTTACGAAGCACACATGACTCAAAGCAAGACAGTTAACATTTTTACCACTTTTGTTTGGTGAGAGTCACTATGTCTATGTTTAATAGAATTGTTTCTGTTTGAATTAATATATGATCTATTGGTGATTATCTCCTTTGTACCCTTAAAAGGGCCATTTGCCCTTATATGGAAACAGGACAAATTAAAAAACTCTTTAGACTTTAGTGGTTTAATCTCTGAAATCAGTTTATGTCAATAGAGATAATTGAAATAATATAGGGCTGTAAAATATTCTTTAAAATTTTGGACACAATTGTATGCTGCAAGATGTTGTTAATTGCTTAACAAGCCACTTTGCCAAATAATGGATAAGTTAAAAGCAAGGTTGTCATAACCATTCAGAGATTTACCAAGATGTTTAGTAGAACCATAAAATGTTAGATATTAAAATCAAGCTTAAAGATTAATATCATATGCAGTTGTGTCTTTGTTAGATTCATTCTTTCTTTTCAAAGAGCATAGGGTCCACAGAGGAGGAAAAAATACTGCCCCTGCTTTTGGGTGATAATCTATTTTTGGATGCAGGCATTTGTGATGTTCAGAAATTTCTTGTGTCCTCAGAAATTAACAACTTTGAACACCCTGCATTGTTGTTTGTATCTGAAGACCTACAGCTCAAGGCTTGTCAGCTTTGGAACAAAATAGCGAATTGGTATCACAGAAGCCTGTTGTAGCATCCCTTCTCATGATTAAGTAGTTCTTGTAAATGTGGCTGTTACCAGCACATGTTCTCTTGCTCTAGGCGTGCTGTACAGAAAGCCAAAATACAAGACCACAGTCCAGAAAGACATCCAAAGTACATATAGTACTTGCCGTGATAAGAGTCAAAGAGCTTGTATTCAAATATTGCATCACATCCAGATGAATAGAGTGTGGCTTAATGAGCAAAACGTCACTCAGCAAAATGCATTAACCTATGCCTAATAATTCACATAAATACTAGATAATCAGTGTTAGAAAATTTAGAAAATTACTGAAAACATTTTCCTCACAAAATAAAGACAGAAAAATAAAACTGAAATTACAGCAATTAACTGAGGTTTGTTATATATATATTCTTTTGACTTACCAAAAATATCAAGAGGTATTGTATTTTTTTAGATGAAGAATTAAAATTAATTGATTCAGAGGCTATTAGATGACTCATCAGTTAATGGCATTTGCTGCTCTTTCTGAGGACCCAAGTTCAATTCCCGGCATCTACATTGCTCAAAACCATCTATAATTTAAATCCTTGAGAATCTGGTGCCCTAATCTGGCCTCTTCAGATATCAGATATGAATGTGTTGCACAGACAATCACATACCCTCAGCCAAAATACACACACATACAAAGTACAGTTTCTGTTTTCTTTATTCAAAAATTTATATATATATATATATATATAAATATATATAAATATGATTTATTTATTATATGCAAGTATACTGTAGCTGTCTTCATGTACACAAGAAAGGGCATCTGATCTCATTACAGGTGGTTATGAGCCACCATGTGGTTGCTGGGATTTGTACTCAGGACCTCCAGAAGAGCAGTCAGTGCTCTTACCTGCTGAGCCATCTCTCCATTTTGATAACACTCTTTCCCCTCCTCCAACTCCTCTCCATTCTTTCCAACACGTTTCCTACCCAACTTTATTCTCTCTCTCTCTCCCTCTTCCTCTCTCTGCCTCTCCCTTCTCTCTCTCTCTCTCTTTCTCTCTCTCTCTCTCTCTCTCTCTCTCTCTCTCTCTCTCTCTCTCTCTCTCTATGTGGAGCCTGCTTAATGTTAGCTTACTATTCCTGTGCATGGGGCCTGCCTTGGTGAATGTTGGTATACACACTGACCCTCCACTAAACAAAACTGATTTCCCTGTGTCAGTTCCAAATAACTTCTTGTTCATACTTAGGATTTTGTATTCATTTCCTCTTCTCAGTCCTAGAATTTTGTCTGATTTGATCATAGTCAGGCATTTAGGAATGCTGTCAGAGTCTCTATGAATTTATGTGCATTTCAGTCCTGTATTATCTGGAAGACAGGGTTTCCTTGAAGTCAACCAGCAATTTGACTTTTACAATCAATTTTCCTGCTCTTCTGACTAGAATCCTAATCTCTGAGGGGAGGGATTTGATAAAATCATCCCATTAGTACTGAGTGCTTTAAAGTCTCTCAATCTCTGCACTTGTTTAGTTTGGATTCTCACTATTATTTCCCATTTACCACAAGAAGAAGCTTCTCAGAGGAAAGATGAACTATGTACTAAACTTTAGGTATAGCAATATATCACTAAGTGTAATTTTATTGCTATATTCCTTAGGAGGGTAATTATAGTAGTATTCCCCTAGAAACATGTCTGATCTAGCCTCAGGTTCTTGGCCACTTAAAAATAAAATAAAAATAAAATTTATTGGTACGTGTTTTTTCTACATGCATTCACAATATGCAATCGCATCAATTCCTAGTGAACAGGTGTTAGCTAGCAATTTCAACCTGTGAGATATGCTTGCAGACATTAAACTTGTAAACTAGCTATGGCTTTAATTAATGAAGTCAACTGTGTTATAGATTATTTTTCATTGTAAGATAAGGAGGAATTTTCTTCTTAGACCTATGCTGCCAGATTTTGAAGTGTAGGCTTATAATATAGATGTTTTCTTCCTGTATCCAATTGGAGGTTTATAACTTGCTTTTCTGTTGCTGTGATAAACACCTTGATTGATAACAAAATCAAGTCCTCACATTTACAAAAGGCAACATTTTTATCTACTAGCAATAAAGATAGGATAATTGAGAAAATCTGTATCCAAAATATGTTTCACAGATTCCAAAATATTAGGTTGAAAAATACAATATTCTGCTTACTTTGTGAAGGAGAGTTTATAGACATTTGCAGGGCGTCTTCTTCCTTAATGTAGATTATGTTTCCACTTCTGCAAATATTTAGCTTTCCCGTTTTTACAAAATACTTACTAACACGCAAACTGTGATAGGGTTAAGGTCACTGTCATTTGGCGGAGGTAGCAATGAAGAACAGCACCTGCATCATGTGCATAATGGCAGTCATTTCTCAAGGCTATTACTCTCATTTTTTGAGTTGTGTTTTCTGTTAATTGTATACTTGATTATATTTAGACTTGTCCTTCATTTGTAATTCTTTTTCTGTGTTTTAGGATTTGTGATTATATTATTCAGAGCATATGCTGGAGATCTAGCAGTGTATTAGCTGTGAATTCCATCAGAACTCTTCTCCATCCCAAATCATTTTAATAATAACCTTATTATACAGATTAATCTGAAGTTTTAAACCATGAAGGGCACCTGCTACAGAGCTCTACCATCTCCACCATCCTTATCCCATACAGTGTGGCTGCTGGACAATATTTCAAAAGCTAGAATAAAAATTCATAGGAAACTTTATTAAATATTTTACTAAAACCATAAGAAACTATCTATGATCTACCAGTGATAGCATAGCGTCCACAAGGAGATGACATTTGACCAGTCTGATACTACTCAATAAAAAATTCATTTTTCTGCCAACTTAATCTCACCTCCAAATATTCATAAACATTTTTAATCTTTCTGTTTTTTGCCTTTTAAAAATACCTATACATTATTTCTTTCCCATAGAGATTTGTCATAAAAATTGAAATACAAGTTCCAGTAACTCATGGAAAAATTGTAAAAAATTCATACACATGTAGTGTTGGCCTGTGCTTTTGGAATGCAAAGGAAACTGACTAAATTCAGCTGGAAAGAGATAAATAATGTAGGGTGCTGGAGCTAGGCTTGATAGTGTATACCTTTAAAATAACTCTTATGCATTCTTCATCTCTTGGCAAATCTTTTATAACGATAGTACAAAAGCCCTATGGTTAAGAGACATTGTGATCTTACCCATGTCCCAATATTTGTTCTCAGCACCCATGTCATATAACTTTCTACTGCTTGTAACTCCAGTTTCAAATCTATGTCCAGGGGAATTAAACACACTTCCACTAGAGACAACACTCGTGCACATTTCTCACAGATAGATGTGCATTCACAGATAAGCATCATTAAAAATAAAGTAATTTGGGAGCTGGAGAGTTAGCTCAGAGATTAAGAGTACTGGTTGCTCTTCCAAAGAACCTGGATAACACCCAGCACTTCCACATCAGGACTTACAGTCACCTGTAAATACAGTCCTGGTCCCAGGGAATCACACATTCTTTTTACACGCACATGATATACAGACATACACAGAGAAAAACAGATAAATGTATGCAATAACATTTGAAATCTTTTAAAAATAAAATAATTTTCAAGAAATAAGTCAAGTATTAATAACAAACTAAATATGTCAAACACATCTTTTATTTTTCATTTTTAAAATATTGTCATTTAAAAATATTTCAATAACATTCTGGTTTGGAGGGGTTATTTTCTGGTTAGTTCCTCTAATCTGTAGTGTAGATTACAGAAGGACTAGAAGGAAAACCTCCTTCTTAGTCCCTGCATAGTAAAAACTTCCTTCTGAGTCCCTGCATAATTTTCCACTTATTGGCAGAGAACCTCAAACAAGATGATGAATATTTACCTCTGCTCTTATACAATGTTTGGTTGTGTGCTTTTATTTATTTTGAGTTTAGGTATTGTTTATTTTTGGTACATCTTGATGTTTTGTTTAATAAAATATTCAACAAAGTAGAATAAGCCCAGCACTAGGAATATCCTGGAGGTTATTGATCACACACAGACACACACGCACAAAGGATAACTGGATAAAAATACAAATTTTAAAAGACTCATTTTAACTTCAGATACCACTAAAATGTTTAAAGTTATTTTAATCTCTCCCTGAAGGTTTTTGAGTGCTATTTTGTTTTTTATTGTTAAACCTCACAGTTCTGAGCTTCTCATATTTCTTCTTTATGTGTAGGAGAAGGTATGTATCCATGTGGATAAACATTTTCAGTGAATTGTTCTAAAGTTAAAAAAAAATCAGAGCTTCCCGATATCTGCATATAATATTCGTGTCTTCTTCCAAATGTATTTCTTAATCACATGTTGCTTGGTTCCCATAACATAGAAGCAAGTAAGAATATCAATATATTTTCTTTGGATGTTCTTTGAAATTTTGTCTGAAGGACTATTTAATTAGTTTACTTTAAAAACTAGCAAGAAAAGAACTATTGTGCCAATGTGTCCCGGCTGTGAATGACTTTTTATAAGAATTATTAAATTCATGTGAAAACTGATGTGTCTAATTAAGAAATACAGTGTAAAATTCATCAGTCCCCCCCCCCCAATTTGGTCCTGGAATGCAACACACAGGGCTCTGTGAATTTCTACTTGGCATGGACTTTAGAAAATATTGTATTCTTTTCCTGGGCATGACACGAATAATGATAATAAACACTGTATTGTGCAGACTCTCTAACCACTCAGAGGGTCTGCAGTGTGTGTGTGTGTGTGTGTGTGTGTGTGTGTGTGTGTGTGCGACAGAGCCTGTTTTGTGCAAATGAATTTTATGATTTCATCTGAATGTAGAGTTTGACTTATAATCCTTGCAGATGCTGTATTGTTTGATGAATGTATGTTGTGTGTAATAATAAAAATCAGGCTCCCAACTTTGCCCAGTACCTGGCCCACACTATGGCCCCTCTTGGCTTTGCTCGGAGATTGGCTGCTGCCAGCCCCACTCCTGCCTTGCCTGGGAGCTGCCTTACTCCACTGGCTCATTCTTGGTTCCTCTTTTGTTCCTCCTGTCTTAGCTTCACCAAGCTGCTATCACCAACCCGGGTTCTCTCTCTCTCTCTCTCTCTCTCTCTCTCTCTCTCTCTCTCCTTTGCTCTGTAGATGAAAAACAGACAGCTTTATTACTTTAGAACTTGCTAGATAGCACAATTTTTGGGCACAGAAACTCTTGCCCAAAACTTAACAGCTAGCCTCTATCAGCCAGCCTCCTCCGACCTCCTTGGCTCTCTCAGTGCTGGAGTCCACTGGTTCTAGCTTCCCTGATATCTTACATGATTGTTTCATGCTCCTCCTTCCAAAGCCTGCCCTAAAAAGCACCTTCTCTTTTCCTGCTTCTCCTTTTCATCTTGCGATCCGAAAGTCCACACTGTCCCTTTCGCCCAGCAATTGACTCCCGGCCTCCTTTATTGGCAAAATTAAGAGCTAATTAGGGAATCAGACTGTAGTATCAGCACCACCACCTACAATGTGAAAAAAATGAAGGAAAGAAACTGGCCTTGTCAACAATGAACACTGTTTCCAATAGTTTTCTTGATTCCAGCATGGTAGGCAAAATATCAACATGCCAGGCCCGTATTACATGCAGTGAGCTTCCTCTTTATTTTGTTATATCTGAAATTATAATTTATATTTTGATGAAGGTTTGATGTTTCTTGTGAGCTTCAGAAGTCCTAAGTTTTGGGAATGGACAACTGAACTATCAGAAACGTCAGGTAGAAAATTCTACAAGTCTCACATGGCTCCTTACCCACAGACATGTACACAGGAGATTTGGGTGAAGATTTGGTGCAGCAGAACTTCCAAGTCTCCTTCCCAAGCTGCTGTTACCACTGAGCACCTCTCCATTCTTTGCTGCACACCACTGTTCTTTGCTACAAATAATATCGTTTTGCTTGTTTGTTGTTTGTTTTTTCCTTTTGGAGCCAGCCTCCTTAAAAGGATTTCCAGTATATCCTGGTTTCCCCCAGATTGAACGAGGCAGGTACATTAACTGTTGTCAGCTTGAGCAAGAATGATGATTCCTATATTAATCCTGCCAATCCATGAGCATGGAAGATTTTTCCATCTTCTGAGGTCTTCTTCAATTTCTTTCTTCAGAGACTTGAAGTTCTTGTCATACAGATTTTTCACTTGTTTGGTTAGAGTCACACCAAGATACTTTATATTGCTTGTGTCTATCGCGGTACAGAGCTAAACAAAGAATTTTCACCTGAAGAATATCGAATGACTGAGAAGCACCTAAAGAAATGTTCAATATCCTTAGTCATTAGGGAAATGCAAATCAAAACAACCCTGAGATTCCATCTCACACCAGTCAGAATGGCTAAGATCAAAAACTCAGGAGACAGCAGGTGTTGACAATGATGTGGAGAAAGAGAAACACTCCTCCACTGCTGGTGGGATTGCAAACTGGTACAACCACTCTGGAAAACAGTCTGGCAGTTCCTCAGAAAACTAGGCATGACACTCCAGGAACATTCTGCTATACCACTCCTGGGCATATACCCAGAGGCCTCCCTGACATGCAATAAGGACACATGCTCCATAGCAATCTTATTTATAATAGCCAGAAGCTGGAAAGAACCCAGATGTCCCTCAATGGAGGGATGGATACAGAAGATGTGGTATATTTACACAATGGAATACTACTCTGCAATTAAAAACAATGAATTCATGAAATTCTTAGGCAAATGGTCAGAACTAGAAAATATCATCCTTAGTGAGGTAACCCAATCAAAAAGAACACACATGGTATGCAGTCACTGATAAGGGGATATTAACCCAGAAGCTCAGAATACCCAAGACACAATTCACATATCAGTAGATTTCCAAGAAGATGGAAGGAGAGACCCCTGGTCCTGGAAAGACTGGATGTAGCAGTGTAGGGGAATACCAGGATAGAGAAGCATGAGGAGATTAAATGGGGAACAGGGGAAGGGAAGAGGGCTTATGGGATTTTCGGGAAGGGGGGAACCAGCAAAGGGGAAATCATTGGAAATGTAAATAAAAAATATAGAAAATAAAAAGAAAGAATGATGATTAAAGTTTTCAAAGTCCAAGTAGGGTCTTGATGTTATCTCTCCATCCTGCCAAAGCAAAAGCTTGTTACTAATCCTATGACGGAGTAGAAGTTGTGTTATTATAGCAGCAGCTTGTTACTAATCCTATGAAGGAGTAGAAATTGTATTATTATTTCTGTGCTGCTATAGCAAAAATCACAGACTGAATGCATTTAAACAAGACAAATTTATTGTGTAATAGGCGGGAGAAGTTTGTGAGCCAGGTGGAAGTGGAGCCATTATGTCTTTTAGAGTATAAAGGAGTAGCCTGTCAAGATAGATACATATCTTCTCAGTCCTAGGGAATTATCCCTAAAGAAGGTCAAGGACTTACACACCACAGAATATGTAGTTATATGAAGTTCTAAATGCATTGATTACATAAGGATCATATTTTACCTTTGCCTTCTATGGATCTTATGCTCTGAAAGCTATTGTTTCTGATTCTACTTTGCTGTCTGCCCTCTTTTACTCTCAGTTCCATCTCCTTTCTCAAAATATGGGAGTCCAGGCATAGACACTTTCCTAATGACTGACCCAGAGTTTTTCATAAATTTTAAAAGATAAAAGAAATCTCCACAGAAGGTCTTCCCTCATGATGTCTCCATTTTTCCATCTTTTAGTTCTCTAACCCATCTGTCACCCCAACTGTATTTCCTTAAAATATACTTCTGCTTAGCTCATCTCAACAGAGCTAACTCTGCTAGGCCTTGACTTTCAAATGATTCAATTTTTTATTACATCTTTTTAAAGTAAGAAAACAATCTGTAATGTTTCTCTAAGCTCACTTGCTTTCCATTCATATGTATAGATTAATGATGTAGGATTGGCTGTGGAAAAAAATGTTTACAATGAAATGTGTATCTGGGAAAAGTGTAATATTTCAATTATTATAATTTAAATTAATTTTACCAGAAACAAACAAGCATAATTTCTCAGGAGACATCAGTTTTGCCCCATAAGTTAGTTTTTTGTTTTTTGTTTTTTTTCCCAAGCAGCTCCAGCTAAGAAAGTGGAGTGCAGGTGCCTAATACCTCATTCATGAGGACTCCCCAGCCTCCAACTTCATTATTAAGAAAGGCATCAGTTTGCTGTTTGTGCAATTCTAAGGCCTATTCTCCCTCAGTTTGCAGCACTTGTTATCTCCCCCACTGCTCCCCAGAGCATTGCTAATGCCAAGGAGAAAGGAAGATGTGCCCTTAAAAAATGTAAGCAAAACAAAGCAACACAAACCCAACAGAACTGAAACTTCCCATAAACATAAACCCCTGGCAAAAAAAGAAGGAACAGATGCCATTAAGGAATAAAATCATAATAAAATAATTACAGGTTCAGGCTATTGGCAACATAAACTCAATTTACCTGTTTTCTTTACATTTCTTTATATCTTGCTCTATTTCCTACTCCCTGTCTCTTTTTTAGCTGAGTTTCTAAAATATGCTTTTGTAGAGAAAGATTCTGACATTAAGTAAATAATAACTGCTAAATATAGAAACAGGGATCTTTATGATGTATACATCATAAAACTGACTTAATTAACTTTATTGCTTTTATTGTTGGTATTTATTTCAGTTTGCTAGATTGTTTAATTGGTTATATTATTAGAATTTTTATTGAAGATATTTGCTTGTCTCTATTCTCCTCCAAGATTATCTGAGGATTAACTCATCAATTAAATGAAATGAATTCAGTGTTGAGCTTGAGCACTTATAAATATTTTTTCAACAAAAACAAGCACCTATTATTAGCAAAATGTTATGGTACTTACTCCTTTAATATGGTGAGTACTGCATTGTCATTAAAGTCCTTGAGACCATGGTAAAATGAAGTCAAGTATATAAATTAATAACTACCAAAATATGATATGTATTAAAACATAGGTGTCCATATGACATGAAGAACTTCTGTTGAATATTTTTAAAAGATGGTTTTGACTGTTGTAGGACTACAGAGCCAACTATATTGCAAAAGGACAATGCATGCTTGCCTGATCTACATTTAGGCAAAAGAGGAAAGAAAGGCCAGTTCTACTAATATGACGGTTATACATGGAAGCCAGAGTTGTGTAATGTATAACCTATATAATGTAATGTATTACGGCCTACGAGTAATATGTGTGTGATGGTGTGGGAACATTAAAGTTATGCTAAAAGAGATAACTTTAAAAAGTAGGCAATAGATGTATTGTAATGAACCTTGAGCCCAGCAAAGCAATTTAAATTTTATTCTGTGGACAAAAGGGAGACATTAGAGGAAGCTAAGCAGGTGGATAAAACGACAAGATTTGCATTTGAAGTAGGTCATCTGAAAACACTCAGGACGATGGATCTTCATAAAGGCAGAAATAGCTTATTTAAGAATTGTGATTTATATGAGAAGAGAAGGTTACAGATTACTAGAGTCCTAATGATTTGGGAAAAGTGAGGTATATTCCAGTTCAGCAGAGGCTTTCTCTCCTGCTCCTTTCTCTTTATTCTGAGGTTAGAGTGCCAGAACACTGCAGTCGCAGAACTCTAACCTGGAGTCTCTAGCCTCCAGTTCATTGTCTTGCATATTTAAAGAATGAAATTCAAGAACAATGGAAAGACGAGTATTTTTTCCCTTTTGTTATTGTATATTTTCTTTATTTACATTTCAAATGTTATCCACTTTCCCAGTTCTCCCCCACCCCAAGCTTCCATCCCATCTCCCCTCCCCCTGCTTCTATGAGGGAGCTTCCCCACCCACCCACTCTCTCTCACCTCCCTGCCTTGTCATTCCCTCCCCCTCCCCCCCTCCCACTGCATTGAGCCTTCACCAAGGGCATCTCCTCCCATTGATGCCCTACAATGAAGGATGAGTTTTAAAGCGAGGATCAGTAACAGAAAAGGAGAAGGTTTTCTCTGCTTTGAAGAGTCAGCCAAAAGCTAGAACCTTAGTGTTTGAGGATATCTAGGGATGATATTGTACAGGTGATAAAATCTCAGGATGTATGCATTCCCAACTGGATTGATCATTACAGGAACATAATCACAACAATATTAATTCATAAAATAAGGTATCCTGAGGAATAGGCACCCATTCATAATGACCAATTCATGTTCTTACCAAAGAAGACTGACAGATAACAATCAGAACGTGGTTCTGGAATCAGAATAAAGATTAAGCACAAGAATGTATAACTTTGTCCAGCAGCAATAGCCTCACTTGACTCTCTTTAATATAATGTCAAAAGTGTGGGGAATCATAAAGTCCTGGCTTAAGTATTTATTGTCCATCTTCCAAAGATATAGCTTTGTTTCTGAAACTAAAAATGTTCCATACATTGGTATCTGATTTAGAGATGGCAAAATTTGTCACTTTGACATTTTATCTTTCCATTGTTCCTTTATCATTTTTATAAATTTAGACAGTTATCTCTTAGTTACCTTAAAAATCAATCAATTCCCAATCAAATCTCCAAAAATTATTATCTACTTTGGCTCATTAAGCTGACTTCACATATACCTATTACAAGGAGTACAATACTATCTGCCTGATCATAATAGAAGTCTTAGTGTGAAATACTGGAATAAAACACTATTGTGGCTGCCTCATTTCTTCCCCCCTAAATATTCTTCCAATTCCTTTACTGTGCTTTTCTGCTGAAACTCCCTCTTATTATTCTCTGCTGTACTCATTTCTTTTGGCTTTTCCATTTATGAACTAAACAGAAAATGATGATGTATGTAATACAATCAATACAAAGACTTAAAAATATTAGTCTAAAAAAGAAAAATGAAGGAAGGACGAAGGGAAGAGGAAAAAGAAGGAAGGAAGAAGAAAAGAAGGAAGAGAAAAAAATCCTGAATAAATTTAGTAAGTTATTGACCATCAGGCTATTGGTCAATAAGATGAAAATTTATCTATCTTAAGTTTCATACAATGGAATATCCAGTATGGTAAATGAGGCAGAAGCATGCCTTTCTCATAACAAAAAGAGAAAAAATGATTTTCATAACGGAAGTTATATCTTATTAAAGAATCTAGGTAATTGATATGTCCCAATCCTTACTATAAAAGTGAAGGCTATAGGTATCTAAATATGATAAGTGAGGTATCTTTGAATTTATGGAGTAAGCTCAACTCAGGAATTAGGGAACCACACCATCACAGTCATAAGAAAGTTTAACTGTATCTGAAGAATAAATTTCACAGGAATAGGGAGAATGTACTTAGATAATTTTATTCAAAGTTCTGAATGGGAGCTTAGGGAAGACTGAAAGAGATATACATAGGATGAAGTCCTGAAAACAGGCACTTTTCCCAGGGCATATGGCAGAAATGGAGTCCACAGAGGGCAGTCAGTTAATCTGTCTTCCAGCTGTTTAGGATCATCTTCTCATTTCTGTCATGTTCCTACATGTAGATTCCAGGCAGTGGCACTGATCTAGAGAAAAAGTAATAGAGAACCAGACCAACCTTACATGAACCACAGCCTCAGGCCAGGACAGAAAAAAGAACTTTTCTAGCTTCTGTACAAGTTTTGCGAAGCCCTTGCCATGAACTCCTCGGTTGGATGGTATCTCCTGTTCTTATTAATAATGCTAGAAGTTGTTCCCCAATGTTATGGTGTCATTACTTTACTGAGACACAAAATAGAGAATTAAAAGTTAGGGTAATGATTTCATAAGAGATCCCAAATCCATCTTCTCAAGTACGTAGAGAATTCAAGCTGAGAAAACTGAAAGGGGAGTTAAGAGAGTTTTTCGAGACAGGGTTTCTCTGTGTAGCCTTGGCTGTCCTGGAACTCACTTTGTAGACCAGGCTGGCCTCGAACTCAGAAATCCTCCTGCCTCTGCCTCCCAAGTGCTGGGATTAAAGGCATGTGCCACCACTGCCCGGCGAGAGAGTCTTGTCAAATGATTGTGTACAGAATTCTACAAAGAAAAGAAAGGGAAAGAAAAGAGAAGGAAAAAAAGAGAATATATTGTCAAGTGCTATTAGAGAGTCAAGTCTAAATAAAGTGAGCAAAAAATAGTATGAACATTCAGGCAGCAATCTAAGTGCTTTCCCATAATAACCTCCCCATAACAGCAGCTGAAGAAGCCTAGTGTCCCTGCTTCATCAATGAAAAAAAGGAAGTGATTTTAGCTAGTGCCATAGAGTCAGGAGTGACTGATCTTGAACTAGACTGTGGAATTTGTAAGTTTGGAAACCAAATAGATGTTTCAGATCAAAACACTCACCAACTTGCCTATGAATATAATACAAATGAAATATTTTCCATATGTTTAACTGAAAAAAAAATCTGTAATTACTGTTCCCCCTTTAAGCTAAAGGTGAAACTTATCAGGTGAAAATTATCTTTCTATTCTGATATGGAGAGAAATATAAGGCATAGAATGGATGACTTTACTTGGCACCTTCAATTGTCCCATGTGTGCAAGGAGTTGGTTTGAAATGGAGAGGTGGAGAACTATAGAAGACAATGTTGTAGACATATGATAAGCAGCGTTGCAAGCAGTGATAGTGGTTTTTCTTCCCTAGGACTGGATCTCTGAGCTTCCTGGAAGCTTTTACAAATGCCCCAGAAGCACAGTATCATCCCTGGAATTTGAAGGTTCAGTGTGAGGAAGGACTCTTAAAACTTGAATTTATGTCTACACAGAGACAATATATTCTTTATTGGCAAAATCCTGGAGGACACTGAGTAATGTGTCTTCTTTGGTGCAGTTCCTTTTCCTAAGGCATGCAGTACTGTTGGTGCTCTCATCAGAATGTTCTCACATTCACCCTGATGGCGTGTGTGCAATACATGATTCTTACCTTCAAGGTACTGTTTTGTAATTCTTGGTAGAAGAGTGATTAAGGCCTAATACTTTGCCAGCAAGGATACTTATAAGTCTAAAAGGATACTTTATTTGTAGGAATCCTATGACCATTCTGTACTTCCTCACTGAATGCTACAAAGCTTCACTCAGGAGAGGAGTAAGAGGGGTATTACTTTTGTGCGTGTGTGATACTGTCTTTTTAGGTAGATCAGTCTTTGAATTTGTGATGTCTCTACCTCTACAGACAAGTAGGATTAGTAGCATTGAGAGTATTATCTCAACCACATATTACTGAACACAAACATCTATTTTCATGTTACTATTTTCTCTGAAAATAATACTGAATCTAAAAACTGATTTATATAAGGATAAATGGGTTGGTATTTTATCATCTAACTCATCAAATACTACTTTCTTCACATTTCTAAATACTGTTAAGTAATGTTATCATTTAAGCCCTGCTTTACAAATTCAGCACACAGTATGTCTATATAACCTCATTTTGAATGAAGGAAGAATAGATACACAAAAAAGAAAAAAAAAAGAACTAGCTTTGCAAAAAGCTAAAGGAAGTGCATATTAGTACATGGGTGTGGTGTTTTAAGTAGGTATAGCCCCCATATCCTTCTGTGTTTGAATGCTTGGTCCCTAGTAAGTAGTACTATTAGGAACTTTGGTCTTATTGAAATAGGTGTTGTCTTGTTGGAGAAATTGTGTCATTGTGGGGTAGCTTTTAAGGTCTCCAATGATTAAGCTACACTCAGTTGGGTATAACATCTCCTTAGGCTGCCTGTGGATCAAGATGTAGAATACTTCTCAGCTCCTCATTAACATGTCTGCCTGCATGCTACCATGCTTCCCACAATGATGATAAAGGACTGAACTTCTGAAACTGGAAGCTAGCTTAAGTTAAGTGTTTTCCTTTATAAGAGTTGCTCTGGTCATAGTGTCACTTCAAAGCAAGGAAACAATAATTAAGGCAATGTGATACATCACACGGCCATTTGAAAGTAGTTTAGCAATGAAACCACTTTTTTTCCTCCCTGGTGATCCTCTGTGATGCAGACCTATAAAAGGCCCTGCTCTTCTCTTGGCAGCTTCTCAGTTCTCTGTTGGAGTTAGAAATGGTGATGTCAGCAAGGAAGCATCTGGTATCCTGTGTTCAGACAGGGTCCGTTCTCAGCCAATTAGAAATGCTCCCATTTGACAAGTATTCTGGTTGCATGCTCGGCATGGCTGAAGCATCTGCAGCTACGCTCTTCCTGCTTCAGATTCCACCAGAAAAGTCCAAACTGGACAAACCACATGTTCGACAAAAATAGACTCAGTTTGAAATTGTTTTTAGCAAATGCCCACTCTTGGTTCAGTTGTGTCTTTGTATGTGCCAGGCATATCCACAAAATGTAAACCTCAACTAAATATATTTGTCTCAAAAAAACAAAAACAACACCAACAAAACCACACCCTCAAACAAGTCTCTCTGTATACCCTCAGACAAGCAGAGACTTGGTATTGTTCAGCTCTTTACTAGTGATCAAGTCTCCTGTTGAATTGGATGCAAAGAATTGCTATCAGTTGTTTTTCTGTAGAAGTAAGTACATTTCTACATTCATTTTATCCCCTAAGTAGAAGTAGCCAAGCATGCTCCAAACATGAATAAAAAGTCATTGAAATAAAATATGCATGTCACTAATTACAAATATGTATGAAACAAACAAGTAATAGTCCATCAACAATGGCAACTGTTTTGCTTTTTGGCTCAGAAAAGCCCTTTTCAAAATGCAAGTTTCTCACATTTGGACCAGTGGTCTTGGAGGGTCCTTGCTGTAGCGCTAAGCACTGAACTTCATCTTGAGATGACACTAACTCTAATGAACCTTGGAAGCCCATGATGTGTGGCTTCTGATTCTGTCTCACTTCATAGTGTAGTTCACCAACCTTAAATCGGCTTCCCTCGGCAAGACGTGATCATCTGTAGAATATACCAAAGACTCTTCTTCAAAGACTAGCAACCATTAATCCAGGATGCTGGTAGTCTCCAAAGCATTTTTCAACTCTAAATGAGCTGCAATATGTAAACAAACAGCATGGCATCAGCATTTTGCTTGAGGTTTCCAGTGCCATCCAAATTCCTCTTTTATGCCTGATGATGTCCTGTGGAAAGCTATCAAGGGAATCTGTAGGTTAGCACTTGAAAAACAGAGAAAACAGATTCCAGCTGTGTCAGTCTTAACACAGTGCCTAATGACCAAACTCCCTTTGGCTCACCTTGTTAAGCATCTGCCAGTAGCCCAAAAAGAATGAGTCTGAGGCTCAGCAGATATAATAAGCAGGAGAAACACATGAAGATTCCAAGAAACAGATGGGAACTTGCTGACTGGGGAGACTGATCTAGTGTCTGGCCACCTGTGGGCTAACAGAGCTCTCCTGGCATCTCCCACTCAGCAGATTCAAATAGAAAAGTGTGTTTGTGTGTGTGCATGAGCATGTGTGTGCGTGTGTGTGTGTGCGTGTGTGTGTGTGTGTGTGTGTGTGTGTGTGTGTGTGTGTGTTGGAGGGAGCTATTCTTTAAAGGGATGGATATAAGAGAAATATTTATTAAAATAATTTTCATGCGAGAGCAGCTAGGATCAATCAACAGTGTTGCTTTGCCACAGCCTCTAGGATCATTTCTGTTTCCAAAATAAAGTCAAGCTATCGTTAACAGCAAGTCTACAGTACCTGAGCTGCAGATTTAAGATGCTAAGTAGATTGGCTTTTTAATTATGATGCTAGTAGGAGGCCAGAAGTGTTGGTCTACCCTTTCCAGGGGATCACTGCAGCTGACAGCATACTTAAACTAACAAGTCCAGCAAATGTCAGATTCTAGCGTCTACAACTCATTCCCATGGTGACTCAGTATAAGTTCTTTTAGAGAAACAGGAACAATTAGGTCTTTCCTCACAGGCTTGGACATGGCCCTGCTTTAAAATAAATAAAAGTAAAACGGAATAGAACATGCAAGCTGCTTTTAGGCTCTCCTTGAAGTTTATTTTGGTCTCTGATTCATGTAGGTCTACCACGTTAGAGGGTGATACTGAACCCAAGAGAGGTACAGCTACTCTGGGATTGACATCTTCACTACAAAGGAAGAAAGCCTTGCTCATCTTAGCCCTGCCTCATACTCAAATGCTTTTGAAATGTCAGTGAAATTTTTACGCTTGAGCAGAATGCTGATTACTAGTGCAGCTGGATAACCAGCTGACCTTATTTCACAACTCCTCCTGTCTCTTTCCACAGATCCCTGCAAATTTCTTTCCTGATTCCCAAGCCCCAACTGAATATTTCACATTCAGCTGCTGTTACACCTCCCTAGAATAGCTTTTCTTTTCTCATGTTAGGGTGCTAAAAGCACACATAACCTTCTGTGACAAATACAAAGTAGAACTCCAGGACAGGATAAAGTTAAAACAAAACAAAACAACAACAGAAACAACAAAGAACACTGGCTTTCTCTTCCTTCTGGTGCCTCCCTGACTGTGATAACTTGTTTCTCCTGCATGGTTAGAGTAGCACCTGCTTCTGTACATGTCATAAAATCTCAGCAAACTCCCTTAGAATATTTTATTTACCTCCTGTTGCAGACAAGATCTCACTATTTAGCCAGGCTGATCTCAATCTCGAAATCCCCCTGCTTCAGCATCTGAGGCACTGGGATTGTTGCTGGGACCCACCATACCCAACAGTCTGAGAAAGCTATTATCTAAATAATGTTTCCACAGAGCAACACATTTTAAAGTTGTTTAGAGATAAATGAATGAATGGCTTTGATAAATAAATTGCATAGTAGACTTGGAAAAAACAGTGGGGATTTTCCATTTCCTTTATTTTAGTGACATGGAAACTGGAATAAGATTTTAATTAAGTGGCTTAAAGTCATACTCCAGGAGGATGAGTAAGTAGCTAAGCAATCCACTTTGACTGCCAATCTCCTTACATCCTCTTTTTTAAAATAGGGGAGTTTCTTCATTGTACTGGAAGGTGGGCTGGTTGGCGTTGGAATCACAATGCTGACAACATCAACGTACTAAATAGGGTGCAACATAATATAAAAACAAAATGCATTTTTGAGAGACTAAATTTTACTTCTGCCCCTTAATACAATGTATGACTATGGACCAGTTATTTAGTGATTCTCTACTTCTATTTCACCATGTGTAGAATAGAATAAAACTCACTGCCCAACCCCATTGGAGGTTTACCTATCTGTGTAGAGCTGACTCTTACAGTCCTATTACTATTCTAGAAACAAGTGATCATAATTCCCATGTGATTTCCCTTTCTATTTCTTCATAAGCACATTTAACCCTTTTCCTTTGTCATCAAAGACTTGTCAGAAGTTATGTTGCACATTTTCTCAGTTGTAGGAGTTTTAAAATTAGCATAAACATTGTTTTATTTTTTATAAATACATTTATTAACCAATTTTGGATCACAATTTAGTTTGAAAATCACACAGCGAAATTTATGATCATGTTTGCTATATCAATACCTTGTCATCCTTCAAAAAAATTTCAAGTGATATTACTGCTTGTCACCAATGTTTCAGACACTTCAACTAAAAACTGAATTTTTTTATATGAAAATCCTATTTTAAGCCAACCCATAAGTAATCTAAATGTTTCCACTTTATCTATTAATTTTTTTATTGGAATATATATGTATATTTATATATAGGCTTATATATTGATTTACAATCAATATATATCAATATATACATCAATAATTTTATGGACTCATAGTAATGGCTAAATAATTTTTCTCTGTTGCAAATAATATTTCTCTAAGAAATTTATATTTTATATTTTGCTTTAAAATTACACATTTTTATATTAATGAATTAATCTTAACCCATATACAGAAGAAAGTGAATTTTCCCTTGCTGAGGCCCAGTGATACAACAAGCAGTGCCTACACATATTCCTTATCCTATTTTTCTCAATTTAAAATCTAAAATTATTTTGGTTTTATGTTAGAAAAAGAAATATATAAAAGTCACTAGACTAAACTATTTAAAATTCCAAACTAGGTATATTAATGCTATTTGTCTTCTCTATATCATCATGATGGTGTATATAGTAAATGTGTAAAAGCTAGGTCTTTTACAGGAAAGATCTTTCAAATTCATTACTAGACTACCACTCCCTAAGAGACTAATTGGGTACCGTATAGATCTGCAAACTCTTCACTTAAAGACTATGCTTAATTATTTTTGAGTAGCATATTCTCTGATTAGTAACAGTCAGATATGTGCAATATAGTGTTCTCTCATAACTTCTGAATCCTGTCAGCATTTCTCACTGCTTCTTGATGGGAATTTTGTTTATGATTAAACAAAAACTTCTCATTCAGTCCTATAGGGAGAATATGGTAACATGACATAGCATGGGATTTGAGCTGTCTTTCCCACCTGCATCTACCCCAACTGCCTATACTAATGGAGGGAAAAGTATGATTTGGGCTTACTATAATTCCAGCTGAATGATGGGACACAGTATATATTTCCATCACCCTTCTAATTTTCTAAAACTAAATTTAACCAATTTGAATTAGTTTCTGATTAAGCCAAGAGCCCTGTGATGTGAGGGTTACAGGGAGTCAGTTCTATAGCTTGAATTATCTTCTGAATTGCCTAAAATAATTATTTTTAAATTAACAGTTTGAGGTTTTGGTGTAATTTTAATTTAGAGAAAGTGTGATTCTGTATGTCATGGTACAAATTAATACCTGACTCTTAAAACATTCTCTTTTACAAATTCAAAATGTTATTTTGATGAAATTGGTAGAAAATTGTCAGTAGGAAAATAATGAATCATTGTTTCTTTGTCCTTATACATTTTTCTTACCTCTTCCCTGTCATGTGATCATTTGATGGATTATCTGAAACAAGTAAGAAAAAAAATTTCTACTTGGACTAAGGGACTAAGTAACAATATTTGCATCTTCAGTATCACAATTATTTGAACAATCTAAAGGTAATCACTGCTAATAAAAACATTTGTAATATTAGTGTGATTTCTTGCCTATGTGGAGCCCTGTAAAAATTATTAACCTGTCTGTTTTAATGTCAACTCCACACAGTTGTTCTTACTACTCCCCTGTAGAACAGCTTAATATCAGGAATGATAGTATCTCCAGAAGTCCTTTTAATGTATAAAATTATTTTAGCTATCCTGGGTCTTTGTTTTTTCCACATGAACTTGAGTATTTTTCCTTCATGATCAGTAAACTAAGTAAACTATTGTGATGAAATATTGTTGGGGATTTCATTGAATCTGTAGATGGTAAGATGTACATTTTTATTATATTGATCCTACTGATCCATGAGCATTAGATGTCTTTCCATCTTCTAATATCTTCTTCAATTTCCTTCTTCCAAGATTTGAAGTTTTTAATATATATGTCTTACAGTTTCTTGGTTAGAGTTACACAAGTTATTTTATACCTGTGGGTATTACAGAAGGTGTTCTTTCCATGATATCTCTCTTTCTTAATTTTGTGAAGAGGTAATAATTTAATCTGCTCCAAATTGCCCTGTGCATTTGTTTGTGCATGTACTTCTCACCACCAGTCAGATGTTTTAGATTCATAAATGAAAGACTCACACACATGCAGCCTTATTTTTTAATATGCCTTAAACATCACAATGGCTGGACACTTCCAAACCTCCCCATGGCTAACACACTCTCTCCTCTAATATTCCTGAATTATTACTTCCTAAAATCTATATTCCATCTCTTTTATCCCAGACCCAATTGAGGGAGTGGCCCCTGGGGTCAGCCTATCCAATTCTTACATATCATTTGCTTTCTCTCCTGCAGTTCTCAAGTTTGGTCTTTCTGCTCTCACATCATGGAGATTCTTCTTTCTCCCTCTCTGAGTTTCTTGTCCTGGAGTCCTAAAAGTCCCCAGCCACGGGCTGCCACCAATTTTATTTCCCAATCTGAGGCAACAGAGGACAAGATCCCTCAGCTCAGATGTGCGGGTTCCTGTGTTATTTCAGGAGCAAAATTAAAACAAATAGCATTAGAACCAAAACACAACAATTTTGTATTCAGCCACTTTGCTGAAGGTGTTTATGAGCTGTAGGAGTTTCCTGGTAAAATTTTCGGAGTCACTTTACTATCATATCATCTACAAATAGGTGTACTTTGACTTCTCCCTTTCCAAATTGAATCTTATTCATCTCCTTTTGTTGTCCTCTTGCTCTATCTAGAACTTCAAGAACTAAAATCAACCTATTGACACCTGTATCTATCCATTTATATGAAGCAATGTTCTAGAAAAATAAAAACAAACATTTAATTAGCAAAGTTTCTAAACATTGGTTTTTTTTGTAACAGTCTCTTTAGTCTTACAAACTTTTTCTAAAACTCACCAATTCAGCATTGATAGTGTGTAATTCTTTTGTATAGAAGAAGTGTAAAATATGATATATATATATATATATCATATATACTAAAAATTAGTTTTGTGTGTATATATATACATACATACATATTCTTGTATGAATGTATATAAATGCAAATTCATATATAAGCATAGCTCTATATGTATATATTTCAATATATATTACAAATATATTGACTATGTACACTAATGTTTTAAATTGATTGTATACAAAAGAATTATATAAACTCATGCTTTATATTGCTTCTATACAAAAGAAATATATATATATATATGTATATATATATAAACAAAATGTTGTAAGATGGGCAAAATGTAAACTTCATATGAAGAACTCAATGAATATTCATTTACTTAGGATTAGATTGACCAATTTTCTGTGTTTCTAAGGTGTCTTTGGTTCTCTTATATCATTAAGGCTACATTAATGGAGAGCTTTACAAACAGCATTAGGTTCTTGCCTCAATATAGTCAATGAACAGAATGAGACTAAGGAAGGCATAGAGAGGGCTTATGATGTCAGACAAAGCATATTCTTGATCTGGGGCCCTTCTCTTATTTGCTGAGCTTCATGTTATTGCATTTCTGCCTTGCTCTTAACATGAAAAATAACTAGTAGATTTATATGAACTTTCAAGAAGGTAACAGAAGGAAATTAAAGTAGTTAGATAATAGGGCGTGAAGCAGAGTAGGAGATGAGGTTATAGTGAGGTTAGTCATAAATCTGAAAGGCTTGCTTTTCATTCCACTTTAAAGCCAAGCAAGTCTACCAATGACACCTGTATCACGGAGCTAATATTTGAGTTAGTCATAATGTCTGTAAGAAGTAATATTCTATCCCCTTCTTAATTGACATGTCTGCTTTGAAAACTCTGGAAATATGTAAAAATCATGGGAACTTCTATCTTTCATTAACTTATTTTCTAACAGCTATTAAATTTGCATTATGGCTTTTAGAAGTCTGCAAAATATCCAATACTCACTTTAAAAACTTTAATACGATATAAATATTTAATTTTTCCTCACTGACAGAATTAAAGTTTGAATTTTGAGTTTATATATTAGAAGATAACAATTTATCTGAATAAAATTGGCAAATTGTTTAATTTCCTTTTTCCTGCAACTGATTAAGAAAATGTGTAACTTTTCTCCCTTTCTTGCAGTAGTACAGACTTTTGTCCTCACCACAGCACAGCAGGCTTCTGTTTTGATTGACTGAGAGTGCACTTTTTTTCCCTGATATTTAACTTGGTTGAACTCTGAGTACAGAACATAGAATGCAAAGGTGGTGACCTAGAGTGTTCATGTCTTTGTGCTGTAGGCACTAACATCAGTCTTCACCATGTGGTCAAGCAAATATGTTCTCATATCTATCATTGAGTATCTGAGAACCAAAAAAAAAATCATAAATTTTACTCCAAAGCATTATAAAGAAAATGTACAGAGATAAAAATAGCATGGGAGAAGCATCCTTTCTAATTTCGTGTGGACCATAACACTCATTAGATGATACTGTACCCACCTAACAAACACATTGTTAACCATCATTCCAACACAAATGTTGTGAATAACAACGCACCAGTAAATCTGAAGTCTAAAGACAAGAGACAAGGAAAGTGACATAGCCAGTTTCTAAGTGTGGTATGCCTGGAGTACTTTGTTTATCGCCCCATATGAAGGTCCTGATCCTCCCATCTCTCTCATCCTATAAAACATATAGCTGCTAAGATCATTAGAAAGAATGTCTTGGCTAATAGCTTTCTCTCTTAGAAACCATAGTCATGGTGAACCTTCTTAATAGCTCCACACAACCATTAACATTAACATCTACTTATTACTCCATCTTCTGTTGCCCTTTTCTTCATTCTTAGCTACAACTCTACAGTTGTTAAGAAAGGCTGGAATGACTCATAGAATGACTCATAGAAAAGACTATAGTAGCTACACCCACGTATCCATTTAAGCATTTCTTCTTCTCCTGGAAACCTTTACTTCTTTGAAATTTTAACTTGAAAATCATGGTTCCAACATTGAGAGAAGGAAGGTCTTTTGTTATAATTATCAGTGTGTAAGAACGTCAAAAGGTAATCCATCCAATGTAAGTTCCCTTTGTTGATATCCAGTCTTTTTAAGATTGAGCTGCTTTGTTTTTTATTTTTTTGTATATGAATCTTTTTGTTAATTGAATATGTTTTTATTTCCATTTCAAATGTTTTCCCCTTTCCAGGTTTCCCCTTCAGAAACCCCATCCTGATGATGATGATGATGATGATGGTGATGATGATAATGATGATGGTGATGGTGATGATGGTGATGATGGTGATGATGATGATGATGGTGATGATGATGATGATGGTGATGATGATGATGGTGGTGATGGTGATGATGATGATGATGGTGATGATGATGATGATGGTGATGATGATGATGATGGTGATGATGATGATGGTGGTGATGGTGATGATGATGATGATGATGATGATGGTGATGATGGTGATGATGATGATGATGATGATGATGATGATGATGATGATGATGGTGATGATGATGATGATGATGATGATGATGATGATGACGATGATGATGGTGATGATGATGATGATGATGATGATGATGATGGTGATGATGATGGTGACGATGATGATGGTGATGATGATGATGATGATGATGATGATGATGATGATGATGATGATGGTGATGATGATGATGATGATGATGATGATGATGATGATGATGGTGATGGTGATGATGGTGATGATGATGGTGATGATGATGATGGTGATGATGGTGATGATGATGATGATGATGATGATGATGATGATGATGATGATGATGGTGGTGATGATGATGATGATGATGATGATGATGATGATGATGATGATGGTGATGATGGTGATGATGATGATGATGGTGATGATGATGGTGATGATGGTGATGATGATGATGATGATGACTGAGCTACTTTCTCTTTCTTTTTTTTAATTGGCTATATTCTTTATTTACATTTCAAATGTTATCCCCTTTTCTGGTTTTCCCCCTCCCAGAAAACCCCTATCCCATCCTCCCTCCCCCTGCTTCTATGAGGGTGTTCCTCCACCCATATCACTCCCACCTCCCTTCCCGGGATTCCCCTAGGACCCAGGACCTCTCCTCTCATTGATGCCTGACAAGGCCATCCTCTGCTACAAATGCAGCTGGAGTTATGTGTATCCCTTGGTTGATAGCCCCTGGGAGCTCTGGGGGTCTGGTTGGTTGATATTGTTGTTCTTCCTATGAGGTTGCAAACCCCTTCAGCTCCTTTAGTCCTTTCTTTAACTCCTCCATTGTGTACCCCATGCTCAGTTCAATGGTCGGCTGTGAGCATCCACCTCTGTATTTGTAAGGCTCTGGCAGAGTCTCTCAGGAGACAGCCATATCAGGCTCCTTTTGGTAAGCGTTTCTTGGCATCCACAATAGTGTCAGGGTTTGGTGACTGTGTATAGGATGAATCCCCAGATAGGACAGTCTCTGGATGGCTTTTCCTTCAGTCTCTGGCCACACTTCATCTCCATATTTGATTGAGCTGCTTTCTTTCTTTCTTTTTTTTTAACTATTATTTTTTATTAGATATATTCTTTATTTACATTTCAAATGTTGTCCCCTTTCCTGCCCCCCTCTGAAAATCCCATAAGCCATCTCCCCTCCCCCTGTTCCTCAATCATCCCTCTCCTGCTTCCCTGTCCTGGTATTCCCCTATACTGCAACATTGAGCCTTTCCAAGACCTTCTAAGGTCCTAAACCAAGGTGACATTTTAGCATCAACAGATTTCTTTGATGAAGGTCTCAGAAGAGTTACCTTGTATTAAGTCTGTTGTTTCCTTTTAAGCTACATTGAGTTATATGGGTAATTGAAGTAATAAGAGCTCAGGCATTTCACTAAATGTGGTCCCTGATATTTGGAAAACATAGGAGTATTTTTTCTGTGAGATTTAGTGCAACAATATCGGTGAGCTTGAAATATTTTCTAGGGAAAAACATACTGATATCTATAAGAAAATGTTACCTGATATTACAGTGATAATTCAAGAAAGTTTGCACTGTTCATAATATTTTGCTTTTTCAGCAAGTAGATTCACAAAGGGCTGTTTTGGTCTACACATTTACTAATAAATAGTTACAAATTAATAACTGAGAGAAAATTGCTCTCTGGGTTATTATGACAGAGAAGGTCCTTTGGGATTAGTATTAGCGAGAGATTAATTTTTATTGACATTTTATATTATATCTCTGAGCTTCAGAAAAATAAAAATGGAATCAAGTCAGGTCAAGCAAGTACAAATGGAGAGACAATGCTGAGAACTGTGAACACCTTGAGATCTAAATCCAAATTAAACAGGAGCAACCCCACCTGTGAATCATGCTGCAGGGAAAATACAGAGACTTTATTTAGAAAATCGCAGTGGTAGACAAGCAGGGAAACAAAAAGGGTTGAAAACTGCTAATTTATTCTGCTAAAGAGCTCATCAAGACAAGAAGTCACAAAAAGGATTTCAGACACTCATAAAGTGGTTTACAATCAATTTCAGAGCAAGACGTAGTAGTTTAGCATCAAAGCATTATTGCTTTTAGTCACTGAGCATAACTGGGCACAGCATGCTATAGAAAGATTGCAGGAAGCCAAAGATTGTCACAGCTTTTTTTTTTTTGGTAGTGGCTTTTGTTTGAAACAAAGTTCTAGTTAGTCAGTTACCTTAAATTACAATTTAAAGCTTTGTTGGTCACTTTCTGACCCCTCTGGAAATTCCCTTGTTATATTAAAAGGTGTGTTTCTCAGGGAGTGGCATAAAGATATAAGAATCCTAGCATTAAAATAAGAGTTGTTTTGTTTTGCTAGAAAAATGCATATTTTGTGGCTTTTGAAAAGGGTATTTTTGTTAAAATACAAATATCCATGAGTCCCAAAAGTGAAATATAGTTTGATGCTTGCTCTGGCATAAAAATGCCTTTTGTTCAAATTATAGGACCTGTGCACTACAATTAAGATTGTTGAACATTTTAAGAAAGGTGGATTCTAATCCCCTTTATAGTTTCTGAGAAGAAATATCCCTCTCTGGAAAAAAAAAAGGCAAACAAGCATGATTTCAGAAGTTTGAAAAAGGGCTAGTTTGCATCCTCAGGGTTATGGGGATCCACATGAACTTCATCTTTATGATCCTGTGTCATAATGTGGGGATGTGTATACCTGAAGGGCCTGAAGAATCCATAGAGTTTCTCACTGTGCCCACAGTGCTGAGAGGCGGTATTTAATCTTACCTGCATTCTAAGTTTTTAACTACCAAGCTCTCTTTGTGTGGCTCCCTGTTCTCACACACAATGAAAGTAACTTTGCCACATTCTTACTAAACTGCTTTAATAGACACAAACTTGTAAGCAGTAACTATTTTCCCCCAGAAGTCTGATATCTCATATATTAACAGAATGAAAAAAATGACTAATCTCTGAAACTCCTTGTCCATTTTCATTTCCATTATACTGAGAAAGTGTTCAGGAACAATCTTTGGTCATGCTGGTCTGGGATCACTAATGTTGATGGAGATGTTAAGTGTGTTTCTCATCAAATTTAAATGAAACGAAAACCCTAAATTATATGCTTTAGATATTTTGACAATACCTCCTGTGCAAACTTGGGTTGTACTTTTGAAGTTTCTTCTGGAAGAACCACAAATAGAAACCAAGAAAGGTGTTCACCCACTCTGTGTGCATTTAAACAAATCCCATGATTCTGAATATTTCTGGTCATATTCTTTTTAAGAATGGCAAAGCCACAGAAGTCTGCATTTCAATCTATTAGCATTCTGGAGACTTGGGTATTGTCTGTATTGGCTACCCTGAAAGGAGGCTGAGGTTTTCCATTTGAATTTTAATTTCTGTTCAAAATAAAGCAAGGTCAGCATTTTTATCAGTTTCTTGCTACACCAAGGTCTCTGGTATAAGAAGGCAAGTGTGTGTGTGTGTGTGTGTGTGTGTGTGTGTGTGTGTGTGTGTGTGTGCAGATTTCAATAGAGAATTGTCAAGAAAAATAATTTCCTTTTTAATAAGATCCTGCAAGACCCAAATATTCACTCAAAACACAAAATTCTGCTTTATACAAATAAAAGCAAATCTTTTGAGAGATGTGAATAAACATTTATCTTTGAAACAAATGAAACAATATCAGTTATTAGGAAACCATGATTTAACTTACACCGTAGAGATGATAAGCAATAAAATCTTTCCATCCATCCATCATCAATTTATACATCTAATCATCCATTCAACGTAGGCATATTATGAACATCTTCACATATTCTTTCACTGAGGGCTTCCAAATAAAATGAGTTAAACTTTACCCCCAAAACAACAACCACATACTTACAGGACTCACTCACTTGCTATTCCTATTTCTGCCTGACAACATAGTTCAGCTGATTAACATCAGGGCTCACTGATAAAGATAGCAATCATTTAGAAAATTGAAATTACTATGAGTGAGACAAATACACTAGATCATTAAATAGATCCACAGTGATCAAAAAGAAAACAAATAATATGCAAAATAAATATATGTTCTTTTTTTTCTGTTTTGTGCTATCTCAGTCTGTTCAATTAAATGTGAATGTTATTTCAGTGGCTATTTCTGTTAGCGTAGCAGTTTACTAATGTAATAAAAGAATTCATTTTGACCAACAGCTACTCCCAAAAGGGGATATACATTAAAATGGAGTTTTATTGAATTTGAAGCTTGTCTATAGTAATACTGCAGTTTACGAGATACAATTACTCTGTGATATCATACTACTTGTTCAATATTCAGTTAATTATATCTGTAAATGCCTTGGGAAAGTGTTTGAGGAAGTATTTACCTGAGTAAAATCGAGATTTATTTCATAATAGCATTTTCATAGAATTAAAAGTACATTCAAGCGTGTATACGCTTCAGATTTATTTGGTAGCTCTGCAAACTAGATTGCAGACCCATAGAACATCCAGAATTAATTAAAAGCTGGGTTAGTTTTAGCCTCTAATTTACATATCCATATATATATATATATATATATATATATATATATATATATATGCTTAATGTGCTCACGGTGATTAGGTAAATGACCCATTTATTGTAGGCTAATTTCCTCCTATTCTTTCAACATTTTTTGGACTGGAACTGACATGTAGGGTTGATGCTGGAGGCCCAATGAAAGGTACCCTAACCTGTAGGCATCATTGGATCAGAGCCCCACATTTTGTCTTCCTCCTGTGTTTTCAAGAGCAGGGCATAGTTATTATGTTATACTTCCATATTTTAGCTTAATATATTTTGGGATGTTTCAACAACTATGAGTATTTAGGGCTGTTTATCTATTTTACTGTGACTCAATCTTATTTTCTGTGTATATCTCATCTTTATATTGCTTGAGATTAAGAAAGAATTTTAAAAAGTAATAATGAAATATTTTAATTGATATTTGTAATAGAACTTTTTATTGAGACTAATTAGAAATAAGTGCATAGAAACTTAGTATATATGCATACTGCTTTAATGTGAGGGTAAGCAATAATAATTTACCAAGGGGCATTTGCTCAACACTATGGAAATGAATATTGCTATGTGATTGAGATGTAGCTTGTCCTAATTGTTGTATTTCACAATAAGGTAAGTTCCAGTATTATGTACAAGTGAGAGCAATAATATGTGAAGAAAGACCAATGGCTCCTTGGTTATAACCACATAGCTACTTCACGGCATTCAATGTAGTCTCACCTATATTAATTACAATTATATATGGTGTAAGTAGTATCCATCTGAAGTAACATTTAATATCTAAAAAGGTATTCTTTTTAGGCCCTTACTGACCTTTATGATGCCCAGGAATTACGTATGCTGTATAATTCCAATTAGTATTACATTATCCATTAATGTTATCCAATAAGGACAACCATAACAAATTGAAAAGAAATAAGATTTGCGTGCATTTGTTTTTCCATCAAGTTTGGAAAAGATTTTTGTGGAGATAAAATATGTAACTTTATATGTCATATATAAAACTGTGTATATAGGGTCAAAGGAAAGAGAAATTTCTCATAGCTCTCAAAATATATTTGCAATTACATGTGTGTGTGTGTGTGTGTGTGTGTGTGTGTGTGTCTGTATGTCTCTGAGTGTCTGTGTATGTACATGTAATGAAGGAAACAAGACTACATTTAAAAATGCAAATGTCTTGATATTGGAAGATGGTTTAAGGTCATCCTTAGTGGCATGCGATTGCAGATGGAGTGTGGTTTAACTGAGCAACATGCATGTTTCTGTGTGTGTAGATGGTTAGGTCTAAGGGGGGAATGAAAAACTGATTATGAATTTAGTTCCCAATTAAAAGGATCCAGTGGGCATCTGAAAGAACTTGTTGATTTGGCCTCTGCATGGATAAATCAGTGAACCTTATTTTAGAGCTTTAAGAGGGCTACACAAAATGCAGGATAGTGGCCATGTTTGTGGCTAGCCCAGAACCAGCCTGGAGTATTTCTTCAGCATTGACATCTCTTTTCTCTCTGTAGTTCTGGATCTATCCCCTCTATTTTGTAGCTATTCCTTGTGGTTTGCACACCCTCTTCTGTGTACCTCTCTGAAATTCTCATTGATCCGTGCTACTTTGCAGTTTTATTGTCAGCGACTTGGCTTCAGTACGCTTGATAACTAAACCAATCCAACTGCAACAATCTGATATTTGCTAAACCACTTAGCATCTCCATGTCTGAGTCTAATATTCCTTAGGGAGAATGGATCTAGGAAGCTCTGTTCAGATGGATTATTAGACAAATCAGCTACCATGCTGTTGTTACCTGGGTTGGGCTCCTAGAGAGTACAGAACCAAATGTTTCAAGTAGTTTATTTGCTTGTTTTGTTCTGTTGTTGTTGTTGGGGGGGGTACTTACAACACTGATGAAAATACTGGCACAAACAAAAGGTAATTAAATTAGAAGAGTTAAGAGATTGTGTGGTTGTCCCAATGGCCATGATGTCCTAGATGAAGGTCAAGATTGCCCTGCAGCTTTTACAGCAGTAGCACACACTGAGAACAGCTTGGAGAAGGGGCACGTAATGGATTTCCAAGGTTGCTTCTGGGTTGATAGAGGAAGGGATTAAATGATAGGAAATC
The DNA here is from genome assembly GCA_036184795.1 of Tokudaia tokunoshimensis. Classification (NCBI taxonomy): domain Eukaryota; kingdom Metazoa; phylum Chordata; class Mammalia; order Rodentia; family Muridae; genus Tokudaia; species Tokudaia tokunoshimensis. Next base: position 16,035,376 of record BTHU01000004.1, on the reverse strand, counting down.
AATGTAATGGACAAAATGTTTCTTTTCTAACTTTGCTGATGGTTCATCAATAAAGACTAGATGAGAGCAATCATTAGATCAGGTCAGATTTACCTTGCTTAAGTCCTCAAGTGAAGCAATGCCCAGATGGCCAGTGCAAAACCATAAAAGAAGATCATTTTCAGGTGAACTCCTCACTGATGTGTATCAGTGCCTCTAAACCTCAGCAGAAATCTATTCAGTGTGTATTTCTGTGTGAGTATCTGAGTGATGCCTTTAGCTTCCAGTTGAGCTTTTATTCTGGAACTCACCAGCTTTTTTCTTTTTTTTTTTTCCGGAGATACAGAACTTCTTCCCTTGCTCAGAATGTGCTTTTCTGTAATGGAGTTAGTTTAACTCTTGTATATAAACTAATGGATGTTGTACACTTGAATAGGAAAAAGGAAGTAACCTAAACCTGGAAGGTTTTATGTAATAATGAGTGTTCAGAAGTCCACTGAAGTTCTATAATTGACTGGAGGATCACAGGATAGCTGTGCTATATTTTTTTTGTTTTAGTTTTTAAAGTATTTGTTGATTTATTTTTATTTAACGTGGATGAGTGCTTAGCCTTTGTGAAGGTGTGCCTGCAGAGGCCAGGGCAAGGCATTCAATCTCCTGGAACTGAAATTACAGAACTTTGTAAGTGCCATAAAGGTGCTGAGAACTGAACCTACATTCTTTGCAAGAAAGGTGAGTACTTGGAATTGTTTATCCATCCTTTCAGGCCTGGGGCGTTGTCATCTAATCACTGATGGTGTTTTGCCAGGATCAGTAAGGAAGTTTAGTAATACATGATAAGAACAGGCTTTCTCACTTCAGATAATCAGTATTCACTTTCCTACTTATATTTCAAAGTGGGGTCAAGTGTTCCATCACTGAGCAATGCACTCCACCTAGATACTTGTCTCATTAAAACCAATCAAGCTGTCAAAATTCACACTGTAGTCTTTGGCTAACCCTTCTTTTCCTTTAACACCTGACCCCCACCTACGATGTACAGCATCAGCCTCTTGCCTTTCTACTCTTGTTCTCTAGGATGTATCTCATCAATTTACTCTCAGAAAAGTTTCTGATTACCGATGCATATCTTCATAGCTAACTAGTAATTATTAATACTTTTTCATGCCAAAATATTTCAACAAGCATTAAGACTAACAATGAAATTCTTGTCTCAGGGTACTAACAAAAATTGTTGCTAATGATTATAAGAAATAAAAACATCAAGGACTCATTCATAGATTTTTAGTATCTCCCCAGGTTTTTCTCTTAATCAGATGTTGCCAGAAGTCTGGCTTTGATAATTTGGTGAGTTCAAGAGCACAATGCCTTGAGGTGTTCCTTTCTACTGTTTCCCACAGCAGTATGGTGAAAGGTTTTGATAATAATCCTCTGAAGCTCCTATCACAAAATTCCATGGGTTTAGTGACTTCCACACTAGAATTATATTTTCTTTCATAGTCAGAATGAGTTAGCCAAATCAGGCTGATGGTCAATTTGGTTTCTTCAGAGAATTTTCTCTTCGGCTGCCAGATAGCCACTGTCTTTCTCTCCAGGTCCATTTTCAGAGACTGCATCTCTGGTATCACTCAAAATGTCTGGTTCCTTCTGATAAGGACATGATCAGACTGGATTTGAGCCCATGCTCAAGGCTTCACTGGATGTAATCACCTCTTTAAAGACCCTAATTTTGAATTCTGACTAGTCTTAAGTGTTTTATAGTAATTCAATTTAGTGGACGATCATTAAGACTGTGATAGAAATACTTCAAATGAAGTAGAATAGGAAATGTACTGCACAATCGCAAATAAAAAGGGAGGATCTAGGATTTAAAGCTTTTGTAAATTGTTGCTTTTTTGTTTAAAGTCTTGCTATATGCATATGTACCTCTTGCTCTACCACTCAGAACCTGGAGGTCCTCTAAAGAGGACCTCACCCTCAGTATTTGACCATTGCTAAAAGATATTTGTGTGAAGAGGCTTTTGCCCTTCCTGAAGGGAGCTCTATATGATCAGGAAGACAAGTATTACAAATCTAGTACTATCACATTATATATGAGATTTAATTTTGGAAGGGATATTTATTTATTCTAGAAAATATCAGCAGGAGCATGCGCAGAACAATTACCTGTTGAACCCCACCCATTTATCCTTTAACCCCAGCACCCACATTTTGTTCACATTGGAGTTCTAAAAGCTGTTTAAACTAACATTAGGTTGGCAACTACAAAGCTTTCCTTTTCAGCATTTGAGAACTGCTGACTGAAGCAACAGCTGTTAGAAACAAATGTGAGGTAAAATCTGTGGCAAACACTGGAAGATTTGTACTTCCTAATTTAATATTTTTAGCATATAAATTAAACACCTGGAACAAAGGCCTGTCACTTTCAGCCACCTCAATGAATGCTTGTTAAATGAAGGAGGCAGGTGTCTCCTGTGCTTCCCTGGCAGTCTGCACTTATTTCTGTCAGCATATGCAGTGATATGCAATCATCACACATTCCATTTGTCTCCCAACTAGTCCTACCTATTCACTTCTGTGACCATAGGACATCAAAAGCACTTGGCACTTAGCAAATAATAGATGGGTATTTCATAGTCAAAAGACACAAAGATTTTAGCTATAATGCTGGTATAGCTGGTTTCCATGGTTCTACACCTCTAGAAACTTTGGGATCATTTCTTTCATGACCCCAGTCTCTCAAGAACATATATTTCTAACATTGATGATGATCTTCAAAGGCCCAAGTATCCCCTAAATAACAAACAATATTATATGTAAATCACAATACAGTGTAGACAATTGGGGTCATAATCTTTCTAGGTTTGGGTTTGATGACTGAATTTGGAATGCTGTGTATAGAACATCACTTTTACCTCACTAAGTATTTTCTCAGTCACTACTTAAAATATTTGCTAGGATAAAGTCTAATGATGATGTGTGAAATAGTCTAAACCAGTGAAGATTCTAGAAGATAATGGCACAGTTCTTGCATCACATCATAAATGAAGTTACTTTGAATTTTCTTAGGATTTGCATATATTGACCTAAGCTTATCCATATTTCATTAGCTTCTTGTTGGTTGTGAGTAATTTGGTAATTTAAGATTCCATTGATTGTAGGTAGAAATGAAAAAAGAAAATTGAATATGTAACTTCATTTAGAAAAATCTGGAGATTAAAACATTTGGGGAGCCGGGTGGTGGTGGCGCACGTCTTTAATCCCAGCACTTGTGAGGCAGAGGCAGGTGAATTCTGGGTTCAAGGCCAGCTTGGTTTACAGAGTGAGTTCCAGAACAGCCAGGGCTACATAGAGAAACCTTGTCTCGAAAAAAACAAAGAAAAACAAACAAAAAAAAATTGGGGGACCTCATATGAGGATGAGAAGTTATCAGTAGAATCCAATATTGTGAGATTTTTAAGCAATGCTAAGAATTATAGTATGGATGGAAATATGCAGTTGAAAATATATGTTCCTAATTCCTTTTAACCTTAATGTAGTAAGAATTCTCATAATACTTATATTTCAAAATATCACCAAATAATTGGAAAAATTGTGCTGATATTATTAGGACTTCTTAGTTTTATGCCCAGAAATATTTTTCTCCCACATAATAGTTCTAGAAATTGCTAGAATTCTTTTCAGGGAGAAATAAAAACCCAAGTGCAGTGTTAATTTTGTACATGCTGCTAGACAATTAGAAGCAAGTAAAATTGTAGGACAATCAGCATACTATGGACTGACTTGTAGAATTTCTCTTTGTTCTGTCATTGCTCTACAACAGAGAGTTTAACTGAAGTCAGGATGCATTTCCTGCTAGTTTCTTGCTTACCTAACATAGTTCAAGGCACTGAAAGCATAAAGATGAGTGGGGTACTGAATCTTTTCTGTCTTCCTTTTTTTAAAGGATGTAAACAGATTACACTATAGAGAGAATAGTCTAGTCACAAGGCAAAAGATGATCTGTTACAAAGACTCGAAACTGCCCAACTTTGAACATTTCCTAACTTCTTTCTCATTTATGGGGTATAATGGATATTCACTGAGAAAAAGGGCAGTATGCAATAGCAGTGACTGCATTACAATGAAGAGGGATACATGTGGGTGTCCTTTTAGTCTTCCTAATAATTGTGAACTTCCCTTGCACAAACTATACCATTTCAAAATGAGTTTATAAAGCAGCTGCACAAGTGTTTCCTGGTAAATGCTTAGGGTTTTGTGTTGTTGTTATTTTGTTTTTGTTGTTGTTCTTGTTTTTTTCCAAACATTATTTTTTTCTATATTTGAAGCTGCAAATCTTTTTTTTTTTTTTTTTTTTTTTTTTTGGTTTTTCGAGGAGGCAGGGTTTCTCTGTGTAGCCCTGGCTATCCTGGAACTCACTCTGTAGACCAGGTTAGTCTCGAACTCAGAAATTCGCCTGCCTCTGCCTCCCAAGCGCTGGGATTCAAGGCGTGCGCCACCACCGCCCGACTGAAGTTGCAGATCTTACTATGAAAGAAACCCCTTCTGCTAAACTGAGTTGGGCAGTATGTACGATGCATTGAATGGTATTATTAAAAACTTTCTATGCCTTTATTAGTTTTCTTATCATTTTAATGAAATGGCTGAGTAAAATGACTGAGAAGGTTATATGGATTTTGGCTCATGGTTTCTGAGAATTTCAGTCCATGGAGTCAAGGAACAGGGTCGTCAGCAGGTCAACTCAGTTCCTCTCAATAGTTGGGGGAAGGAGTCTATTATTCACATAGAAGGGCCCAGTAGTACAAAGTTCTGGCTAGATCTAAAGTAGATGTAATGATCCAGGGCAGCACCCAGCAACCAACTCCTCCTCCTCCTTATGAAACAGGTCTCAAGCTTCCAAAATTTCCTCAAGTAGTGCTGGAATCATATGTGAAGAACATGAATGTGTAGAGGACACTTATCCAAAACATGACAGTTTTCTCCATGTAATTTGTGGACAGAAATGTCGTGAGTAGCTCACTGTAAGTATGGTCATCATGGAAGGACACTGAAAACCAGTCTGTAGTCAAATGGATTTGCATTTTCATATGGTGTCACAGCTTCCTTTATGGGAGTCCTTGGAAACAGATACTTGAAATCTTTAAGCCTTTGCAACTCATCTGTGAATTAAGAGCATTTTGAGTGCACAACTCCTATTTTTAACACAACTCTGCATAAAAGACAACTCTAGACTCATTCCTAATGTAGGTTTGGACAAAGAATAAAAGGGATTAAGGTGAGAATTGACACAGACGAAGCATAGATGCTACATATTAGTACAATGTACTTGAACTAGATAAAAGCTCTCACTGAGTGCTCTACATAGCAATAGTGATCTACCTTTGAGTTTGTCCAGATTCTGGAGATTTTTTGCGACGCAAAACATTTGGTACTGAAGCTGACAAAGTGTCTGATACACTGGAAATGTTGACAACTCTATGGAGGAGGGCTTTCTTTACATAAATTCCAAGAGACATAGTTTTACTCCTCTTTGATCTTAAAGAGATAAGTTACTTTCTTAGATTCTCAACTCATAAGCAGACAAATTTATGAAAACCTAGATTCTTCTGATTATAGAAAGAAATAATTAGATTATTAATAATAATGACCATATCAAACTATGTGAGTTTACAATGGCAAAATTATTCCTCAGATGATACATCATAGAAATGCTGTTTCATATCTAGACACTTTCTCTAGAAAATGAAGTCATGCACACATATATACATATGTGTGTGTGTTTAGACATACACATGTTTAATCATATATATATAATGTGTATATATGATTAAACAGTAAAATGTCTGATAATCAGTGTAAATCAGTGCATGACCTTGTCTTTGTACTACAGAACAGGGAATCTACATTACATTGTTTAAAAATCTGAGGCACTACAGGTTTGAAATTTTAGCCTTTGAGTTCAAACCATCCAATGAATACCAAATAAGCAATAGAAATTAGAATTGGAATGTCATGTAACACTCTGTGCTGGAGACAAATCTCATTAAGTCACTGAGTGGCTGATGACATAGCAAGGAACAAGTGGATGCTAGAAGACTTTGGGTGGGAAGAGACTGATACTAGAATAACAGTGGTGGCAGGGGCAAGTCATCAAGTAGATTCCTCTGGTGTGTAGTCTGAGAAGTTCACTAAGCTGCTTTCTAACAAAGGAGATAAAGTGCAGACTTTATATGCATTATGCATGCTACACAACACATAGGAGATGAAGAGAAATGGCCACAGCGAGGGAACAGTAGGGGGCAAGCAGTAATTGAACTGATGCAGCATTCCCAGGGCTTTAAGAAAAGTTGAAATCTTAAAGTTCAAATTCAAGAACCTGGAGGGTTTTGTGAGTGATGTTGGACAAAATGAGCTAGGTAACTAAAGTATCCGAGTAAGAGGGAACGTCAAAATAATGTGTAATGTGGGAGGTTGCTCTTTTAATCTTGAGAAGTTGAGAGCTTTTGCTTAATCAAGTATTTTAACATATGCCATTTGAATAAGAAAACGGTTAGGAAATGAAACTGAACAGGAGAGAATGAACTCCACTTCCAGGGCTTCACCACATGGTATCTACTTTCAAAACTCTCCCTGATGTAGGCACTGATGGAAACAAGTCACAAAAACATAGCTCACAACAATCCTTTCAGCTCATCATTTCTCAGTGCTTCGTATTAAAATGGATTATGCTTTGGGCTTATTTTTAATGGAGCTATGAATTTCTGCCATTAAGATGTGTAAAATCTCTCAAGAAAATCACCAGCTAACTAGCATTTGTTGAGGTTTCAGGTAAATATTGAAGAGCAAGTGATGAAAACAGATAAAATCTGAGTGGCCACATCAGACACATTTGTAATGAGAGATTTTTCTTGCTTCTGCCTGTGACAGGCGGGCTTGAGTAAAGTACATAGGAAAAGAAGCTGGTATTTGAAACCTGAGTTCAGCAGAGCCAGCTAATATTCCAGTGATCAAAGCAACTTAGGTTCACCGCCTCCCTCCTGGGCTTCAGGCTTCTATTCTGTGCACCCCCACAAACCTCTGTGGGAGAAGCTACAATTGGGGTGCTTGTCTGAGGATGAAGCGACTCTGGTTGATTTTGCTGCTTGCAAGATTCATTTCAAAGAGCTCAAGACAGGGATTGGTGTGTGGGCATTGAAGGAAAGGACTTCAAAATTAAAAATAATATCCCCCTAAAACTCAGAAAATGAACTGACAATCCAACATGCCCTGGCACACATCCATAATGGATTTGCTCTCTGGATTGGGAGTAATGCAAATTGTTTCAAAGTCAAATGATTATTCTATGAAAGCATTTAATTTTACATGAAAGAAAATCACCCATAATATTTGTTATTAATACCTGAAAACACTAAGATGAACCACAGATTAACCATTGCTGTTTAATTTAACACCCTAGAGGGAAAAAGCCATGCAATTATGCTTTATCACCAACAATAGTACATATTTGTCTTCCCATGTTGTCTGTGTAACAGCATGCAAAGTCTGTAGTCAGCACACCCTCATAACACTGGGTATATATCACCGCAGCCTAGCCTGTCTTCAGGTGGGAAATGTTAACTACTCATTCTATACCTTAATGTTTTAGAGTTTGAGAACTAAGATGACTTTTTTTTTTCTGAAATCACAGAATTGTCCTTGTGGTGGGACACAAAACAAATACTGAAGAGTCCTTGTTTCAGATGTTGAAAATCCTGTTTATCCAATTATATACAAGCAGATTAACCTTTAAGTTTGTGCTGTAATTATTGCACAAAATGGCAAGGTTCAGTTGGCGAGACTTGCCATTCTTTAATGAGCTCACTTACATAAAGCCTTTGATTAAATCAGAAATAAGAGAAATGGGAGACATTAACCCAACTGGAGCATAAAAGTGAACCTAGTTTGAGTCAGCTCAAAGAGAGAGAGGCTAGCCTGCTGCACTATGAGCTTACATTCTGAGTTTACACTGTAAACAGCCTCTTATCTTAGATCATGAATATTCCACTTGGATTAGGAAAATTAAACTTGAACTGCCGATTTTACTCTTTTACTTTTTTTTTCCATTTGTGTGCAAAATATTTCCCATAATTAGCTGGAAAAAAACCCCTACTGAATACTTTTGCTCAAAGCCTTCTAAGGCTCTCTATTACTACAAGAGGTATGAGTCTTGTGTGATAGGTAGATGTCCACATAGCCTCCACGGACTTTTCCTATGCTACAGATTGGCACTTGAAGAATGCTGTCCTGAGCAAGGATAACCTGTTCAATCCACAGTGCTTCATGAACACATTGAGAAACTTAATTCTACTTAACAATAAAAGGAGAGCTGACTGTGTGAAACTCTATGCTCTAGAAATACTGCCGACTGCTCCAATTAGGGCAGAACTACAGCTGAGAGCCAGTTACCCCCATTCAGTCTTGCCCTCTATTTGGCCAGAATCCCCATATGTCTGGGTTATGCATTCATTGCCCAAATCTGCTAGAAAGAACTATCAGACCCACTTCTTAAAATGATCCTGCAGAAAATGCCTAGCCAAAGGAGCCCAGCTGAATCAGCTTGCCTCCATATAGATATTACCCACTATTACATGCTTAAAGCAACTGGTCAAGTACTTCAAAATAGACTACTATATTAATACTCTCTTGGGAACTTATGTGTTTCTCTTATCCTTGGGTCTGGGATATTTACACTGTGTAAGAAATGTATTTATTGTTGGGCATCTGATTGGTAAACATGCCATTTTCTAGTATTTTATGTATTAACCATTTCCTGAAGTATATTTCATGCTTCTAGGGTATCTCTTTGTAAAGCTCATGCTAGCATCAAATAATTTAAATAGTAGAGATTACATACATATGAAAATAAACACAGAGTTATGCAGGTAGTATTATTTATACTAGAAACCTAAATTAAATGCTTTCCAGCCCATGTTAGTTTATGGTCTGTGACAGAAGGATTCTCAGGGCAAGAACCTACAGGTTAGTTTTGAAAATAAAATAAATATTTTGTATCTTTAATATTTAATAAAAAGCAGCATTCTAATATTTACTTATGTTAGCCCACATAATCCTCAACACCATTCTTTGAGAACAGCTCTGGGGAATCTATATGGTTAGGTATTTTCATGGGAACATATATCATGTAGATGATCATATTGACATATAATGGCTCACACAGCAGTAAATGAAGGAATGTGTTATTCTCCTGGCACATCTCAGATGAGTCTCAGAGGAGGAGGTCTGCAGGTCTGTTCAGAGTGTCTTTACCACCTAGAGGCAATAAATGAATGCTATAACTGAAGACAGGCAAGGGGAAGCCCACGTTGTGTTCACGACTCAAACTGCACATGTAGAATAGAATGTATGGTCCTAAGCAATGTTACCAAGGAGGAAAAAATGAAAATTGATATGTGAGTGCACTGGGAGAAAGGCTACATTAACAAAAGTAAAATCTGCTGTGGCACAGATGATGCATTAAGTCTGGATGGGAAAAAAGAAAAGGAAAACAAAGATTCAAAGAATACTTAAGGATATGAACAGTGGTTGCCTATTCAGATACCAGTCAGGTAAAAGACCAAGACAGGTGACTGTATTCTAAGAAGTTGGAATAAATATGGAGAGACATGATGCCAGCTGCGTAATATCACTAACCGAAAGAGAAAAAGTCAGAGGAATTATTTAGGAGTGAGTTTTATAGATACTTCTCTAATTGTGATATAATCTTTACTATGCATCCTCAACTTTGAGCTCAAAACATTATTGTTTTAGGGCACATTGAGGGCCATTCTTGAAAGAAGTGCACTTGAACATCAAAATGAAACTCCCTCCTATGTTTATTTCTTTCAATACAGGGGCTCCGCTGTGCAAAGCACTATCTACACAGAGTGAGCACAGCAGACAAGGACCTGCTGCTTTTGTCCTCACAACAAATGGAGGAAGTCAGTAAGCAGAAGAGGAGCTTTCATAGGAGCTACAGATATTCAAAAATTGCTGGGATGACACCTTACTAGGTGTTTGAAAGTATTAACAAAAAATAAATACAGTGCTGCTTTTCTTATTACGTTTTCCTTCAAAATCTGTACTCCTATCAGAAATCAAGTAGTCAGGTAGACATTAGGTGTATTTATTTGTGCTTATTTAGCAAGATATAGAGTTCTTTTTTAAAAAATGTTTGCTCTTACCACTTGTGAATTTGAACACAAATTTCAGCAGTACACTTTTTAAATATCACGTCTTTTCACTTTTTTCCCCATTTTTTCTAATAGAGATCCCTAGCTCAAATTAATGATGAGATGCCATAGTCACAAATAATAGAGACAGAGACACATTTCGTCTGGACGGCTGATAATGTCATGTTTGCTTGCATTTCACCATCTCTAATGTCACAATGTTCTTTTTTGGTATGTCATACTTTTGGTGAGTGACAAAGTTCAAAACAAAATAGACATTCATTCTTTCAATTCCCGGGTAGAGAGGGCATGCGGAACTTGACATTACTGAGTGCATGCTGCACGCCAGACACTATGTACTAGAGAATTACGCAACATCTATAAAATAGAGCTTTTTTTGTAAAACTGTGTTGCCTCTGAGAGGTTATCTGTAGCAGTGGGAGAGTACAGAGTACACAAAATGATGAATAGATCATATTGCATTTAAGCATAAACATATAACAACCTAAGTGTATACACAATAATTAAATTATTCAATTCAAAATTATATTCCAAATGTTGCCTTTGAGATCTTAATCAAATTATTAATTTAAAAATTATCCTTGTAAAAATTGCACCAATACCCAAAAGGGCTGAAACAATTCATGCTGGGAGTTTCTCTCTAGGCTGTCAGTCATTTTTACCCCAATGTATATTCCAATCACACAGGGGCACCAAAAATGATGTTAGAAACACAGCTCTGTCAAACAGAGGCTGTGAGGTTAGTGCCCGAGAACAGGTAAGATTTATAATCTCCCTGATGATTCTGAGGTCTAACTGTCTGAGAAGCAATTGTTTTTCTCCTTTACTGATAGTGATAATAATTAAAGTATATACACCAAAACCTCTTCTTATTTCCCATGGCTTAAATAAGATTCTAAAAGAGAAATTAGAACATAGAGAAGATATGAGAAGAAAGTGAATTATTTAAATTATATTCAAAATGAAGCTTCTTGTTTTGTTTTTATCATTCTCTAACTCAGTGTCCCTCAAGGTAAATATTTGGACAAACATTTATATCAAGATGACTCTTAAGTCCTGTTTAGGAACATAGCACTCTCTATCCACCAATCTACATATAACTCTGTATGTACTATGTTCTAATATATATATATATATATATATATATATATATATATTAACATATAACTACTATATGTACACTATATCTCTATATAAAATTACATAGTATATTTCTATATAAATAGAAAAAATACTATATTTATCTATAGATGTACAGTGCTAGAACGAGTAATATTTAATATATTGTATATAATAATATATATATATGCATATGAAGAGAGAGTGAGAGGAGTAGTAGTAATAGTAGTAGTAGTAGTAGTAATTAATACAGAAGGCTACAAAGCCTTAGGGATCATTGCAGAATGATTCTAAGAGCTCAAAGTAATAGACATCTGTGATGAATCTGTGTTTGGAAACCATAGAAGTCACATACATGAACTCACAGCATCCATGACTACATATATAAGACCTGTGTGAGACTGAGCTAGCACATATTCCAGAAGAGATGAGGGAGAGACTCAAGTACACATATTTATTGAATGTTTTAGCATACAATGGGTTATAGTATAGTCACACCTTACTGCATATGGTCTTTCACTGATCATGTCAATTAAGTTATTAAATGAAGTTTGAAGATGACATTTGTTTTAAATAACTGCCTAAATATACCCCCCCAAAAAAACCAATATGTTAACATTTTGTGGAAAGTAGAGGAAACCTTAACTAAATATGCAAGGAGTAGATGAAGTACTTAGTGAATGTGTATGATTGACAAGGGCCAATGGCTCAGTATTTTGGGAATTGATGAAGCCTTCCTGTGGCCCATGTGTGGACACTGGCAATGTTTGCAAAACTTTACAAGTGAAGATTCCTCTTTCTACATGTTTACAGCTCGAATCTGCTTGCCTACAGGAAACATTCTAACTATTCTTCTGCTCTTTGTTTTAAAATTTTTAAGTTTTAGGCTGTTGCATAGTTGGTTACCTTGTGCCCACTAGGTCTGTCTTTTCTTTTCACATCTCTTCTTTCTTCATTTCCATCTCAATCCAGTCAAGTTTCCAGACCATGCTGTAGAAGACGTGACAGCTTTTTTGTAAGTCCTATAATATATAGTGCATTGTCTCACTAGTAAAATCTTTTAGGTTTCTCCCACTTCAATTTGCTACTCTCTATGCCAATTTGCCACAGACAGCCCCTGTGTCTGACACACCACTCATCACTCTTTACAGCTGTTTTTGTGAGGAAAGCAAGCCCTGCTTTTGCCTTGCTGCTGGAAAACAGGTTTCAGTGAAGTTGTGTCTTGAATTAGTTAAAAAAAAATCATACATCATTTAAAATTTTGAATGTAGCCAGGAGGTGGTGGCACATGCCTTTAATCCTAGGACTTGGGAGGGAGAGGTTGGCAGGCAGATTTCTGAGTTTGAGGCCAGCTTGGTTTACAGAGTGAGTACCAGGACAGTCAGGGCTACACAGAGAAACCCTGTCTCAAAAACAAACAAACAAACAAACAAACAAAATTTGAATGTCTTGGGGAACACAAGAATGATGTGAGGCTATTTTCCCATAGCAGCAATGCATGAATTTAGAAGAAATGTATTGTAGCTACCCCTCACCTGACTATCCAGCTGCTGAAGAGGGTGATGCTACACTATGGGAAAAGCACTGTAAACTAACTAGTAAGCAGCACAACCACATTGATTCTCACCTTAAGCAATGCCACAGTGGTGGTTACCAAGTCTTTATTCGTTTGATGTACTGTCAGCTTGCTATCTCATATTCTTGTTCTGAATTCCTCTATGGCCAGTTTTATGGAGATGGTGTTAATCATTTCTTATAAAGGGAAATCATATATATCTAAAAGCCTTTGACATGTTGCAAGCATGTTTGCTTGGGTGACTTAGTGGTGCTCATAATTGTGTACTATCAGAGACCTGAAGAACATTGAAATAATTATACACAAATACCACATCACATTATAGGTTTTCCTGTAATCCATCATAAAAATCAGCTGCATTTCCTGTTTTCACAGATACGTCTCATGTAGTTCAATATGTTTTTTTTCTGAAACAAATCTTATACCTTACACACATTTCTGAGTAATACAAACACTACAATGTTCTTTCCTGAATATTTACAAAGGGGTATAAATGATATTAAACCCTGTGACAGCCTTTAACCTGTGAGACGAGAGCTCCACTCATATTTGGTTTGCATACTACTACCTGACAGACCATTTAACACACATTCATTTTTAAAGTGAAGCTTTAATGATTACAAATTTTATGCTAGTATTTGAGGGGTTTATTTTTTTCATTTTGGATTACTAATATAAAACAAGAAGGAAGCCTATGAGTTCATCAAATATACATATACATATAATTAACCCTCAGAAAAAAAGGAAAAATAAAGTGTAAGGTTTTTAAAAAATATTTCAAATAAGAGTATAAAACTATATGTGTAGTTATTAACAAGTCTAACTGCCAAAATGAAAAACAGAACACATTTTATCTGTTTAATTATTTAAAAAAAAAAAGCTGTCCTTTTAAGAATTAGCCCAAGTCAGATCACCTTTGATAGTCATATTTTTAAAAGAAGACAGATCTCAAACACACAAAAGGTTACATAATATTATTCTTTTTTATTGATACATTTTTTGTTTCTCTTTCCATCTTTGGAATATCATAGACATATGATAGTCAAAAACCATCCCACTGTTGGTCAGTTGTCACTAGGCCAGGTTATACTTACTTGTTCCCTAGTTTGCCATTAGAATGGACTCTCTATAGTGTAATTATGCTGTTGATTTCTAATTCATCTGCTGAGGAGAATGGGCACACCAATATACTTCTAAACTTTCAAAACATAAGGACATAGCCTGATTGTACAACTTTTTACATTTCAAGTAAAGTATACTGTTAGAGCTGTTCTGAGATTCCACTTACAAGTGGAGCTTCCACTTTGCCCAGTGCCCAGAAGAGTGCTCTGACTTAGCAACATGGAGAAGAAATATTTAATTAAAAGATAATATTAAAAAAGTTTAAAGCAGGGAAGAAGAACAAAATGTTGTGAAATCATTTGCTCAATAATGAAAGCAGCTGATGCAATTTGTTTTCATAATGACCACTTAACAATTTCATGGAATGATTTTCATGACCATGTTGAGTATTACTATTTGTATTTTAAATATTAAATTAACCATCCCACATGCATTACTGAACTATCCTGATAATATTGCACTTTATTTTCAGCTTAGTCATCATTGCGAAACTCTGTTTCAGACTGAGCACTATTTTATTAAAAATGTAAATGTAAAGAACATGTTAATTTATGTCAAGAACATTTATAGAAGTCAACCTTAAGTGGGGGTTTCTTCTATAAAATATCTGTATGAAAGAATATATTGAATTATGGATGTAGTAAAACAAAGTTATATTATGTTGTGGTACGATTTTACAAAGTGGATTTCAAGTTAATGTTACAATCCACAAATAGATGTTTTATCCATAAAATGAAATCTACTCTACAGTACAAAATAACTGATAGAATGCAGAGTGCACAGCTAGCTTTTCTATGAATTTGACTATTTTTGCAACGTTTTAGCAGGTCTTATCTCTTGTCTTTACTACTGATGTTATTTAGGACTTGAAGCTTGCTTAAAATTATTAAGAGGATATAGGTATTTTTCCATGATTACTAATGAGAACTTGACTAGTTCTTAAGACATTGGCTTTTATTTGTCGTAACATCTCCATAAAACGTCAAAAAGATTTGGCTCTAGTAAAAACTCTAGCTATTATAAAGTGTCTCAATAATACCAGTTTGTATGTCTTCCACATCTTAGTTTACCAAGATCTGAAAGTGGGGATAAAAATACCAATCTCACTGTGGAGAAGGATATTAACTGGATGATTTTAAAATTATTGTTAATACTAGAAAATATTAAAATGACTGACTCTTCTTTGGTTGCTGATTATCCCTCAGACAATACATTCTGGCCACAGGAGGGAGGGGAAACTATAATGATTCTTTTTAAAGATTAGGCATCTTCTTCTTTAGATTTCGGGTAGTTTCCCAAGGGGTCAGAAGAAAGCTGGTCTTTTTTTCTGTCTCTGTATAAATACAGTAAATTATCATATTAGGCACCAGAAATATTCCAGTTTTAGTTTTACTTATTATGCACCTTCTCAAGTGAAGGATCCAATATAAATCTGACGGAGGTTAAATGGTAAATAGAATAACTGTAGAAAATTGTACTCAGTGGGAATAAGTGTAGAGAAAAATATATTACACAAAAAAGGGAAAGAGTTTGCATGGTGCAAATTAAGAGTGCCTCATTCCTAAGGGACTGACATTCTCCAATGTGACAATGCTGCCATTAAATAATCAAACATTATTTCTTAAAGTACTATTGAATAGAAAATTTAGAGTAAAGTTATTTCAGTTATTTAGTCTTCTGAAAAGAGACATGGGGAATTAAAGGAACGTTCTCAGAAAAATTGGCAAAGGCAATGACACACAGAATAGTCCCCAGCAAGGGAAATAAAGGAGAGAAGAAAGTGGTCACCTGCAGGAAAATTAATCATGAAAAGAAATAACAAGATGCTTTCTCCAACCATTGTCACCTAATATCTCCTTTGTTGCTCATCACTGCGGAGAATTACATCTCACCCATTGTTGCCCTCAGATGTCTAAAGGAGTGATTGTTCGGTCCTCCTCTCTATCTCCATCTCATCTCTCTGTCTCTCTTCTCCTACAATCAAAAGTTAATAAGACCAAATTTTCTAGAATGCCATTTTGAGGATTTCATAATCACATAGACTCAAAAACAGCATGAAGTCAAAGTAAATAATTTTCAAGTCTTGAATCAATCAGTAAGTCTGGAATTTAATCCCCCAAACCTATAAATTATCTATGAGAATATGATGGTTGAGGCCGTGAAGGCAATTCCTCATTCACATGCTAGCAGTCTTTCGGCCCTACCTCTGAACACTAATTCTCTGGCTGTTTGCTGTAACCGGGCTAAACCTTAAACAGGCTCAATTGCAGTCCAAGAGGGCAGAAGTAATCTTTACCCAGGCCCTGCTTATTCTCATCCCTCGTCACCTCCCATTTACCTGAGTTCAGATTATGCCCAAGTTGTAGACGTTCCTACTCTGAGAATAAGATAGAAAGGAAAGTTAGAAAAAAAATGGCAGATGAATAATCCAAAATACAAAGGTATTCGAAGGTGAAGAGGTCATTGAGGGACCTTAGCAGGCAGCAGAAAATGTTACTCTCCACCCCTTTGTACTCTATTCAACACAGGTACAGTCTTCTTATTCATAACAGTTGCACAGTACTGGGGTCATTTCAAGAGAATGTGAGGAAGACAAAACAATGTGAAACAAGCACATGAATAGTTTGTAGAGAATGGTGATATGAGTCCATTCTGATTAAATTATTTAGGTAAAAAATACATTAAGAAAGGAACTGAGAGAAAATACACAAAGTTCAAATTTCTCATTTATACCCCTTGAAGTTTTACCTGAAGCTACAGAGACTTTTTTTTTTGCTGGCATTAGTGATAGAGGCTTACATTCCAATCAATGTTTCTATATTCTACTGTAGAGTGGAGAAAGATAAAAACCATCCTTGGTTTTTATTTTTAATGTACCTTTAAATGTTATAGGTAAATTACAATATCTTTATGTTTATAATGGTTATCATCAAGAACTTCAAATGCCATAAGCTATGACTGGAGATTATGCTGACAAATGACGGTGACTTGAAAGTGAGGAGCTTAGCATTAATCTAAACCTAGAGTCACCCCATGGTAATCTTGACACAATTTGATTTTGCAAATATTTCCAGGAAACAGATGCCCACATTGGGATTTCCTTTTTCAGAATGAAGAAATGAATGAACAGATACTATTAAGTATTTATTATGGATAAAACTCTTCTTTTCTTCTGAAGAAATAGTGAAGAATAGGGCAACATCTAAGTCTCTGCATGTAGGAACTGAAAACTTGCTGAATATTGCAAGAAATTTCTTGGGAAGGCACATGGAAAAGACTATTTAGCCAGATCAAAGCAAAGATTCTATACAAGTTCAGCTCATGTGGCTCACAAGAACATTGAGAGCTGTACCACCAATAAGCTCTATGCTTCTACCTTTAACACAGCATCAATAGGGCCTCAGGGTGTGTTCAGATGATGGAGGGTCCCTTGTAGGTCTTACAATGACCCACTAAGCCACTAGCTACTTGTTTTTTTTTTTTATGAGACTTATGACTCACCTTGTCCTGCTAAAATCTCATGTGTGTCTGTTATAGTAGATCTGATCCATAATGGCAAAGGTCTTGTTGAATATGAAGAAAAGAGTTACACTTCTAGCAAACACACAAAAATGTAATAAAGGCAATGAATCATTTTCAGAGGACCATGAATTTTGTCCTTTTTAATTCTAAAGCTTTGTATTTGTTTGGGCTCTGCTGTGATTCTCTTAAAATCTTTAATAATTTTTGAGCAAGAGATTTCTCACTTTCATTTCACATGTGATTGGATCTGAGTACTAAATTAAATACTGCAGCATGGTCCAAGCAGGCTTTTTGTATATGAATGATAATTTCACTTAAGATGGAAATGTTAGCTTGTCTCCTAAGTGACTGTTACAGAAGGATGCCACCAAGAAATGATGATAAGTGCATGCTCAAATGATGAAAAGGAATTAGTGAAGTGGGATTGAGTTTCTATACAGTGCTCATGGTAAACAAAAACATGAAGAATCCCATTCATAAACTTTAACTTGAGAATGAAACTGAAGGAAAACCAAGAGAAGAAGAAAGGCTCAAGTTAAAGAGAATTGTATATACCATCTTGTCTATAATCATTTTATCTTGAGACTATAATAGTCCTTGAATGATTTTTAAATAGAATGACTTAAATAGTGGATTTATCAGAGGTTTATCTTAGAAAGGTTACTTTCAAGTGTTCCTTAGCAAAATCAATGGAGGTAGTAGTTAGTTTTTCCATTAATCTAAGCAAGGAGAGAAAACTCAACCAAGAGTCTGTCGTTCAGGAAAGTGTGCTAGTAGACAGGATTTCTGATGGGAGCATTGAGAAGTCATAAAGATATTTTAGGTTGGTTAGATAGATGTATTCTCATTTACTGAGATTCATTAAAAATAGAGGGAACCTAATGCAGAGATTATGATTTCTATGTTCCATTCAAGATGTACAAATACACAAAGAAGTCAAAGATTAAGGACTGGAATAAAATTGACCATTCCATTGATAATGGGTCTTGAAGGAGATGTAGAAGACATGGAAGTCTGAAAACAAATAAAATAAGCAAAATTGGAAAAAAACATAAAGCACACATGTTACAATGAACACATTAATCAAGATTATTAGATGTTGGTAAGAAATCATGTTCAATTCATAAAGACACTGTGGTGAGTCATGAATCAGTATCATATAATTCAGAGGTTAGTTGATTTCTGCATTATTTCTGACATTCTCAAATTGTAGGCCCTTCAGCTCTGAAATCATAATTTATTTTTCTATGATTATTCTGAAAATTACAGAAATGCTTATTCATTCTCTCTCTGTCTCTGTCTCTCTGTCTCTGTCTCTCTCTCTCTCTCTCTCTCTCTCTCTCTCTCTCTCTCTCTCTCTCTCTCTCTCTCTCTCTCTCTCCCTTTCTGTCTTTCTCTTTCCCTCCCTCCCTATGTTCCCCTCTTCTACTCCCTTCCATCTCCATTTCTACCTCTTTCTCTGTTTGTATTCATGTCTGTATATTGCTGTGTGTCTTGGTGTTTTGATTTTTATATAAATTTTATTTTATTTATAACTTGATTAAGGTAGAATTCTATTTCTATTTTGTCACTTCAATAGTTTGATGCGAAATCACTGAAGGAAAATATCATAAATTATGGGACTAAAAATAAAAATAACTAGGTTTCTTTTCTATGTTACTGAATATTCATTATAATAGTCCTTTTCATCAATTAATATAATCAATTGATATTTTTTCAGTTGTCATGTAAAGCAAATACAAATGGACCCGATTAATGGTGCTGGGTATCCATTAATTCCAAACCCTATTAGCAAAATCTTCTCAGCAGTTACTGCTTTGTCACTGACTTTTGAAGTTCTCCATATTTAAATCAGAAATCAGTTCTTCAACAATACTGAAAAATAAAATAAAATAAAGTAAAATAATTGTTGGATTTCCCCTGAAGGAAACACAATGTATTTTAGTTCTCTGTGTATGTCATCTTATAGTCCTAATGTTGTAACTCATAGAATAAATCACAGTAGTCTCCATGAGTCTCTCAGAGGAGGAAGTTAAAAGGTACTCCATTTCATTTCACTTTGTATTCATTTAGAAGCTAACTGAATACAACATGCACAGCATGGAAATGCCAGAAAAGAATTTCCATTTTATTTGATGTCTAAAACTTTTCCTAGACTTCAATTTTTTTTATTTTGTTTTGTTTTGAAGCAGAGTCTCAGAATTTCTCTAGCTTTCATTGCACTGTACTCCCTTCAATTTTGTCTACTCTTTCTGGGGATACATTCATGTGCAACCTCTCCTTGCATAACAACATTTTATATAACAATTTGGCACCAACACAATACCATAGGTTGCTGTTGAGTTTTTCCATGTTTAGAGTAAAGCTAATCACTATTATCACCAAGAAGAGCAAAAATCCCAAGCTGTTGATACCTAACCATGACACAACTCTCTAGTATTGTCACTTATTTGTTCCCATACCTCCCGCCCACCCTTGAATTTCTGTCTGCAAGTGAATTCAGTTTTATTGGTCCTTCTCCATAGAAACAATGTTTGAAAGCTAAAGTATAAATAAATTTTATAGAGAATTTCATCATAAATATATTAATATTTTAAGCTATATACCTTTATATTTAAAGATAAAAACATATTTCATGCATATGTAATATATGCAAATTTAAAATTGATGTGGCACATGTATTAAGAGAACTAATCTCTTTTTTCAAGATTTGCCACATTTTTCTTAAAACAAAATTAACTTGAGCATATGGGACACTTGTACCACAGCATGGACTACAGGACTTCAAAGGGACATAATTAATTGGAAATAGCAAGAAGCAGCATGACTGTATAAGCATAGCAAAATTCATGATAATCATTAGGCTAATTTATGTGTCCTCAATATTTGAGAGTTAAAGATGACTGAAACGCAGTTAGAATTCAGACTTTTTCCTGCAAGCTATGTATTGAAGTTCATTGATTATGAAATTATTATAACACTATAACTCAAATATATAGAGGACTGTGCTTAAAGATTAATGCAGGGATTCTGTTTTCCTTGTAGAATTAATCTATTTAAATTGTGAGTCTTCTAACCTTACAAAAATTAAACTCCTTTAAGTGTTTATAAGAGAAGATACTGTTTTTAATGTCCGTATATTTTACGTTGATTTTGGCTACCAGGAAACACAAGAAAAACTTACATTTGAATCATTCTTCCTGAACACAAAAGGAATACTTTCATACCTGGTTTAAAATCAAGTTGACTAACTGATGTTTAATCTCCAGCTATATAGATACATAAAATAGAAATATTAAAAAGAAAGAGATCACATTCAAATATATTTTGATTTTTTTTAAAGAAAGAAATACTGAAATGTTTAAAATGTAAACATGAGGTGGCAACATGTCTCAATTGGAAAATTTTCCTGCTGCTTAGCATGATGATCTGAATTCAATTACCTAGACCCAGATGGTGGAGGAAAAATATTGCGCAGCCCTTCAATCCTTTGTTGACTTCCTATGTCAACAGACCCATTGTGATAGACAACTTACATATGTGCACATGCCCCTCCACACACAATAGATTTGTAAAATAAAACAAATCATAATCTAAGCATGTAAAAAGCTAAATTACTATCATGACTAAACTTTTCTGCATTTTTGTGAAAAACTACATGTATATTTCTAGAGTCACGCATAAAATAGAAAAAAAATTCTTCTACTTTACTTTAAACATGTTCTCATTATGACAAGCTATTCCAGGGCCATAAGCTGCTTCTCTGAGTCATTTCCTCTTGCAATGCAGTGAAAGGTAAATGACATATGCTCAATTTAATGAGTGTATCCTTAAGGGTATAGATCATGTTTGTGTTTGTGATTCACATGGGCATGTGTCTTTGGCTTCACAAAGAGAATTGTGTTTATCCTCTATATGTCTGTGTCAGTAAACAAACATGAGGCAGCCTTAGCTTTGTCCCTTTTGACACATTCTGATATAGTTTGTCTATACTGCTATATTTTTATTATCTATAAAGCAGGCAACACCTTTGGCTAGATTGTGTAGTAGAAACAAATAATAATATGTATGGAGTGTCTAGATGAATATCTGTAATGAACTACATTTGTATCTGTTTCAAAGTCAGACATCAGAAAATAGTGATAGCAGAATTCAGTATTTGTCATATCTCAGCTGGTCAGAAAATCCTTTATGAAAGACCTGGGTTACAAAGTTTGAGAAGACACTTACATCATTGAGAAGGGATCTGACTGATGATTTCATTGTGAGAAATGTCAATGAGGGACAGATGACTTAGATGACTTAGAAAGAGCAGTCTGCCAAACATGAAAAAAGGGAAAAGGGAAGGTGTGTGTGTGTGTGTGTGTGTGTGTGTGTGTGTGTGTGTGTGTGTGTGTGTGTGTGTGTATTTTCAGTGATGTCACTGGAAGCATTTTTAACATAGAAGCATTGACTTTCTGTGTGTAACGGTTCGTTGAAGGTGAAGATCAAGAATGCATTGATTTGTACAGGGCCTGGGTATAGACCCCTACCTCTACCCCATATAACTAACTACTAAGCTCTTTGTGGAACTTGCAGTTTCTTTATTATATATTTTGTTTACAACTGAGGACTACAGAACTTCTGACTTCATAACTGAGGAGTGCATGTTTCTATAGCATTATTTTCTTTATGTCTAATTTTGTAAATGTTACTTAATATCTGAGTCTCAAACTTTTCTAAAACAAAGAATTGAAGATAGTAGAGATTAAATGTATAGATTCACATGGAGTAAAATGAAGATAGTAAAGATAAAATGTATAGATCCACATAGAGTACTTAGGAAAGTGTTTGACATGTCATGCTCAAAATTCATTGGCTATTATTATTCTGCACACACAAAAATTATATTGCCCATGTTTACATAGCCTGTATATAAACAGCCTTTGTATATTTCCACATATATACACCTATTTACAAACCTGAATTTAAGGATTGGCATTGCTGACACATGGCAAGAAAGACTTTGGAAATCCTAAATTGGTTTTCCATGTTTGTGATTTTATAGAGCATTTCCCTAAGCAGAGTGACTAGCAGACAAATGGTTCTATTTAAAATGTCTAAATTCCCAAAGCATTTCCAGGCCAAGTTTAACTCTCTGAACCAGGTCAGTTCTAAACAGAGTTCTTAGTACTGAAATTTAATTCACAATACTGATCATTTCAAACCATCTTCTAGCTTCCAGGACTAGAGAAATACTCAACATGGAAATGAATATCTCCAGGATTAAGATCTAAGAGTAGAAACAAAAATATATCTTAAGAGAAGAATTATAAACATGGGAAAAGAAGTTTGCTATCATTCTGTTGAAACTCCCTCTTAGACTTAGAAAGACATGAAGACTTCTATAGAATTTGCTTTACAGTGATCAGTGATTTGAAGTGTCAAGAAAGAACAAAAGAAAAGAATAATTTCCTACTTACATTCTTGTGAAAATTGCAAAAGTAAGATTCTACAGCAAATTAAGGAATAAATGTAGAATTTCTCTCACACAAATTATAAACCCACTCAGTTTTGAATTCAAATGTGAGGATGATTTGTTTCCTCATATCTTATAAGATTGAACAGGGTTGTGACACTAGTTGGATTTCACTGAGGGGCATCCACAAATTTTATCTGTAAAGGTGTAAGTATGGAGTCATGTGCATGGTTCAAACTTGGCAGCTGTTTTGGGATAGGCAGCATTATTATTGTATTTTATCACATGCATACTGGCTTCAAAATTTCTCTACTTTATCCAAAATGTATATTTTGTCTGAGATGGTGGAAGAAACTCTTTCCATTCCAGATCCAGACAGAAATTATGTACATTGCTGACCATTTATAATTGACAACCACCACAGTACCGAAAAACCATCTGTAGAGAGAGCCATAATAGACTGCTTACATCTGGCTGTAAATGTTTATTAGAACTGTAGTTAGGCTTCCCTCTGTGGTACTCGGTTATTATTTTGGTAAGAATGGTCTTTAACAATCACAGTTATGATTTGAAGTTGAACTCACTCAACTTTTTGTTTTATTAATTCATTTCTAATCCATCAATTTTAGTAAAACAAATCTTACTATATATTTATAATATTGATTAAATTAATATCTAGTATGTGTTTGAGATATAAGTATTTTTATTTTGAAATAGAAGTTTACGTATGTATGGGGTTAAAAACCAAATGCCAGGTGTTGGTCTTTTAAGAAAAGTACACCACTAAAGTAAAGTCCCCCTCATTGACAATTTGGAGTTATAACCTTTATGTTTGACTGTTTTATTAGTCAGTAATTCTTCATTTTTTATATAAATGATTGACTGAGTGTTTATTTTTCTGAGTGCAAGTACTTGATTTGTCACAAAATTGGATAAAAATACTGAATGCCTTTCGATAGCTAACATGTAGTTGTCCATGGAATATGCTCTATGTGTATAAACATAATCACTAGATATTTATGGATAAAAAACATATTGCATTCACTTTGCTTACTGGGTTCTACAAGCATCAACATGGTGGTTTCAAGTGGAGGCTCATAGAATATACTGTTCTTTTTCTCTGACTTCTTTCCTTGGCTTTAAGCCACGTTGTTCCAAACTCGGAAACTGGCATCACTTCAAATATCTCTTAACTTTCTTCCTTTTTATTCTAAAGATCCTTGGGGTTAAAGTGTGTCCTTTAGGACAGTACTAGAATAATATCCTTATACTGAACTGATTTGATCTCTAAATTAATCAAAGGACTCAGGAATTAAGGTGTGGGCATACCTGGAGAATGATATTATGAAGCCTGTTCAGTGTACCACCTGTCCATATAGGATACATGATACACATTCTAAACACATCAACATTATCTAAAATCTCTTTGCCTTTTGTAATATCAATATCTTTTCTGAATTCCATAAGCTCAAAAGTGTCAGCATTTAACATTTAGCCCAGATAAAATTCTTTGTGATCTGTTGGGAAGCGATGGTATGGACACAGTGGAAATGTCCCTCTTAAAGCAGAAAATGAGAGTAAAACAAAATACAATAAAACAATACAGAATTTTGATGAAAGGGCTCCATGAACTTTGCAGACTCCATTCCTTCGCAGGAATTCTGGAACTTCACTCACTCAGGGGCGGCACTAGCATGAGATTTGCACTCCATTCCCTGGAATAGCAATACAAACATTTTACTACCCTTGCTAAGGATTTCTAACAGCCTTCCTTTAGGTTGTTTCCCTCCCTGTCACTTAAAGCTGGAAATTTTCCTATGGACAAAATGCCACTGAGATGTTTATGAGTCTCCTACAAGTATCACAAAGATCTACTCTATTAGACAGGTTACTTGTGTAAAGCAGTTCCAAAATATCCAGTTTTTCCACATATTTAGTTTTGAAACAACGAGGTGTTCAGTAGACACATATCTATTCTTGAACACTGTCAGTTTTCAGAGTTTCAAGGTGCCCATAATCATGCTTGGGTCATATCTCTGCTTTTTACTTGCAGCGTGCCTTTCATGATGGTCCATCTCTTAATTTTCATTTTTTTTGCTAAATGAGTTATTCAATATATCCCATCACTTTTGCCTTTTGTCTAAGCAGAATAACCAAAAATCATTTAATATTTTCTTGAAAAAAGTCTCCCAAATATACATGGTTGTTGTTGACTCTGCTTCCTTGTTCCAAAAGACTCACGTGAACCCTGTTTCCTACCAATGAATTATCTCTTTTCCAAGAACATACTTCACAGATTGTCCAGAGTCCTTCGCAGCAGCAACCAGTTTCTGTCCTTCTCAAGCACTTGTTCTTGATGGTTTAGCTTTCCTCTGAAATGAAGAAGTGCCTCTCACTCCCTTCTGAATTCAAGCAGCCAGACATTTATGATCTGTTTGTCTGCTGATTTGAAGGGAATAGTTGCTGATATGCTATTATAGATCATTCTCACCAGAATTCACCCCATTACTGAGTCTGAAGCTGCCTCTTTGGTATTCATCACACAAGGCAACATCTCACCATTAGGTTTGAAATCCATATTCATCTCCTTTTCTGCATGCTGACCTCAAGATATCTTGA
Source organism: Tokudaia tokunoshimensis (assembly GCA_036184795.1). Classification (NCBI taxonomy): domain Eukaryota; kingdom Metazoa; phylum Chordata; class Mammalia; order Rodentia; family Muridae; genus Tokudaia; species Tokudaia tokunoshimensis. The sequence goes on along the minus strand of BTHU01000004.1, from coordinate 16,009,752 downwards.
AGAGGGATAGTTCCCAGAATCTCCAAGAGAGAAACACCCCTGACTTTTCAGATTCTGAAGATTTTTCAGGGTTGCATCATGTCACATATGAAACACACAGAGTGTAAAGATCCAAAATCTCGGTTAATATGAAAAAAAAGAGAGAAGAAAAGAGAAAAGTTAACATACTCTAATAACTGATTTTGTTCTCAGAAGTAACTGTAGTCAGACTTAAATAACTGATTTCCACATAAAATCACTCAAAAAATATCTTCAAATTGTCTAACACTATTGCAAGGCATACAGAAGCAATTATATTGTTTTATTCCTATTATATTAAATCAACTGATGTATGTAAAAATTGCTGCTTTCCCAATTGCCTCAGAAAATTATCTGGGTATGCTTATTATCTTTATCATGCATTTTCACCTCAACAATATCAAAACACTGAGACCTATACCATGTCTACGACCTGCTCAAGTGGTTCTTACTAAAAAGAGGCTGTTCTAGTCAAGATAAATCTATTAGGACAGAGCTACGGTCTACACTGAATGAGACCCACTGAATGCATTATGAGATCAAGATTCATTTAACTTCTGAATGTCAGGTCCTCTGTTAATATTACAGGTCACCTGGTATACTATAAGACCAATTTCTTTATGCTTTCTTAGAACTTAATTTTGCAGTTTTTGAAACTTATTATATCTCTGTTTTTCTTAATAGGCATTTCTAACATTTAAGAATGCATATAAGTACTTCAGAACATAAGAACATGCATGCAGTTTCTAGAACCCATGTGACAAAAGCCAGGCCTTATGTATGTGCATATTATTCTTTGTTAGCTGGTACAGGGGTGTGGAGACAAGGGAATCTCTGGGACTCAGTGACTAGCTAACTAGACTAATCTGTGAATCCCACATCCCAACTAAAGACCTGCCCTAAAAATCAAGCTAGATGGCTCCTGAGAAACAATACCCACATTGAGCCTGTGACCTCCACAGGTCACATTCACACATGTACACATTCACACAGAGATGAATATGCACAAAACCACAGAAACAAAAACATTTAGGTCATATTTTAGGACACTATCATGCTTTCCTTTTTATCTTACTTTTTTAACTGTTCCTATTTTTTTATTTACATTCCCAATGAAATCCATTCCTATTCTAGTGGATCATGACCTTTGTTGTTCAAAGAATTATATCTGTAACTTAAAGAATTGTCTAGAGCCATTATACTGAACCTACACATGCATTTTTCTTCCTTCATTATAAGTTTTACTTTTATCACTTTCATTTCCAATCTATTCATCTGAACCTGCAAGGATAGCTGGCAACAGGAACTAGCATTCAAAGTACAAAACAGTGACATCAAAAACTAGTTAATCCTCTCTGCAGCCTGTCTTGTTGAAGATATTCCTTATTGTGCAATTGTGGACAGGAATGTCTATGTTCTCCTGGAATATCTTCCAAACCCAAGTCTCTAGTGAATAAAATAATAATAAAAATTTGAAATCAGGGACTAATATATTATTTAACTGAAACCCTTATTTTCATAGACCTGGAAATATAGAAGATTTCAGAAATGTGTTTAAGACCACATCCAGATAAGAAATTTACTTTAGCGACTCAATCTTATACATCACCACCACATCTAATATCCTCAACCAAGTGAGGACAAAATAAACTTTCTCGACTCTCTACCATGTTCTATTAGTGAAGTTCTTAATTATTACCTCCAAGAAATCCAAGAACCGTGTACATCATAAAATTTATTTACTGACAAGTCTGTATATTGTAATAATAAAATATAAAATAAAATGGTTAAATAAAGAAGATTGTTAAATAATGAATCCTCATTAAAAAAAAATCACTTTTTTTTAGTCAATTTGGAAACATCTAGTTCTCAGAACTTGGTTTTTCTGATTATCAGTCATAGTTAGCATTTAAAAAAAATTTATGCTGGCCATAAGTATATAACTTATGCATGTATATATATACATGCATATATATATGTATATATATAAGTTATATACTTATAACTTATATATATACATATACATATAACATATATATACATACATATATTATGTATATATATATACATACATACATAAATATATGTAGAGAGACACAATTGTTAAATATTTATTCAATCATGACTGAACTGATGACCATTCACAATTAAAAAATTATATTTTGATATAATCTTAACAACCTTTCTATCCCCAATTTAAGAACTAATTTCATTAGTTCATTACTAAAATTCACAAGGTATAATTCAATATGTATTTGTAGATCTCTCCTGACTTGTTGGTAGCATCCAAGGTAGAGGGGATGTTTTTGTCATAGTTACTATTAAGTTGCTATAAAAGTGAAACCATGAACAAGACAACATATAAAAGAATACATTTAATTGAGGAATTTTACAGGGAACTCTTTAATTCTGTTAGAAATAGTAGAAAATCCAGATGATGCTTCTATAAAAAAATAGCAAGCAGGTGATTGCCAGCTGTGCAAACCCATCACACAAAGCATCCCTTGCTCACAGTTATCTTTCAGCCCAACTGCTGACTTCACCCCTAAAGCTGCAACATAATTTACACTTTCCATTTTCCTTAGCTTCTCCATTTGTACAAATCAAATATATAAAAAGATTTTTAAATTGAGCTATGACATAAAGCTTCCTTGAAACAACTTCCCTAACAGTTTCTGAAGAATCAGATAAGATATAAAATTGCCAGTGACAGACTTATATTTTTTTTCACTGTTGGTATTTAATACCACCATCCTAATGCAGACAACTGCAATTGTCTCCCTATTAGTTTCTCTAGGTACATAAGGGTTTCCTTGTTATCTGTAAAGTCAAATACTTTTACAGCCAGTATTTTGGAATTTGTAAGTTTTCTATATGAAATCTCCCTCCTTTGTAGCCTTACATAAACCCATTCTTATAATTTAGATATCATGTCATTGCTTTTGTCCTTCCAGACTTGACTAAAGGAGGTGTTTATTTATGTGATCTTATTTAAATTTCATTCTGAGTTGTTATGTTTCTAATTTCTTTCTGGTAATTATTTTTAAATGATCTTCTTACTGTCTCTATCCACAGATAGTACTCACATCTGAGTAATGTTGTAAGTCTTGTATTTTTGCATGTCTAGGAATAGTGCTCAGTCCAGAGAGGAATACACTAAACATTTGTTCAATAAGTGCTGAATCTATTGCAAGCTACAACACCAGGGAAATTTTGAATCCCATTGGCACAAAATTACAAAGAAATTCAAAACTGATAACCAAAGTGTGAGACACGGTCATTAGGAATTCTCCAAGGAAAGGCTTTCTAAATTCATTAGCATCTTTTTCCTCCTTATGAAACACAGGGTTTAACCTAGATCAAGATTGTTTGCAAGTCTAAAATTAAACACTCTTTACTGCTGGCTCAGGACGAAGGAGAATCAACATGCCCCAAGTACTCATGAAGAGCTTTTGTAAAGTTTTGATGAGAAAGCTATAACTAATAAGAACTAAAAATCATATCCTGCAATTTTAATTTGTGAGGCACAGTTTAGTAGGAGAGATGACTTAACATGGAAATGAAGAGATAAAAGGGAGTTATATGAAGCAGACACAGAGTACAAGATTTCAGGGTCATCCAACTTGACTCTGGTTTTCTGTTAGATTTTGTTATTTTGGGAGAGGTTTTCATATAAATATGCAGACTTTGCCCTTGCTATGTATGGAAAGATGACCTAAGCTCCTGATCCCTCTGCCTAACCTGTTCTGTGAGCTCAGGTGTGCATGCACATTCATGCCCAGGGTTCACTGGACATAATTTTAAACACAAGGTGAGTTTCAGCACAGCAGTCACATAGTGTCTCAGATAGGTATTGGGCACTGTCAAGCACCAAGAATCAAAACATAAACAAGATACAATTTCTATCTTTGTGAATCTCAGGTCAGTGGAGATGTAGTCTAAAAAGCAGTAACTTACTACATCCCAGAAGCAATATGGGGACATTGAGAATACATACTTACGAACGAGCCTGTATTTTTAAGTATTGTACTGTGAAAGGAAGTGTCTGTGGGATGAGCATCAGGGAGTGAGCTTCAATGTGCATATCATAAAAATGCATGACACGGTTTTAGGAATCCTGTTATTAAGTTGGCAGGATCATTTGAGCCCACCAGCTTTACCTGCTTATGCCGATTCTCTACATCTCATGTCCTTTGTGTGTTCAAGCATAAAACACTAATGTAGGAATTAGAAGCATAAGTGTAACAAATGCTAGAAAGAGATCAACACACCAATGGGAGTTAGGTATAAACATTACAATGCATCAGGGATGGAATCATAAAAAGGGTAAAGAGAAGACAAACAAGTCTCTATTTTGGAAAAGCATTAAGATTTTAAGTACAACTAAATAAAGGGACATACTCATGTATAATTAGACTCGGTGTTCACATGCTAATGATGAGAAAGGTATGTTAATATTGACGGAAAAGGTATGTTTGCATTTATCTCAAGTATTAACATATCTATTTTGAAGTTTCCAGGAAGGATGCTACCATACTTTGCTGATTTTTAACGCTAGCAATTGAAGAAACAGTATGAATTAGCTTGCTCAGTCTCCTGCTGTATTAAGAATTAAGTTATGAATGTGAATGCTCAGTACTCTGCCCCATGAGTTCTAACCAGATGGAATTAAAAATCAATAACGAAAGTACAATGATAAAACTATAATTGACCTTAATTTCTTTGAAGAGTCTAACATCACCGTTATCAAGAGTCAAGATGCTAAAAACAACTACATAGATGTGATTTCTAAGAATACTTTAAACATTTGTCAAAGGCACCTTCAGTTTAACAAAACATAAATTTAACAATGAAAATAAGTATTTGTAGTGGACCCCAGTTTATATTATTTACATAATGATTTCTAATCACTGAAAATGAAAAAGTTCTCTGCAGACAAACTGCAAGGGATACGCGGATGTGTTAAGTTGTTTGATAATGGGAGAGAATCCACTGCGTGTATGTCTCAATATATATGTGTACATATGCGTGAAAATATTGTGCATATACTAAAGAGAAAAATCGCAAAAGGGGACGGTGATGCTTAACACCTCACAGAAAGATTAAAACTAAAGATTCCTAAGAATATTAGGAATATCTTAATTCACGTGTAGGATAAAATAACAAATAAAGCAAGGTCAAGCCCTAGTGGAAAATCCTAACACACCCTGCTGAGGGCAGTCATGTGAGTGACCGGATGGGAAGACACTTGTTCAGCACTCTTAGAACAGTGATTCTTGGTGCTTTGTATAAAGTCATCATTTATGTGTACTGAAGCCAGTCGCTTCTGGTAATGCGCCCTTTACAATGCCACAATTGTCAACAAACTCCAGAACAAGTTGGAGTCTAGCTTTTCTATCTACACCCTTGATGTAGGCCTCATGTTTACAAATTTCATGTTGTTCTTTTTCTACAAAAGACAGTCACAGCAAACAGGTCTTGTAGTGCTGTTCTGAAGATCAAGGGAATTCAACATGTAAAGCAGCTATCACATTTTAGGTGTTGATGCATGTTAAATATTATGATCATTAGTAGTTATATATGTTTCATGTGAAACTATTGTTGGAATGCTTATTGTACCATTAAAATCAAAATTTCTAATGGCATTCTATGCAGTCTCAGAATGAATGAAATTATCTTTCTAAACTTCCGTTGAGCAAATTTGTCCTCAGATGATTGGAGATGAGCACCACTCTTCGTAGGTGACACAACATGTGAATGAACACATATTTACACATCAGGCAACTCTTGATAAGGTTACTAAATAGATGCTTCTGAACACATGACCCTCCTGACATCCTAAGTAGATGCTCTTGATTCCTGAGTCCTTGCAGAATACCAACAAAACTCATAAAAAATCAAGTATCTTCTACTTACAGGATAGGGAAAGATTTTAAAACATTCTGTATTTTTCTTTCAGCAGAACCTGTGGCTTACTACACATATGAGAGATATTGTGCAGTACCAGTGAGTGACACTGTGATGTGAGTTTCTGTTAGCCATGAAAAAAAGGGAATTTCAACATAAAGATGTTACTTCCGATGTCAATCTAAATGTGACCTGACCTAAAATTACTCCAATTTTTACCACTGGCAAAATTCTGACAAACAATTTTTGTCAAAGTGTTAGCATAGAAATTAAGTAGAAGATTGCTTGATTTGTAGATGCTGTAAGTTTAAATAAATCAATTTAGGTAGATATTGCTGTCAAGATTTGACATGATTTAAATACATAAGCTCTCAAAAGACTGAATCAACAAGAGTCTATTTAACTGCTTAAAGTTCAAACCATCATTTGCACAATTACTGAAGTTCACAAAAATAATATATGACACATATGTGTGCTTCTAAATTGTGTCATACTGTTTACACTTATTTTCATGTTTTAACAGCTTGCCCTTGTTTTCAACTGTTCAGATTATTGTACTACATTCTTGACGGCAAATTAAAAGTGACAAACTAAATATGTTCAGAGTGCATATAAAACATATTAAAGATTTAAGAATTCAGAGAAGTAGAAACATTTCCCTAATGAAGAAGAAATAGAGAGGAGAAAGGACAGGTTTGTTCAGCCATGTGGAGATCTTTTTCTGCCGCATGAACACAACAGTGTTCATTTAGAGAGCAGCGAAGCTGCAAGGAGAAAGTGGATTTTGGCAGACATCTTCACAGTTAAAGAAGTCCAATCTCACAATAATTTGGCACTAAAATCCTCATAGCTGGAAGGACTTGGACAAACAACAGGAAATTGGCTTTCAAGATTGTACAGGAGGCTCTGGATATGCAAGAAAGTTTGATTAAATTCCTTCTAATAGTTCTTTCTTTGAAAAGAAGCTTATAAAGGTAGAAAGGATGATATCCTTGAAGGCAATCTTGCTGCACTATTTGCTTTTGTTTTGAGGAAATTTAACATCTGTGTATACGTTTCCAATATTATTTATGTTATCTGAAAGCCGTTGATGATTTTCAGGCAACTTCTGAACAAGGGCTCATAATACAGTAAAACCAGAATTATCCTCCATGTGGAAGACAAAGAAAATCCCAGAGATGGAGTCCTTGTTGATGAATAGATCATTTTCTATTTAATTAATTAATTATTTTAACTTTTCTTTGTCTGGTTACACAAATATAAAATGCAAGTAATCTTCCATCTGATTCCTCTGGTTTACTCTTCACATTCTTTACTACAGTGCTATAGAATCACAGGGGGGAAAACAAAATCTCTTGGTGATCAGTTTAAATCCCCAGTTCAATCATTGTGCCCTGTGGCTTTTATTCATTTCCCCAGGCATCACATTTGTTATGCATCCATAGACCATTTTGTTGGCTTATAGAACTCAGAAGCAAGAGAATTGATGTGCTTGACTTGACACCCTTTTACAAAGAAGATTATATAAATCTAGATAGAGCAATTTTTTTCATAAGTCCCAAGCATTATTATTTTAGCTTCCAATCATAAAGGGTTTATTTCATTGGATTTTGCCACCTCACTTACAAAGGGAGGCTCAGAAATATAGAAACAACATTATAACATAAAGAAAAGTGGAATTCAAGGCGCATCCGTCCATCTCATGATAGCCTTTCTTCTCTGTGTGGACACTACGTCACCCCTACAAATCAGCAGAACCCTCCTGCTCTATCCTTAAATGTGCAGTGTCACCAAATGATTATAGTGAGAAATGGAACTCTTTTCAACTTTAGATGGTCTTTTACTTGGACTCAAGGAAATATTAGGCATTTTATCTAGCTGTATATAAAAGAATCTGCTGCAACCTCTAAAACACTTGAGGTTTGAAAATTGAGTGCTGGAATATTTTTTTAATTTATTTTCTAACAGTCCCGAAATCTCGTGAAGAGAGATTTCACTAAATGCTTCACTAAATACTTTGACCCAATACTTATGGGTCTTAGATTTGAGTCATTCTTGTGCTTTACTATTTGTTATCCACATAATGTTTTACATGCCTTGTTAATATAGTGGACATTTAGGGATGTTTTTCCAATGTCTGTCTGTCCCCGTACTGAGTTTTCAACATACACAAGTCCCTACAATATAAGAGGTTTGCATGTAGAACAAATGTTGAAGAGTTCTTACTTAATAAGTATATTTTATTTATAGAAATGTAAAGTTGAATAGGCTAAGAAAAGGTATATGTGGTACTTGATTGCATTCATATATGTATGGATGTGAACACTTCTATAAATGCACATACTCACATACACACATAGAGAAACAGAAACGTTCAAAAAGACAAATAGATAGATATAAATACATGTTCAAAAAGACAAGCATATAGACACAAATACATATTCACAAAGACATACATACACATAGATACACAAAGAAATACACATCCACACAGACACACTCATGCACACAGAGACATACAAACATACTCATGTGCACAGATACACATAAACACATGCATATACACATAGTCATACACAACATATTCATACACACAAAGATTGATAAATATACATACTCATACACACATACACAAATGCAGGTTTTGTTCCAGATAAAGTGCTTTCACCTACTCTGAGTGCTAGCTTAAGGTACGGTTGAGTACTATGAGGGATAACTTAGCACCAGTTCATTCTATAATTGTGCTACATCGTAAAGAGCTTATTGTCCTTCTGCAATTCCGACCACTCTGCTGCATCTCATTTCCTGCCTATTATCAGGTACAAGTAACTTTCCTACATATCACTTTTTATATATGAATAACTCAAGTTAAACTTACATTATTGACACACCCATAGGACCAAGTTAACATTGTTCTCTGGGACTTTCCTTGGAATTCATATTTCTTTTGCATTTTTTTCTTAGTCTGTGCTACCAATTCCATTTTTAATTGTTGAAGTCCAGCTTTGACAGGTCAGGGTAAACGAAGGCAGGCTGTAGAGTTGGTGATTTATCACTCAGCAAATTTTCTCTGAGGGAAGGAAACTGGCGGTAATAATTCAGTAGAGGTAATTCACTGGGGCTAGAGAAATATTCCCTGGGGAGCCAGTGAGAATTCTTTGTGGCCTGTGAGAAAAAGGGCAAAAAGAATCACACACACACACACACACACACACACACACACACACGCACGCACGCACACACTTGGAGGATAAAGCAAGGTTCCAAAGATGAAGCTCCAATAATTTTACTGTTTTTCTCTCATTGTTTATATATCATAGCAAAGTCTTTCAAGCAATACAAAAATCACAATATGGTTGCATTCTATTTTTCATTAAGTTATCAGTTATAATGAGTACATATATGTAGAAAAACATGTTCCCTGATACCCTCACATGTATGAATATTATGTAGTACTGGGGTAAAGAAAAAATATTCTCAAGAATCCACATACATCCATAACTAAGGAACATATTATATATTAAAAATGTGTATGCAAGCACGGTAATTATTTAATTACCCCCAGTTTCTCTTTCCTGCAGACTATAATTTGTGCTTCCAAAAAATAAAAAGAAAGAAAGAAGGAAAAGAAAGAAGAATCACAAGTCTAGACCTTTATATAAAACCAGTCAATTCTACTTTAAATCCTCCGGGTGCATATCTACTCATTAACACTTTTTATTAAATCATATCAGGAATCTGAAGGCAAAAATGAATACAGGAAATTAACCATCACCTTGATCACCAGACCTGCTTCAGCCAAAGAGTCAGGTTAGCCAATACTACTGCCATTGCTCATATTCACTGACCTCAAAAATCCCTAGCTCAAATATTTAAGGTGTGGTTTTCTGAAGTCCAAATAGTTTTCTAAGATTTTCTACATCAGAGCCACTGATAAAAACACACTCACCTAAGTTTACTAACAATCTACATCTCTGTATCCTTTCTATGGGTGGTTGTCAAGGCTAAAAAAATCTACATCTCTATGTTTTTGGTGTTAGGACTGTGATTGAATCATTATTCTGCTCTAGTAACAATGCTTGAAAACATTCCCCACTAATATTATACATGCCAATGCCATCGCCCAGTGAAGGCTGGGCACCACTTTAGATTTTTCATATAACTCCTGGATATTGAGGGATGTGATGTGAGGGCAGCAAGAAGAGCAGAATTATACAACACTATAAAGTACTCAGCACACGTAGTCCTCAGGGCTCTGTCTCTCCAAGAACAGCCACCTTGTTTCTGCTAGCTCATGGACCTCATCTATGAGTTCTAAAGCTATTTATGGTTTCTATTGCAAGACCCAAACACTTAACTCATTTATAAATAAAGAAATTATTTAATAAAGCAGAGGTAAGTCTTCATGTTGTGATTACCTCTGTAGTATCTTACTGTATGCTTTTAATCCTCCTACTTATATTATCAGTATACTATCCTGATAGTCACTTTTTTTTTTTTGGAAAATCACAGTGCATATTTACTATTTTTTGTAAATCAACAATTATGAATGAAATTGTGGTCAGAACTGTACTATGTTAAGAAGCAAATCTCTTTGAATTCCATATGCCATTACATATTATAATTTATTTTAATCTCGAGTCTTTTTCTTTGCTTTGGTCTCTGTATTATTGGTAGATTAGATTTTATCAAAATCCACCTTCTCTCAATTAAACACAGCTGCATACACACAGAGAGAGTGATCTGCACACACACATATCCAAACTAAACTTATATTAATCCGATCAAGCCATAGCACATGGTAGCATCATGTAATAGTTTTAATACAGTTCATTATGCAGTTAAATGCCAAGGGCCAGTGCTCTTGAGCTATATTGGTGTCAGAATTAAACAAATTTAACACAGTGGATGTTCCCTACCACAGCTGTAAGTAGTCTGACAAGTTTATGAACCTGTCACAATAAATGATTCACGAGGGCTGAGCTGAGAACTTCAAGTTTATTTTTAAGTTTCAATGGAGTATCAAAATTATACAAATAGACCTTTGTTTTTTATTCAACTATGCACATGATAGGCATTTAATTAGAGTGTAGTTACGGTTTCATTGTGTATTTAGCAGAGTCTGATATTATACATTGAACATGCTCTTCATCCAGTCACAGTTTTAGATGAGCAACTAGCAAAGTTAGTTTGTTTAAATCCATTCTTTGAATCTAGTTTTTGTTGCTCTACATAAATGTATTTAGCATGGACCTCTTGGGATTGGATAACTAATCAATGGCTTGTTTCTAAAGAAGAGTAATTCTCTATCTCTCAGCAACCATTAATTGTTCTTTAGGTCTTAATCAAGAGTATGGCTTTCCCCATCCATTTTTGGCACACCAACTGGTCTTGTCATTGTATGTCTTAATTAGGTGACTATATTGTTCAAATGCCAGGGGTTCAGTTCACAAATCATATGTAAGGGATATTATCTTTCAGAAGATATCTGGTCCTCTGACTTTTGAAATCTTTCCATTCCCTTTCCCTGATGGTTCCATAGACTTATGGGGACACAAGTTGTGTGTCCCATGGTCAGTTGCTTTCTGCATTTCTACCAGTTTTGGATTTATAAGATAGTATTGGATGTGAAAAGGAACTTCTTTGTTGAGTGGTGAAAGTCTCACTTATTGAGATCATAAAGATAAGCATTTTGCATGTAGTTAGAAATTACACTTATTTATAATACAATAGTACTAGGTTAATCTCCAGGATCAATGAAATCACCATACACTGGTAGTTGCCTTGGTTTAAATGACTAGACACACATTCTCCTTTTGAGTGGGCCTTAAATCCAATGAGAAAGCTCTGGTTCTGTCAATAAATTACTGCAACTATCACAACCTTGGGGATAAATTGTCATGCTAGTGTTGTTTCTTTCATAGGCTTTTGTAGGACTACTCATTACTTTCCTTTCTTGAGGTTTTCAGAATACCCACAGACACTATGAGAGCTGGTCCTCAGTGAGGAGGCTTCTAGCTTAGGACCAGCCTGACTCAACAAGTACTGTGTCCAAACTGTCTTCAGTGATACCTTCAAGTTCCGCAAGATAACTGAGGACAATAAGAAGAGTCTATGTTTTTTGGACTCCTGGAACTAACAACTTGAAAAGTTCCTAGGCCTAGCATGAATATTCATAAGATAGTCTGTGGCTCTTGAGAGGAACATTGAATCCCCAAGTAGTCTGACATCATTTAAATTATTTATCTGTATATATCCATATGTGATGCATGTATTTTTTTTTTTTAGTTTTTTTTTTATTTTATTTTTTTAATTTACATTCCAGATCACTTCCCCTTTCCCGTTTCCTCCCTCCCCGAAAGTCCCATAAGCCCCCTTCCCGCCCTCTTTTCTCCGTTCAACCCCCTCTCATTACTCTGTCCTGGCGTTCCCCTACATCCAGTCTTTCCAGGACCAGGGGTCTCTCCTTCCATCTTTTTAGAAATCTATTGATATGCTGATTGTGTCTAGGGTATTCTGAGATTCTGGGTCAATATCCCCTTATCAGTGACTGCATACCATGTGTGATCTTTTGTGATTGGGTTACCTCACTATGCATGTATTTTTAAGTAAACATAAAATTCTTTTTTTTCTACTTTTTATTTTTTTAATTTTTTTAGTTATTTATTTTTTCTCTCTTTTTTGTTCTTTTTTTAATTATTATTATTTTCTAAGTTTTTTATTTACATTCCAAGTGATTTCTCCTTTCTCAGTTCCTCCCTCCCAAACAATCGCATAAGCCCCCTTCCCCCCCTCTGTTCCCCATTCAACTCCCTCTTACTTCTCTATCCTGGTGTTCCCTTACATCCAGTCTTTCCAGGACCAGGGGTCTCTGCTTCCATTTTCTTGGAAATCTATTGATATGCGAATTGTGTCTTGGGTATTCCCAGATTCTGGGTTAATATCCCCTAAGCAGTGACTGCATACCATGTGTGTTCTTTTGTGATAGGGTTACCTCACTAAGCATGATATTTGCCAGTTCTGACCATTTGCCTAGGAATTTCATGAATTCATTGTTTTTAACTGCAGAGTAGTATTCCATTGTGAAAATATATCACATCTTCTGTATCTATCCCTCCATTGAGGGACATCTGGGTTCTTTCCAGCTTCTGGTTATTATAAATAAGGCTGCTATGAACATAGTGGAGCATGTGTCCTTATTGCATGCAGGGGAAGTCTCTGGGTATATGCCCAGGAGTGGTATAGCTGGATCCTCCAGGAGTGTCATGCCCAGTTTTCTGAGGAACCGCCAGACTGCTTTCCAAAGTGGTTGTACCAGCTTGCAATTCCACCAGCAGTGGAGGAATGTTCTTCTTTCACCACATCCTTGCCAAAACCTGTTGTCTCCTGTGTTTTTGATCTTAGCCATTCTGACAGGAGTGAGGTGGAATCTCAGGGTAGCTTTGATTTGCATTTCCCTAATGACTAAGGGTGTTGAACATTTCTTTAGGTGCTTCTCAGGCATTAGATATTCTTCAGGTAAGAACTCTTTGTTTATCTCTGTACCCCATTTTTTAATAGGGTTATTTAGCTCTCTGGAGGCTAACTTCTTGAGTTCTTTGTATATTTTGGATATTAGCCCTCTCTCGGATGAAGTGTTGGTAAAGATCATTTCCCAGTTTGATGGTTGTCGCTTTGTCTTTTTCATAGTGTCTTTTGCCTTACAGAAACTTTGGGATTTTATGAGGTCCTATTTGTCAATTCTTGATCTTAGAGCATAAGCTATTGGAGTTCTGTTCAGGAAAATTTCCCCTGTGCCCATATGTTCAAGGTTCTTCCCTAGTTTCCTTTCTATTAGTTTCAGTGAGTCTGGTTTTATGTGGAGGTTTTTGATCTAATTGGAATTGAGTTTAGTGAAGGACATAAGAATGGGTCAATTTGCATTCTTCTGCATGTTGACCTCCAGTTGAACCAGCACCACTTGTTGAAAAGGCTATCTTTTTTCCACTGGATGGTTTTAGCTCCTTTGTCAAAGATCAAGTGACCATAGGAGTGTGGATTCATTTCTGAAACTTCAATTCTCTTCCAATGATCTACATGCCTGTCACTATACCATACCATGCAGTTTTTAACACTATTGCTCTGTAGTACAAACTGAGGTCTGGGATACTGATTCCCCCAAAAGTTTTTTTACTCTTGAGAATAGTTTTAGCTATCCTGGGTTTTCTGTTATTCCAGATGAATTTTTGGATTGTTCTTTCGAACTTTATGAAGAATTGAGTTGGGATTTTGATGGGGATTGCATTGAATATGTATATTGCAAGATGGTCATTTTTACTATATTAATCCTGCCAATCCATGAGCATGGCAGATTTTTTTCCATCTTCTGAGGTCTTCTTCAATTTCTTTCTTCAGAGACTTGAAGTTCTTGTCATACAGATTTTTCACTTGTTTGGTTAGAGTCACACCAAGATACTCTATATGGTTTGTGGCTATCATGAAGGGTGTCATTTCTCTTATTTCTTTCTCAGCCTGGTTATCCTTTGAGTGTAGGAAGGCTACTGACTTGCTTGAGTTGATTTTATATCCAGCCACTTTGCTGAAGTTGTTTATCAGCTGTAGGAGTTCTCTGGTGGAGTTCTTTGGGTCGCTTAAGTATACTATCATATCGTCTGCCAATAGTCGTAGTTTGACTTCTTCCTTTCCAATTTGTATCTCTTTGACCTTCTTTTGTTGTCTAATTGCTCTAGCTAGAACTTCAAGTACTATATTGCAAAGATATGGAGAGAGAGGGCAGCCTTGTCTGTCCCTGATTTTAGCGGGACTGCTTCAAGTTTCTCTCCATTTAGATTGATTTTAGCTACTGGTTTGCTGTAAATTGCTTTTACTATGTTTAGATATGGGCCTTGAATTCCTGATCTCTCCAAATCTTTTAACGTGAAAGAATGCTGAATTTTGTCAAATGCTTTCTCAGCATCTAATGAAATGACCATGTGTTTTTTTTTTCTTTGAGATTGTTTATGTAGTGGATTACATTGATGGACTTCCTTATATTGAACAGTCCCTGCATCCCTGGGATGAAGCCTACATGATCGTGGTAAATGATCATTTTGATGTGTTCTTGGATTCGGTTGGGAAGAATTTTATTGAGTATTTTTGCATCGATATTCATAAGAGAAATTGGCCTGAAATTCTCTTTCTTTGTTGGATCTTTGTGTGATTTTGGTATTAGCATAATTATGGCTTCATAGAACGAGTTGTGTAGCGTTCCTTCTGTTTCTATTTTGTGCAATAGTATGAAGAGTATTGTTGTTAGGTCTTCTTTGAAGGTCTGATAGAATTCTGCATTAAAACCATCTGGACCTTTGCTTTTTTTGTTTGGAAGACGTCCAATGACCACTTTTATTTCTTCAGGGGTTATAGGACAGTTTAGATGGTCTATTTAATCCTGATTTAATTTTGGTATTTGATATCTGTCTAGGAAATTGTCCGTTTCCTCCAGATTTTCTAGTTGTGATGAATACAGGCTTTTGTAGTAGGATCTGATGATTTTTTTTGTATTTCCTCAGTTTCTGTTGTTATCTCTCCCTTTTCGTTTCTGATTTTGTTAATTTGGATACTGTCTCTGTGCCCTCTGGCTAGTCTGGCTAAGGGCTTTTCCAGCTTGTTGATTTTCTCAAAACACCAACTCCTAATTTTGTTGCTTCTTTGTATGGTTTTATTTGTTTCTACTTGATTGATTTCAGCCCTGAGTTTGATGATTTCCTGACTTCTACTCCTCTTTTGTGTATATGCTTCTTTTTGTTCCAAGGCTTTCAGGTGTGCCATTAAGCTGCTAGTGTATGCTGTCTCCGGTTTCTTTTTGGAGGTACTCAGGGCTATGAATTTTCCTCTTAGCGCCGCTTTCATTGTGTCCCATAAATTAAGGAATGTTGTGCCTTCATTTTCATTAAAATTTTCATTTTTCAAAAAGTATTTGATTTCTTTCTTTATTTCCTCTTGACCAAGTTATCATTGAGTGGAGCATTGTTCAGCTTCCACGTATATGTGAGTTTTCCGTTGTTTTTGTTGCTATTGAATATCACCCTTATTCCATAGTGATCTGATAGGAGGCATGGGATTAGTTTGATCTTCTTATATTTGTTGAGGTCTGTTTTGTGACCAATTAAATGGTCGATTTTGGAGAAGATTCCATGAAGTGCTGAGAAGAAGGTAAATTTTTTGCTTTAGGCTGAAATGTTATATATATATATATATATATATATATATATATATATATATATATATATATATATATATATATTAGTTCCATTTGGCCTAAGGTTTCCATTAGTTTCACTGTGTCCCTGTTTAGTTTCTGCTTTCCTGAACGATCCATTTCAGAGAGTGGGGTATTGAAGTCACCCACTATTATTGTGTGAAGTGCTATGTGTGCTTTGAGCTTTAGTACAGTTTCTTTTATGAATGAGGGTGTCCTTGCATTTGGAGCATAGATGTTCAGAATTGAGAGTTCTTCTTGGTGGATTTTTCCTTTGACTAGTATGTAGTGTCCTTTCTTGTCTTTCTTGATGACTTTAGGTTGAAAGTCAATTTTATCTGATATTAGGATGGCTACTCTGGCTGTTTTCCTGGGATCATTTGCTTTTAATATCGTTTTCCAGCCTTTTACTCTCAGGTAGTGTTTGTCTTTGACACTGAGGTGCATTTCTTGCACACAGGAAAATGCTGGGTCCTGTTTACCTATCCAGTGTCTTAGTCTATGTCTTTTTATTGGGGAATTGACACCATTGATACTAAGAGAGATTATGGAATAGTGATTATTGCCACCTGCTATTCTTGGCACTATCTTTATGTTTGAGTGGTTATCTACTTTTGGGTTTGATTCAAGAAGGTTTCTATCTCGTTTTTTCCAAGGTGTAGTTTCTCAACTTGTATTGATGTTTTCCACCTATTATCCTTTGCAGGGCTGGGTTTGTGGAAAAATATTGTGTAAATTTGGTTTTATCATGGAATATCTTGGTCTCTCCATCTATGGTGCTTGAGAGTTTTGCTGGGTATAGTAGTCTAGGCTGGCATTTGTGTTCTCTTAGAGTTTGTATGAGATCTGCCCAGGATCTTCTGGCTTTCATAGTATCTGGTGAGAAGTCTGATGTGATTCGGATAGGTCTTCCTTTATATGTTACTTGGCCTTTTTCTCTTACTGCTTTTAATGTTCTTTCTTTGTTAATATATTTGGTGTTTTGATTATTATGTGATGAGAGGTATTTCTGTTCTGGTCTAGTCTGTTTGGATTTCTGTAGGCTTCTTGTACGTTCATCAGCATCTTTCTCTTTAGGTTAGGGAAGTTTTCCTCCATAATTTTGTTGAAGATATTTACTGACCCTTTAAGTTGCAAATCTTCACTCTCATTTATACCTATAATCCTTAGGTTTCGTCTTCTCATTGTGTCCTGGATTTCCTGGATGTTTTGGGTTACAAGCTTTTTGCATTTTGCATTTTCTTTGACTGTTGAGTTGGTGCTTTCTGTGGTATTCTTTCTTCCATCTCTTGTATTCTATTGTTGATGTTTGCATATATGACCACTGATTTCTTCCCAAGGTTTTCTATCTCCAAAGTTTTCTCCCTTTGTGATTTCTTAGTTGTTTTTACTTCCATTTTTAGATCCTGGATGGATTTGCTCAGATCCTTCACTTGTTTGTGTTTTCCTGTATTTCTTTAAGATAGTTTTGTGTTTCTTCTTTCAGGATTTCTGCCTGTTAACCCAAGTTCTCCTGTATTTCTCTAAGCGATTTTTGTGTTTCCTTTGAAAGGGCATCTACCTGGTGATTCACGTTCTCCTGTATTTCTTAGAGCATTTTTTTGTGTTACCTCCTTATTGACCTTCATCTGTTGACCCATGTGTTCCTGCATTTCTTTAAGTGATTTTTGTGTTTCCTTTGTAAGGGCTTCTACCCATTGATTCATGTTCTCCTGTGTTTCTTTATGAAATTTATTTACAACCTTCTTGAAATCCTCTAATATCATCATGAGAAGTGATTTTAAATCCAGATCTTGCCTTTCGGGTGTGATGGGGTATCCAGGACTTACTGCTGTCAGAAAGTTGGGTTCAAATGATGCCATATTGCTTTGATTTCTGTTAGTAACATTCCTAAATTTGCCCTTTGCCATCTCATTACCTCTGGTGTTATTTGGTCCTGCTGTCACTGGCTGTTGGTTGGACCTCCTATGAGCCTGCAAGGCTATTTCTGCCCCCCCCTGGGTTACAGGGATCCCCCTGGCACTGATTGCTGAGGGGCTGCCCTGTTCATGAGTGACTTTGGAGCCCTGATGTGCCTTGTCCCAAGCGATGTTATTTTTGGGAATCCCTGCATACCTGAAGGCTCAGCATATTCAATCTCCGGAGCAGAGGTTTCCAAGAGAAGGCTGGTGCGCTCTCTCCTAAACATAAAATTCTGTTTCACTATTGCTTCATCAATAATTCTTAGTATTTGGTATCCTTCCTTTCTTCTTCCTTTCTGTACTGACATCACTCTGTCCCATGTGTGTAAAATCCCATACCATGTTTTCTCACTTTCCCTTTATAGAACCTCTACACTACTATCACCATCTCTAGATTTCTTTCAAGGTCATCTGTTTGGTAGGAAGTTTAAAAAAATCACTAGATTCATTTTTAAAAAGAAAACTCACTAGAGTTATATTACAGAGGACTTCCATTAATAGTTTAAATAAATGTTATTTATTTCACTTGAAGAATTATGTAAAATAAAGTGAATATTGATTAACTTACCAATTACTTTATTAGTAAATAATAAATATTCTTTCAAAACTTTTTATATCCCAGGGAACTTTTTTTGGCCTATAGAGATAGAAACATGAAGGAGCTCTGGTTCCAAGTAAATATCTGGTATATATGTTCAAAGGTCAAATAATGGTCTTTGTTTCAAATATGTTTCTAAAATGAAAACATGTGTAGGATATAGATTTTTATTTAAATAAATATAAGTATATTGATAATTAAACCCAGACTTATCAATTGTACTCAACAAAACTATGAAAGTGAGCATATGCCCCCTTAAAGGTCTACCAATGTGAAGTGTGAGGGGCATAGTGGAAAAGTAGCAAAGGACAATGTCTGGTGTTCTGCTGAGAAAAATCTGATGTCTTGCTGGAAAACATACTTTTTGCCAAAGGAAAGTCTTCACCTAAGAACTTGCAATTAGTTTCTGATGACTGCAAATCATGATATCTGTCATGTTTAAGCAACAAAATTCATTCTCAAAAGTCATTCACTCCTTCTCTTGAGCATAGAATAACAGTATTTTCTTGCAGAGTTGGCCTCTTCAGATTCTGTCACTCTAGTTTAAATCTGTGGCCTTCTCGTAGTCTCCCCTCCCTGCAACTCTATGGAGCTAACTAATTCTCATAAAGGCTTCAGTCATAATGGCATAATGCTAACATTAAAGACTTCTAATCATGATTGCCTCTTTAAGTAGCCTATCTCCAAACACATTCTTTTTGTAATGCACATTTGAGAAAATTCATCCATAAGTACTGTATACATGAGATTTTAAGTTACCCAAGGGAAAGGATATTAGAATAGGACCCACTGACTAATAGCAAAAAGGTACTGAAGTGGACCTGTGTATTTAACAATGGTAAGCTGCTAAAAGTTAATAATGAATTAAAATAATGCTAAGCAACTTCTCCATAAATAGTATCGTTGCTTGAGACCAGTCAATAATTTTTCATGGACACCATGTCTCACAGCTATCATTTCTACTACAGCTAATAACATAGTGTTTAAGATTTTGAACACTGTTTAAAAACCCTGATGTTTCATCAGAAATACAAGACAATGTCTTAGTGAAAACTGAAGCAAGTTATCTACTTCAAACATAGCATAGGAAAGAGTGAACAAAAATAAAGTTGTAACGTATGGTACAAAACCAAGTCTTAAAGCTCTATGCCTGACATCAGCGGATCATAATAGAATTGTGTACATTTCTTAGATATTAGGGAGTTCCTATTCTTCATGAAGGTCTGTTGTCTGCAGGGCACATAGTCTCTCATTTGAGAAGTCTCTACTTTGTCTGTAGGTATTCTCTGCAAGTGATCCAGATCCTAGCATATCTAGAATCTTATAGTGCCCATTACAACTTAGATTATAACTTCACATCTTCTGTAGAGTCAATAATATATGGACAATATTGCCAAACTCTGCTGTAAGCTTAGAATGAAGCATACTCCCCTTGATCCAGGGTGGCATTTGGCCTGTTGGTACTGACTATAGAGAAATATTTTCCAGATTATCTGCTTTTGAGCATGGATCCTTCTTAGTGACATTCTCTCTCACACACACTCGCATGCATACACTCACACACACACACACACACACACACACACACACACACACACACACACATGTTGATGCTTCTGTGAATGCACATGACTATGGAGAATAGTGTTTGATGCTGAGGATCTTAATCACTTGATTTCCATCTTACACTTTGAAGACAGTGTCTCTCAGTCTCTCACTTGAACCTAGAGCTTGCTAATTCATTTAGGTTAGTTTACTATACTGCTTTGGGGATTGGGCTCTCTGTGCTTATCATATACTAACACTGTAGGTAGGTGGCCTTATCAGTCTGGTACATCTTGTTAATATTGTGAATTGCAAGGAGAAAGACTGAATTATGCTTGTCTAAAGTACAGAAAGCTATATTTTGAGGTGCACCCAGGACTTACCAGTCTGGCTGCATCTCCCTAAGTGAGGATAATAGAGAGCAGCTCCTGCTGACCCCTTAAAGTCCTTTTTATAAGAGTGAGGGAGTTGGGTGTTATATACACTGTTAGAAAGACACAATGAAAGGGAAGTAACTAAGGTAAGGAGGATATATCATGAAAATAGGGTCACAAGGTTAGTGTAGGTTGAAAAACATGTTTTGCAGTTTGCATCAGATCTAAGAAACAGGAACTTATTGTTAATTTCAAATAGAAATCTTAACTTGCAAGGATTTAACTCAGGAGAAATGGGGACTTACTTGGTAACTACTAACAGAAACCTTAATCTACACAGGACAAACAGAAACTTATTTTTAACTGTCTGAACTACAAACAGAAACATTAACCTGAAAGGTACATTGTTCCTGTTTCAGAATCACAAAATAGGTGGGTGTTAATCTCCTGAACTCCGTCCTTCTGTCTACACAGCAAACTCTTCATCCAAAGACCTGTTTCTGCAGCCTTGGTGTTTTTTTTGTTTTGTTTTGTTTTGTTTTTTGTATTGTTTTTGGTTAGGTTGTTTGCTCAAGTGATGCATTATTTCACTTTAAAATAAACATAATTAGTGCTACCCTTTGCTTTCAGAAAGCATCACTGTGGAGGTTCTGATTCTTGTGTCTCTGTGTAGATCATTCTATCCAAACAGGGGTCAGTTTATGTTAGCCTGTTCAGGATGTAGGCAAGTAAGAGTCTTTAGGAGACCAGTTATGTAGTCTAATTTAATATAAACAAATCCATTAAATAAATAGCAACACCATAATATAATGATGCAGAAGTCCTCTCTGAAATCCAAAGGATTTCTGACCAATGGTTTTAGCAGAAGTATTGGTTTGCTCTCATCCATACAATTTCCCTTTTCTGATCCATAAAATGGGGCCTGTAGTATTGACCTGCTAAGCATTTGGTCAGTACAGTAGGGTAGTTCATTAAAATGTAAATTAGGCTAAGTTGTTAGAAACATACAAGGAACTATGTAAATAATGAAGAACAAGAGAAACCTTCTTTCCCTGAGGAACTTTGTTTCTCTAATAGTCTGAACCTTATCCATAGTCATGAATCTAGCTAGGAAACACTCTCAGTAGAAACAAAATGGAGATAAAGCCAATAAGCTGAATGCACCAGTGTGAGACAATGATAAGAAAGACACCTGGGATACCACTGTGTTTAATGAAGAAAATTGTCCTGGGATGAGGATAAACCACAAACTCTGCTGTGTTAGATATGTCTGGCCAGACCTGTATGTCACCGTGTACTTGGCCCAAGAAAGAGAAACCCAACAGCGTGGAATACTGTGGAGAGAAAGTGCTACCCTTTGCTTTCAGAAAGCATCACTGTGGAGGTTCTGATTCTTGTGTCTCTGTGTAGATCATTCTATCCAAACAGGGGTCAGTTTATGTTAGCCTGTTCAGGATGTAGGCAAGTAAGAGTCTTTAGGAGACCATGATAGAGTGATTGATGGTTGTTTGAAAGAAAACACTTAAAGAAATCACTATGCATACATTGTAACCACCCCCAAAATATAGAGATTTGAATTAAGGTTTAAGGATTTACATGTGTCTTCTTGCTGTGATATGACGTAACTCTATTATTCTTCTGACTCTGATTTTTTCCCTCTGGGACACCCAAGAAGAAGATAATATTACTGGCCACAGACTACTTGTTCTATAAGCAACAAATACCCTTTCTAAACGGAATATGCTAAATTTATCTTATCCGTGAGGTTAGTCTTACAAAACCCCAGTAGGTAACAAAAATTTTATATACTTTCAAATCCAATGCTGACAGTGTTTCATTTTGTATTAATCTTTTGGGACAAGGTTTAATTAAAGCCTATCTGAATAAGAGGTCACCAGCAATAAATAACAAATAGAATTATATCGTAACAAATATGGTATGAAGATCTTTCTCTCTTATGAGAACAGTAATTATTCCTGTTTTTTTCTGTCAGTCTACTTGCTTGAATGTCTGTCTATCTGTACATATGTATGTATGCATGCATGTATGTATGCATGTATACATACATGTAAGTCTGAGATATGCACATGTTTTGTATATATGTGCAGGTATATGCCTATGTGTGCACATTTTTTCAAAGTCAAACATCTATAAGTGTCGTTCTTAGTCATTCTTCAGTTCACTACTTTTAATTTTCAATATTTTGCATTTTTCTGCATGTTTAATGTGTGTAGACATTTGTGTACCAGGGTACACATATGAAAGGAAGAGGGAAACTTATGACAGTAAGTTCTCTCTACTATGTAGGGACTAAGGAATCAACTCATCTTCAGATTATGTGTCAAGAACCTTTATCTTGAGTCATCTAGATTGCTTTAGAGAAGTGAGTAGTCCTGTCATCTTCATAGATTATTCACCTTTCTCTTTTTGAGCAGTGCTTCTTTTTTGACCTAAACTGGCTGGCTAATGAATGCCAAGCCTCTGCCTGTCCTTACCTCCCTAGCTTGAGTCTAACATCTATTCATTACGATGCCCAGCTTCTTTATGGATGTTAAGAAGGCAGGTCAGGTCCTTATGTTTTACTAGCAGGTATTTTATCAACTGACCCATCTTTCCATCCCTAAATACTCTTCTTTTTGTGATGAATGAGGACATGTTATGTCTGTCAGTAGAGATGAAATGTAAGATAGAGTCAAATTGGTTAAGCTACTCTGAATGGTCATGAGGAAATAGGTTCTCTAATCCATATTTACAAATTTGGTAGCTTTGGAGTGACTAATATTGGGAGAGTTGTGTGAATATGCTAGACAAAGGATACTTCATTGTCTTACTGAGAATAGCGAGTAGTTTCACACTTAATAATTGTTTGTGGCTGCAAATTTCTATTTAATATTTTAGGCTACAGTTCCCTGTAGGTGACTACAGCCAAAGAAAACAAAACTATGCTTAAAGGATGAGCCTGTAAACTTTATTCCTCATTGAGAGCAGCATTCTCAATAGAGTTTTCATTTGTGACATCCCTGTCAATTATATTCCATTCAAGACCATTACTTCTCTGCTCTCATGGTCAAAGCCCTGAACATGGACATTTCTTAACTCATATAATACACTTGTATATGTCATATGACCAAGTGTAGGATCCTCATGATAAGGGCTGGTCTATTGTAAATAGTCTTATTTTATTGTACATTCATGTCTTTACAGATAATATCATTGAAATCAGAATCTTGGCTCATTTGAATATTTCCATTGTTGTTGCCTTTGTTCTAGAATTTCTTATATGCTAGCTATAGCTAAATTCCTAGTTATAAATAACAGTAGGTGTGTGTGTGTGTGTGTGTGTGTGTGTGTGTGTGTGTATGTGTGTGCATGTGTCTGTAAAACAGAAACAGGTAATTTTACTACTTCTACTCTTTAAGTTATCTGTAGATGATAATGACTTCATATTGCATGCCTCCAGATCTTCTCTCTCATGCTTAGATTTCAGAGTAGTACACATTTCTGCCAAGTAACTCTCGTGAAAATCAAACTTACTCAAACAAAGGCCATCAAGACCCTACTTTGCCCTAAAGTCTTACTGCAATAATCACTTATGTAATTTTCCTGATCAAATGAAGTGTAAATTTTTGTTCCAATTTCCCTTTTCCTAAATGGCCATAACATAATGAGTTTAAATTGCAACATACTGTCTGCTTTCTATTTTCTTGTGTTTGTTGATTGTCCAGGGCCTTGTGCTTGCTAAGTACTTACTCATTCAGATATATATATATCCATCTGTCTTCTGTTTTTTTTATTACCTTTACAAATAAAATTCACTGTATTGTAAAGTCACTTTATTGGAACACAACCATATGCAATCATTGGTACCTTGTCTCTGTTTTTTCAGCCTATTATAAGAGAGCTGAATGGTTGCAGTGTAATCCTCATAGAAAGAAGTTGCATTTCAAAGAAAAACTTTACTGACTTCTCTCTTTTTTCTTTTTTATTTTTTTTATTTATTTTCTAAGTTTTTTTATTTACATTCCAAATCATTTCTCCTTTCCCGTTTCCTCCCTCCCCGACTTCTTTTCGATTAAAAATATTCATTAGTTTTTGGACGCTTTTAAAGATGTTCTTTTTTTCCCTCTCATTATTTATCTAAGCTCATATTCATCTAACATTACTTAGAGTTGCAAAAATCAATTATTATTTTCTTAAATTTCATTTCATCATAAATTTTGCAGGCAAATGGATGGAACTTGAGAATATCATCCTGAGCGAGGCAACCCAGTCCAAAAAGACATTTATGGGAGGTATTAACTTGTAAGTGGCTATTAGCTATAAAATACAGGTACCATGCTATACTCCCCAGACCCAAAGAAGCTAAACAATAAGGGAAGGCGCAAGTGAGGAAGCTTGAATAGGGGGAATAAAATAGTCATTAGAGTCAGATGGAGGAAGGGAACTTGGAGGGACCAGGGATGGGGAAGGGGTTGGCATGTTCAGGATTGGTTGTAGGGAAGGATAGAAGAGACGATTATATGACCATGAAAATGAATGGAAATTGACAAAATCAATTCTTGGCATATTACAGTACTAGTTAATAAATGAACATGTGATGACAAAGTTTGATATATACCCACAATACAGATGAAAAATGTTAAGGCTTATATTAGTTATGTTATAAAAATATTGTATTATAGTTTTCATCTTATTTATTTATTTTATACCACTTGGGTGAGGTTAGATTTATATGGACACATTTATTTGGCAGAATGATGTAATACTGGCATGTCTATTTTCAAGTGTCTCTAAGATACATTGTGAAAATAATATATAAGAACAATATTCTCTCAGAACCAAAGTTTTATATGTATTAACCTAAAAAGAAGTCACTTGATGTATTCCCAACTCTATAAGTGACCAGGACTAAGAAGTGAATAAATCCTTGCTACTGCTTGTAGAACACAATGTAAGAAAAATGTCAATTTCATACGACTACTTACAAATTTTGTGAGACTTTTTCTCTTCTACATTGGTTAATGAATGTTGGTAGAATTGGAAAAAAATTCTGTGCTTTATTTCAAATCACAGGAAACAGAGATGAAACCGAAAGCATCTGCATATGAAATACAATAGGATTATGAATGCACTCAAGCTGGGAAGAAGCCTTTATCCAAGATAATACTGTAGTGCCCAGAGAAATAAAAGTGATTTCTTGTTAAAACAACATGGACATTCTTTTATAAGGTCAAACTGGTTTGTTCTCTTTTATGTTAAGTAGAAGCAGAAAGCTTAAACTCAGCTAGGATTTATAAGCACTTTCTCTTGAATGTGGGCTAATGAGGCAGTTCATCCAGGAAGAACTAACGGCTACACATGCTCACACAAACACACATATAAATCTACAGATATCTCTGTATATATAAAGAACTACATTTATCAGTGTAGAACAATTTGCATATACAATTTTATGAGAATGAATTTGTCCAAATACTTGTGATGCACAGAGAAGTATAGCTAAAGCTAAGCAAAAGTGATTAGAAACGGTTAAGAAATGGTATGCAGTCACTGATAAGGGGATATTAACCCAGAATCTCGGAATACCCTAGACACAATTCGCATATCAATAGATTTCTAAGAAGATGGAAGGAGAGACCCCTGGTCCTGGAAAGACTGGATGTAGGGGAACGCCAGGACAGAGAAAGGAGAGGGGGTTGAATGGAGAAAAGAGGGAGGGAAGGGGGCTTATGGGCCTTTCGGGGAGGGAGGAAACGGGAAAGGGGAAATGATTTGGAATGTAAATAAAAAAAAACTTAGAAAATAAAAGAAAAAAGAATATAATTTTAAACTTTAATATAAAAACAAAAACTACAAAGATTTACAAGTTTTAGCTAAATCTATATTTTATTTTATTTACTCATTTTTGAGACATAGTATCTCTTGGTACATCTCTAGCTAGTGTGGAGCTTGCTATGTAGAACAAGCTGGCCTTAAACTCAGAGAACATCCTGCCTCTGCCTCCTGAATACTGATATTAAAGGTGTTGTGCCCCATGCCTATCGGTAACTAGCAATTAGACATCATTATGACTAGCATTTAGGTAAAATAAAAACTAAAGATATGTCTGGTCTGGATATATTTTATTGACTTGCTAATTACTAAAAACTAGGAAAAGTTCAAAGAACAACTTCTGTTTTAAGATATGAGAAGTTTAAGAATGTAGAATTTACCTTTATCTGTGTCAACACCTTCAGGGGTAATTATTCCCTCAGGTCCCTCTTATATCTTCTCTCCTATTGCACTATATCTGATCCTTTTTATTTTATCTTTCTAGGTCCCAAAGCCTTGGAGTTAGATAGCCCAGAAATGTTAAAATCTGATTTCTGTTTGGAAAACTAACTCCCATGGAGATGTTAACATGAACATATTTCTATATGTTTCAACATTTTACAATATAGTTATCACTGCTTTGTTGTGTGTATTTGTTACCAGATCTGTTAACTGAGAGGCAAAAGCAGACAGGTGGTCTCACAACATTTTTCTTCTCATTTAAATGATTTTTCTTCAATTATCAATTATTCTCTCCATGGAGTGAAAGAAAAATGTTTTTTTGTTACCTGCTTGGATTTTATCCAAAAATAGAGTCATTACAGAGGAAGTAAATTAGTGTTTTGGCAAGATGATATTTCAGTTTATTGTACTATACTAGAAATTTGCTAGGCAATTTTAAGGATCATAGGGCATTCTATAGTCATTTAAACAGTCATCTGTTAATTAGTGTATGTGAGTTCTTACAATAATATGTTCAGGTGTTTTTAAACACATGGAATACTAATTTTAATAAATAATAAGTGAAAATGTTATTGTTTTGATAAGATCATTTCTTCTAGCATGGAGTTGGGAGGAGCTCTGTAGGGCCCACCTCTAGCAGAACTTTGGGTAGTTGCTGGTTTCTGAGGAAGTAAAAAAGTCATTGAGAGAATATCAAAGTTTTTTGCCAAATATATAGTCATCTTATTCTCCCTAGTCAGGTCCTTCCAGATTCTTTCCCTTCCCCACCTATCCAACTTTAAGTTCTTTCTCAAAATACAGAGTAAAACAAAACAAAAAACCAATAACAAAACTAAGGAAATGAAATAAAATACCCTTACAAAAATAATCCCCCAAAACACCACCAATCAGATACCAAATTAAAACAGACACACACACACACACACACACACACACACACAGACAGACACACACACACACAGACAGACAGACACACACACACACACAGACACACACACACACAGACAGACAGACAGACACACACACACATATAGACACACACACACAGACACACACACACACACACACACACACACACACACACAAACACAGAAAAATTTGTGGAGTCCATGATATTTTGGTCAACAGCTCTTAAACATGAGGCCTACCCTGTAGTAGGTGATATACCTAATATACCAACTGTCATTCCATTGAAGAAAACTGACTTTCTATCTCCAGTAGCTATAAATGATAGTTCAACACTTAAATATTAGGTTTGCAATCATTCATCCATTTTTCAAAAACATGACAAAATATAATGAAAAATACTTGGATGGGGGAGGGATGGAGAAACTTGGACTAGAAATTGAGAGTGATGACTACTCTTCCAGAGGTCCTGAGTTTAATTCTCAGGAACCACATGGTGGCTTACAACAATCTGTAATGGGATCCAATGCCCTCTTCTGGTATGTCTGAATACAGGCACAGTGTAATCACATACATGAAATAAATAAATCTTAAAAACAAAACAAAAACCTGTGACATGAAACAAATACATTTATTTGTACACAATGCAATGCAATCATTATTGATAACACTATTCCTTGACAGGCAACATTTAATATCAGTAAAAGAAGCAAAAACAAAAATGGTCAATTTGAAATGCATAATTTGAATATTTCTAATATCATACCAAGGTGATGTTCAAGTTTTAAACTGAAATATAAGTTTAAATACTGTCTAAAAAATTTTTAGGAAGTATTATAATTTTATGTTTCAAATTGTAAAAGGATTTTTAATTTTATTTTATGTATATAAATAATTTTCCTGCTTGTATATAAATATCCTAGACATGTTCTATGTTTGATGCCATTAGACATTAGAAGAGGGATTCTGATTCCCAGGAACTGTAGCTCCAGATAATCATGAACCACCATGTGGTTTCTCAAGCCCAACAATTGTTCTCAATGTTTAGCCATCTTTCTGGTCCCTATTTCAAAATTCTTAAGAAAAGAATCCAAGATAAAATGAATAGTTGTAGCTGATATGCCCTATAAGATGTCCTCAAATGGCAGGAAAGAAACTAATGTTTCGATATAAATAAACCATGATGGTTTTAGGAAAGGTATGTGTATCTGCATGGGGTTATTTGTATGACAACTATATATTACAGTTACCAACTATTTTCTTCATTTTAGGTAGAGACATCATTTTGTGATCAAGATTGGCTCCTTAAATTAGAATGTACATGTTTCATATATTATATATATATATGAACATACATAAAGCAATAGTACCTGGCAATTAACTTTACATATTTTGATAAATGCCAATCATTTTTTATAATTTTATGTCAATGTAAATAAGACAAACTATCAAATATTTTAAGTTTGCAAAGTATTCATTTAGAAATACAATATTAGTAAAGTCAAAGTAGTAACAGAAAGGTAAAGTTAACAATTATACAAGTGTGAGCAAATCAGCTAGTTTTTCTGATCTCCATTGTGTGCTATAAAGTGGCTGTTGCTCTACGCAGTTCAATTTTCAAAAACATTTCAGCCTATAACACGTTCATTAATAATTTAGGTTTCAATAAACTTACCTGTACTTACCTCCTGCCTTGCTTTATATTGTAAGTAGAAAACAATAACAACAACAACCATAGTATTAAAATTGCCAGCCTGAAACACATCTCTAGCACATGGTTATCTTATGTTTTTTATTTTTTTTTTTTGAGACAGGGTTTCTCTGTGTAGCCCTGGCTGTCCTGGAATTCACTGTGTAGACCAGGCTGGCCTTGAACTCAGAAATCCTCCTGCCTCTGCCTCCCGAATGCTGGGATTAAAGGCATGCGCCACCCCTGCCCGGTGCACATGGTTATCTTAGATCTATTTTTCTTGTTTGACACTGAAAGTGCACACTCTATATACCAGTGGATGACTGTGAGAGAAGCTTCAATAAACTCTTCTCTTCTGCCTCTGCCTCTGCAAACAGGAGCAAAATTCATGTAGTACTTGTTTCAATTAAAGATTTGTTACAGAAAGTTAAATCTCAGAATGAATTATGACACTTAATGACCCTCAGATATGCTTCAAATTCAGACAAAGTTGGTTCAGTGGGGAGCGCACTTTCCCAGCCCTCAAGGGCTGCAGGGGAGTGTATTGTGAATGAAGAAATTGCTGATTGAGCAAGAGAAAGGGAAACAAATGTGCAACAGTCACTCACTTTGCAGAAAGAAATAGCATCTCAGTATTCTTAGACTCCTGCAGATTCATATTCACCTCTGGAAGCTCAGGATCACACTGTATACAGTATCTTTCTAGTAAATGTCTGCATCAGTTCTAAGTAGTTTTAGTCAAGGTTTGGTTTCCTTACAACCAAAGAAGCTGAACTGGCTTTGTATTGCAAGCCCTCCTGCTAAGTACGATATGGAGCCTCTCCAATTCAAAACTCTTATAGGGAGGCAGATTTACGTGATCCATTATAAATGCATAAGTAGGCTGAGGAAATCTTAGGTGTTAGAATATGTAGACTTACTTACATTTCTGCTCTTTAAGATTAATCTTCATTTCCAATTTTCCTGAACCTTATTCAGCAGTGCTAATAAAATAGTCACAGAACTCGGAGTGCATGTGCTGGAAGTTGAGTATTCTAATTTCATCCCTGGGAGGGTTCTGGATGACTTCCTTTCTACCACATTCAGTGCTGCCTGAGTGCTTTAGCATGGAAATAATCATAGTAGTCTGCACCTCTGACTTGTTCTGTGAGTGTTTCAAATTTGGAGGATACATGGTCTCTTAAAGTCCTGAAAAATTCTTGTGAAACTGTCCAGTGAAGATTCTGCTATAAGAGATAAAACAATTGCAAACAACTTGCCCAATAGATAATGTTCCTGGTTTTCTGTTCCCTGATCTCATTGTATTCTCAAGCTTGGTTGATTGTCTGACCTAAAACAGCATAGAGTCCATTAGTATCCTGAGGTAACTCTTTATCACCCATCTGAGTTTGATTTTTCCATACATCAATATTACCTGCCAAGATATAGTCCTGAAGTATTTTCAATTTCATTCTAATTCACACTATAATTTCAGTCTGCTCCTTTTGCAATGACTCTCTACTACAGTACATTAAGTGGCACCTCCACAGTTTAAATAAAATTTTCAATGTTGGTCTGGATCTGTGGCTATTATAGGATATGTATTCACAGTGTTTCACTGGCCTTCATGCCAAGATCACTCTGTCTGTGATATGAGCAGAATCTGTATAAGAAGTCACTGCTTTCATTTCCGTGACATGTATGGATATAATCTCTCTGGCCTGAGTTTTTTTCTTGGACCATTATAAATTGTCAATTTGGCTCATTATGGTCCCCACTGGAAGTCTTCATCATGAACTCTCCACACAATGATCCTGCTACGTGCATGCTAATAAATCCTCTAAATTACTTACTAGAAAAAAAAATGGCACAGCTCTGAACAGTCAGCAGCAATGTCCTCCTAAACCTGGAAATCTGATTGGTAGAATTTACATCTCAGAATGGTAGCTAATAATAAAGCTACAACGATGTGAACTTCTAATAGCCCTACAGATCCATCACATTCTTTTCCTCAACCAAAAGCAAGGATCTTAAGTATCAGCTTATATCAGGGTCCACCGATCACTAAGCCTCCCCCATTT
The DNA here is from genome assembly GCA_036184795.1 of Tokudaia tokunoshimensis. NCBI lineage: Eukaryota > Metazoa > Chordata > Mammalia > Rodentia > Muridae > Tokudaia > Tokudaia tokunoshimensis. Next base: position 15,978,183 of record BTHU01000004.1, on the reverse strand, counting down.
TTATCTACTTGATATTTTGAAAATATGGATAGACTGGTAAAATGGAATTATACCCCAGCAGTCACTCTCATTACTTCTTATTCTGTATTCAGGATCCTTTAGATGATGATGAGTTTATAAGAAATCACTTGTCGCTGGGCAGTGGTGGTACACGCCTTTAATCCTAGCACTTGGGAGGCAGAGGCAGGCGGATTTCTGAGTTCGAGGCCAGCCTGGTCTACAGAGTGAGTTCCAGGACAGCCAGGGCTATACAGAGAAACCCTGTCTCTAAAAACCAAAAAAAAAAAAAAAGAAAAAGAAATCACTTGTCAAGGAATACTGACATTTGATGAATGACATGATTTCTTACAGAATAAATGGAGAGAATGAGAAATATGACGTACTGAGAGAATGGAGGTTTGGGGAGTAGAATACATGGATTCTACCTGCCAGTTTAAAGACTTCATATGTATACACTTGCTTTGGTTGTAAAACTGACTCTCTTATCAGAGTCCAGTTTGTGGCCCAAAGCTCTTTGTACTCCACAGTTGCTGCAAATACATGCAACACAAAATTATAAACATTCTAAGAGGATTTTTTGTTTGTTTGCACTCATTTTTTTTCCTTAAAAAATAAGTTGTTTGTGTGTTTCTTCAGAGTGAATTACGAAGATGGCATTGTACCACACTGTAAAATAGTTGGACACAAATGCAAGGAAGGAGTTGGCCTTGGGGCTTTTAGGATTTGTTTTCCTCTAATGTTCTTTGGAGGAGACAGAACATAGGGAGAAAATGCTCTCCTCTCAGAAGCATTGTAAAGCCTATCCAGAAGTATAGGGAACCTCAGGACAGCTTGGCAGCATAAAGTGTCACCAAATTTTCCTCATATTCTGTCTGAATTTCTGTATCTTCAGTCACATGCTACATTATTTTATTACATTGTTTTATCAGAGCAAAGCCTGTGATAAGTAACTGATTTTTCTGCTTAAATCTTCCTAATAGATTCCTTTGACTTTGTGTGTATATCTAGGTTCTCTAGGAAGTAGCTTTCAGGTTCTTTTTTTCTGACATCAAACATAGTAAAACTCCATTTTACTATGACTTTTAAGGAAATCAACTCAATATTCCCATAAATGAAATCTCTTTAAGGAGACAGTCATTGTGACTTTAAAATGTCACTGTCAAGCTAAACAAGATTTGAATTGCATAGGAATAGAAGATGGCCTCTTGGGACTCATGTCTGGTAGAATTGAATGAAGTTGTGTGTTATAAGCTGATCTTCCCATATTTTGTATATAATGAGAATGAAACTGGCTAAAATATAAATGGAATCAGAAGCCATTTTAATGTTGTTTCTTATTTTAAACCACTATATAGCATTACATATTTGTAGAAAGACTCAGATCAGATTTTTTAAAATATATTCTTACTTAAAACATGTATTCTCAATACATTTAAAATTTGTTCGACTAATAACAGTATATATTTATATAGTACTTCTTTAATTGAGACATATCTGGTGTAGAAAATTACATAGAGCTATTAAGATAAACTTCAGTTAAACAGTGCTATTTATATTAAGGTCTCATGTTTAGTGGATAAAAAAGTCCTTAGAAACCTGGTCTGTTTTAAATTTCAGATAAAACCAACATTTTAATACACCATATGTTTTATCTTAAATGCAATATCTATTGGTTTTTTTTATCCAAGATTCAATTTTTATTGGATGATATTTATTTTTCTGACAACATATACAGATTTTTCATGTTACTTTTATAAAATTTTGTACTTAAAAATATAAATTGTTGGTCATTAACTCAGGTGGTGTAATAGCAGGGAGCACAGCATGCTTTACAAGAATCTTAAAAATAGGATGAATAAGGGCATATTGTTTAGAGAAATGACATTTAAGAACAATGCTTTATGATGTTAATCAATTCTAATTGGGCTTTCCCTCCCTAATACACAGTATGAATAGACTTGTAATAACATTGTTATTTAAATGCACATTGGAAGTGAAGTGTTCCTAGTTCTGACTCTAGATGATCATGACAGATATCTGTGTTCTAGGAATCTGGTGGAAGAACAAATGGTTTTTATCATGAGTTGTTCTCTTATGTTATAAAATAAAAAAAAATGAGATATACTTCAGGGATTGCAATTGGTGGAGCCCAACTCTAATGACATTGTAGTTATGCTTGTGGATGATGCTGAAAGGGCTCTTTCCACCCTGATTGGCTGGATATTTTGGCTATCTCAACAGGCTTCTCAAGATTTCAATTGGTTGTGACAAATTGTTTTTAATCTCTGGTGCTCTTCAAGTCTTACTAATTCATGGTCAGGTAAACTGAAAGGATTCCTCCCATTTAAACCTCCATTTTCCTGCTCTAGCACCTACCTCTTTTTAACCTCAATTCAACATAATAGCAAATCTTTGCAAATCTCCACTGAGAATAAATAGGTTCCTTGACAGTTCCTCAAAGATAATTTTCTGTTGCTATCAGTATGAAAACCAAAGAGTTAAAATGACTTGAATCAGCTGACTCTCCCTACCCTTCAGTACCCTTTACTTCCTATTCCAGCTTGGTTCACTCACACAGAACAGCTCTCTGAAGATGACAATCTACCACTAAGTGGTAGCTTCCCACATTAGACCTTTAATGTGGATGATTTCAACAATCAAGGCGATAACTGCAGATTATGGACTACAGTTGTGGTAAAAACATACCCAATCCTTACACTGTCTTGACTCTGCATCTGAATCTCCTCCTCTTCTTCCTCCTTCTTCCTTTTAATTTTATTCTAAGTATTTTACTTTTCTGTTTATTTAGATACTCATGTTTAAGGATTGCCGTCCACTTTAAGATATATTGTCAAAACACAGCAAACTGTATATTAAATGATGTAATTGTGACCAATATGCAATTTCTCATGACTTCAAGTTTCAGTATGTTCTCAACAAGCATGTGACATTTCAAATTAAAAAAGGCACTAAAACTTCATACAGCTTCTAATCATGGGTCATTCAAATGCTTTACATTTTATAGATTCCCAGGTAATGATAACTCCATTCGTTTGACTCTGTGCTTTGAGAAGTCTATTGCTCAAAACAAATTAAAACCCAGAAACCAAGAAGGAAATAGTAACATTATATTTTTAGCAAAGAGCTAACCAAATTCCATACCTTACTGTTTCTTCATCAAAAGAAATAACTTCATTACAACTTTCCACACTATCTTTGGCTGGATGAATACCTCTATACCTGACACTGCCCTCATCATTGGCCCTGTTTCCATATTGATAGCTAGATCAACTATCTAAATGTCCATATGCCTATGTAGCTTTAACATCTCTAATTGTGGTAGGAAGTGCTATTTCTTAATTTTCTTCATTTTTTCCCAATATTTTCAACATCCACCTCTACTGCTGTCATTTTGATCCTGAAAGCTGTATAAAATAAAAAAGAGTTTTAAAAAACTAAAAATACCATTTCTTCCATTGTACCCTCAGATGTCTCTCCTCAGATGACTCTCAAATCTTCCCTATTGTCAGCCAACCAGGATATATCTTTTCTAAAAGAAAACCTTATATACTCAGACCTGAAGACAGTCTTAAAAGCTGTTTGTACCAAGCAGTTAGTGATATGTATGGACCTAAGAAGTGCAGTCCAGGTGGGCACAATCCCTCCTATAAAATCAAATTTTGTCTAATATAACTTCTATTAATTAATCATCTGTGGATGTTAAGTGGGTGACAACTAAGATTCCCTGGTTGGTTCTAATTATCAGAGGTCTGAGTTACTTAGTATTACATTGAGAAGACAAAATTCAAATGTCATAAAGAGTAAATATTATTAATAGAACTGGATAAAGATACACGGCTTACTTTTAACCATACTAAAAAATTATGAGAATGGGTCCACAGACATCCAGGAAAGTTGTATTCAACAAATCAAACAAATTGGCTATGTCTAAATTCTGTCCTCTGTACTCTCACTTTCAAATTAATTTCTCTCTCTCTCTCTCCCTTTCTTCTTTTCTCCTTCCTAACCCTTCTCTCCCTCCTTTCCAATTACCTTCTTTCTTTTTTTGCCATACAATAATAATTTGTTGTACATATTCCTATATCTTGCTGACTATATACTAGGTTCTTACAATGAGGTCTACATATCATCTCTTACCACAAATAACTCAGAGAATGACAAAGTGAGTGAATACAGGAAGCAAAATATCATGAAATGCTGTACTGATAGGCCACAGTGATATGAGAGGACAGAGTAGTTAATTTAAGGAAGGATTCATAAAATGCATATTTGCATCCTTAACTGTGTATAGCCTGCTGTAGGTAGAGCAAGGGAAAGCTTGATTCCCATAAATAACACTAACAAGAAATGCAAGAATTTTATACATATGTGTTATATGAATGAGAAAACTGAATCCCTTTGAGATGATGTGAAATATCACAAGAGCTAGAGGTCACAGACTCAAGCACTCTCATTGCAGGCCCAGGTTCTTTGCATTATCCCAAGTTGGATGTTTTCTCTCAGCATAAAACTCAAGATGATTGTGTTCAATTTAGAACTTGCTTGCTGCACACTTTTTTTTCCTGAATTGCCTGATTAGTCTACAATAAAATCTTGCAGGAGAGCAGTGAACATAGATGTCTCTCAGGGCAGTTAGCCAGGATTCCAAACTGTCTGGATTTATGATTTATCTACTCTGTTTATTTATAGTTTCTTTTTTTGTATATGAGATAATAAAGCAGATTGTTTTTCTTATTTTTTTATTGCCATTAATTTTCCCTATTTACTCTCTGATCTCTTACTTGATAATTCAATTATTTTTGAGACTATTTTAATATTTAAGTTGAACTTTTTATTGTTTTACTGCAAAGACCACAAAGATTAGATTTATTTATAATTTGTTATTAAAGATCCTCATTAAAATACTTATTTATCCTAACTTTTTGTATACTAGGAAGCTGTTGTATAACTTGTGCTCAAATTCTCTACACTTTTTAAAGTCATGGAGTCAACATGAATTGCTAGATTTATTCTCAACATGGCAGAATAGTAAATATAATTAGCATAAAAGCAAAGGAAATAAAAGTTGAAGATCATAGTCTCAATACTACAAACTCTGCTTGACCTGAATCAGTCATAAATGTTCATGTTTGCTAAAATCTAATGTTTAAAAATGAATTTGATTCTCCACAAAAGCACTGTTGAGCTTTGTCAAGAAAGATGGTACATAGCTGTGACCATACGAATCTACAATAATCAGTTACTTGAATAATAAGAATTTTGTACCGTGGAATATTTTTTTCCTTTCTTGCAACTATATCCTCATATCTACTTAGCTTAACAAGGAGACTAGTACAGTGTGTCAGTCTGGAAATCTCCTTGAACACTTTTTATTATACCACTGAAAATGTCCTTCAATGCTTTATGAGAATGCTGCCTGATTATTTCAATCAACTTACAAAGAAGAGAGGAAAGCAGGAACAGTGACTCCACAATCTTACTAAGTTTATTTGATACTTGCACAAAAATAACACAGCTCATACTTATTCTCTTCTTACTAAGTATCTGGGTAATGGCTTCCATTGCTGTGGAGAGACACCCTGACCAAGGGAACCCTTATAAAAGAAAATATTTAATTGGGACTGGGATACAGTTTCAGAGGTTTAGTCTACTATTGTCATGATAGGAAGCATGGCAGCGTCCAGACAAGGTGCCAGAGAAAGAGCTGAGAGTTATACATCTTGATCTGAAGGCAGCCAGAAGACTTTCTCTCTCAGGCATCTGGAAGGAGCTTTCCACACTGGGCAGAACTTAAGCAAAGAGATCTCATAGCCCACCCCCATAGTGACACACTTCCTCTAAAAAGGTCAGCATCAGGGTTCTTCTTTCTATTACCTGCAGACTCTAAAGCTTGAAAATGGATGACAATAATATGAGAACAAGAGATGTAGGAAGAATAGAAGAAAAAGGAACAACTGTTCTCCTATAATCAATCCTCACTTCCTTTTGCCTGGATTCCGAGATTATTCTCTCCAATAAGGACTTTTATCTTCTTCCTGGTGGTTATAGATATGGTTATGGTTATGGATAGTTGGTTACTACAAGCTTTTAATAGTCTAATGAGGACATTCTCCTTCTACCTTACAAACAAGCCCATACCCAAAGCCTTAGCCTGTTTTCCCTAAGTAGTGATGCCTTTCAAGAATGTCTAGTTGCATCCCCAACTTCCATTATTCTGTGTACCTCATTACTACACAATCTCCGATTCTATAGTCTTACATTTCTATGATGTTTCTTTACAAGTGAATTAGAGTTGTCATGTTACCAATCCTATTTATTTAAATATTCCCAAAGCTTAGCAAACAGTTTGTTTTATACATCATGCTCACTAAACATTAATTACATGTATTCATTAATTCATTATGTCACACACATCATTATCTTCATATCAGTTAGCACAGTACTTTGTGCACCACAGCTCCTCCATGAGCATTTCTACGTTCATTTCTTAAATGTGTCAAGATGAAACTTTGCCAGTGGGTGATGTGTGAGTTGTCTCTTAAGTGCGTTTTATCATATCAAGTCTTGTTTTACAAACTTAATTTACTTGTAGTAATCATATTTGTCTACATTGTACACATTTGATTTTCAAATGTACCCATAGAAACGTCATTGCCAATGAAGATTCTCTTCCATGATTTGGCAAGATAAATACAAAAACTAAGATGTAACTCTTAGAAACTCAATCCTGATTCCCTACCCTTATTCCATGCAAAAAAAAAAAAGCAGGGAGAAATTTTTGTGAATATATAGTTGACAGTATTTAGAGACTTATAGTAAAGAGGTGTTCAAATTTTGCAGAGTATATTTCATGAAATGCATATAAGATCAGCAGAAATGTTCTGTTTAAGCCCTATGATAGCACACTTAAAATTGATAAGATATTATAATTCCAGAAAATTTTAGGCTAACATTTCTAACTTTTTTTTTATCAAAATTCATTAAATCACAGCATGTAAAAGACAAGCAGAAACAACGACAACAACAAGCCTGTCTTTGTAAGCATTAGGTGCCTATATTCATTTACCAAATTCTGCTTATTTCAGAGGTTGACTGAGGAGTTTCTCACCATGGAGAGGGTGCTTGGACTTTGCAAGTTAGGTCATCTAAGCTTTATCCTCTAAGGATTTATCTGTAAATTCATAGTAGTCAGCTCACTTGATCAAAAATGTTATTAACCAGATTGAATGATCTGCAGACTGTATCAGGATTAGATGGTTTACTCCTGAAAGTCTAGTTGGTTCTTAATGCAATGGGGCACAACCTACCTGTGGAGAATTGGAAATGGTAATATCATAGACAAAGTGAAAACCAAGGGATAGTAGTTGGTGTCCTGTGAAGAACCCTGATGATGAGAATTTCCTACTGCTTTGCAGACATGGTCAGTCACAATGGGGATGCCATCTCTCAAAGCTCAAACACTTGGAATAGACACCCTCTCCCTGGGTGTGCTGTGTAATAACACAGTTCATAGTTTTCCACGTTCTCCCTCCCAACAGAGAATTCTACTTTTAGATTTCCACTAAAGGGCAGAGATGGATTTATTCTAAAATGCTTTCCCAGGAAAGGAGATTCTACTCAGTCGCAAGATATTGCATCATTAGACGTCTGTGGATAGTTCATGCCTAATCTTCCCACTCCTACGCAAGCCCGAGTGCTTAGTCAGCTTTCAAAAGACCACTTCTATTTACTTGAAGGATATGTATTACATCATCAGCTTCTCCAGACAGGACATTCTTCATTCCTTTGACTTTATATTTCTCTAAATTTGTTTTTTTCTCCTCTGAGTCTAGCCAAGGTTCTGAACTTTATGTTATAATTAATACTGTTTCTAAGCAGTTATGCCAAGGGCAAGACTGTTGAGTGCAAATATCATGGTAGTAGGAAGTTGTGGAGGAAATAAGCTGCAATAGAGATTTTCCAGGGAGATATATATATATATGTATGTATGTATGTATGTATTTTTTTTTTTTAGTTTTTCAAGACAGGGTTTCTCTGGCTGTCCTGGAACCTGCTCTGTAGACCTCTCCTCCTCGAACTCAGAAAACTGCCTGCCTCTGCCTCCCAAGTGCTAGGATTAAAGGCGTGTGCCACCACCATTTAATATAAATTTAGTTTATGACCAACGACAATAGATCAGCTTTCTGATCTAGTTCACATTAACTGTTGGCAAGGAATAACTCTCTTCTCTAAGCAATTTATGATGCACCTGGTAAACTCATCTTTAATGTGGCTGGGAAAAGACTATACAACAATTAACTTATTATCTGTAGCACTTCACCCAACAATTTAATTTAACAAGTTGTGTTGGTGTAAAAAATGCTGATGCAATAGAAATGCATTATTTCACAGGGAATATAGAATTGAACAAAGTTGTACTCTGAGTTAATGATTTTCATCAAGGTCCTACACAACCCATAGATACATAGAACTTCTGTCTGTTTTGCCAGAATTAAACATATCTAATAGTCTGAAAAAGTTGTAAACGTTCCAACAAAGCTATTTTTATAACTACTATTGGTTTTGGTGTAATTATTGCTTTTGACATACTTCTTATTGTTCATAACATAACTATTATTGTTTGTCACTTTTTTTACAATATACTTAAGAATTAGTGTAATTAGATTTTTTTCCATTGAGACACAATACTATTCTCCTACAGGAAGCAGGGACCTACAGCATGTCTTTCCAATCCACATCTCACTATAGCAAAATCGACTGAAGTTACCTGAATTGTTTGAAATCTGACTACTCTCCTCTTTGATCCTGTTAAGCTTCGTTCCACCTCAGTGCCTTTCTGATACAAATACTAAGAAGCTTTCTTTCCCCAATAGGCCCATTTACAATAAACCCTAGTTATATTTATGTGTGTGTGGTGTTTGCATGTGGATGCATATGTGTGTGTGTGTGTGTGTGTGTGTGTGTGTTCTCTATGTGTGCATGATGTGTGGATGTATGGGTTGTATATGTCTGAGTATGTGCATTCTGTGTGTATATATTTAGTATTCTGTGTGTTTTTGTTCATGTATAGGCTGATAATTGATGTGTGAATTTTATATATGTAGAACTGCCGATGAAAAAATGAAATTGAAAACTTATGAAATTGAAATTTTTTCTAACCTGCATTTCTGAAAATGTTTATTGGTAGAATTTCATATCCATCTTCCTTTTACTTTAGAATACATTCATGTTGTAGTATTTCAACACAGTATGTGAGTATACTCTCCAACTAACAGAAGTGGAGGAAAGAGCCATTGCTGGGTACGTCCCTTTTCTTAGTCTATCTCTAAACTGCATCATAGTGAAAGAGAGTGAGATGGTAGGCAGACTCTGGATTTGTTCCTTTAATTATTGCACTTCTATTAGATCTGACGACATACAGAGGAACAGTCTCTAGCTGAGCTGCTGTGGAGTTCCAGGATACTGGTCCTCATGAGTGGAACACAGCTCAGAAATGGAATGGACTCTGGGAGGACTGTGCTGTACTCAGCTGATCAATCACTCTCAGGCATTCCACTCTAATTTCCTATTCCCTTCAGACACACATTTCCCCACTTAGACATTTTCTTTCATCACATTTTTCAAGTCCTTTTCAATAACTTGGCATTGTGTTTGTAATTTAACTGTGAGTTTGACATTGTTCTTAACTTGCCCATTAATTGTTTTGGCAATCAATGCTTTTATTGTATGATTGATTTAGCGTTTTTATGGCTTGAACCAGAGTTGATGCAGTTTAGGTATGAGAAGACTTTCTACAAAATGAACCTTGTCATTTAATCTTTGTGAGAACAGTTTTACTATCTGTCATCTCACTTTTTGGGTCCATTAAGCCTTTTCTTGTATCCAAATGGCTTTATGCTTGCCTCCATATGAAGCACCTAAATGAAGCTCTGACTGCTTTTTGATTATTGGTTTTTTGTTAGCTCTCTGCCTGTTATTTTTCTTCTTCTTTGTTGTCGTTCTAACTTTTCCTTTCTGCTTGCAGTTTCTTGCACAGGGTTGTCATACCAAAAAAATGTCCATTCCCTGGTAGACGTAAGAAAGTCTACCCATTGTTTCCTGACTGTTCTAAGAGGAAGGCAGTAAGTTTCTTTTTTGAAACATCATGTAGGCAAATAGACTAGTGCCCTCACTTTCCTTCCTTGACCCTTATTCAGATTTTGGGCACAAGACCATGTGATTGGAAATTTGTACCCCTACCCTTGTTGAGACATAATTCTACCTGCCTTCATCTGTTCCATCCACATAATACTACTCTTGCTTTGGCAAGACTGAGCATCTACTTTCAGACACAAATAGATATGTATGTCATTTGTGGTCACACACCAAGCAAGAGGAAGAGAAGAAATTCTTTCTTCATTTCAAATCCAGCCTTCAAATGTTTCTCTTGTTGTCTGTTCCCATGAAATATCAGCAGATTTTGAGGCTGAGATATTTTGCCAGGTTGAATTACAAACAGACAGGAATGGAATCTGGATTTCTGTCCAAATAAAAGCCAAGAAAAACTTTTCTCCTAATAATATGCACAATTATAACATACAATCATTAGACATTATAATGAATCATTATCTGTGGGCCTGTTTTAGAAACCTTCATAACAAACAACATGAAATGTTCAATTTGCTGCTTCTCACTCAGGCATATGACCTTTTATTCTCCCTGTAGTACCAGAAACTCTGGCAACTAAATGCCAAATATCCATGGAATAGATGCCTCCAGTGCCATGTTACAGATTGGCTTTCTTGGGAGATGGTTAATTGCTGTTGGTTATCAGTATACAGCCTTGCACTTTAGAGCTGGAACTCAGTTTTAAAATGTTTTTCAGAGCATCCCTAATTCATATCCATTTTATTGTGTTCTAAAATAGATTCTACAGTCCACTAATCTAAATTACAAACTACACAGCCTATAATGAAAATAAATGAATAGAAAATGTATTGTTTTGTTTTTAGAGTTAATTACTATATAGTTACATCCTTTTATGGTTTCTTATTAGCAAAGTTCAATGCTGAGAAAACCAAGAAAGTCACACTACCTGAACATATATTTAAAAATTGATACATTAGATCCAGTAAATACATTTAACGACACAATTATTTTTACTGGTTCTTTAAATAAATTGAATTTTAAATATTTCAGGGGACTTTAATTTCTGGAATAGAGAATAAGTAAGATAATTGAAAGTTAATGAATAATGAAAGCCATACCTTCTGGAAAAGATGTTTATAGCCATTGTTTGCCTCAGTGGGTGTTTAGACAACTAACCACAGCTCTTGATAGCAACAGATAATTTAACAAGCATTTATTATATATGCATTACTATGTGTCAGGCTCTAAAGGTAAACAGATAAATCAACTGGTCCCTATAGCTAAACATTTTGGTCTGAACAAACAATTTGAATTTATGGAAAAATCCCAGGGGAACTCCTGTGGAGAACTATATGGTTTAGACTGTTTAGCACTACCCAGAAATGTTTAGAAGGAAAAGCAACAATGATACCCTGACATAAAAGCTGAAGGATGGACAGAAATGTGAGTTGTTGACAGTGTGAAAACAAATAGAGATTTTGGTGTTCTGAACTCTAGAGGAGTCTAATACCCATCAGAATACCAACTCTTTTGTAGAATCAAAACCAAGTCTGTTGAGTATATTCAAGGTAAAGCTGGTTTTATCCATTTTAGATTCTGGTATTTGAAAGGTTTGGTGGCATAACTGTCTTGATTTCCAGCTACATCTAAGGGAAATGAGGATCTTAGCTCTTGGGCCAACAGAAGGAAATGTGGGTATTGGCATGCGCTTTTTTTTTTTTAAGACTTTGTTTCTTTTTCTTTTTCTTTTTTTTTTTTATAATGAAAAGACATTTATTTAGCTCACATTCTGGGAGCATGAAAGTCTAAAAGTATAGTGCAGGCTCTAGCTAAGGGCCCTTCTTAGCTGTGTCATCTTATGGTGCACATAGTGTGTGAGAGAAAGAGATTGAGAGTGTGTGTGTGTGTGTGTGTGTGTGTGTGTGTGTTGTGAGAGAGAGAGAGAGAGAGAGAGAGAGAGAGAGAGAGAGAGAGAGATTGAGTGTATGTGTGTGAGAGAGAGATTGAGTGTGTGTGAGAGAGAGAGAGAGATTGAGTGTATGCATGTGTGTGTGTGTGTGTGTGAGAGAGAGAGAGAGAAAGAGAGAAACGGATTGAGTATGTGTGTGTGTGAGAGAAAGAGATTGAGTGTATGCGTGTGTGTGTGTGTGTGTGTGAGAGAGAGAGAGAGAGAGAGAGAGAGAGAGAGAGAGAGAGAGAGAGAGAGAGAGATTGAGTGTGTGTGTGTGAGAGAGAGAAAGAGAGAAACGGATTGAGTATGTGTGTGTGTGAGAGAGAGAGATTGAGTGTATGCATGTGTGTGTGTGTGTGTGTGTGTGTGTGTGTGTGTGTGTGTGTGTGTGAGAGAGAGAGAGAGAGAGAGAGAGAGAGAGAGAGAGAGAGAAGCCATTTTGTTCCATTGACAGTGTTCTTTGCCTTGCAGGAGCTTTACAGTTTCATGAGGTCCTATTTATCAATTGTTGATCTTAGAACCTGAGCCATTGGTGTTCTGTTCAGAAAACTGTCTCCTGTATCAATGCATTCAAGGCTATTTTGCACTTTCTCTTCTTTTAGATTTACTGTAACTGATTTTATGTAGAGGTCTTCGGTTCACTTGGACTTGAGTTTTATGCAGGGTGATAAGCATCTATTGGCATTGTTCTACAGACAACCAGTTAGACCAGCAGCACTTGTTGAAGATGCTTTCTTTTTTCCATAAAAAAAAAAGACTTTGTTTCTTGTTATTTATGTTAGTGAGAGAAAAGTAAGCACTTACAGGAGATGATAAGTGTTGATTTAGTATCTGCTTTGGTACTGCCTTCTGTTGCTGAATCACCAGTTCCAAGGAAAATGCTGAAAAGAGCAGAGATCAAACAAGCCAGTTCCTGTTCAGACAACTGAAACTGTCTATCTCATTCCCCTACTGTCAGTAGAGCAATGTGTATGTGTGTGTGTGTGTGTGTGTACATGTTACCAGAATTTAAAATTGTCATTCCTATATGTTTAATGTGCACTGCTACTGAGTCCCAGAGATAGGAATGAACATTGGAAAATCCTAATATTGTAATTCAGTGGTGTGCAAATGAGAGGTAACATATTACACTCTACTTATTAGTCATTTCTTCATGTCTTTACTTTCAAGATACAGAATAAAGGCACTCTCAAGTCTGAGCAAGCATCTTTCAGGGAAGGGCCATAGTGAAGAGTTTGAGAGTCTAGTGGCTCCTACTTTTGAGTTGGAAAGTAATCTAAGGTTAGCTCATTCTGACTACCATGGTTTTTTTTTATTTTTATTTTTTTTTTTTGCCCACAGGTAACATTATCTAGTAGAATCCTACATTACCTTCTTCCAATTACAGACTTTTACCTAAGTCATAGGCTTTTTTATTATATGTATATATTAAATACATATAGAAATCAAAACAATGGTAATAAATAAAAAAATATATTTTAAAACAGTACTTTCTTACTCATAGAAATTCACTTGTTACAACCAAGTGAGATGAATATGCCTGTTTTCTTTCTTTCTTTCCTTCCTTCCTTTCTTTCTTTCCTTCCTTCCTTCCTTCCTTCCTTCCTTCCTTCCTTCCTTCCTTCCTTCCTTTCTTTCTTTCTTTCTTTCTTTCTTTCTTTCTTTCTTTCTTTCTTTCTTTCTCACTCCAGATTTTATTCCCCTCCAGGCCCACCCTCCGACTGTTCTACATCCCATACCTCCCCCCTGCCCTCCTTGTCTCCACAAGGATGTCCCCACCCCCACCCCATAAGACCTCTAAACTCCCTGGGGCCTCCAGTCTATTGAGGGTTACGCACATCTTCTCTGACTGAATCAAGACCCAGCAGTCCTCTGCTTTATATGTGTTGGGGGTCTCATACCAGCTGGTATATGCTGCCTGGTAGGTGGTTCAATGCTTGAGAGATCTCAGGGTCTAGGTTAATTGAGACTACTGGTCTGCCTACAAGCTCTCCTCCTCCTCAGCTTCTTCCAGCTTCCCCATAATTCAACCACTGGCTTCAGCATCTCCTATCTGTTGGGTACAAATATCTGCATCTGAATATTTAAGCTGCTTGTTGGGTCTTTCAGAGTGTAGTCATGATAGGTCTCTTTTTATGAGCACTTCATAGCTTCAGTAATCGTGTCAGGCCTTGGGACCTCCACTTGTGCTGGAACCCACTTTGGGTCTGTTTTGGACCTTCTTTTCCTCAGGCTCCTCTCCATTTCCATTCCCATCCCTGCAGTTCTTTCAGACATGAACAATTATGGATCAGAGTTTTGACTGTGGGATGACAACCCCTCTCTCACTTGATGCCCTGTCTTTCTGCTGGAGGTGAACTATATAAGTTTCCTTTTTCTACTACCAGGCTTTTTATCTAAGGTCCCTTCCTTTGAGTCCTGACCATCTCTCACCTCCCAGAGCTCTGGTGCTTCCTGGAGGGTCCCCCAACTTCCAATCTCCCAAAGCTGCCAATTTCCATTCCTTCTTCTGGCCCTCAGGGCTTCAGTCCTTTTCCCTCACACAATACCTTATAAGATTACCCTCTTCCAACCCCACCCCCTGTCTACTTTCCCTCCCAGGTCCCTCCCTTCCTGCCTCACCCATACTACTCAGCTATTAACAATGAGGACATCCTGAGTTTTGCAGGCAAATGGATGGGACTAGAAAATATCATCCTGAGTGAGGTAACTGAAACTTAAAAGGACATGCATGATATGTATTCACTAATAAGTGGATGTTAGCCAAAAAGGAAAAAAAAGGACAGAATACCCAAAATACAAACCACAGAACTCAAAAAGGTCAATAAGTTGAAGGGCCCAAGTGAGGATTCCTCAGTCCCACCTGGGAGGGAGAAGAAAGCAATCACAAGAAAGCCTGTTTGTTTTATATATAAAAATTCACTTTACTATGTACCCTAATTAAATTTTGGGTCAATAAGAAGACTCAGTGGGTAGAAGCTTTTGGCATACAATTCAATTCTCATAATCCATGGTGCACAGAGAAAAGTAACACATAAAAGTTGTACTCTGATTTCCATATATTTATGGCATGCTCTCTCTCACTGTCTCTAAGTCTTTGTATATCTCTCTCTCTATATGTGTGTCTGTCTCTCTGGGTCTCTTATATGCATATACACATAAACACACACACATACACACATGATCTCTTTCCCTGCTATTACACACATACAAACAAAATACACAATGACAATAATGAAGTTTAAAACCATGTAAATCTTGGCCATGTGTTTGATACTGTAGAACATAAAATAATATTTTTCAGAGTTGACCAATATTTTGATCTCACAGTTGACAATGTAAGAATGGTGCTCCAGACAATACAAAATGGCACAAGTGTATTTATAACCATTTCTATTTTTTTTGGGGGGGAGGGAGAAGTTGTCCTCATCACACACCAAAATTAATTTAACATCTGTGCTGAAATCCAAATCAACAATTCAAATAGTAGTTTTAAAAAAATCAAACATTTTAACTCTGCACAGTACAATTAAATTCTAATTTGATTCAGATGTGTTGGGTTTTAAAATACAGTATAGGGAAGCAGTGTAGAACTCAGTTTCCCTGTATGGTTGATTCTGATTATGTGGCATTTGTCAAACATTCATAAGCATTCCCCTTTGCCAAATGTCTGTGCTTTCTTTCCATCTTTGGCTATACAATGTGGGATCATGAACCTTGATCTTCTAGTTGATTGCATGATTATAAGAATAAATAAGATTTTTTGTTCCCAATTTTCTTTATTTTGGAGACAGTAAATTAAAATCAGATCCTATTAATCTATTAGATTTTCTAATGGTTGGTAACTAGGGTTAAGTTCTTTTTATTTGCTGTTAGAATTAATCTATATTGTGAATGTCTAACAGTATCTGACTGTTATCATAGTGCTTTGTCCTGTGTTGTGTGTTTTGTCAATTCTGTTCAGCTGGTTTAGGTTTTCCAAAACACAACCCTTTGTGTGCATGTATAGTCTAGTACTGATACCTAATACTAAATACAATAAGCCATTTCCTTTTTTTATATACCTCCTTTGTATATGAAAACCTGGAGCTCTGTAAGTGTTGTAGGTTTCTCTTTTAGTATCCACCATAGGTAATAAATAAGCATGTGATTATGAATTAGTAATAGAAACTATGATGAACAAGGTACTCTGGTGAAGACCCAAAGTCAGGAGTCATAGAGAAAAGGAGTGAATTGTTATGTCTGGTGGCTTCTCTAACCTGAATGTGTGAAATGAAAGAATAAATGTGTCCTGTACACAGACAGAAATGACCATGGATTTCCTCTGTTCAGACATCCAGCTGTGAGCTCATTATTTTGTACATTCATTCATCAAACTATGTGTTTATTTTTAATAACTTGTTTAGTTCTTTATATCATAATCCCTGCAGAAAGGTGGTTTAAGCCAAAATATTTTCAAAGGCTTCTGTTATAAAAATCATGTTGTAAATGTCATTCTGCCAGTATAAATGCAAAAAACAGCTAAATATTTGGACATATTTCATTTGTCAACACAGTCACGTTATATTGGGTTTTCTGTTAATGTTAATTCAGTTTTTATCTAATAGAAAATGCTCTTTTGCATACATATTTATAAGCTCACCAAATTATGCAGATTCTTCATTTAGATGTAAACACTTTTAAGAGAATGAATATGTTTACTTTCTGAGGAAGAGACAATGTGTTTGAGATTCAAGCAGCATATGATGTCCTTCTTAATACTGCTATCTTTTACTCCAACTTAACATGTGACTTCACTTCTGAATGCCTTCATTCTTTTTTTTTTTTGTGCCATATCAAGACACGGCACTGAGCTATTTCTTCTTTGGTCTTTAGAGGTGTGCTCTATTATCTGAGTGGTGTAGTTTCTGTAGTATTTTAGAAAGCATCATGTGAAATTGACACCTCCACCATCTTGTCCACCATCCTGTACTTGAACGCATGTACAGCTCATTCATACAACAGCTGTCCCTCATTTGTTTTTATAACACTTTTTTTAGTAGGAATAAATTTGGCAGGTGATAGAGTAAAATTTTCCAGAGCTGACTTCCAAAGTTGCATGTGTGTGTTTGTGTATTTGTGTGAGTTTGTATACATGCATATGTCCATGCGTGTGTCAGCATGTATGAGGTTTTCTCATGTTTGTATGTGCATGTAAGTGTGTATGTATGTGTATGTTTTCTGTGTGTGTGCCTGCATGCTTTGTGTGTGTGTGTGTGTGCACGTGTGTACACATATGTATGCATGTGTTTTAAAATGCTTTATTTGGAAACCTTGATATGTAAATTTGTTATGGTTGATGTTTTATTTTACTTTTTTTTGTTTTTTTTATTTAGTTCTTGTGTATTTGTGTTATAGCCTCACTCTTTAGCCAAGATTACCCCTAATTTCATGTTAACTTTCATATCTTACCCAACAAAGTGCTGGTGTTACAGATATAAGGTATGATGCCTAATGGTCCTCCTTGCCCTTGCAGTCATTTGGACTATCAAACATCAAGGTACTAAAATATTTTTAATAATTCTAACAGTAAGAGTAATGATTAAAATAAATACTGACTCAATGATTTAGAATATCTTTAATTTAGTTAGGAAATTTTAAGGATTTTCCCTTTCTCCAAATAAATAAATAAATAAATAAATAAATAAAATAAACAAACAAACATAAGTGGACTAATATTTTCCAAAAATATTTTAATTGAAATAGACCATTCCAGTTGCTAGTATATCTATCAAAATTCTATATAATAAGTAACCAAATTATGACTTTAATAGTAATATAGCAAATAAAATAATATATTCTACAGTTACTATGTTGTATAACATCCTGCTTAATATTATAGCAAATGTCACTCCGAAATTCAGGATATTTTCTGACCACTGAAATATGGGAAGAGAAAAATAGGTTAAGTGCCAGTTTAGTGCCACTGCCACAGGAATTGGCAAATTTAAAAAAATGTCACTCTTGATCTCTAGACAGAAGACTTTACATCTATAAAGCAAGTTTCTCTCAGAGATAGCCTTCCCATTTGCTTTGTCTATTTTATTTATATTCTTTATCTTGATACTCTATTAAAATACATGCATATTTTCATTGTATATTCATACACACAAACATCCAGCACATCATTTTGTGGCAGTTAGTCATAAATAGTGGATTTAATTTGAATCTTCTAGTTAATCTTTTTGGGTTCAAAATTTAGGTAATGATATTCTTGAAATCCCTACTTTTTTTGCACAAATACACAAATGGAAATAGGGAAAGTCACAAATTTGTCTCTACTTTATAATACACTGACCTAGGAACTCTAGCTCATATGGACAATTTTATTTTGGATTGTGTGATTTTTAAGATTTTCTTCAGAGTGTCCGCAGTATTTTGATACAGCTTGAGTTTGCATGAGAATATTCATAAATATAAGTATGTAGATCATCTATATCATACCACAAGCAAGTACAGCACAGACATCATATGCATTGTCTGTGAATTTGTATTGATTGGATGAGATGAGATTTCCCTGGCAGAAATAGAATCAGAAGCCTCTGTATATCACAGGGTGAGTTCACTTTTCTGTATACCTGGATACTTAGCTGCTTCCAAGTGAACTTGTTACACTTAGGGTTTGAAAATGTTACCTGTTTCAAATGTGGAATTACAACTTTTAGAATATTAACCCATATCCATTTGCTTGTTTGTAATTCTATTACTAGAATACTCCTCTCTTGTGGGAAGACATGGACATTCATGGAATACACACAATTACAGTTTCCAGAGCCATAGAAGCCCCATTCAGGAAGACATCGGCATCAACATATATTGGCAAAGCATTTTGCAGTTATTGAACATCAGAAAGCATTTCTTTGTTCAGAAGAAGTTAATTGCATCTCTTTTCTCTGAGTGACAAAGAGATATAAATGAAGGGTCACAGAGGTTTAAAAATACTGTTTGTGTGGAAAGGTCTGATTTAAAGAGTAAAGTCAATGTGATATTGAGGGAAATGTCAAAACCATAAACAGCTAATCCTCATCAGACCTAATATATTTCGCAGTTAATAGTTTAGGCAATCTCCCCCTTTATGATATTGTAGAAAAGGTTAGTTTCGTCTTTAGAATGTGTTTTATATTTTCCAGTTTCTGGAGCACTTAACACAGCACAACCAGTAGAAAGTTCTAAAGCACTCATGATTGAAACCAGTTGGTACAGTGCTAGAATAGCTGCAAGCAATATACATCAGGTTTATGCAGAAGTTGACAAACTAGTCTGTAGCTTCTGCCATTTCCTCGTGCGGGCAGAAAATGCTTAATCCCATTTGGTGTTAAGTCCCAATTAAAAAAAAAAACCCACAAGTTTAAAAATATATTAAAAGATTTTTCCAACTCCCACTCAGCCTCCATGTATTTTAAAACAAAATGTCTTTTTAACTAGACTCATGGGAGAATTTAAAGCCACATCTGCATTTTCTTGTGAGAGAGGACTCCCACTAACTGTTCTCTCAGGAGTCTGAGTGTGTTATGGAAGAATTCCAGACACAGAAATGATAGAGTAGTCGAGGCTTTCTCAGGACAGTATTATGGGTTAAGGCAAGGCAGCAACACTGAGGGAATTGTAGAAAATATATCATCCATTTTACACAGAGACTAAAGACAATAATAACAAAAATGAAATCATGTGCTGAGTAGGAGAAACTTTTAAATATTCATTGGCACTAAATATTTTACAAGTTTGCATGACCTGAAATTAGGGTGCCAGTAGTTACACTTGTTTCTTTCTTTTTTTTTTAACACACTTTCTTCAATATGAGTGCAATTTTCTAAAATATCCATAAATCCGGCAACATCTCATTCAAACAATGAGGACCTATAGTTCCAGGAAACAGGAGATTGAATTGATGAAGCAGAAACAAGAACAGAGATTCAGATATACTTTCTCTATCAGAGAACAACACAAGGATCTTCCTCACCACCCCAGTTCATATAAACAGGTCCTCCTGTGAATGACGGGTGCTCTTGTGAATGGTTACTGTGAGTGGCCTGACTTGCAGAAAAATAGCCATTCAAGTTTTGCTCTGCTTTGTAGAATTTAGCATACATGTTTCCATTCTGGGTTGATCTGCTCTGTTATTTCTGGTGCATTCAAGAGGTCAGTCCAAAACAATGGCCCCCTTTATTTTATATGTATGTACTATAAAACCTATTATAAAGTAAGACTGTATTATATCAGTGGTCATCTAAGAAAAATAGAATACAATGACATGAATCACGAAGAAAGAACCAAGATACTGTATAGGTGGTCAAAGGCAAGCATAATTAGAAAACGCTCAGGTATCAGAAGAAGAACAGCCTGACTCCACAGCAAATGGGAGGTGGAGATCAAGGAAGTTCAGAAGTTCACAGTTACCCTTGCCAGAGGGGCCAGGTTGGGTTTCAGGAGATTCTGTTTTAAATATCAAAATGATAGAAAAGAAAATTTAGGGAGATGAGAGAGCCAATGTGTCACACAATACACACCAGCAACACACAAAAAAGTGGAGAGCATCACAGAGTTTCACATGTTCATGTCATTATAGCCTTCTCACTTCTTTTGAAAATCTTTGTAAACTTTTTACTTAGCTGTACTTTTTCTATAGACGTGTGTGTTTGTGTGTGTGTGTGTGTGTGTGTGTGTGATATTTTAACATAATGTTTTGTGACTTTGACCTTATTTTATTTCTTCTTCTTTTCTCCCTATAGGGATACGATCTCACAAGATAGATCAGATGTCTTCTTTCAATCTCCATACATCAGTCTCTAGAGTACTGGGACTCCTGGCTTTTGCTCTCATTTTGCTATCAGGCCTTAGTTACACTACAGTTTTAAAATCACATTCTATTTGATCAGTTTGGGGAAATGAATAAGTAAAATAATTGCAGAATTCTAATGAAAAAAATTAAAATTTCATGAAAGCTAAGTTGGAATTTAAGTAGGAACCAGTAGCTGAAAATGTAAAGAAATTCTGAGTGTGGCAGTTAAAGTCAGTTAAAGAATTCACAGTGAGAATTTTTATCTGGGAACTCAATTTTATCCCTAAAGCTTTGCTTAAGAGTTTCCATGTTCTTTACGCTATGAGTTAATATTGCTTTCCCTAGCAGGCTCGATTCTGTTGAGCCTTGCCTTCAGCACTGTGAAATCAATACAGTAGGCACTTTGTTCTGTGCTCAACACCTGTAGTTTCTTGGTGTGTAATGGTTTGGGATTCTGCAGATGCTACTTAATCCAATAACCACACGGCAGCCTATTTTTTCAATATAACATTTTCCACAGCAGCAGGGAACATTAAGCCACTTCTGTGGGAAGTAGTACACTGTCTTTTGTTAGCCATAAGTGGCTGGAGGCCTTGGATAAGGTTAGATAAAATATTGCTGGTTTTTGTGGGTGCTATAGAAGATAATGACTTATGAATGCCTTGACATAGGGTGGGATTACTCTTCTCTCACTACTGGGGGGAACAGAGAATTTAATCAACTCATTGACTGTGTAGATACAGAGTTAGGAAAGGGTCTTGTGTGGGATGCGGATTGTTTATATGGAGAAATAAGGTTTTTCCATAGCCTTGCTTTGATATTTTTTAACCTTAGATTCATTTCTCTCAGTTTGAAGCTTAAGTTCCAAAATAGCAGGGTAAACTCTAGCTACAGTCTGTGCTGAGGGCAGAACTACCAAACTTCTAAGACTACAAGAGAGAGAAATGATGGTGTGATAGATAGGAAATTGTTTTTCAAGAAATGGTCTTGCAATGGATACTTAGAATGTGGGATCTCCATCTATGTAATTAATAATGGTGATGATATGTATGACCCATTTAAAGAGGACCAGGACATTAAAAACAAGGATACAGAACTGTTCGATTTTAGAAAGAGAGGTAGCTTATATCCTGCCTAAGGTTGTAGCAAGTGTGATTAATTAACTTCATCAAAGCTGTCAGAGAAGGCTTCTGACAAGAACTGCTGTTGAAATGTGGAAATATGGTTATAGTTCCATTTCAGATAACTTACTGCATAAAGTTTTAGTTTTAGTTTTTCCCTCACATAACACCCCCACCCTGATTTTTTCTCAGTAGAAATAGCTAGAACATTTTGAGAGTTCACAATGTCATTGTATATTTCTTTGCATTTGGAAACTTTACATCTTGCTTTTCAAAGATCTAAGGACGTTTAAAATGACATTGGCAATAACAAGGTTGAAAAAAAAACCTACTGCTTATAGATACATTCTCTGGGTAACCTCCCTTCAGGACTCAAAAATGTCCCCTGTTCTTATTTATTATTTTCAAAAGCAAACTCTGTAAAACCTTATAGGTTGTATCCCAAGAGTGTTCTGTTAAAATCACCAACTCGTCCATCATAAAGTTTTGTGTTTTAAGTCCGGCTCTTTCTACACACAATATTAAGAACCTTATAATTTCATTTTTCTTTTCTTTTTTTTTTCTCGAGACAGGGTTTCTCTGTGTAGCCCTGGCTGTCCTGGAACTTACCCTCTGTAGACCAGGCTGGCCTTGAACTCAGAAATCCACCTGCCTCTGCTTGCTGGAATTAAAAGCGTGTGCCACCACCGCCCAGCTTATAGTTTTCATTTTTCAATGACTTGGTAATAAGTAATGAGATAAGACTCCCTTTTCAGAGAATAAACTTGTTGGTGACTATTACGAGTACTACCTCCTTATAAAAATTTATGTAAAAGTTACCTCCGTCTCCAGTATTCCATCAGCTAGAGATGAAAGTGGGTTATATTCACAATCTTAATTATCTAACTTTACCAACATAACAAGAAGGTAGAGGTATTGCACAGGAACTTACTCATATATGATTATTCATAGCACAACAAATCTGGAGCCTGAGGAGACCATGTCTTAGTTCCAGAGATGTCCTGCTCTTTTAAACTTAATTGCATAACTACTGACCTTGACAATATTGCCAGTATTTCAAGAATGTACATACATGTTTGTAAGCTATCTTTATTATACATTATTTTAAAGATGTCCTACATGCTACGAGGAAGAACATAAAAAAATGAACAGTTCCTTTATGCCTTTGGCCTCCAATACAGAGCCTTTCCTACCATCAGCATCCTGCCTCAGGCAACACATTGACAATGGACCAGCACATCACACTCCCTTATAGTGCACAGCTAGCCTTAGAGTCACTCTTTGGCATTAAACAATGCATTTATTTTTAAATTATTAAATTATACCTGAATTCTTTTGTTTTATATAGAGCAATATTTCTGTCTAAATACTTGCACTCTTCAAAATCCTTTTCTTTCCCTAAAACCCTAATGATAATTGATCTTTACATATTCAGAGATTTGCTTTTCCATAGTTCATGATTATTAATATCATATAGCATTTTTCTTCTTTAGATGGCCTTATTTCAACTTTATGTTTTTTTCTGTGTTTTGTCTTGTCCTAATATCTTCTTTATCTTTAGTAGCAGAAAGTATCCACTAGTAGATTCTTAGTTACTTTTCTATTGTTTTGATAAAACACCATAGAAACTTATAAAAGAAAAAAATAATTGATGATGATTTGAATGAGAAAGGTCACCATAAGCTCATATATACATTTGAATATATGAACCTCATTTTGTGGAACTGTTTGGGAAGGGTGAGGAGTTTTGGGCTAGTTGTAGGAAGGATATTGTGGAAAAGAGAGGGCTTTGAGGTTTCAAAAGATTTGTTCCATTTTGACAGTATGTGTATGTATGTGTGTGTGTATGTGTGTGTGTGTGTGTGTGTGTGTGTGTGTGTGTGTGTCTGCGTGTCCTGTATTTCCAATCAAAATGTGAACTTTTAGCTGTAGTACCAGCTATTCAGGCTGTTGTCATGGATTCTAACTCTCTGACACTGTAAACCAATTATACTCTTTGTTTTATGTTTGTCTTAATCATGATGAATTTCAATAATTATGAAAAGTAACTGAGCCAGTTAGGCTTATAAAGTGTTTGAGTCCATGATGTCTGCAGGAACATTTGAGAGCTTACATCTCAAACCACAAGCAGGAGGCAGACAGTGTGGTAGGTTTGACAGGAGATATTTTAAAGCCTCAAAACCAACCTTCCTGACATATCTCCTCCAAAAATATCATATTTTTAACCCTTCCTAAACAGTTCCATCTACTGGGGTTCAAGTACTCAAATATATGAATCTATGGTGGCAATTCTCATTCAAAATACCACACTAAATAGCCCAAATTCATTTATCCATTTACAAATAACAGCTTTTGTGTTTGGACAATTTTGAATATAAAATACTTATATTAAGGTGGTTTTTATGCATACATGCATTTTAAACTATCAAATAGAATAATTGGTGGAATGGATGCTGAGAGTGTGCAGTTTTGAAGGAAAATGGGAAACTGTGCCCCAGAATGGCTGAATATTTTTGTATTCCCATGATTTATGCATGAGAGTTTCAGTATCTTGTCATATTTGTGCATTGTCATGTTTATATTTTAGCCACTCTAGTAGGCATGCAATTTTATGTCATTAGTGTTTCAATTTTCAATTCCACGTTGACAAATAATATGAAGTATTTTTCATATGCTGTTTACTATCTGTGTATCTTTTTTTTTGGTATGTCTGTCCATGTCTTTCCACAAGTTTTAATCAGTTGATTCTTCTCATTTAATGTTGAATTGTGGATTTACTTCATATAATTTTAGTTGTTTCAATATTTCTTTAATTTTTTTTACCATTTGTGTCCTTTTATTTCTCTTAAAATTATCATTCAAAACCAGTTTTAAATTTTAAGTCCTGTTGAAAAACTACAGCTTTCATGGATTACATATTTTATGTTGTAACTGTAAAGTTATCTCCAAATCCAAGTCCAGTTTTTCCCTTATCTTTTAGAATTTTTGAATGTTTTAGTTTTTGATTTATGATGTCCCATGACTTTTATATAGAATCATACTTTGAGTTAATCTGCCTGTCTAGTTTCTAAATAGGCAGACATCTGCTCCAGAGGTGATCTTGAGAGTTTTGGCATAGACATATGATTAAATATTACATGTAAAATGAAAACAGTATAAGAATAAGTTAATTTTTTTTATGCCTCTCAAAATATGCCACTGAAATTCTTACCTGTCGTGCACTATACAAGCATCATAAAGGTAGTTTTCTATTTTTATGGGATGATTATGGCTTCCTCAAATGCTGGAAATGCAACATTTTTTCTCTTACTTAAGTGAGGATGGATATATGACTCAACAATTATTTTATTTGATTGTACCCAACAGTTGAAATGCCTTAATATTTTATATAACATTAATTCTATCACTTATAGTACTATTCCAGGTTTGAATAATTACATTTATCTTTGAAAAATCATATTGGGCTCATCAATTGAGCAAATGCTATGAATTTAAATGTCAAAAAGTAAACCAGTAAAAACTATTTTAATTTAAATCTATGTAAATGAGTTTAATTAGAATACATTGTCTAAATAAGGTAGTAAATATCACTTTCTTCTCTCTTAATGAACTACTTTTGTGAAGATAATTTCTTCACAATGAACATCAAAGTTTAGCTCCGAAGGTATTACTGATACTTAAATTGCAGATTTGGTAATGTGTTGTAAAATAGATGTTAGATGGTGATAGGAAGATAAGTAGAAAGAAGAGAGATGAATAGGTATGTAGGTAGGTAGGTAGATAGATAGATAGATAGATAGATAGATAGATAGATAGATAGATAGATTGATGGATGGATAGAAGTTATAATCATAAGAGCATATTTGCAAGAAAATTAATGTTATTCCATTTATAAAAATAAAGGCTCTGCTTTTCCGTTGTGGTGGAAATCCTCAGGGCAGGACACTCACTCACCTCCATCTGCATCACCAAGAATATACGTGTGTGTGTGTGTGTGTGTGTGTGTGTGTGTGTGTGTGTGTGTGTGTTTGTGAGAGAGAGAGAGAGAGAGAGAGAGAGAGAGAGAGAGTGTTTGCCTTTTTCTTAAATATTTTGCTGTGAGAATTTAAATACTGTTTGAATAACTGGTGGATATAGAGAGCAATTTTGATGCTATGATAATTCCTTTAAGTCTTTGTATGTACTCTGTATGGCTGTGACTTTTCTATCTACTAGAGTCCTAAAATTTTTATAGTGCCATACCACTTCAGAAAAAAACACATGCAATTTATGTTGCTTAATCTATTAACATGCAGCAATCTTAGTAAAACTGGGTACATTTAGTCTAGATATTATTTTAATATAAATAAAGGTTATGGTGTTTTATCACATTAGAAAAGCAAACTTAGGCATCAACTATAACATTTATTTGAACATGTTTGTGATAATGGCACTGCTTCATGCAATTAATAACTTATTGAAACGTGATGAATAAATTTCATTAATTAAAAATTTATTGGAGGGCTGGAGAGATGGCTCAGCGGTTAAGAGCACTGACTGCTCTTCCGAAGGTCAAGAGTTCAAATCCCAGCAACCACATGGTGGCTCACAACCATCCTTAATGAGATCTGACGCCCTCTTCTGGAGTGTCTGAAGAAAGTTACAGTGTACTTACATATAATAAATAAATAAATAAATAAATAAATCTTTAAAAAATAAGAAAGTTAGGGTTATAAAAAAATTATTGGAGTATGATCAATTTTTTTCTGAAAAAAATAAGTGACTGTAACATTACTAGAAAGTTTAAGGTATATCTTCTAAGATATTTGGTAGGCTATGCTTAGATATAAAAAACACTTCCTTCCCAACTACTTTTGAATTGTCTTAGCCAGCACCAGGTGAATTTTCTATAGCCTTCAAGGACACAATGATGTCACAGTCAACTGTACATATTGTGCTAATAATCAGCATCATTGAACCTGAAACTCTGCCATCTTCCTTTTGTATAGTTGACCTTGCTCTTACAAAGGTGACAGGAGTGGGGAGGAATGTAGCAAAGCATCCAAAATTTAGAATAGTTCATAGCTCAGCAGCTCATGTAGACATTAAGGTCAGACCGGATGCCAAATAACCTGGCAGACTTGGAATGAGTAGCAGGAGATCTACACTGCAAGTTCACAATGCCACTGTATCGGCTGAGAAGCAGGTAGCTAGTAACAATCTGTTTTAATTATTTGGCTGATATTAGGAATGAGAAAGGACTCTTACATTTTGCCTCTCAACACATTGTAAGGATATATGATGTGTCAATAAAAATGGATTATTCTAGAGTCCTGGAATAGTTAATGCAACCACTTCTAATATGAGTCACTTTACTGATGTGTTAGCAAGAAGCTCAGGTCCAGAGGGCAGGGTCTAAGCAGAGCTATTGAAAGATGTTCACTAGATTCCTGTACTGCCTGCTGATGTGTGAGTTCTAACAGGGAAGTTAAGTTCAGTAATTGACATAAAAGTCACATAAGTCAAAAAGAATCCGTTTCATCTTTATTCAAATTTAAAGCTGTACTATTAAAGAATCTATAAAGATAAAAGTTAAATGGATGCTATGCTGTCTAGAGTTGAGTAATTTAAATATATAATATGGAAAATTTGAATTCATGATTTTTTTTCTCCATTTGTAATAAGTACTGGTGTCTAGTTCCATGAAATGAGAGTAAAGAATCATATTAAGTTAATTTGTTCTAAGATATATATATATATATACAAACATATGCATATATATATATATTCACACACACACACACACACACACACACACACACACACACACACAGTCTTTTTCCGAGATTGGCCTCTCTGTGTAACAGCAGACCTGGCTGTCCTGGAACTCACTATACAGATCACGCACACCCAGAACTCAGAAATCCACTCGTCCCTGCTTTCTAAACGCTGGAATTAATGTCATGTGCTACCACTGACCATCTCTAAGCTACCTTCCTTATTCTCATTCCTCTAAATATGTCTTCATTCTTTGTGCTCCACATCAAACCAATTAATTTAATGCAATTATGAGAAAGCCCTTTTCAATGTTTGTTTTCCATCAGTAAAACATTAGACTAAACACAATATTTAAATTTACTAAAAAAATTTTTAGTATAATAATGTTAGCTTTTTTTAAATACAAATCCTGATGTGATGTAAAAAAAAAATCACTGTACAGTGGTCTGAGTGTTTTGTTCTCTGGGGGAGGACATGGCATTAGAATTGAACAAATGAGAAATACACCATTTTTATTAAAAGGTCAAAGAAATTCTTTCTGACTTTTTGGAGGAAAGTTCAGTTTGGGAATTTGCCAGTGTCTTGAAACTCTTCCAGGTAACCTGAATGGTAGCCGCCCTTTACAAGTTAGGGCTGGAGCCAAGATGTCAACTGAGAAGGAATCTTCATTTAAAATGAAATGAGTGATAAAACCACGTGTAGGAAAGGAGAAGCTCTGGCCAATAAATATCTCACACGTTGACTATATTAATTGTTGAGTGTACTTGCATTTTGTGAATTTCATTTTACCTTAAATGATTACAGTACAAAATACCACAAAGCTGTATTTATTTATTCAGCATAATTAATTACAAAAAGTCAGATAGTTTGTCTTAATTCACTAAGAAAACCCCTTTGGGAAAGTAGTACACATCATTTTCCTTCTTGTGTCTACTTTGTCAAGAATGAACTTCTAGGGAGAAATACCTTTCTGACTCTCTGTCTGTCTGTCTGTTTGTCTGTCTGCCTGTCTGCCTGTCTGTCTGCCTGTATCTCTGTCTTTTGCTTGGATTTAGATATTTTTCATTATGTTGGGAAGTTAAAATTGAGAGATTCCAGCCTGTCATGCCTATTTCAATTAGGTTGTTTGAACAATGATATGTGTAAGAATGGATTGCAGGGAAGAAAGATACATTCCAGAAATTACCAATTTGTCCCTCTTTGTTGCAGACATTGTATGAATAAATAGCACATACTGACCTCTATACAAATTCGTTAGCAGCAGGAAATAGCATGAAATATGGTAGGGAATTTATCATCAACCTTCACCATAATAAAAGAGAAACTATAAGGCTGATGGATCTTTCTTTCCAACTTACAGTACCAACAGAGCTCATGTGTATTAAAGTTTTGTACAAAAAAAAATGACAAAATATTATATATTAAAAGAAATCAATTATTTTTCCTGACATGATAGCATCTGGCAAATATAACAATGACTGTTCATGCTAAAGCAGCCCTAAACCTGCAGTAGCTATTCATTCTATCCATCTGGATGCTTCCCCCAAGCCAATCTAAACCCGCAGTAGCTATTCAGTCTATACATCTGGATGCTTCCACAGAGCCAATCTGGCACTAAAGGCAGTGAGGATTGCTGGGGAGCCATTGCTCTTCAGTCTACCTTGGAAGGTGAAATTCTCTGAGTTCCAGTATTTGTGAAGGTTCTGAACATCAAAGGTAGCTAAAGGATTTATTCTCAGCATACGCTTAAGTGAAACCAAGCAGACACATTATGAAAATTAACTGGTCTCCTGATAAATGTTACTGCTTTGGGAGATAATATGAAGAAGCAATGGGTATAAGGCGATCACATGTCAGCGTTTTTGGTTTGGTGGCTATATTGTGGAGGCATGTTTTTGTTTTCCAGGGAAGAAGGTAGTAATTTTGGCTGCTTTAAAAACAAATAAATAAAGTAAATAATTGAATAACAAATGAATAAGTGATAGGAGAAAGGTAGAGGGGTTGGAACTTGACTGAGGGACCCAAGCATGTTCTCAGGTTTTCTTTTGGTTTAACAACTCGGCTGGTCTACGTAGGCAACTAAAGTAAACATACAAGCCAAAAATCTCAAAAGAAGCGGTGGACAAGTGACCATAGTGCAGTGGAGGAAGTCTGGCAAGGCTGGTCGAGGTGGTCCTTTTCAGTGACCTGCTCTCATAGGAATGCGGAGATGACAGTGACACTGGTAAACTGACTTCTGCCGGCAGTTTGCTGTAGCACCGCACTAAGGGTACAATATTCAAAAGCTGTGGAGCAGGGACGCGGGGCCCGAGGACACTTGTAACTAAAGGGAAAGCCTTGGCGTTGAGTTGTGTATTGTGATTTTACTCATGCAGGCAAAACCGGTTAGGAGCGAAGCCTACTGATCCTAGGCTTTTTCATCCAGTGGTTTGATCAAATATATGCTTCCACACCTGTTTGTACTAGTGAGTCCCTTCATTTGGAGAGGTGTGAGGTGTTCTGTAGCCACCTGGAGTCCCATGAGCTCTGTTCAACCTGTTTGAGGCAGGTTATAGCCCTTGAATTTAGACAGGATAATTGGGAATTAATTGGGATTCATCTCCTTAGAGCCTGGACTTATAATAAAGATAGCATGGATGTGGCCCAATTACATCAGCCACATCCCAGAGAAGGAAAGGTTGTGATTAATCCGTTTCTGCTAACATTGCAGAAACAATCCTTGAGGAGATTCAAGGTATCTATCCTTTTAACCTGTTAAAATATTCCCTGTGCTTGCCTTGGGCACAATGGCTGTTATGATTTTGTTCTTTCTTATTACCCTTCCATTTGGTGTTCAGCATTGTCACAAACTGTCCCTATACTGAGCCTGAAGATCTGTCATGAAGAAATAAGAAAGAGATGTGTCCTCAGCATGAAGCCCTGAGTGGGTCATGGACCATATAACCCCAAACCCATGGGGAAATGAGTAAACTTTTAACCTCGGTGGAGCTGTGAGGGATGACAAAGCCAAAATCTTGTACTGATATTAATGGTGGGTACAGAAAATTTCCAACAGAGTTCCCCATCCCTAAATATACATTCTGAAGATCTTCCTCTACAGAGAGTGCTTCTACTGCAATTAGCTAAACTGGCCCTGGTATTCAGCTGTATACCAGAAGCCCTGCCTCTCTTTATCTCAATATAATAACCCACCTTCTTTGTTTTTATTTTTTTATTGAAAAAGGAAGTACAAAGATATTATGATAAAATTAAAGATTTACATGGCAAATGTTTCTGACAAAATTGAAGAAACATATAAAAAAAACATTAAGATTGACAATTTTCATGGAAAATTAGAGTAAATTGGTAGACATAAAAAACATTGCTAAGTTAATTGAGAAGTGAAGTAGAAACATTTTATGATAGAATTGAAGATTTACATGAGAAATATTTCTAATAAAATTGTAGAAAAATATAAAATAACATTAACATTGAAGATCATCATGGAAAGTTACAGATAAAAAGGTAGGCATAAAAATATTTCTAAGTTGATTGGAAGTGGAATTAAAAACGTTTTCTGATAAAATTGAAGATCTACAAGGAAAATGTTTCTGATAAAATTCAACAAATATATAGAAAAACATTAAAATTGACTATTTCATGGAAAATTATACAGAAAAATTGGTAGGAATAAAAATATTCCTGTTTATTGAAAGTAGACTTATAAACAATTTCTGATAAAATTGAAGATCTACAAGGAAAATATTTCTGATAAAATTGAAAAAATATATAGAAAAACATTAAAATTAAAGATTATCATGGAAACTTAAATGAATAAAATGGTAAGCATAAAAATATTTCTAAGTTGATTGAAAGTTGTATGCAATAACCTGACGTCTGATAACCCCATCCACTTGACACATGTATGTTATTTTTTCATTTCTTTTATGCCCCTAGTCAGGCCCAAGTCAGGATCATTACAAAGGACCCAATGATAAAATATGCCTGTATTATTAAGAAATATAAATATTCCCACATATATAATATTTTATACAATAAATTTATATTTTAAACCTGTGAAATGTAGTTTTAATAAATGACTAGTGTAAATTAAAGTTGACCTTGAAAAGGGGAATATGTCAATCTACATCAATGAATGCCACACCCTGTACTGATGCCTAATAGCTGGAGCTTTCCTAGTTTATCTACACAGGGAAATGGTGCTAGTGAAGGCCATTTCATTATTATTTACATTTTCTATTATACCAAATATTTCATATGAAATCTATACAATTTTATGTCACCTTTTAAAGCAATAAAGCTTTTTAGGTGGCAGTTTGACTAAATTAGTTAAAAGTAAGGACAGATACTACTTTACATGGACACATTCTGTCATGGTGGCTTGAAGATTTACACTGGTAAAGCTGCTCCAACTATTACCAAGTCTCATTCCAGGAACAAATTTCTAAGAGCTTACTTGAGAACCGATCTCACATATGGTCTTAATTCTGCATCTTTTTTATTTTCTGTTCTCTTTTATTGATCTCCCTACTAAAATTTCTATTGTAAGCTTAAATTCAGCTTCTTGTTTCACACAGGATCCATTATAAACACAATTTACTCACTGTAGCAAAAACCATTTTCATTTGGAGATAAACAATGTATTTTTATAACTTAAAGAATTATGATAAATATTAATTTTTGTAAGTTAATTGATAATTTATGTACACAACCATTGAGTCAAAATTTAAGAATTTCTGAGATACAGCCTGGTTTTGATCATTCTGTCTACATGTATTAAATATTTTCAAACATTTAAATATTTTCAAACATCACAGAGTCATGCCAACATACTCTACTGGTGGGAAGGTATATAAGTTATAAGCATAGTAATCTGATCATATTATAGCCTCAAGGCAGAATTTCTTTTTTAATGTCTTTCTGTTCTCTCATATTTATTAAAAGTTGCAAGAAGACAGTTTATAGCATCCACATTTTACTAGAAAATAGCCTGATCTTGTCACTGATGAGTTTATTCACTCCGACTATAGAAATAAGTTACACATGTTCTCGGCCACCTGAAGCTTCATTGCTTAAAAAGACTACTTAAAATTATATAGATTTCATATGAAAATTTAGTATAATAGGAAAAGTAAATAATAATGAAATTGTCTTTATAAAAGGATGATCTTTTCCTCCAGGCTCCCGGAATTGTTCATTTACATCACTGACCTTAAATGATGTATTTTGAATGTACACTTTTCTAAATGTAGGATCTTTGAGTAATTCTAGGCTATTCTTATGTTTCTTAAAAGCTTTCATTTCTCTCAGCATTACTGAATCCCACACTACTGCCATATTTTTGAAATATCTTTTTGAAATATTCTTCTCCTCTGTTTGGAGACAATTATCTAGGACTGCTATAGCGAAGCACCACAAGCTGAACAACATAAAACAACAGATTTGTGTTTATTTAGAGTTTGGATACTGGAAGTCTGAATTCAGGTGATAAGCCAATGCTACCATGCCTGTCTCCTAGCTTTTGTTCAAAGTAATCAGTGTTCAAGGTTTCTTTGTTTGTAGAAATTGGAAGCCTTACTCCAATTTCTGCCTGACTCCATGTGGCAAGTTATCTGTGTATATTTATACTGTTTCCTTTGTGTATGCTTGGTTTTGTTTTTTTTTGTTGTTGTTGTTCATTAGAAAAGAGAGAAATAAAGGGCTGACATTTACTAACTTCATGTTATATGATTATATGATCAATGACCATATTTCACAGTAGGGTTCCACATGAAAGTACCATGATTAGGGTTTCAGCACAAAAATTTTAGGTGAACACATATTAAACAGACACTCTGGTGGCTCAATAAATTAGTGTATTAGATGACATACACACACAAACACACATAGAACCTTTCTTATAATCTGTTTTTGTTTTGTTTTGTTTTGTTTTTTGACCAGAAATAGTATTATCGATTTCCCAAAGTATGTTATTGAGATATTGATCTGATAAGACACACTTTACAAGAAATATATCATATAATTTAAATATAATCATGCTTTACAATATAGAAGGCCCAACACGAACTACAGCAATTCCTAAATTCTAAATCTGGCCAACATACTTTTCAAAGCTATTTGAAATATCTTGAATCCCTTGCCTATAATACTAGCAATTTGACATACAAACAGAAGGGTCAGAACTTTAAGAACAGCCTCAAGCACATAGTGAGCTTGAAGCTGGCCTGAGGAAAGGGAGCCCATAAAATGTATATTTAAAAAACATGAACTTTTTAAAAAAAAGATGACTAAAATACAAAGCAGTTACTCTTATGTAATTTTTATTGAGGGTTGATATTCTTTACCATTCTCCAGAAACACCAGAGCTGTAGAAAAGAATTATTAAAATCTCCTTAAGTCCTAGATTAACAATTAAAAATTAATAAGTAACCAATAAAATTTGAGAATACATGTACAGGTGTGAAAGCATAGGCTCATTAGGAGCTAGTACAGGATTATTACAGTATTTTTTTTCCTTCTTTCACACAATAACACAAGTTTCAGGTCAGTTCCAGGTCACTTTTCAGATGTCTTAGTAGGACAGACTACTTCAGTAGCTATGAATGCAGGATCTTCAAGAGCATATGAGCACCCCTGCAAGCAAACTGGGCTTGCTGGGGAGGAAAGAAGGTAAATAGATGTGGAGAGATGGGACAAAACTCATAAATATAACTGGAAATTATGACAGAAGTAGTCAAACAGAAGGCAGTAGGATTCCTTTATGCTAAAATCCTTGATGTTAGTGCGAAAGGTGCCCACCAATTCTCCAACTGATTTCTGGGAACTGAGTACCAGACTGGAACTTCACTGGTTTGTTTCTAAGCACTGCACTAATGTTCCCATTTTTCACTGCCTAACTGAAAATACCATCTACCCATCACTATTAAAAAGACTGAGATAAATCAAGTTATAAGAAAAAACTGGCTTATTTTTGGCTCACTGTTTTGGAGTGTCCAGTTCCTAATAGATGGATTGCCCCTGCTGATTTGGGGCCTGTAGTGAAGTACCAAGGCATAGCTAATTTACCCAATTTCTTAACTTAGGCTAGAGAATTAAACATAATAATGATAATAATGAAATAAATATAAGTTGAAAGAGAGGCTCTATCCTTAAGGCTACTCTCTAGTAACTGAAGATTGGATTCCACCTTTCAAAAATGATGGTCCCTATTAACAGGTCTACCTTGAGACTCAAGACATTACATGGGGTATGTAGTAAAGTAGACCAATTAAAATGATAACACTTGACACAAAATAACCTTTTAAAAAATAGAGACCTCACATATTCTGGAAAATCGTTGGAAAGTCAGGCAAAAAGATGTTCCAATGTGAGGGCCTCTGAATCAAAAATTTCCCAGTCTTGTATTTAAATCTTCTGTAAGGTAGGTCAGAAACCATAAGCCATCTCCTCCACAGCAGCCCATAAAAATATTACTCTATTTCGTTCATCCTTCCTGTAACCACAGACCATAAAGAAATGGTGAGTATCATTCCACTAAGTCTGGCACTTTGCATAACAATGTTATACTTGAAAGAGCAATAGGAACTGGGAGAGAGCATCCTTGGTAGTTTCCCCTGCCATATCTGGTTGCATCACCTTTAAGCTTCTTTTTTTTTATTTTTTTATTTATTTTATTTTATTTCTTTTAATTTACATTCCAAATCATTTCCCCTTTCCCGTTTCCTCCCTCCCCGAAAGTCCCATAAGCCCCCTTCCCTCCCTCTTTTCTCCATTCAACCCCCTCTCGTTTCTCTGTCCTGGCGTTCCCCTACATCCAGTCTTAGTGAGGTAACCCAATCACAAAAGAACACACATGGTATGCAGTCACTGATAAGGGGATATTGACCCAGAATCTCGGAATACCCTAGACACAATCCGCATATCAATAGATTTCTAAGAAGATGGAAGGAGAGACCCCTGGACCTTTAAGCTTCTTATCTAGCTATTTTCACTCAGGGAGGTTTTTCACAGAGCAAAGTTTTCCCTCTGGTTTTGTTCTTCAGTGTTAATGCTCACGACACGTTAAGCTATCATCAAATAATTTGTTAGGTGTTTCCCTCATTAATCTTTCTTTTAAGTAGCGGTGTGTCTGCCATGACCTGTTATAATCATACCCTGTCCCAACTATACTGCCAGTCACTGGTGTCTTTGAGTGTGTTCCTCTAGCCATCCAGGAATCCACAGCATCACTGCAGCTGTAATAATTCCTGCTAATTGCTTAGAAATATAATTGTTGTGATTTTATTTTTCAACTTCCATTAGTAGTATCTGTTATTTACAGACCTCTGTCTTCACCTTGTCTTCTGCTGACCATTTCATCCTATAAGGTTGACTTTAAAAACATAAAAAAAAAGTGTCCAGTGATCATAGAAATAATGGTCTCTATATGTGAAATTATTTTGAAGGCATCACCAGGTGAATGAACATGTGAGCTTTTCCCTAGCACACTTTATAAAAGCACCTAGTTTCTTGGACAGGTTAGGGACATGGACCCTGCAAGTCTATGTCACATGAAGATTCTGCAATGGATGACTAATGCTGAAGAAGTGATGTAATGAAACCCTATTTGGGAGATAATGGTAATTCTATTTGTATCTAAATCTATATTGCTATTTAAGCAGGTAGGTAAAGTAACAGCTAATTGTCCCTCCATTGTATTCTGTACTTTGTTCATCCACTTCACTGGATAACCTAAGGCAGAAACTATATTGTGAGAAGAGAAACCCTTAACAGGTCTGATAATTACCCAGAAGCTCACCACTTTTACCAGTATCTGAAGAAAATTGCATTAAATCAGGCCGCTCCTGTTTCCCCAAATAAAATAAGACTATACACAAGAGACTTATCAGAGCTTATCATTCTGAGGCCATTAATTAAGCAAATTCAACTCTGGGTGGAATATTTCCCAGAAAGCTTTCTTGGATTGACATTTATTCTATGTTAAGCACTCTGCCTGGCATGGCTCTGCACCACATCTAGAGGCCATTTAAACAATATTAAGATAACAGCATTAATTCACTGTTCTTCCCTTAATCACATGGAAGAAGATCAGCTTGTTATAATGATCTCTCCTTGCCTGCAGCTCAACTCTTAGTGCTGTGCTCATGTAAACCCTTCTTCTTTTGTACTGGCTGTACAGTAATGGTATTTAAACCTCAGTGCTTGCCTAGGGTTTCAACCTTGGAAGGTAGTCTTTTCACTTTCACAGTTCCTGTCTTTCAAAATACATGAGGAGGATGACACAGCATTCCCCTCCTAGCTTTAATCAAAAGCATATATATTTAGGTTATTTTTTTAGGTAATTATCATTAGAAGTAAAACTTAAACTCTGGTAGTGAGGAGATGTACTTTTGCCTTATCTGAAAATTAAGTATATGAAGTTGAGAAGCCAGAAAGTTTATTTAATATTACATTTATTTTTGAATTAGTCTTGCATGTCCAATATAGAATCTGTATTGACTCACTTCCTGGCAGATCATGGATTAAAGATTTCAGCCATTATTTTATGTGGTCTATAAATTTCTCCAGCTGAGAGACTAAGGCCAGTAAATGCTTAACTGTACAATCACTTATGATTTTTTTAAAACTAACTTTCTGCTTCTCCCGAGCCTTGCCAGCCTTGTGAAAGGTGTATTCTGTAATATGATACTACTGCTAGTCTTCCTGGTAACTCAATTGTAATTATATCTAAAGAAGGCACATAGAATCAGCATGTTCTCAAGCTCAGTGCTGATTGTTTTTCCCTCGGAATCATCTGTATTGTTTGTTCTGGATATTTGGTGCCTGACTACAAAGCCCCAAGCATCATTTAGAGTCAGGGGAAAAAATGATATACAAGGCAGAAATGACCCCTGCCTTCCTGTAAAACAGTAATGAGAAGTCGGAAGAAACCAAGAACCAACTGCTTACAAGAATTTTTCTCTAGAGGGTTTGACAGGGTTCAAGAGGGCAAAGGGACACTTACCAGACCGATTGATGATTCACCAATAAAGGAAAAGGTAAGCAAGATTGAAGAGGCACACAGAGGTCAAGGAGAATCTTGTGACTATCATGGCTAGACCTCAGATAGCAAAGCAGACTGATGGTGAAACAGGACTTTAGAGCGCAGCGAACCAAGGGAATTATGTGCTCCTTTCCATTGATGATGCCAAAGCTTTGCTATACCTAATGCTATTTATATCAACTAGTCTAGAATAGGCTAAATACATAATACTTACATCTCTGAAATAACACCATTTGACTTATCTGCCAAATCAGTTTTGTTCCCTAATGTATGTAAAAGAGATTAACTTATACCAAAGAGATTCATTTAGTTGTTTAAAATACCTAACCGCTATGACACAGGACATGAGTTTGCTACTTTGTACAAAATATATGTTAATAGGAATTATTATTTAACATTTTATTCCTGTATTAATATATTAAGATCAGATTCTCAAAAAAGAAACTTAAACTTAAGAACTCATATTTAGAAGAAAAAAAATGTTGTATGTCTTGTTCAAGAGAAAGGCAAAGCTGTTTGGGGGCTACTACCTAAGGGAGAACAGAGTTTCAGTGAGGTGCTCCTTGATTTAGTATCAGTAGGTTTACATAAATGGGCTGGTTTGTAAGGCACATGAATCAGTTTTTATAAAGCAGGAGAGCTAAATGTCAAATAGAACAACAACAAAAAAAATGTAATCATTATTTAATTGACCAAAACAAAAGTGTTATTTTATATGTTGCTTTTAATTTTTTTATTACATTTAGTTAAGCTTGTTCTTCTGGTTAACTGGAGCTATATATTAGTATGAAATTCTAACAACATTTGCAAGAAGGGTACTCTTTGCCAGCAGGTAGAAGTTGCTGTATATTGCTTCTTGAAATGGATTTGTGTTTCTAAAGCTCACTCAAAGATTTCCCTTAGAGATTGATCCACAGTTTCTTTTTTGGATTTGTAGTAGAACCACTTTGTAATATTCTCCTCTGAGATTTGTCCATGCAAATCAAGCCAGGTATCTGAATTTGGAAGGATTTATATCAGAAATCTTGTCAGATGACATATCCGTGTCTTTGATTAATTGATTTGTTACTGATTTTGTCCAGTGATGAAGTAAAATTTAATTGGTTAAAACATAGATTATATCTTAAAGCATGTTACATATCTATATGCTACTCTTGAGTGTCTTTTATAAATTATGTAATTTTTAGCTTATAAAAATATGGTTTCCTTATGGCACATGCCAAATTTTGTTTTTATGCTTCTCCCCTCCTATCTCACAGATATTTCTCCTCTTTCGCTTGTATTGACAAGAGTTTTATTGGGGGAGTAATAGTTTTACCTAGAAAAAAGAAAGAAAAATAAATTGAAGATACATTCCTTTAGTAGTTTACAGAAATAAAAACACGATTGACAAATTATGAAACAAATTCAACATAAACTGACTTATTTTCATAGTGTTAAAAAAGTAATCAGCAACACTTTCTACAAGATGTGCTCTCCTGTTAGTGTGGGAAAGGGCTTCTCTCAAGCATTGCAAGTGCAGCAAAATCAACTAACCAGTCTATAAAAATTCAAATGAATAGAGCAAATTTCCAGTAAGGTCTGCTGTAAGCTTTATTATTTATTCCTTGTATGCTAACAAAAAAACCCTTTTGTAGCAACACACACACATATGAATATGTATATATACACACACATGTTATGCATATAATATATGATATAGTAAATATCATAGATATAATAAATTAGTCATGTTTTTCTTCTGTCCCATAGACCTCATGTTAATCATTTCCTATCACACCATTGGAGGAGAGCTTAAATATACCAGGCTTTGTCTGAGACATCCTATACTGAACAGTTTTTGTTGGCAACTTCACATATTTAGTGTTTAATTAAATATAGTTAGAAAAAATATCATGTGACTCAAACAAGACTATCGTTTCTACACTAGCCGTCTGTGCAGAACTGAGAGGATTCAGAAGTAAATTTTAGCATGGGATTTCATGGTGCTTCTCGTATGGTCTGATACTCGTATGTGTGTCTTTTGGAGAAAACATGCCTTCTCTAGAGTTTGAATTCTTTTCTGGAAAAACTTTGCTGAACACGGCATAGAAAGGCAACATTAAGGTATCTCTATCTCATTATTGACAATGAATTTCTTTTTCTTTTTATCATCAAAACTGATTGCTAGCACAGTAAAGGAAAGAGGAATTTCTTAAGGTATTTCATCTAACTTCTGGTTAATCCAGGTGTAGGTGGGCAGCAATAGGATGAGGAGCAATTACTACAGAATATATGAATTCATGCCCAGAAGCGATATATGGCATTCTTCCCATTTCTTTAACTGTCATTCATGTTTACTGGAGCCTATGCTGGTCCTACATCAACTTCAGACAGTTTACGTCACTGTTCTTGACTCTGACTTACTGGTATTAGCGACACCAAAAGACAAAGGGTGATTTTGTTTGTTTCCTTTTGTTTTGCTTTTCATCTAGGCAAAATTCATACCATGAAACAATGTTTTCATGTAAGCAATAGGTATGGTATTTATGAACATTGCTCAATCCTCATTAAATTCTATAACGATAGGGACCACATCAGGCTTTTGGCTTAATAACTAACACCTAGTTAACATTGTGTTTATCAGGGTAGTATGAGATTCTGAGTTCAGATCTTTGTCATCTGTTGGGTGGTGGGTTCCGCGTTCCTTCTGCCACAGGGCACAGCCACTTGGGGAGGCAGGACTCAGGGAATTTGACAGCACATTAATATACATAAATATTCTCTGTATAGTACAGTAGAGGTGCTACAACAAAATACTGGGGCATAGTGTCTAAAAGAACAGAATGGATCATATCAGTCCTAAAAACCTGAAGTTCAAGTTAATTATGTCAAGATTGTTTTTCCTGAGTCCCTTTTCCTAAGTATCATAGCCTGCTTGCTGTGCCTTTCTTATTACAAAAGTCACAGTATCATGGGCTATGACTCACTCTCATAACTGCCTTTAACTTTACTTTTTACTTTAAAGGGTTTCTTCTTTCACAACATTAAACTCTGAAGTACTGTATTCTGGTATGTCAACATATGAACTGGGGAGGCATAACTTAGCATGTACCACCCCTGGTCTATATTCTATGCTTAGTTCATACATCATTCACATGAAACTCATAAATATTGTTATATTTTGAATGTTTTTATTTTAAAAATATGTTATAAAAGCTATGCTAACACATGCATATACTCTGTATAGTATTTATATGTATGTATTGAAATATGCTATATATATATTATGTGTAGTGTTTTAAATATTATTATTAAATATTATTTCCTATATGAGATTACTCATCCCTCTCATAATTTCCCTCTCATAATGTTTCCTTGTTGATTATTACAACTAATAGAATCATTGAAATTCCATACAACATTTTTGATGGAATTCTTTTGTGATTTAGAAGGGGTTAGGAATTAAAAATAATGTCAGTTTCATGTCCCATGGGAGAACATTATGATGTGATTAACTGAATTAGAATGTAGAAGAAAGCCTCTTTCTCTCTCCCTCCCTCCTGCGTGTGTGTGTGTGTGTGTGTGTGTGTGTGTGAAATAAATTGCTCCAAACTTTTAAGAGGAGACTTCCATATACAGCCTTCTGATGAAGTAAGGCCAGGGCTGAAGGTTATTTATTTGAACTTCAAGCCTTTTTTGCTTTTACATTTC
Source organism: Tokudaia tokunoshimensis (assembly GCA_036184795.1). Classification (NCBI taxonomy): domain Eukaryota; kingdom Metazoa; phylum Chordata; class Mammalia; order Rodentia; family Muridae; genus Tokudaia; species Tokudaia tokunoshimensis. Next base: position 15,936,652 of record BTHU01000004.1, on the reverse strand, counting down.
ACTGCCATAAATTGGACTTTATTATTATAAAAAATGAAAGCATCTGAACTATATGCCACCTTTAAAAATGAAAAGAGGACAAGAAAAATAAATGTAACAGACTATCTTTAACATTGAACATGGGCAAAAAAAGGACAGGATATAAGTCCTGTTTAATGCTCAAAATAAATATACCACTTCTAAGTCTGTGGCAAAGGTGACCTTTGTGTCTTACATAGTGTATGGAAACTGCATTTTTCTTAGTAAGTAGTAAACTGAAGAAAATGTTTTGAGCCTGCCTTGTATATTCATGATGGTTGAACCTACTGAATCATGGATTGGCTCTGTTTCTCTAGATGAGTTCCCTCACAGACCTGACCTAAAGTCTTGATTGGCAGGAGGTCTTACTTGAGGTGCTAGGCCTCTTAGCAATGCCTTAATTCCAGGGATACACAGGAATCTCAAGTTACCCTTATATAATACCACCATATATTATCAACCATTTTGGGGATCCTACCAAATCTTCCTCATATTTATTCCTGTTATCCATTGTGGAACTGGGGAAATGAGCAGAGGATAAATTAGGCACTATCACTCAGACTTCTCTTCAAACATTATCACCTGAACTCCATAATACATATTTCACTTGAGCATCTAATGCTCTTGGGGTCTTCTGGAATCAGTAACAGTTCAGAGCTAGTATTAAAAGGGTTCTGGGAAATCTGATTGTTTCCTTTTCCTCAGTATATAGTTAACCTTGCCAAAGGACATAGGGCTTTCTACAGAAGGATGGGAGATAAGAAAACAGTAAATTCTTTGATATTTTACCAAGATCCTTCCTCAAAGGAACCCAACCTTCTTTATATTGAGGGAGTTCTGGTTCTATAACTGACTCAAGTTAGAAAACTAAAGGTTGACTGAACTGGATCTCCTATTGCTATAATTCAACATAGGGTCTTGGTGAGTCCTTTGTAATAATACTGATTTAATAAAAATCTTAAAATGAACATCATTGCTTTTGTTTTTCCTGTGAACTATTAGAAAACAAATATTTTGTTCGTATGCTTTTCTCACAAGGACGAAGACACAGAAAATCATTAGTTTTATAATAATTTAAAAAATAATTCCAGAATTTGTTACTGAATTTATCTACCCATGAGCTATACAATGACACATATGACTATGTATTTTGTTCCTTTCCTTCTTTCTTTTTCTTTCTTTCTTTCTTTCTTTCTTTCTTTCTTTCTTTCTTTCTTTCTTTCTTTCTTTCTTTCTTTCTTCCTTCCTTCCTTCCTTCCTTCCTTTCTTTCTTTCTTTCTTTCTTTCTTTCTTTCTTTCTTTCTTTCTTTCTTTCTTTCTTTCTTTCTTTGTTGGAAAATAAACTCCATGAACAGCAAAATGATAAATCATAAAAGAGACTTGGATGAACCTTACAACCTTATCAGTCCCCATAATGCATGGAGAGCAAATGTAGAGAACAAATTGTCTTTCATATCTATATATTTGCTGTCACATACACAAGTGCGTGAATGCATGCACACACACACACACACTATTCATTTTATAATAATAATAAATAATATTCATTTTATTTTAAAAGTAAAAACTGATTTCCAGTATTTATGTTATATAGCTTGGTGGTAAAGTACTCAAACAGACAGACACGTGTGCAAACCTGAATTTAATCCTCAAGACTAAAAATAAAACAAAACAAAATAAAGTACGTGACAGTTCCATAGAAACATCGTATCAAGTTGTACCACTTAATGCTTTCAAAGGCACAGGAACAGTGTTTATCCCTGTCATCCCCTGCCTAGCCTTTTCCATCACTGAACACATACTGCCAATGGCCTTGATGACAACTTTTTTTTTGCTGTCTGTTGCCATTTATTTACATTTTATATACAGAAGAAAGCTTGTGATTACCATCTGTTTTGTTCTGGGAGCATTTCCTACATATAGTCCAAAAAAAAAAAAGAAAAGAAAAAGAAAAATGAATTTTTTTTTGGAATTTCTGTGAAAAAAAATTAAGGAGATCCAATTCCCCTCATGTCTCAGAAACTTTCACAATTCTGAAAAAAAAATACTCTTTCTAAAATTCAATCTTAGAATTGTAGTAATTCTTGGTCAGCAGTAATATTTTAGGCTTCATTCTAAGAAAACGTATTTTTTTATTAAATATAATCTTCATTTACATTTCAAGTGGTAAAATCTTTCCCGCTTTCTCCCCTCCCTAATACCCCCAACCCCTCCTCCCACTCCCTGCCTCCAAGTATATGCTCCTCCACCCGACCCAATCCCATCCCCCACCCCGATTTCCCCTTGTTGGGGCATCTATTGAGCCTTCACCTGACCAAGGACCACTCCTCCCACTGATTCCAGACAAAGCATTCCTCTGCCACATTTTTGGCTGGAACCATGTCTACCCCTTGGTTGATGGTTTAGTCCCTGGGAGTCCTGTGGCATCTGTGTGGCCAACATCATTGTTCTTCCCATGGGGCTGTAAACCCCTTCAACTCCTTTGTACCACCCTCCAACTCCTCCCTTGGGACCCTACTCCCAGATCAATGGTAGGCTGCTAGCATCTGCCTCTGTATGTACAAGGCTCTGGCAGGGCTCCTCCAAAGACAACCATGGCATGCTCCTTTGGGTATGTGCTTCTTGTCATCCATAGTAGTGTTGGGGTTTGGTGACTATTTATACGATGAATCCCCAGGTAGAACAGTCTCTTGGTGGCCTTTGCTTTAGTCCCTGATCAGCACTTTGCCTCCATTATTGCTCCTGTAAGTATATTGTTCCCTTTCTCAGAGGAACCCCAGCACCCCCACTTCAGTCCTCTTTCTTCTTGAGCTTCCTGTGATCTGTGAATTGTAACTTGTTTATTTTGGGCTTTTGTACTAACATCCACTTAGAGATGGCTCAGTCATTAAAGGTTAGACTCACAACCATAAAATATAAGAAAATGTATTTTTTTTTATTTTCTAAGATTTTTTTATTTACATTCCAAATGATTTCCCCTTTCCCGTTTCCTCCCTCCTCGAAAGTCTCATAAGCCCACTTCCCTCCCTCTGTTCCCCATTCAACTCCCTCTCGCTTCTCTGTCCTGACATTCCCCTACATCCAATCTTTCCAGGACCAGGGGTCTCTCCTTCCATCTTCTTGGAAATCTATTGATATGTGAATTGTGTCTAGGGTATTCCGAGATTCTGGGTTAATATCCCCTTATCAATGACTGCATACCATGTGTGTTCTTTTGTGATTGAGTTACCTCACTAAGGATGATATTTTCCAGTTCTGATCATTTGCCTAGGAATTTCGTGAATAGCAGCCTTATTTATAATAGCCAGAAGCTGGAAAGAACCCAGATATCCCTCAACAGAGGAATGAATTCAGAAGATGTGGTATATTTACACAATGGAATACTACTCTGCAATTAAAGGAAATGTATTTTTAAGTGGAGCTCTATATTCAAGATACATATTATCCTTAGTCTTTTATTTTGTGAAAAGGAATATACCTCAGATGAATCTATAGTGATATTGATATTTTATATGAATAAGATGTACATTATAATAAACATCCTTAGTACTAAACTAAGGTGTTCACTCTTACTAATCTCCCTAATATTCCCAAATAACATAAGGATCTAAAGTAGAATATATAGCATATATAGTAGAATATATAGAATATATGTCATTGTAACATGGACACATTAGGTGATACATCTTATAGTCATATAAAACAATTTGTTTGTTTGTTTTTCAAGACATGATTTCTCATTGTAGTCCTGGATGTTCTGGAACTCACTCTGTAGACCAGGCTGTCCTCAAATTCAGATATCTCCTTGCCTCTGCTTCCTGAGAGCCAAAATTAAAGTCATGTTGCCACTTCTACCTGTTTAGTAAGCACATTCTAAATGGTAAGTTTTGTGACATGGAAACTCACTTTTATTTTATCTCCTGAAGTAAGTTATAGAGAAGTTATGAAATCATAGAAATATAAATAATATCCCTAGATCCTTACACTCCAAGTGGAGGAGAAAGAACACTTTAGGTAAATAACTAGGACTGATTTGATAACATCTGTAGCCCTTACACACATGTGTTCACACATTCAGACATCTCAGTGTGATAGTATATATTATAAAAGCTCAGATTCCCCTATACTCAGAATTGAGAGGAGCCTTCCGAAGGCCACTTGTTCATCTCTTGCCTTCCAATACAAAGTGCTTAGATAACTGTCTTTGATTGTGTTTGCTTAAGATGATATTGCTGTTTTTCCTGGGTTCTTGACACCTAGTGTTATGTTTAACTTTAATTATATCCAACAGAAGGAACAGTTGTCAGTTTTTGTTTTGATTCTTTCATGATGAAAAGGACTGTTGTACTTGTGGGCTTTAAGCATTAGAGCAGGAAAGTCTCAGTATAACAATGCCTTTCAGAGGCTCTTTCAGTAACGGACATAATTTGTGTTAAGTGTTTGATCCATGGAAAATTTTAAATAACCATTTGTTCTATTAGGGGAGCTACTAAAACTTGCTTTTATTTGGCTTTACATATGTGAAATTCTGATTGGAATAATGTTCAGTTTGGATGCAAGGCTTACTTTCTGAAAGGAAAAGCAGTTAATATGAGACTATGTCAATGTGTCAACCCCTCCTCACTAGGGAGTACTGAGGAAGAAGTGTGTGAAACAGCTTGTGTAAGGGGGCATTCTGGAAGTTTAGGGAAATCAGCATTTCAGTGATAGGAACTGTGGAAGTAAAGAAGAAACTGATTTAAGAAGGCATGTAATAAATTATTAGAAATAGCTCCTTTATAACATCTTGGCAGGATCATAAAGTGTCTAAATTACCTTTAAACACTTTTGTGCTTGACTTTGACATTAATGAAGATAATACTGTGAAAGCCTGAAACACTGCATTCTGGGACCCACATGTAAGTTTCAGTAATTGGCAGCACTCCAGATAAATATTGACACTCAGGACCATGTATTCCACAGTGACTGCATTCTTATGAGAGTTATGGTGAAAAGTGAATACTTTTAACTTGCATTTGAATATGTTCTAATTGACTACTACAGAAAGAGTCACCAGAGACCAACTCAGAGACCTAACTCCACCAGGGAATGGCAAACTAGAATCTTGTTATAAACCCAACCTCTATAGACACAGACATTTTATAACTTGAGCCTTGTTAGATGATAGACAATTGTGAACTATGCTTAGACTAGTTCAAGTAGTTTATTTTTTCTGTTACCAAAGCACATTGCTAGGAATATGATCCTTACCTTACACTTTGATATAGTGTTTCAATATTCTTTGGAGGTCTTATAGCTGTGAATACCTGCATGATATGGGGTCCACTAATGTTTTACCATGAAAGACAAAGAAGCTTACAAGGTTCTACATACACTCAAAAGGCCGTTTATGGTTGCTAAAAGAGAGGTATGCTTGAGGCCCCGCCTTTACCAGAGAATATAGAAATAGTTAATAGTTCCTAGTAGAGAGGAGAGAGACCACTTCTTTTGTGAGAGAGGTGTTGTAAATTCCCAATTTCTGTAAATAATTACTATCCTATGCTTCAGCAAATAATCCCAATTAAACTCATCGGTTCAATAAACTAGTGCTTAGCTGAATTTACATAGCTACGTTGTTCCTAGGATTTTTTCTTTCCTCAGGATAAGTGTGTGTGTGTGTGTGTGTGTGTGTGTGTGTGTGTGTGTGTGTGTGTGTGTGTGTCAGAGAGAGAGAGAGAGAGAGAGAGAGAGAGAGAGAGAGAGAGAGAGAGAGAGAGAGAGAGAGAAAGAGAATGAATATAAGATGTATTTTAATCCTGAAGACTACATCTATCTTTTCTACTTTGAGGATAATCATTGTTGGTCTAGAAATTAGAAAAACACTGCTGTATTTTGGAATTATAGATTTATTATAAAGATACATTAAATGTGGCAAGCAACGAGACAGATACAGGTGTTTCAAAACAAATCATTACTCCTGTGGATAAAAGGACATGTTCACTTTAATTAGGAGACTTGAGCAGCTAAACCGAGGTTCTTTTTAGTGTTTATACCAAACTGTTTTAAGAGTATTGTATAGGAGAATGACAGCTAGGTGTGCCAGAAAGGAGAGGCTGATTTATGCAGGTGTGACACAATCGCTGTTGGAGAAGCTGCTATGGATGGTGGGGAAGAGTGAGGAGGTACAAACATTGACAGCCTGTAATCAGCTATTACCATCTAGGAATTTGTCTTGTTCCCAGGAACCATTAACTCCTATACCTTCTCTGTGAGAGGTGAGGTCTCAAGAACACCCTGCTCTGCTACTAATAACCATCAATTGCTCACAAACTTTGACTATGGGTGTGGCCTTGAGAGCTCTTTGTCTTAGGCAGAAAACTGTATCAGTGAAACAATGGGGTTCATGTTTTACCAAGATGCAAGTGTTTCAAATGCATGATCATTTTTGTTTTAGAGGTTTTTTCTTTTTTTTTCCTTCATGTAAAAAGCCTACATATGCATAGAGATACCAGTAAAGGCATACAGAAGACAATGAGTTATTTGGAACCGGCGTTACAGACACAGGAAATTGTGAGCTACCTAACATAGGTGTGGAGAAACAAATTTGTGTCATTACCACAAGAGTGTAACAAGCCATCTTAAGTAATGGGGCCATCTTTCAAGTTCCCCAACATTATCATTTGTTTTTAACCTATGAAATGCTTCTAGCCCTGTTAGCGTTTTTTACAAATTGTGTGACACCTTTCTCTGACAGATAGTCATTGTTAATATTTCTCTATTCTGTACATGAAAGTACTGTGATTGGGTACATACAATTTCAGAGTCACCATGGCATCTATAGTGTCTAGGCAAGCGAAGCAAGAACAGAAAGAACTGTACTTTCTGTACTATAAACAGAAAGAACATATTACATACCACAGAAACAGTATCACCAAATGATTCCATGCTAGAGTTAGCAGAAAGACCAATTTGAAAAGGAGATAATAGGAGTATCCCTGGGCTGCGAGCAGGAGGGAGATCAGGCTGTCAGAATGCAGGAGCTTTGCTTTCTGTTGCAAAGACATTTCCCGGTGTTGTTCTTTCAGAAACTAATAAAACTACTAAGCTACTGCTTCAGTATTTTTGATGAGTCTAGAATTTTTTCTAAATATGGTCCAAACCTAACTGCAAACCCCAGCTGATTGTAGCCACCTTTGTTAAGAAATTATCTTTGTGTAACTTCTGTCTTAGACCATTTATCTCTGAGTGAGATTGTCTCTACCATCAAATAGGCTCAAACTGACTGTGAAAACATCTGCCTGTGGAAGCATTAGGACTGGAGTAGTTAAGAGCTTCAGGATGGCATTACCTACACTGGTAGTTTAAATGAGAATTCAATGTAAATAAGACTTAATGCTGAAGATTAAACATTCTTCCTATAACCAGTGGCTAGATCTTACTTCTCAGGTGGTAACTTTTAAAGCTGAAAGTCTTAAAATGCCTCATCTAAATTATCCAATAGGGAAAACTCTTTCTGAAGCCAAAGAAACATAGACCTGAAATGAAATTTGTGTTCAAAAGATAAAAAGGGAAAAGGACAAAAGCCAAATGGAGAAATATTTGTTTGTTTGTGGTGTTTCTGTTCATTTGTTGTGATGTTTTTGTCCTCTGTGAAAACTACTTCCAATGCTCTTTTACAATATTCCAAAATGATTTGGCAGGAGCACAGCAGCCATGAACAAGGAACCAACTGCTGGATCTATGATGGCAAAGTGTCACAGTACAGCCCTCTGTGATGTTGGTCTTCAGAAACTACAGCTTTCTAAAATTATAGCATTTGATGACAGAATTGGACAGAACAGGGGGCTAAGCAAAATAAAAACATGTCCGTTTTTGATGGATTCTGTTTTGCTTTGTAAGATGCCACAGATAAACATACTCCTTACTAGTGGGGTTGTCACACTTGAAGTTTGATCATCTGATTTTATTTGAATAGCTGCCTCTCCATTTATTCAACTCTTACTCTCTTGGTTGCAGGGTACCATGGCTCGTAATAGACACTGCAGAGAGGTCCTCTGCACACCAGTTTTACATGACACAGTGTTTCACTTCTTTTTTTTTCTTTCAACTATCACATTAAAATTGAATTTTTACTAGACAGTTGTGTACATTAAACTTATGAAGGTATACAAGCTAAGCAATGGATTGTTTCTACATATTTATATAATTAGTATTTGACTTGTCCCTGTTACTGGCATTTTGTGACAATATACCTTAGAACTATGCTTGCTTTTGAATATCAGATGAGAAGCACCCACTAATAATTGGGTTCCAAGAGTAAGCCTGGCCTTTGGGTCTTGAGTAGTTTATACTTGGTGAATGAAGGAGGGATATTATTACTCATATTCATTGTTCATAGAAAGGAAATTGCTTCTCCTGTTATTCACATTATTGTAGAGATTGCTCAATAAAATTAACAATAGCAGGCATGAAAATTCTAGTTGTACCAGGCCTAAAACATATATCCAATGAACCCTATATCACAGAGATACTTGAAAATCCATGTGCTCTAATCACAATAGCAAAGATATTAAATTAGCCTGCATTTCCATCTATCAACAAACAAGTAGGTAATTAAAATGTGGTACATGGACTGGAGTGATTGTTTAGCAGCTAAGAACACTGTCTGTTCTTTCAGCGGTCCTGAGTTCGATTGCCAGCATCTACATCGTGGCTCACGCTTATTTGTAACTCTAGTTCCAGCTCTAGGGGATCTGATACCTTCTTCTGGTCTCTGAAGGCATCAAGCATATACATAGTGCAAATATACTTATGGACAAAACATAAAGTTAAATATTCATTTTTTAAAGATTGACAATGTAGGTATGTATAAATAATAAAACTTTATTAAGCTTGAAAGAAAATGAAATTGTTATAAAATGGAAGAACAAAGTATCAATACTCTGGTCCTTCTTAGAAGGGAAAGCAAAATACCCACAGGAGGAAACAAAATGTGGAGCAGAAATGGAGGGAAAGAACATTCAAAAACTGCCCCACCTAGGGATCCATCCCATATACAGTTACAAAACCCAGACACTATTGTGGATGCCAACAAGTGCTTGCTGACAGGAGCCTGATAGGGTTGTCACCTGGGAGGCTCTGGCAGTGCACAACAAATACAGAAGGGGACAGTCACAGTCAACCACTGAACTGAGAACAGGGTTCCCAATGGAGGAGCTAGGGAAAGGACCCAAGGAGCTGAAGGGATTTGCAGTGGCATAGGAGGAACAACAATATGAACTACCCAGTAACCCCAGAGCTTCCAGGTACTAAACCACCAATGAAAGATTACACATGGAGGGACCCATGGCTCCAGATGCATATGCAACAGAGGATGGCCTTGTTGGACATCAAAGGGAGGAGAGGCCCTTAGTCCTGAGAAGGCTAGATGCCTCAGTATAGGGGAATGCCAGGACAGAGAAGCAGAGTGGGTGAATTGGTGAGCAGGGGGGATAGGAGAATGGGTGTGGGGATTTTGGGGGGATAGGAAACCAGGAAAGGGGATGACATTTGAAATGTAAATAAAGAAAGTATCTAATTAAAAAAAGAAAATGAACTTTTGAAAATTTTAGAAAAATTAATGATAGTAGAATCTAATACATTAAATTGGACAACCCAGGCTCAGACAAATGTCACATGTATTTTTTCTTAAATGCAGATCCTAGAAACTAGAAAGAGGAAAACAAGAAAGGGAAATGGAGGTTAGGAAAAGGACGGAAGGTGAAAGAACGTATGTGGCAATCTGTTATGAGTAGGAGGTGACAATTTAAGGGACAATGGAATAGAGGAATGGAGAAAAAAAATTAAAATGCATGAAAATGCCAAAACTAAGCCCATTACTCTTTGTGCTGATTATAAAACAAACAAATAGACATTAAAAAATTAATAATCATAACTTTTCATAAATATTAAAATACCAATATTACATAAAAATAATGAATATAGGATCCTAAGTATTATAATGGTACTTATTGTGTTTATTGTTTTCTCATTTTTATTTAAACACATGAATACTCTCCTCTGTTAAACTCTAAGAACGTTTGAATTATAATTTATCATGTATAACTCTAATAATATTTTCCAAGTGAACGCAAATAAACTTTAATTAACTTTGGTGAGTAATTACCTCTTGAGTAATCATAGCGCGTGCTACGCCACCCTGGATCCTGTTCTGACATGTGCTGAAGTATCTTATATAGTTAAGTGTATAAATAACATTACATTTTGAATCTAAGTTTTTTCCAGTGTGGTTAATGACAGAGAAACATATGACTTTTTTTTTTTTTACCCAGAAGACATTTAAATTTGAGAAACTGATCAAAGTTAGGTCATACTAACTTCAGAAATTTCCTTTTTCTCCCATTTTGTCAGAATTTAACATATAAGATTGATAATTTGTAAGTTACAAAAAATTGTTTTTTAAAACTCTGTCATGATTTTCTACTTAGTATCATACCTCTTTTTACCAAAAGCAAAAAATTTTAGTACCTAAATTTTAAAGTTGATAGGGTGTTATTATCTTATTGATTACAACCATCTCATGTATATGGGTGACTTGATTAGTTCCCATTTCATTATAGAATCTATATATTACAAATACATAACAAAAGTATCAAACTTTGATTATGATTCTCACCATGATTTAGAACACAAGCAAAATCATTACAATTTTATTGTCCACAACAGTTTACATTCCAATTTCATTTTCAAAAAGTAATATCTATCTATAATATTATATTCTAAAACTAAATTAGTTTCATATCTTAATACATCTTGCTATAATACATATATATATATTTTTAAATATTTTGTTTGTATTACAAATCTTCTATAAACAAGAATTTTTTAAATATCCATCATTAAAAGGAATAAAGAATATTGACATTATCATAATATAATAATGCAGTGTTCATTTCCTTAGAATCTTGAAGTTATGGAATTTTTAAGAAACAAGGTATTCAAAGTTTAAGCATAATCCTGAAAATAAGAAAGACATCTTGTTCAGACTAATGTGATTGGATCATGGTAAAAACTTCAGAGGTTAATATAAGTGACTCTTCTATGACTCTTTCAAGTTCCTACCAATCAACATGAGTTTTCATTAATTCTCTAAAGCAAGGAACTTATTTAATCAGACCTATCAATGAAAACAGAGAAATGATAGTCTTAGCGAACTGAAAACACTCTTTCCCCAAATAGCTCTTTGTAATGAATTTAATAAATGGTCCTCTCTAATTCAGGTTTGTTGACTCTTAAGTGCCTATGCTGTTGATATAGCCAGAGAAGGGTGGAATTGCTTCATTACAGGCACCTTTAGTTTTAATTTCTGCTGGACTCAAAAAGACCTTGAGGTGCATTGGAAAATTCAGTTTTATATTTATTGAAGCATGTACATTTTTAAAATGTTTTAATCTATTATTTTGGCTTAGCAACTATTTTCTATAGCATTTACTTACCTTCATTGCTCTCATCTCCTCCACCATCACCTATCCCAATTTACTTTTTCTTCTTCTTATTTGTTGGGGGTAGATTTACAGTTGTAGGAAAACTAAAATATTTCTGAAGAAAAAATAGCTAGAATCTAATCATGTTTGGGACAGAGAGAGCCAACTGAGGAAATAAACATACTTTTCACCAAGAAAATGCATTTATATAATATATGCATGCATGTGTATAAATATATCCTTGTATTTTATATTAAAATGGTCATATATAAATGTCTGAAGAATGAGATGAAAGTGTCCCTGGTGGAGATATTTCAGGACTGCTTATCTGTTAAGAGCTTGACTTCTTTGTACTTTTCGTCTGTGTTGTGGCTGCTAAAGGCTGCATGGATTCCCCTGCATGGATGATTTTTATTTCCATCTGAAATCACTGTTAATTGTTGTCTAAAAAAGCATGGCTTTCTTGTGTATCCTGCTGCCTGTTCTCTAGAGCTTGGTTCAAACAAACCACTATTTCGTGTTTCATACATTTTAATGGAAGTTATTCCATAAAAGTCTCCTGAGTGTATTACATTTCCACATTCTCTTCACACTCTAATCATAATCACAGCCATGAGAAATTTTTGTACAAGGATTATAGGAGATTTTTCACTACATACTTGGAGAAAAATACTTTTTACTTTAGACAAAATGCTTAGGAAGATGGTCTTAAATAATATAATATGTATTAAAGCAGAAAAGCTTCTAATTATAATATTTATAAATACATGAATATAAATTTGTATGCAACTATAAAATATAAAATTTCAAAAGTAGATCCTGGTGAGATGAATAAATGAATTTCACAAGATGACATGTAAAAGCCTCCTTTTAAATGATTTTTCCTTGTAAAATTTATGCTCTAAAAATATAAAGTATAATATGCTTATATATACAAATATGCAGTTCTCTTTACATGCATATATGTATATATGTACATATGTATATATAGAGTTGCATACATATTTTACATATGTATATATAAACACATATGTGCTGTATATATAGTCATAAACATGCAAATGTGGACATGAATGCCTTGTTATAGCTTGATTGTTTATTTCTTTATAAATGCATATGTGGAACCTAATCATCAAGGTCTTATATTCAGATGTGGAATTTCTAGAATTGGTAGACAGTGAGAGATGTTGTACTCTAAACAGTAAGAGAGAATGTGAGAGCCAGCTAGCTCCTCCATTATATGAATTATAAACCAAGGTCTTTGTCATCAAGAAGCATCAATTCAGATGCATTTAAACTATATAATCTCTTAAGTAATTCTTTGAGTGACTAAGAGTTTATCAATCAACATACTAGAAAGGAATGTGAAGAGTATTAGGTCAAGGAGAAAGATAGCATGCCAAAAAGTTTACAGGAAGAATTTGTGACATATGTGTGATTGAGTAATGGAATTCTAAAATATAATTTGGAAGTGACAGTATTTCATAAGTCTATGGAAGTTCTGAAAGCTAGCTGACTAAAAGATTTTAAATTATGAATTTCCATTCAATTTTTCCTCTTTAACACTGGGACTGATATAGAATTAGCTACATGATAGCTAGCTATTGCTTCCAAAATGTGTTAGAAGAAAATTTCAGAGATACTTGATACTTTGATGAGTTTCATTATTTGTGTAAATTTCTGGTATATATTTAAAAGTAAAATCTATAGATATATATGTGATACAGACTGAGAGATAAGTTGTACTTCTGTCTTCCCATATTGCCCTGTAACAAATAATTACTTACACTTAAACAGAGGGGCATTCACAAATGCACACACCCACCCACACACACACACACAAACACATACACACACACACACACACACATCCGCACCCCACCCTAATGTTGTCTCTTGTGTTTTTTAATATCCTTTTCTTCATCAGACCTTCTATCATAATTGCTACACTATTCCATTGCCTGAGATCAGTAATACACTATCACAGTAACTCTTTTAATATTCCCCTTTCCACTTCAGAATGTCAATTTCAAATGATAAACTATAGTCACAATTACTGGGGTACATGAAGGAGAATGGTTAGGTTATTTACTGGGATTAAGCCTTCATAAATAACCAAGATGACACAGAACACTGAAAACTGTCAGACTCTTTCAAAGGATATGTTTTTGTATGAAGAGGCTGTAAAGAAGACTGGGGACATAGTTTGAATGAAAAGGACTCTGTACCATTTTGGGGACGTCCTTGGCTGATGACTTGGATCCAAGCAGCCCCAGCAGTTAATGTCAAGTGGTAATGATTTTGAATCAGAACCAGACATGACTGTTAGCAGCAGAAGGGAAACAGAAAATATTTCTTCTGATGAAAACTGTTAGGGATTTGTGGAAAAGAAGAAAGGATAAACTGGAAGGAGAAAAGGGTTGTCATCAAAGGCTCTAGTCTTTGGGGACTGAAATCTTCTAATGGGTTCAAGTAACTGGAGCCTCAATTCATCCTTTACAGATCATCTTAGCAATGATATCCTTTCTTGCCTATATATAAAAGAAGAACAGTTTGAGGCTTAATTCAGAATAACATCCCCATTTAGCCCTTACATACTTGAAGCTTAAACTTAAAATCAAACTTGTCTTCCCTTTTTTAACGCCAGAAATCCTTGGGGCACTGAAGTAGTTTTGTATAAAAAACATTTGTGTACAAAGCTTTTAAAGATTCAGCCTTTGAGCCACAAAAGGATAGATGATATTATTAAAAGGATGAACTTAGCAAGAGCTTTAAATTTAGATTCCATAAATACAATTTAGTTCATATGCCTCATGTATCAAAACACTTAAACAAAATAGGAAAAACATTATATAAGTGGAAAGCAATTTATAATGGGACCATCACCAATAAAAGTTTGTTTTAATGTGTGAAGTATTGGGTCACTTTCATGCCTAAATGGAATCAATTGATGTTGATATAATCAATGTTTGCTCCCCAGCAGGGTTACAGTGAAGATATCCCTAATATAAGCCAATCAACTCACAAATAGACATTTCAATGACATGCATACCAGAAAAATGAAAATGGATTTTAAGTTCAAAACACTGTACAATGTGTCTTTTAAATCAAAAAAACTAAAAATATACTGTTTAATACAATAATGCTTCCTGATTTTGAGCAATTTTATTATTTTCCCCAGATGTGCAACTAAGTTTTTCTAGATGTGACAGAATTAGCCTGTATAGCCTTAAGAAGTTATGACTATCTGTCCACAGAGAACAGCAGCATTCCTACATGCCTCTCAAGACAACTTCACCTTTCTTGACTGAGACAAAGCAAACAAAGTATTAAACAAATTATATCATATACTTAAAATTATTTCATCAGCCCATTTAATGAAAAGATTTCATATTTTTCCTCTTAAGGGAGTTTCTCTTAGACCCTATGAAAAAATATTTTGCTGACACTTTTAGCAAGCAGAAGTAAGTTACCGCTAGGCCCACTTCATATCAGAGTGTACAAAAGTGGGGGCTGTGAGGATGGGTACAAGATAGTAGTGAAATGTGAAAGTTGACAGAAACAGGAAATCTATACAATGCCCTAGAGCAACTCAAAAACCAACTCAAGTCCTGGGAACTCAACCAATCTTCAATCTATATTCCCTAGGGATTACAATTATTTTTATTTTCAGTTTATAATGTCTTCCACTAGTAAGTGACCATACTGATGACAAGAGGTTATTATAGAAATCTTATGCTAAAGTTATATCACTCAAATCTGAGAAAGCAAGAGAGTGAATAGATATACTTTATTTAAAAAATATTGTAAAATAATCTAAAATTGGTTTGAAAAGCTAAATTATAGATGTTGCTTTGTTGTATAACATCTTGGTAAGTCATCACCCAATAGTTTAGCCTAATCCCATAAAATTGATCAAGGAGCCTACCCCTTCACTTTTATTATATGTGTGTGTGTGTGTGTGTGTGTGTATGTGTGTGTGTGTGTGTGTGCATGTGTGTATATGTGCATGTGTGTGTATGTGCATGTACACATATGTACTCAGTAGATACTGAGCACAGAATCAACGCTTAATGCACTATTCAACATTGTTAGCTGCAACTTCTCTCTAAATCAACACAGTATGCCCTGGTTCTGCATGACTCAGGCTACCAGGTTCAATTCTTGGACCGAGTTTTGACACCTAAAACCTCACCACTGCGCACGTAAGCGAACACGCGCGCGCACGCACACACACACACACACACACACACACACACACACAGAGTAATAAACTTCTTACAACTAGGCTACACCTCTTAATATAGGATCCATAACTACTCAAACCACCACAGCGAATGACAACTTTAATTTATTTTATTTTATTTTATGCAAGTACTTAATCAAGTGCCATCTGACAACTTTGCTCCAGGATAGTAGGGTCATATTTGGACTTCTGGAAAAGAATACACAACTCATGATAAATTATGTTATTCTCTATAATGGAAGAAAACAATATTATGAAGAAGAGGATTGTTAAGCAGTATGCTTCCAAAATAAGTTCAACTAAAGTTTTTGTAATTCATCTTGAGTTCCATATGGTCCCATCGTGTGAGGACTAATTTGGACTTCCCATATTTTATACATAAATGGTAATACAATTAGGCAGGAACCTTGATGATAAGTTTGTATCATGATTTAATTGTGCTAACTTACAGTTTAGGTTAGATGTTTATAGTAATTATCTGTATTTATACATTTCAGTTCATTTTTGTTTTCTGGTGAGAATGAAACCCAGCATTTTTAAATTGCTACACAATTGATCTATAAACTTTGCTCTGGTCTTATTTCATATATCTATACATAATAATGGGTTATATTAATTTTCATACATGTAAATTATATATATGCATATATATGAGAAAATGAATTGTACGTATGTTTGTATTTGTGTCCCACCATGTGTTTGCCTTGGTCTCTTGAAGTCCAGAGATAGTATTAGATCCATTACAACTGATATATACATGATCCTCCACATAGATGTGGGAAATAGAACCTTGCTTTGTGAAAGAACACGCAGCACTCTCACTCACTGAGCTATTTCACCACAAGTACATTTTCATTCTCTTCATCCATCATCACCCTTGCTGTTCCTCTTCCCCTCCCACTGATTCACTTCTCACCTGATCTTCTTTTGACTTTTGTCTCTTTATTTTTTAAATTTTCTTCCTTTTATAAACCAGTGAATTTAATATGTGTTAGTTATAGGAGCACGAGACAGAATTCATCTTAGGAAAATAGGAAATTTGCCAGTGGTCATGCCAATGGGGAAAAGGTCTTTCTTTCCCACCATTAGACATTATTTGCCTATAATTTTGGAGGGAGGAATGGGCTATGAAGAGTCTTTAAGAAAGGGCCTTATAAACAAGTCCTTTTTCCACAATCTAATACTATGTAGATCTTGCTCAGAAAATCACAGTGCTAGAAGTTCAAGAGTGCACTAAGCATGGCATATCTGGAGGACAGAATCCTTAAACACACTATTTCTTCTGCTGTCTTCTATATTCCCTCAAATTTTCCTTCTGTGATATTTCCAATATATTCAATATTCTCTACTCTCAGCCTTTTGACCACTAGATTTCATCTTGCTGTGCTAGTAAATCTTACTTGTAATTTGAAGGGATTTGTCAACAACACAGAAATAAGTTGCTGGGCATGACTTTGAGGGATTTTCGTGATTAAGTTAATTGAAATGGGAAGCTCTGAATTAAATATGAGCATGGCTTTGATCCTGAGCTGAATGAGGAGAACAGGAGTTGAGTGGCAGCTTTCATCAGTCTCTGCTTCCTCAACATGTGCTCAGTATGACCAGCTGCTTTCCACTCTGGATATAACTTCTTTGGCCCAATCAATTTAGTACCAAGATATGTAAGACAAAGTAAACTGGTTTTCCTTAAGTTCCCCTTTTCAGGCACTCGGTAACAGAAATAAAACATGTCATTAATCCTGACACTCAAAACAAAAGGAAGATTCTCTGATTAATGCTGTGAGAAGTGCTAACCAAAAAGCATAACGGTGGATATTTAAAAGGCAACTTGACAGACACTTATGGCCATTTAGCAAAATGTCAGCAGTAGCTCTCCCAGGAGAGTTTCAAACCTCTAAGCTATGGATTTCTGATGAGATTTACAGTATAAAACATGGGTTACATCCTATAAAACAGGCCTTACGTCTGGTGATTATTACCTTCAAAATATCATTCTATTATTATACCAATGATTGCTTTTTATTCTGCTCTTGTAGGGTGGTGTTATCTATCACACAGAGTGTCTGTTGATTATTAACAATAATACTTTCTCAGCAGCCTGCAAAATACCTTCTGACATATGGAAGCTAGGCAGCATGCTAGAAGCTTTCTGTACACACACACACACACACACACACACACACACACACACACCACACTCACACACATTATTGAAACATTGTTTTGCTTCTACCACATGTATACTAAGTGTCATGTGTGTTTTGTTGAGTACTGATTTAATTATATACCATTCAGCTCAATCGTTATTATGTTCTTGAATCACTGTTTTGTCCTACATTTCCAAAAAAAATTAATCTGAAAGAAGATGGCTGAGACTTTTCTGTCTATACAGTACTGTGTTAACAAATGAGATATGCTCACAAGTATCTGAATGAATATAATACAGTTTAGCTAATTATAATAAGTAAATTCCATATCTCATTCTAGCAATTATTAACGGTTGGTATATCAATAGAACAGAGTTCTTAGACACCTCCTAGCTTACACAAGTCTACTAGCTACTCCCTGTTAGGTTTACAGAAGTTGTTCAGCATTCATTTAAGATAGGCCTACTATTCCTTTAAAAGAAAAGAGTTATAAGCTCTATTTATAGAATGTAGCATGCTACAATGAAAGGCCATGTTTATACCAACGAATGTGCTACCTCAACTGTATAATGTTACCTCTTGGCATAAATTGTTAATTGTCCTTTGTGGTGCACTATTGACTAAAATAATTTAAATTATTCAGTATATCTCACTCTACTAAATACAGAGAAATGGTTTATATGATATGATTTTGGCTAATAGGACAAAAAGAAGCAGGTATTTCCTTTGCTTTAATGGCCCCAGTACCTTGCACTATTTGTCACACATTGGATACTTTTATTATTTCTTTCTTACACTTATGCATTTCAAAGTGTGTGTTGCAGTGTTAGTTCATTTCCAGGTTATTTGTGTGTGTGAGGTTATATGACCAGTGTGTCTCTTGTGACTATGTCTTGCTTTTTCTGTTTGTTTTGGTTTTACCAGCATTTGAACAACATAGGCCCTATCTTAACTTGAAGTTTCAATTTGTTGCTTTCTTCTGATCAGTTGTGTCTTCAATGACTATTTATTATATAATACATAATCTGTGATTTAATAGGAAATTATATTGCTTTCTCTCTATTCTATTAAATCTCATATTTATGTGAAGACATATTCTGTTTTTAACTAGCTCGACTAATTGAGTAAAAACTTTCATTTTAAATATCCCTCCAAATTTTTGCAAAACTGGGAAAAGTTTAAATACTATTGAAATGAAACTTAAAAATTATCGTTGTAAGAACAGATTTAATGTTAATCATCTATACTAAAGTCCTTGTAGATACTATTTTTAAGGATTTTCATCATTTATCCAGTGTAGTCTATATATGTTTTCAGTGTAAAACAAACAAACAAACAAAAATCAAATCTTGGAAATTTGAAAAAGATTGTGGAATACCTGTGCTCACATCCAACATTTAAGGAAAAAGAAAGATGACTCAGCTAAGAAAGATAATGGATGACAAAATTGTACTATTGTATAATTTTTTGATTAGCAGGGATATCTTGACATTTCAATTATTTGTTTTATATTAAGTTCGGCATTATTAATGGCACAGCCTTTTTATTGCTGTCTGTGGGTCATGAACATACACACATTCACATACATATTAGCACACATTCATAGACACATTCACATATACACATACAATACATATGTATAATAGAGTGCATATAAAAAAGATGAGCTCACATTACAAACATGCTTTCTAACTCCTGCTAATGTTCAGTATTTAACTTGAAGCCATTTGTCTGTATGCGTAGTGCCTACAATCCTTTTCTCCAGCACCACACATAGAGTCATATTTTCTGTTTACTCACATTTTTCAATGCCTATTGTCTGTAAGATGTGTTTCTTCCCATGAGGAAGGGACTATCTTTCACGATAATCTGTTGTCATTTAAAATGAAACATACATATCTTTGAGAAAATAGTGAAGAAATAGTATTTTAGAATCATTGATTTGGTTATGTGTGTGTGTGTGTGTCTGTGTGTGTGTGTGTGTGTGTGTGTGTGTGTGTGTGAGATGCTCTGCTCTGCTGGCTGACATACTCAAGAGATCTGTTTCTGCCCCTTACCTGAGTAGAGTGAATGAGCTGGCCCTAACATGGAAGAGCTAGCCCCAGTGCAATGAGCACAGGAGAGCTGATGTTCTGACCAACTGAACCACTATCCTGGCCCAGATTTATAAATTTGAGTTGGTCCACTCCAATATCTACCTCATGTATGAGCTTCTGGAACATATGAAGTGGCAAATCCTGAAGAACCCAAGCCACAAGAACTCTATGACCCAGGCAACAGCAGGGTATTTGAGAGGAGTTCCAGTGACGGTTTAATATTGATGGTGTAGCGGAAGTCAAAGGCCTCAAAGCAGATCACTGACTCATTGCACCAAACATTTGCCAGTAAAGCTGCTTGGACAAAAGACTATACTGTGTGACACATTGTGACATGCCGCAGCTTCCATGGCAAGCCCATTTATTTATTTATTTATTTATTTATTTATTTATATCATTTTAGGGGAAGGTTACAAGGGTGGGGCACAGATATGGAAGGACTAGTAAATGAGTGGGTTTAGGGTGCATGATGTGAAATTCACAAAGAATCAACAAAAATTATGAAAAAAGTATACAATAGTCCAATTCAAGAGGTTTTGCAGATCTTGGTGCCATGAACTCTGCAGAGGAAGCATACAAGTTTGTATGGAATTTAGTGTAAGTTGTAAACTATAGCATGGGTGTGGCAAGAAATGCAGAAAATACATCACAAATTTCAAACTTTTATTTACATTTATATTGCTAGAAAAGAAAAATAAAGAATATTTTAGCTATACTGCTCAGTAAGGTTGGTAAATATATTTGTGTTGCTTTAAGTGTAGGTTCTAAAGACTTTTCCTGTTGTAAATCTGACATTCTGTACCCATTAAATGTCCTTCCTCTTGTATTTGTTGTTTGTATGAGTTTGACTCTCATAGACACCCTGTAGAAATGGGATATGAATTTGAAGCCCCGAGGGCCAACAGAAAGAATGGAAAGAGGCAACCTTAGGAGGTAGGAAATGGGGGGACCATCTAGAATGTACCAGAGAACTAGGAGGTGAGAGAATCTCAGGACTCAAAAGGATGGACCTTAGATGAAATGCCCTACAGTGGAGAGAAGGAACTTGTAGAGCCCAACTCTAGCAGAAAGACAGGGCATCAAGGCATCAAATGGAGGGATGGGGTTGTCATCCCAGAATCAAAACTCTGATCCATAATTGTTCCTGTCTGAAAGAACTGCAGGAATGGAAATGGAGAGGAACCTGAGGAAAAGAAGGTCCAGGGACAGGCCCAAAGTGGGATCCAGCTCAAGGGGAGGCCCCAAGACCTGACACTATTACTGAGGCTGTGGAACATTGACAAAAATGGATCTATCATGACTGCCTCTGAGAGACCTAACAAGTGGCTGAAAGGGTTAGATACATACCCAAACAATGGACAGAAGCTGCTGCCCCCTGTGGTTGAAATAGGAAAAAACTGGAAGAAGCTGAGGAGGAGGAACACCCTGTAGGAGAAGCAGTAGTCTCAAATAACCTGGATCACCAACAAGCAGCATACACCAGGTGATATGAGGCCCCCAGCACATATACAGTAGAGGACTGCTAGGTCTGGGTTTAGTCAGACAAGATGTACCTAACCCTCAAGAGACTGGAGCCCCAGGGAGTTAAGGGTTGGGGGTAGGGGGGTGGGGACATTCTCATGGATACAGGGGGTTGGGGAGGAGGTATGGGATGTGGAACATTCAGAGGGTGGACCAGAAGGGGAATAAAATCTGGAGTGTGAGAAAAAAAAGATTAGATAAAATTAAAAAAATAAAAGAGAGTCTATTTTTTTTCTTTTGGTCCTGTGACAAGATTATTTCATTTAGCATAATATCACCATGGGAATTCATGTGGTGAAATTCCTGAGGGATGTTAGTGTGTCTTGTACATTTCATGTGACTTGGCACCTATACTGTCAAATGGTCTGTTGTGATTCTGTATGCTGCTTCGAGTGTGTGTGTGTGTGTGTGTGTGTGTGTGTGTGTGTGTGTGGCTTTGCATATGCATATAAAACTTTTCAATTCATCTGAGAATATACACATACAATAAATGCTCAAAATTATAATTATGGACAGACTATTCTCATATACATCTGTCAGATACAATAAATACTCAAACTTATAATTATGTCACATATACATCTGTGGATAAAATAAAAATAGACTATGCTTTTTATATGAAGCATAATTGAACCTTTAAAAGCTTGCACCTCTTCTGACCATTGTAGTACTTGACTATTCTATAGAAAATGCCAGGACATTCTATTTCAGTCGTCTTTTATATAATACCTTTGCTTCAACTTAGATTTTTTTTTTAACCTGGACACACAAAACATTTTTTCTTGTGATTTATGATGTTTGATAACCTGAATGTAATTTCTTAAAATTTAACTTTAAAGCTGCTTAGTTGATATGTATTTATCTATACTTATCTAGTTTAAAATAGTATCTTATGTAATGTTTACTGCAGTCATCTGCATAAGTAAACTGTTGGGGCTCAAGAATCTCCAAAGAATAATACCCCATACTCAAATAGCATGCAAAAGCAAAAAGTGTTTATTCAGAGGAATTTACTGTCTGCAGCGGTTTTCCCATTTGGGAATGGAGACCACTGGTGGACTCCCAGGCCCAGCTATTTTTGTCATTTAGGAAAATTTCAAGGAGAGGTTTTGTCCTTTTACCATGACTGCTGATCCTTTAGCTCTGTCTCTAGGTGTTTGACTGATTCTACCATTGGTTAGGCTCTGGGGACTTCCCAGAAGGGTGGCTTACACATCCTAGCTACCTACTCTTACTTCAGCCATTGGCTGACCACAGGCTCCTTGCTGAATACCAGATCTCATTCCTGAGAAACAGAAACTTAGGCCTACTCTGTCAAACTGCAAGTTTGCAGCCTGTCATGGAGTCAGCATGGCTCTGCCTACCTCATTCTTTTGAAACAATAGTTTTCTGTTTCATCCTTAATAATACTAATGAATTGTGACTAATTTTCTTTCTTTTCCTCAGTTTTTTGTTATTGTTTTCTTTTCCTCTTTCTAATATCTTACTATTGACATTTCATTTATTTTGCCATGGGCACAACCCCTGTAACCATGGGTAGTTGATAGTGACTTGTCTCTCCTTACAGATGTCTTTCTGATTTACCAGCCTTTGATCATTTGCTGCAATCATTTATATTCCAGCTTAGAATTTTTTATAGGTTTCCATTTCAGTTTTTAAGTTCAAAAGAAATATTTTTCTACCCAACCATTTTGACATTAGAAGTCTCTTTGATTTCCACTTACAAACATAGTTATTTCTGCTCTGGGGAACTTAGCGCAGTAAGTAAAGTAAACCATTTGTGGCCCCAGTATAAGGGCCTGAAGTAGAAGTTCCAGGACCAAGGTGAAGCCAATAATGGTAGCACACATCTCTGCCTCTAGATTTTGTGGAGAGATGTATGTCGGGATGAAGAAAGGAGATTCTCCTAAAGCTTTCAGTCTATTTAGCCTGGGGAGGCAGTAAGTAACAACCTCAGAGACACTATCTCAGTGAAAATGCACATCAGAGACAGTCCTTTGAGACTATGGTATGACCTACGCCTATGTATCTCCAGCATGGGTACAATTGTTTTCCCATGCTTGAGTATTTACACACACACAAGAAGGGTTTGTTATATTTCCTGAGATGATTCTTGAGGGTTTGAAATGATTCTGCCAGTGTTTGTTGTTTTGTACTTTTGTCTGAGGGGGAAAAAATGGTTGAAGGATGATGGTGATTTATATGATTAGCATGCCCATTTGTTTTAAAGTACACTATGATGGACAATGAATTTTATATTTATTTTCATACCATTTTTAGCTTGAGACATGCTCATGGTAAAATTTTAACTAACAAACAAAGTGATGAAATGTTCAAAAAGCAAAGCAGAAATAGCTCTAGGACAGTTTTATTTGGCTTTACAGAGCTAAGAATAGCTGTAAAGACACTTGCCCTACATACATGGTAGGACACGGATGTTTGGAATATAATGAATGACAAAGAAATGGGAAAAACTGCTGAACCCGAGTCTCTGAATATCATTATAAAGACGTGATGTGCCAAGGGTAGGAATTAAAGGCTGGGGATCCCTTGGAGGCTTGAAGCATTCTAATTATCTGTAACACAGTACTAAAGAAAATTGTCTTTCAGACACATATTTTGTGAAAAGATTATTTTTAGAGTCACATTTGATGTTTGAGGGAAGTTATTTTACAATTCACTACTTGTGATTGTATTTGAGACTACATCTCTCCCTTGATACTGTTTCACCTAGTTGTTATGTTAAAGGTTAAACCCCACACAGGCAGATAAGCATTTCAATGAGAAAATATCAGATAATCAATGTTACAGGAAATAGAAAAAAATCAAAATAGTCAAGATATTCTGTAGGAAAAGTTACTCAGGAAACTTCAAGAGTAATAGAAAGGATGAAATATTTTCAAACAATGCTCTCATGGGAGTTGAACTAGAGATAGGAGATTATCCTAATCGGCAGAGATCATTTCTGTTATCACAAACAGTATTGAGATATCAGAGAGGCTTCAGTGGCGAGGAGAAAGTGCAGTTGTTTGAGAGCTCAAACTGTGAGGACAGCTTCACTTGGAAAGGAAATAGCTTGATTTGCATATGCTGCCTGCCATGCTGAGATTTCACCTTCCTGTGCCTTAACAGGTGCTAGATAACTTGTATACATTTATTAGCAAATCCAGTTCACCACAGAGTGAAGGTGTAAAGCAATGAGCAAACTCACAGGAGTGTCTAAGGAATCTGTCCTTATCCTGGGATCTAAAGCCGATCTTTGCATACTTCCCTTTGTAACCAGGGCCTCCTCTCTTCTTGATAAGTGTCATTGAGATCATGGAATTATTCTTTCCCTCCTTCTGCAAAAAATCAGTGACTTCAGTACAAACAACAATGTCTCATTTTGCAACCTGGAACATGTTTGAAAGAGAAATTACGTGCATCATACTGACTATTGCTTGAGGTTCCCTTCATATTTGGATAATCACTAATATAAGTGACTTTTGCTAACTTATAGTTGTGCAAAGGTTCTAAGTATTTGTTAGCATCATTCTGAGACTTGTGGGAAATAGGAAGTTTGAGGAAAAGCAGGTTAGTCCTGACATATTTGAGACAGCATCCATAAAACGTATGTAAGTTCCAAAACACAGGTATTTCTTAGTCTGTACCCATTATTATTCACATCAGTTGCAGGCTGTTTGTTTTGTATCTTCTAAGCAGACAGTGTTCTGCTAGTGAGAATTCTGCAAGGGCTACTACCAGTACAATGCCCATCTCTGACACTATAAAATATGCTATTCAGGACAAATATCCACTTTCCCCCTTACTAAATACATGTGGCTCCATTTATTTCTATTTGTTTAAAGTACCATGTCAAACATAAGATTCTTTTGTGGCAGTCATCTCCTGTTTTTAGAATGATCACTGCTTAAACTTGGACATTTACACTTATTGATAATGCGGCAACAAATGAGGACTCTTAGGGGGCAGAAAAGCAACAAATTTCTAAACACTAGTGCTCAAAGTCAAAAAAATTGCTACAGTCTTTAATATTTCCTATTTCAAAACTGGAAAACGTAAAGGGAAGGAAATGAAGCCTCCTGTACTTAGCCCATTCTTTTCTCCTGATATTAGTATACACTGAATCAAACAACAGGAGAGTTGATTTGAGATTGCTCCAGTCATAGTTAGAAATAAGAGTAATAAGATGACAGAAAGGCAAACTGAAATGCTGTTAGTTAGAATATATTATGATACAGATTAAAGAAAAAATGCCACAAAATTTAATAACAATTATTTCATGACTACTCCAAACAAAAGATCTTATGAGACCAAATTGTATTTTCTGGAAATTTAATCTACTGTGTACTGCAAATACATTGCTTAAAGTTTGTTTTATAAGCAACTAATCTGGGGATTGCAGAATTGAGTTCTGACACACTCATCCATTTACTCAGAGCCACTTTGCACATAGATAGATGCTTATGTTCCATTATGTCTTCAGGGTCTCCATTTCTAAATAGCCTGTTCTTATTAATCCTTTGGGCAGAGTGTTTGGTCCTTCTTAAAATCTAAAATTACACACCAGTGATAAGGACATGGAAATGTCTTAGTCCAAAAGAAAGATATTTTGTTTTGAATTTTTCATTTGTCACTGCTCATGATATTGTTTTCATAGTTTCACTGTTAATAGTAGGACTGTTTAGTGTCTGTGTGTGTCTGTGCGTGTGTGAATATGTATGTATGTATGTAAGCACAGATCTTCACATTTAATGGAGCCGTCCTCTGAATTCTGCCAGATTTTCAGACTGTTAAAATGATGAATGGTGACTAGTTTCCCTTGTGCTCTCTGAGTTTCCTGAATGAGTGGATTACTTTCCTCATTTTTCTGTAGACCAACGTAAATTTTGACTCAAAAAGTTGACTCACAATGCTCAGTGGCAGAGGAATTAATGTTAGATAGAATGGCATGGACAGTATTTGAACTCTAAGAATGATTTCTATGGTCCTGAAGCTGCAATAGAAAGAATGAGAGTCAGAGATTGGATAGTTCCCTGATGTCTTGGATTTTTGGTTACCTATAAAGCAAGGATTACAGTGACAAGATGAGATAAAGATTTCTAAAGATATTATTTATATTCCCTAGGAGAATATGCTGTCTTTATTTTAGAAGCACTCATTTCTTTGTCTGGTGCTATATGAAACAATTCAATAGACAAATGCATTAACTTGTGAAGTGATGCTCTTCTGAAGTACAAGAGGTTTGTCACATACCCCAAGTTTTTATAAGTTTGAATGACTTAAAAGACTTTCTAAAGCAATTCTGCCAACTCTTGCATGGAGCTTCAGGCCCTTCCAGTGCACCCAATCCATGAGAAATTACCTAGAATGAAGATGAAATCAATATCCCTTTCTAACTGCAGAACTAATTTTAGATGAATTAATGCCACATCTTTTAATGTGAGGTATGTATTAAAATCTGGAAACATTTCATGGGCAAACTGAAGCATACTCATGAGCAATCTAGACCTATCTCTTGATTTTGTAAGTACCTTCTCTGTTAATGCGGCTATCTGCATGATGTAAAAGATCCTCTAAATTGATTATAGACACACAAGTCCATCATCTTCCTCAGAAATTAGTTTTCAAAGGCTCGTGAAAATATTCTTGAAAATGTTTCCCTTTTAATCATATGGAATCTATTTCATAGAACAAAGTAGGCAAATATTTAATAGTTATCAATGACCAATAAATCTTCCAGTATAAAGTATAAGAAAATGTTTCGTGACATAGTTTCTAAAATAACTTTACTTTAAAGTGCACACATCCATGAAAATATTGAGGTTCTAGTTATAGTCTTCACAATTAGTATACATAACTGTTAAAATGTTTTATAATTTCAACTAGATATATTTCACATATAAAAATTTATGAAACATTGGGCAAGATAGTTCTCATTGCTTCTTCTCACTTTTTAAAATTAATTAAATTATTTATTTATATCCCATATTTTGTCCCCAGCCTCCACTCCCAAGTTTCTTCCTGCTTCCCCACATCCCCTGCGCCTCTGAGAGGGTGGTCCCCCCCCTGTATCCCACTTCTCTGGAATGTCAACTCCCTACAGGATTAGCTATATCCTCTCCCACTGAGCCTATATATGTGTCTGCGGCCTCCAGTCAGCCTGTATATACCCTATAATTGGTGGTTTGGTCTCTGGGAGCTCACAGGGGTTCAAGTTAGTTGACACTGTTGGTCTTCCTATAGGGTTGTCATCCCCTTTAGCACCTTCAAACAGTTCCCATATCTTTCATAGTGGTCCTTGACCTTAGTACTATGGTTGGCTGTAAGTACATGTATCTGTCTCAGTCAGCTGTTGGTAGAGCTTCTCAGAGGACAGCCATGCTAGACTCGTGTCTGCAATCATAGCATCACATCAGTAACAGTGTCAGGGCTTGGTGCCCATCCATGGGATGGATCACAAGCTGGGCCCTTCAGTGGTCTGCCTTTCCTTCAGTCTCTGGTCCATTTTTGTCCCTGCATTTCTTTTAGACAGGAACAATTCTGGGCTAAAAATCTTGAAGGTAGGTTGGTGTTCCTATCCTTCCACTGGAGGTCCTGTTTAACTATTGGAGGTAGTCTGTTTATGTTCCATTTCTCCACTGTTTGGATTTTCTGCTAAGGTCATCTCCATTGAGTTCTGGGACCCTTTTACATCCCAGATCTTTGTGACTTCCTAGAGGTTTCCCTACCCTGCAACTGAACCCCACCACCACATCTGCATATTTCCATTCATTCTCCTGCCACTCTGGACTTCTCTCCTGTCTCCTCCCATACTTGATCCTGCACCCTTTATCCCCTTCCCCTCCCTTCTTCCACACAGTCTCACATGAGGATTTTGTTCCTGCTTCTAAGTAAGACTGAAACAACCTTAATGGACCTTTCTTCTTACTTAATTTCTTTGGGTCTGTGGGAGGTATGATGGGTATTCTGTTGTATTTTGTATTTTGGCTAATTTCCATTATCAGTGAGTATATAGCCTGGCTGTCCTTTTTGATCTGGGTTACCTCACTCAGGATGATATTTTCCAGTTTCATCCATTTGTTGCAAAATTGATCGTGTCCTCATGGTTGATAGTACCCCATTGTATAAATGAACCACCTTTGCTGTATCCATTCTTTGATTGAGAGACAACTGAGTTGCTTCCAGTTTCTGGCTGTTACAGACAAGGATGCTATGAACATGGTGAATCATATGTCTTTGTGGTAGGGTAGAGCATCTTTTGGGTGTATGTTCAGGATCAGATATTTCAAGGTCAAATTATTTCACTGAAGCTTTTTATTGTGTTAGTATCATTAAAATATTTTAAAACACCAACTATGAGGACAAATGGGGCAAACTAAATCAGCAAACACCCTTTCTTAGTTTCTTTCACTGTATATTCAGATCTGTCTTGATATCAAGTATCCTTCAAAGTTTCTTTGATTGAAAATTAGAAGAACAATAGTAATATGAAAATGAGATAAGGAAGTTAAAGTCACACATGATATATTTTGTATTATTTGATTATGGAGAATAGTATCATAAATGTCTTTGTTATGAGAGAAAATTTTAGGGTGACTTATTGCATAATAAAAGTGGCACGTAGACAGCTATTTACTTAATTCAGTTTTTCTTAGTCTATTAGTTCAGTTTATTGCCCAAGATATTTGTTTATTTCTCATCTTATCACAAACCAAGGTCCCTACAAAGATATGAAGCTGATATTGCAAAGCTTTGGCTAAGAAAAGCTTACACTTTGATTTTTTTTTTTAATTTAATTTTATTTTATTTTTTTAATTTACATTCCAAATCACTTCCCCTTTCCCGTTTCCTCCCTCCCCGAAAGTCCCATAAGCCCCCTTCCCTCCCTCTTTTCTCCGTTCAACCCCCTCTCATTACTCTGTCCTGGCGTTCCCCTACATCCAGTCTTTCCAGGCAAAAGACACCGTCAAAAAGACAAAGCGGCAACCAACTAACTGGGAAATGATCTTTACCAACCTTACATCCGACAGAGGGCTAATATCCAAGATATACAAAGAACTCAAGAAGTTAAACTCCAGAGAGGCAAGTAACCCTATTAAAAAATGGGGTACAGAGCTACACAAAGAGTTCTCACCTGAAGAATATCTAATGGCTGAGAAGCACCTAAAGAGATGTTCATCATCCTTAGTCATTAGGGAAATGCAAATCAAAACAACCCTGAGATTCCATCTCACACCAGTCAGGATGGCTAAGATCAAAAACACAGGAGACAGCAGTTGTTGGCGAGGATGTGGAGAAAGAGGAACACTCCTCCACTGCTGGTGGAACTGCAGGCTGGTACAACCACTCTGGAAAGCAGTCTGGCGGCTCCTCAGAAAACTGGGCATGACACTCCCAGAGGATCCGGCTATACCACTCCTGGGCATATACCCAGAGACTTTACCTGCATGCAATAAGGACACATGCTCCACTATATTCATAGCAGCCTTATTTATAATAGCCAGAAGCTGGAAAGAACCCAGATGTCCCTCAACGGAGGAATGGATTCAGAAGATGTGGTATATTTACACAATGGAATACTACTCTGCACTTTGATTTTTTTAAATCCTATGATCTAATGCTGTTCTCTTTATCCTGTGAATTTAATTGTGAGATAGTTTACAGACTTCATTGGAAAGAGTGTTCTTTAAATTAAACCTATACCTTTTATTGTACGATATACTAAAATCATTTTGTCTTTGATCATTGAAGAAGTCAGGTAGAAGTACAATCTTAAATCTCTTTTCCAGAAACCACTGACGTTTTAGTAAATAGTTATATACAGAATGATACTTAGTCTGCTTTAAAAACTGCCTTTAAATCTTATCAGAAAATGTATGCAAACTATTTTGATAGCCTTAATAGCGTATTATTTCTCTTTTGGTTGTTGCTATAAAATAAGGCAACTTGTATAAAAGGAGTTTGTTTGAG
This sequence comes from Tokudaia tokunoshimensis, assembly GCA_036184795.1. Taxonomy (NCBI): domain Eukaryota; kingdom Metazoa; phylum Chordata; class Mammalia; order Rodentia; family Muridae; genus Tokudaia; species Tokudaia tokunoshimensis. The sequence goes on along the minus strand of BTHU01000004.1, from coordinate 15,906,189 downwards.
CTTATAGTTCCACATAATACACAGTCATGGAGAAAAAGCAAAGTACTGTATGGCAGACATGGTAGGAAAAACAGGAATCTCAGGCCCACACTTTTAAATACAATAATGAAGCAGAAAAGAAAACTTGAAACAATATATTTTTACATTATCAAACCCAGTCTCCAGTGATATTCATTCTCCAATAAGACCATACCCCTTAAATCTCTACAAAGAGTACCAATAGCTAGAAACTTAGTATTGGCATATCAGAGATTATAGGTGACATTTTCATTCACACTACCACATTCAATAATGTTATAATATAATATAACATTATTGGCTTGCTTGTCCTTAAAGCTTCAACTTTCTCCTGTATTTACAGTCTAAAATTCTTTATTTATTCCTTGATCAAGGATTGTATCTTCACATATACCTTGTATCTCTGGTGACTGAGATGGGCCTTAAAGTCACAAACTCATTAGTTGTCAGTTATGTGGCTAAATGATGAAAAAATTCCTGGTAGATATTTAGTGATAAATGCAACTAATTTTGAATGTCACAGGGCTCTGCTTTGATCAGGTCTGTAAATAACACCTCATGCCATATTCCTATAGATCAGGAAATGCCCATAATGGGGAATCGATTTCCTTGTGACCTTCTAGATAAATTTATCTGTGATAAACTTTAAAATGTACAGTTTTAACATTTTAATTTCTAATGTAGAAATAAAAATATTTAGAAAACTCCTGTGCAGTTTCCTTACCTAAATAGTATAATCTCACACCTGGCCCTACTAGGGAGTTCATTACAGGAATATTTTAAGTCCTCCTTGTTCAAATTATTTGTTATTTAAATATAATTATAATGAGTAACCAATGAACTCACAGCAGACTTTGCTTTTAATGATCATATGTGCAATTTAACTTCAATGGAGTATTTACTGTTTATAAAAGTCATTGAAACCTAAAGAGAATGTGAACCACAAAACGAGATATGCAGTAATGGAATTTCCTCAGAAATGTACAGTGGTGAATATTTGTTTCAGTATGTCTTCATTATTCAAAAACAAAGGACTGAAAACTGCTAACCAATGGGTTAACAAAACACAGTCATTTTATGCAAAATTTCCTTCCTTCCACAGAAGTTTTTTCCTCACACAATACTGAAATTCTTCCATAATACTGTTTGCAAAATGTAAAATTTTATGTCATTTTGTAAATGTCTCTGGTGATAAGCTTTCTAAAGATCAACTTCCCTTAGGCCTCAGATGAGAGAATACTTTTAAGAGAATAGTTTTCTTCCATCAAGTTTTTCTTAAAGCATTTTATATATTGTCACAAATTAAATGAATAGAATGCTACTGAGTTATGCTAAAATAGTTGCATTTTGTCAGTCATAAAGTATTTTATAATTTATTTACCCAGGAATCTTAGCAATTGTGGACAGTTTGATTGTATCAAGTTAAATCAACCTTCATTTGAAGACATTTTGACTCATACAGGTATTTAGAAATTTATTAGAGTTAACTCTTTCTTTCTTTCTTTTTTCATTCTTTCCTTCTTTTCTATTTTAATTCATTTTATTTTCCTTGTCACTCTGAATCAGCTACACAATAGAAACAATGGAAATTCTATTTATTTATTTATTTATTTATTTATTTATTTATTTATTTATATTTATACTCCAGAATTTATTCCCCTCCTGGTCCACTTTCTGACTGTTCCACATCTCTTCCCAGGTCCCTGTCTACATGAGAATTTCCCCACCCCATAAGATCTTTAAACTCCCTGGGGCCTCCAGTATCTTGAGGGTTAAGTGCATCTTCTCTGAATGAACCCAGAACCGGCAGTCGTCTACTATCTATGTGTTGGGGGGGTCTCATAACAGCTGGTGTAAGCTTCCTGGTTGGTGGTCTAGTATATGAGAGACCTCGGGGGTCCAGGTTAATTGAGATGGCTGGTCCTCCTACAGGTTTGCCCTCCTCCTCAGCTTCTTCCAACTTTTCTGTAATTCAATCACAGAGACCAGAAGCTTCTGTCCATTGGTTGGGTGCAAATATCTGCAGCCGCTTGTTGGGTCTTTCAGAGGGCAGTCATAATAGGTCCCTTTGTGTGAGCACTCCATAGCCTTAGTAATAGTATCCAATCTTGGGATCCAACTTTAGACCTGTTGCTTGACCTCCTTTTCCTCAGGTTCCTCTCCATTTCCATCCACACAGTTCTTTCAGACAGGATCAAGAGTTATGACTGTGAGATGGTTCTCCTCCCTCATTTGGTGCCCTGTCTTTCTGCTGGAGGTAGGCTTTATAATTTCCCTCTCCCTACTGTTAGACATTTCATCTAAGGTCCCTCCCTTTGAGTCCTGAGAGTTTCTCACCTCCCAGAACTCTGGTGCCTTTTTTGAGGTTTCCCCAACCTCCTATATCCTGAGGTTGCCTGTTTCCATTCTTTCTGTTGGCCCTCAAAGCTTCAGTCTTTGTCCCTCACATAGCACCAGGTCAGGTTCTCCTCTTCCCTCCTGTTCCCCTACCCACTTTCCATCCAGGTCCTTCACTCTTTCTTTATGATTGTTTTTTTTCTCCCTCCCATGTGGGACTGAGGCATTCTCACTTGGCCCTTCAGCTTATTGTCCCTTTAGAGTTCTGTGGACTGTATCTTGGGTATTCTGCACTTTTTTTGCTAATATCCATTTATTAATGAGTGAGTTACCTTCGTTTTGTGTCTAAGTTACCTCACTCAGGATGATAAGTTCTAGTTCTGTCCCTTTGCCTAACAACTTAGTATGTCCTTCTTCTTAATAGCTGAGCAGTATTCCATTGTGTACAAGAACCACATGTTCTGCATCCATTCTTCTGGTGTGGGACATCTGGGTTTTTTCCAGCTTCTGGCTATCACAAACAAGGCCCCTATGAACAACATAGTGGAACATGTGCCCCTGTGACATGGTGTGGCATCTTTGGGTATATTCCCAAGAGTGGCATTGTTGGGTCTTCAGGTAGATCCATTTCCAAATTTCTGAGAATCTCCAGATTGGTTTCCTTAGTGGTTGTACCAGTTTACAATCCCCCCAGCAATGGAGGAGTGTTTATCTTTCTCCACATCCTTGCCAACATGTGTTTTCACCTGAGGTTTTGATTTTAGCCAATCTGATTGGTGTAAGGTGGAGTCTCGGGATCTTTTTGATTTGCCTTTCTCTGATCACTAAGGACTTTGAACATTTTTTTAGGTGCTTCTCAGCCATTCAAGAATCCTCTGTTGTGAATTCTTGGTTTAGTTCTAGACCCCATTTTTTGATGGGATGGTTTGGTTTTTTGGTGGTTAGCTTCTTGAGTATTTTATGTATTTTCAATATTAGCTCTCTCTTAGCTGTTGGCTTAGAAAGAATTATTTTTTCCCAATCTGTAGGTTGCCAGTTTTTCTTATTGACTGTCCTTTGCCTTACCGAAGATTTCCAGATTCATGAGGTTCCATTAATCAATACTTGATCTTAGAGCTTGAGCCAATGAATTTGAAGCTCTTTCCCACGTTCTCTTCTATTAGACTGAGGGAATCTGATTTTATGTTGAGGTCCTTGATCCACTTGGACTTGAGCTTTGTGAAAGGTGACAAAAATGGATCTATTTTCATTTTTCTACACACAGACAGCCAGATAGACCAGGACCATTTATAGAAGATGATTTCTTTTTTCCATGTATATTTTTTGGCTTCTTTTTCAAAGATCAAGTGTCTGTAAGTATGTGGTTTTCTTTGCGGCTATTCAATTCTATTCCATCAACATGTTTGTCTCTGTACCAGTGCCATGAAGTTTTATCACTATTTCACATGTTCTCTGTACTAAAGCTTGAGGTGAGAGATGGTGATTTCCACCAGCCATTCTTTTATTGTTAAGAATTATTGACCCAGAATCTCGGAATACCCTAGACACAATCAGCATATCAATAGATTTCTAAAAAGATGGAAGGAGAGACCCCTGGTCCTGGAAAGACTGGATGTAGGGGAACGCCAGGACAGAGTAATGAGAGGGGGTTGAACGGAGAAAAGAGGGAGGGAAGGGGGCTTATGGGACTTTCGGGGAGGGAGGAAACGGGAAAGGGGAAGTGATTTGGAATGTAAATTAAAAAAATAAAATTAAATTAAATTAAAAAAAAAAGAATTATTTTCACTCTTCTGTTTTTTTTTGTTTTGTTTTGTTTTTTTTTTTTTTTGTCTTTCTGGATAAATTTGAGAATTGCTCTTTCCATGTCTTTGATGAATTGTGTTTAAGTTTTGATGGGGGTTACATTGAATCTGTAGATTGTTTCTCTCATTTCTTTCTCAGCCTGTTTATCATTTGTATAAAGGAGTGTTACTGATTTATTTGAGTTAATTTTATATTCGGGCAGTTTGCTGAAGTTGTTTATCAGCTGGAGATGTTCTCTGTTAGAAATTTTGGGGTCACTTATGTATACTATAATATCTTCTGCAAATAGTGATACCTTTATTTTTCTTTGCCAATTTGTATCCTCATGATCTCTTTTTTGTTGTCTTATTGTCCTAGAGTACTATATTGAATAGATATGGGGAGAGTGGGCGCCCTTGTCCCTGATTTCAGTGGGATTGCTTCAAGTATGTCTCCATTTCATTTAATATTGGCTGTTGGTTTGCAATAAATTGCCTTTAGTAAGTTTAGGTATGGGCCTTGATTTCCTGATCTCTCTAATACTTTTAACATGAAGGGGTGTTATATTTTGTCAAATCCTTTTTCTGCATCTAAGGAGATGATCATGTGGTTTGTTCCTCTGAGTTTGTTTGTATAGTGGATTACATAAATGGATTGCCATGTATTGAACCAACCATGTATCCCTAGGATGAAGCTCAATTGATCATGTTGAATTTTGAGGTATTGTTGGATTTGGTTTGCAAGAATTTTATTGAGTAATTTTCATAAGCAAGACTGGTATGAAATTCTTTTCAGTTAGATCCTTGTGTGGTTTAGGTAAAGTAATTGTGGCCTTATTAAATGAATTAGGTAGTGTTCCTTCTGTTTCTATTTTATGGAATAGTTAGACGAATATTGGTATCAGATCTTCTTTGAAGGTCTGGTAGAATTCTGCACTAAATCCGTCTGGCACTCGGCTTTTTTGGTTGGCAGGTTTTTAATGATATCTTCTATTTCCTTATGGCATATGGGCCTATTTAAGTAGTTTATCTGCTCTTGATTTTACTTTGATATGTGGTATCTGTCTAGAAAACCATCTACTTAATCTAGATTTTCTAGTTTTGTTGAGTATAGGCTTTTGTAGTAGGATCTGAGGATTTTTTTAAAATTTCCTCCATTTCTGTTGTCTCCCTTTTCATTTATGATTTTGTTAATTTGGATTCTGCTTCTGGTCCTTTATTTAGTTTGACTAGAGGTTTATTTATCTTGTTGATTTTCTCAATGAACCAGTTTTTCATTTTATTGATTCTTTGTATTGTTCTCTGTTTCTATTTGGTTGATTTCGGCCCTTGAGTTTGTCTATTTCCTGTTTGGAACAACTACTCCTCTTGGTTGTGTTTGCTTCTTTTTGTTGTAGAACTCTCAGATATGCTGTTAAGCTGCTAGTGTAAAATCTCTCCTGTTTCTTTACCAGGGCACTTAGTGCTATGTATTTTCCTTTTAGCACTGCTTTCATTGTTGGGTATGATGTATCAAAATTTTCATTAAATTCCAGGAAGTCTTTAATTTCTTTCTTTATTCTTCCCTGACCAAGTTATCATTGAGTAGAGTATTGTTCATTTTCCATGTGTATGTGGGTTTTCTGTTTTTTTTTGTTTTTGTTTTTTTTTTTTTTTTTTTTTTTGCTGTTATTGAAGACCAGCCTTAGGCCATGGTGATATGATAGGATGCATGGGATTATTTTAATCTTTTTGTATTGGTGGAGGGTTATTGTTTGACTTATATGGTCTGTTTTGGAGAAGGTATCACGAGAAGCTGAGAAGAAGGTGTATTCTTTTGTTTTAGGGTGAAACATTCCATAGATACATGTTAAATCTATTTGGTTTATAACCTCTATTAGTGTCACTATAGTTTCTGATTCAATGACCTGTTCATTGGTGAGAGTAGGGTGTGGAAGTCTCCCACTATTATTGTGTGGGGTTCAATGTGTTTTGAGCTTTAGTAAAGTTGTTTTTTTTTTTTTGAATGTGGGTGCCCTTGCATTTGGGGCATAGATGTCTAGAATTGAGACTTTTTCTTGGTTGATTTTCACTTTGCTGAATATGAAGTGTCATTCCTCATCATGCTTGATAACTTTTGGTTGAAAGTCTATGTTTTTGGATATTAAGATGGCAACTCCAGCATGTTTCCTGGGACCATTTGCTTGGAAGAACTTTTTCTCTCCCTTTACTCTGAGCTAGTATCTGCCTTTGTTATTGAGGTATGTTTCTTGTATGCAGCAAAATGCTAGATCTTGTTTGTGTATCCAGTCTGTTAGTTTACATCTTTTTATAGGTGAGTTGAGTCCATTAATATTGAGAGATATTAAAGAGAGATGGCAGTTGGTTACTGATATGTTTGTTTTTGTAAATGACTTTATGTGCTTTTAGTTCTCCCCTTTTTTCTTTGTTGTGAGATACTTAATATCTTGCCTTTTCTTTGGTGTAGGTACCTTCCTTATGTTTCCTTCTAGGATCCTCTGTAGGACTGGATTGTTAAATAGATACTGTCTGAATTTGGCTTTGTCCTAGAATATTTTGTTTTCCCCATCTATGTTGATTGAGAGTTTTGCTGGATATAGTGGCCTGGGCTGGCATTTGTGTTCTCTTAGAGTCTGGATGACCTCTGACAAGGCTCTTCTGGCTTTCATAGTTTCTGTTGAGAAGTCTTGTATAATTCTAATAGGTCTACCTTTCTATGTTACTTGGCTCTTTTCTCTTGTAGCTTTTAATATTCTTTCTTTGTTCTCTGCATTTAATGTTCTGATTATTATGTGACGAGAGGATTTTCTTTTCTGGTCTTATTTATTTGGTGTTCTATAGGCTTCTTGAACCTTTATGGCCCATCTCTGTCTTTATGTTGGGGAAGTTTTCTTCTATGAATTTTTGAAGACATTTTCAGGCTTGTACATTCATGCTATTTCTCATAAACTGTCCTCCTTAGAATCCAGGAGAATTGTGGACTTTGCTAGCTGCATCTGGATTAAATGTTTCTCCCTGGATTAAGAGGAAAAAGGTTTATACTTTTCAGAACCAATATATCAGGCATATTTTCCATGGAAGGAATTCATATAGGAATGGGGAAAGGGATAGGGATAGGGATAGGAGATGCGGGTGGGGATGCAGATGGGTACAAGGACAGGAAGGAGGTGGGGGTGGGGACAGGTGCTGGGGAAGAGGGACAGGGACAAGGATGTGAATGGGGCCTGGAACAGAGAAGGGGATTGGGGCCAGAATAGGGACAGGGATAGGGATAGGGATAAGGATAGGAGGACTATCCTATTGCTCTGATAAAACACCATGACAAAGGTAAGTTATAGAAAAGAAATTTTAAATTAAACTTATGGTTCTAGAAGATGAAGGGTCTATGATAGAAAAACAGTGGAAAGGCAGCAGGAACAGGAAGCTTGGGGCTCATATTTTCAAAGTGTATATGCAAAGAGGAGAGAATGAGCAGGAAATGAACCCAGGTTTTGCAATCTCAATGTGTACCTCCATGACATATTTTCTCCAGAAAGGTCAAGTCTCCTAGACATTCTCATCACTGCCTGAAAAAAATATATTTAAATTTCAGAGCCTATGGAGAAAATGCTCATTCAAACCACCACAGATATGCACCAGCCAGAGAGATAATATACTTTAATGTACAAGGGGGTCTTTCTTTTGGCCTGAGACATTCTATAACTCCTATGTTACAAAATGAAGAACAACTGCAGACTTTAAAAATTCTGTAAATTGTATAGATAAAGGTAATCTATATAAAGGAGCCCATTCAGAGAGCCTATGCAGGGCACTGGTGCTCTATAATGTCACTAATAATTTCAATTATGGTTGACCTTAAGAAACAGATATTTCCACTAGAGGAATAAGAAATGATCTGAAGGTCAGTAGTGAATGAAGATTTCATTTACTGATTAACTTTAAAAAACAGTACAACATTTAATTTACCATTATATATAATCTTAAGTTCTGCTTTTTCCTGGCTCTGATATAGTTTCCATTCCATATACATGTGTGCATAAAGCATAGAATATTGTAGGGTTGTTCTGAAGTATGTAGTGACATTAACTTTATTATGAAAACTCTGGAATAAGTGAACTATATACATAGAAATATGCATAAGAGGGAATGTTCATCCTATAATAAAATGATAATAAAATCTCCACTGCATCCCACATCATTATGTGCTGTATTTTGCTTATGTTGGATATAAAGAAAAAAGGTACTGCAGACTTTCTCTGAGCTCTTAAAAACCTGCTTGATCATCTTTGCTTCTTGCCACTTATAATGTCAACTTCCCTGGGCTTCAGATGAAAGAAGAGAAGATAAAAATGTAGTAGAAAATATATTCTAATTGCATTTGAATTCCATCTCCTGGGGTGGAGTCAATAAAATAATCCCTCCAGAGTAAATTGTAGATAAAAGCACCCAGATACATGAAGCCAGGTAATGAAATACAACAGTTTTCCTCAGGTTTCTACTGTAGCTTTTTTTGTAATGCTTCTGATGGAACCCAGGGCCCAATCTATCTTAAACAATTCTCTGTCACTGAGTTGAGTCTATCTTGATTTTACAGAAAAAGTTTGCACCACTTCTTCAAATAACATATGGACTCAGTATGAAGATTCAGTATTGACTCAACTTGTGAGTTTTTGTTTCTGTCTCCTGAATGTTGGGCTTATGGTCTGTGTGCCACATCACACCTCTCTTTGAAACAGTGAATTATTCATTACTCATGATATCCAGCATCTGACTAAAACTCTCAAACAAAAATGATAATCAATCTACAAATGCAAGTTAGAATAATTTTATTATTCTTATACTAGACATAGACATTAATGCAGTTGTTTCAAGGTGACGAGCATTGCTCAGGAAAAACACTGAACTCCAGATGGCCCAAACAGTTACATGATGGAGTGTAATAGAGCTGGCTGTTCAAAGTGGTTATTTTTTTCTTAGTCACTGTCCTTTTTTCCCCCAACCATTAGTAAGATTATAATTCTTACAACTACATCTTATTATTTTCCCAGATGGATTTAATTTAATTATATGTATATAATTGTTTTGCTTGTATGTGTTTAAGCATACCACATGTGTGCTTCTTTTCATTGGAGAAAACAAGAGCCATTCAGTTTCTAAACCCTGGAGTCCCACAAGGTTGTGAGCCACCTTTAAGTGATTTCTGAGAACCAGACTCAGGCTTTCTGTCTGCCAGAGCAAGAAGTCTTCCTAGATGGTACACCTTCTCTACAACTTCATATTTTTCTAACATTTTACAAATTGCATTTATGAATTTATTTGTAGTTTTGTATTTATTTGTACAGATTTGTGTTTGGGTATACATGATATGTAGCACAGCAAATCTGTACAGATGGCAGGATGGTTCGTGGACTCTTATATTTTTTCTACCATGTGAGTCTGTGGATTGCAGTCAGGCCATCAATCTTTGGCACAAGTATGTTTCCTTCAGAACCTTCTTGACATCCATGTTTAATATTTTTTCAGTACCAGGTATTTTTTTTTTATTATTACTTTCTAGAAGCAATCGTTTCTCCCTCTCTTTTAACCTTCTACCATACTCCAGGTTACAGGTATCTTCCTCTCTCAAACGATACTCTGCTTGGTGAACTCTCCATGTCTTCTGAAGTTGCAGCATCTCATGGTTATTGTGACACACATGCGTACACACACACACACACACACACACACACATACAAACACACACATACACACACATACACACACACACATACACACACACACACACACACACACACGCATACACATACTCTTTGTAGCCTTCATTCTTGATGTTCTGTCTTGAAGGAATATATTCTGAGTATGTAATAGTTACACATTAAAACAACTGACATAAAGAATCACCATAAAAAAGACTGGATGTAGGGGAACGCCAGGACAGAGTAACGAGAGGGGGTTGAATGGAGAAAAGAGGGAGGGAAGGGGGCTTATGGGACTTTCGGGGAGGGAGGAAACGGGAAAGGGGAAGTGATTTGGAATGTAAATTAAAAAAATAAAATAAAAAAAATACTAAAACCTTAACAATAGCAAAAAATTTCATCATTTTGATTCAAATCCAAATTATTCCTATATTACATGTGTTCTAATTCAGCCCTTAACTGACTTTGATCTTGCCATAAGTTAAAATAACTTATTATTTGCTAGAGATAAAAGTCATCTTAGATGAAGCCATGCAATTTGCTTGTCTCTCTTCTGGTTCACTTTTCTTTTCAAAAATTATTCCTTTAACACTTTTTCTTGTTCAATGGATTCCCATGTATGGTCTCAGAAATACTTTGCTTATTTTTTTAAAAATAATAAAAAGTTCAAAGCTAACATTTTAAACTAGAATATATTCTAATTGCATTTGAATTCCATCTCCTGGGGTGGAGTCAGTAAAATAATCCCTCCAGAGTAAACTGTAGATAAAAGTACCCAGATACATGAAGCCAGGTAAGGAAACACAACAGCTTTCCCGCAAGGAAACAAGTATGTTTCCTTCAGAAACTGTAAAGCACATATTTCTTGTATATAAAATAACTAATTACCTAGTTTACATATATGCAAATACTTATCATTATATAACTAATATATTTTGTTCAAACAAATGGACAATGTCATAGATTTCCTAAGTCTGCTGTATTAAACATTAATGCCTAGCTTACTTTTTGTAAATCCAGTTTTCCTTATTCTTATCTATGTATCGATTTTTGATTTTGTGTTATCCTTACTACTTGAATGTCTCACATTGAAATCCAATGTTTCTCTTTCCCAGTTTCCCTGATTAGTGCTGTTGTTCTTCATGTGCAGTACTTGTATCATTGCCTTTTCTTTTCCTGTCCTTTTTTATTGTTTATAAGGTTTATATTATTTTAGAATTCCACACAGTGTATGTATGAGTCACCTCCACCTCCTCCTAGATTCTTATTTCCCTGTTCATCCAATATCATTTTTTTTTCTCTTTCCCTGCTAAGTCAGTTTTGTGCTGGATAACTGGTATTGAGCATGGACCTGTCCTAGAATGTAGTTGAAGTCAAACAAGGATCCATAAACATTTCATATATGGATGTTTCTACAGTGGTAGATTTCCACATGACTTTAAGAGAAGCACTTAATGTTAGAAATGTGAACCCCCCCCCCCCATATTTGGTCTTTACTCTGTCTTCCCATTCTCCAACCCCTATAATCATTTTTGTCCATTTTTCTCTTCCTTTCTAACACCACATTTCCTTTCTTGGAGATATAATGTCTGCCTCCATGTAACCTCAATAGTTTCCTAACATCTGATGGTATTACACTGAAACATATAAAGCCTAAAATAACATCTACATATGAGAAAAATAGTGATGCCTCTTTTTCTGAGTCTGTTACCTCATTCTGTAGGATTTTTTTCAATTCTATCATTTTACCTGCAATTTTTATAATTTCATTTCTCTTAAAAGCTCAATAAAATCCCATTGTGTAAATATACCACAGTTTCATTATCCATGGATCAGTTAATATCTAGGATGTTTCCATTTCACGGCTATTGTAACTAGAGCATCAAGTTGGACATGGATGAGCAAGTACCTATATTACGTAGACTACCTTGAATATATGGCAAAGTACTATAACAGGACCTTGTAGGAATTCTATTTTCATCATTTTGAAGAACTGTTATGTTGACTTTAGTGACTATACTAGTTTTCACCCTCAGAATCAGTAAGTTTATCTCTCCTCACTTGTAACTTTTCCTTTCCTTCCCTCCTTCCTTCCTTCCTTCCTTCCTTTCTTCCCTCCCTCCTTCCTTTCTTCCTTCCCTCCTTCCTTCTTTCCTTCCTTCCTTCCTTCTTCCTTCGTTTTTGTTCTTTTGTTGTGTTCCATGCCCAATTTTTCAAATTTTGTGTTTTGCTTGATATTCAGTGCTTTTGCTTCCTTATACAATATAAATGATAATCTTCTACAGGTACATGATTTAAAGATATTTTTCCATTCTGAGGATACCTTGTTGCAGGAAATGTTGTCATATATCAGCATTTTAGAATTTTATTTACCATTTGTAAATTGTTTGTTTTTATTGCCTGTGCTTCGGGATCCCACTGAGCAGAAAACTTTTCCTGTTCTTATAAGTTCAAGTATAGTTCTTCCTTTCTCCTCTATTGTGTTCAGAGTTCCAGTTATTAAAGTCATTGATGCAGTTGGAGTTGAGTTTTATGCAGAGTAAGAGATGAGAATCTCCTTTCATTCTTTTAGGTAAAGCTATCCTCTTTGATACTTACCATTTGTTGGAGTGCACTCATCCGTGTTGTGTATTTTTAGCATCTTCGTCAAATGCCATGTGTCCATAGATGCTTAAAATTATATGCATGTCTTCAATTGTATTCAATTTATCAATTTGCCAATCTTTCTGTTGTGATGTCAGTACCATGCTATACTATAAGAAATGATATAACCTCAAAAAGATTTATTATTCAAGACTTTTTTAGCTATCACAAGTTTTGTTTTAATTTCTTTATGAAATTTAAGATTTTTTTCACTTTGACAGACATTTTGTTGAATCTCCAGATTGATTTTTGTAGGATGGTTAATTTTACAGTATTAATTCTACTATTCTATGGTCATGAGATATTGTCCATTTTGTAGTATTGTCTTAAATTTCATTCTTCAGTGCCTTTAAATTTTATTATGTAAATCTTTCATTTTCTTAGATATAATCTGTGTTATTTCATTTATTTTTAAGACTATTGTAAATTGTATTGTTTTTCTATTTTTTTCTTTGATATATTTCTTGCTTTATAAATAAGAAAGGCTATAAAGTTTGTTTGTGAAATTTGAATCCTGCTGTTTTTCCAAAAGAATTTATTGACTGTGATGCTTTCTTATAGGTTGCTTAGCATATTTTATGTATAAAATCAAATCATCTGCAAATAAGGATAGTTTGAATGTTTGATTTTCTATTTTTAATATATTGTTTTTCTTTATTTGCCTTAGCTAATATTTCAAATGCTATACTGAGCAGGAATACATATAGTATGCATTCTTTACTTTTTTTTATATTAGTGGAAATATTTGGTATTTCTCTCTATTTAGAATGATGATGACTTTGCTGTTCTTATCATTTGCCTATTTTGAGATATATGTTTTATTTATACTAAAATTTTGTCTTAATATCTGAAGACTTTTCTCATGGTTGTATAATATATTTTGTCAAATGCATATTTTGTATCTAATGAGATGAACATACTTTCCTTTAACCTTTGTGAGAGATTATATTTATTATTTTTATGCTTGCTGAAGCACCTCTGTATATCTTAGTTGATCATGGTGGCAGAACTTTTAAATTTGTCCATCAATTTGTTTTACACGTATTATAATGGAAAAATTTTATTCCCAATTTAATCAGTGATATTATTCTATATCTTTTCATTCTTGTTACATCTTTTGCTTTAGTGTCAGGGTTTCATGGTCACTGATTTCCTAAAATTAATTTAAAAAGGTTTCTCCATATCCCATTTGACAGAAAAATTGAAGAGCAATTGCCCTTGGCTTGTCTTTGAAGGGGTCTGGTTGAATTCTATACTGAATTTATCTGGCCTCAGTCCATTTTTATTTGGGAGATTTTTAATTACTGTTTATATATAAGTCTTTGGATACTATGGGTTGTGTTAAATTAATTATTTCATCTTTGTTTAACTTAAGTGCAGTGTATACATTTAAAGATTCACTCACTTCCTATAGGTTTCAGTTTGGTCAATTACAGATTTTAAAGTATGATTGTACCAGAGTTATATATAAATTCCACGAAAAGCTTAATAAACAATCTGCACAGCAAAAATCACTAAGTTTTAGCAGATGGTAAGTACTGTAGTAGGATAGATCCACATCAAGTGGGGAGCAAAGGCATAGGCCAGTCGCTTAACTGATGTTTCTCCTGACAAAATTAGACAACTATTTCAGATGGAAAATAAATTCCCTTTATACCTTAAGTCAAGGGCAAAGGTTGTTCTCTGAATGACTTAAACACTCATCGGTTCCTCAAAAAAAAGACATCTCTTACCCTTTGATATTTCTTGTACTACATTACCTCGTAAGTCCCCCAAAGAAGCTTCTCATCCACGTTAGATTTAATTGGTATTTTTCTACTTTACAGCAATGTTTTTACTGTTTTTAATAGGATATCATTTTCTCCTCTTTAGATATGTATTTCTATGTTTAACATATATGCTTTGTTAAATATTGGACTCTAGATATTGAAATCATATATTTACTCATATTTATATCCAATTTATAGACCATTTGTATTACAAACACTAGTAAACAAATGAATTTAGGAGTGAGGTATAAAACATCTTTTCTTTTTTCTTAATATTTTGTATAAGAAATAATAGAATATTGAATATTTTTAAAACTATCAACATTTAAGTATATAATGTGTTGGTAGCAAGGAACTCAATAATGATTTGGTTTTGTTTTGTTTTTGCTCAAATTCAGAGCTAAGGGGAAAGACTTTCAGAATATATTAGAAGTGTTGTCATTGTGAAGTTTAGCTATTAGCACTTTAAGAGAGGAAGAACGGGAGGTTTTGTGAAAAGTGAAGAATATTGACAAGCTGTAATTTCCGTATTAGACTAAGCCATCAAATGTTTAAACAAAGACATTAAACTTTTCAGAAAGAATTGGTGTATATATTCAGGGGAATAAGAAGCAGTCAGGTTATTATGAGGTGGTGTAACTGGTAATAGAGAAGGGTAATAAATGGGGTTGTTCACAGAGATAAGCTGTTTGCATTTCCAAGATCCACATCTTGCTTGACTTTCTTTCCTAAGGCATAAGTTGTCCTAGTTTGCTGTATAAACTTTTAAATTAATCTGGAGCCTAGCTAAACCAACATAGAGTGATAAAATAAGCCCAAACCATTCTTTTTAAATGCTAATCTATTTGACAAACTATTCCAGACTTGTGGAAGTTGGCTCAGATTATTGTATATGTAATTTTTATGTTAATAGATTTAATATAATAGGGACTTTAATTTCAGGTTATAATACTAGGATATAATAATATATCATGGTATCATACCTATTCTACATCACGATGATTCCTCTATGTTTCCCCTCAATGAAAACTATAGTATTTCTTATATGCTATGGTATATTTGGTCAAAAACTTTTAAAGATAAGCCTAGATGTTCTCCATTCAAAAGTTCCATTGTCATTAACTAATATGTAAACTTCTCATAACCCAGAAATACAGGGTAATTTTAGTTTAAGTAATCAACACTATTACAACATCTACAATTTCCAGTGAGCCATAGTTGAAATGAATGTACCAAAAGGTAAATTTGATAGGTAAGAAATGAAATGGGCACTCCATATTCTAGACACTAAGTACTTCTCTTTAGTCCAAGGGATAATGATTGTCAGAAAAGCATAGGTGCAATTCCTGATAATGTCTTCTTTTCAAGTATCTTAATGTGTATGATTATGCTTATTAAATTCTTTATCTTCAGAGAATTGATGTGCTTTCTATAAAAGCTCCTAACCAAAAGGAATTTTGCTTCTTATGGATGTCTTCTTTAATGCTTGCAAACTATTTAAGTTGTGCTGATTGCTTCAATTGAAAAATATTTCCCCTTTGCTTCTTTTCCTAAAAGAATAATCCTCCATCAGTGTGCTAACACATAAGCAGATTTTCATCTGAACTTAGGCCTAAATTCCCTGTAATCCACTGATCCAACCCATCTAAGTGAGCCCAGGAAAGGATAGGCTGAATTATTACATAAATTCCCTTTGGAAAAGTTGAATTAGAAGCACTGTCTACAGGATGTATACTTTGCATGAGTGTTTCAGAAAACCCACAAGCCTAGTAAATTGGAAAAGCAATCCAGAGGCTTAGCAATTTAAGTCCTAATGCGGAGATAAGATTGCTTTTAAAAAGCCTCACACCCTCTTGCCAGTGCACTTTTGTTTATTCTTATTCAGGTTGCCTTGGGGAAAGGAAAATGATGTCAATGTTATTTCACATAAGAGCAGTATAATGTTTGATATACCAAATATCTTCAAGTGGCTAGGATACTTAGGTAACTAATTTACTATATGGTGTATAGCTTCAGATAATACAGTTTCTGGTGTTTTCCTTAAGTGTTTTTATGCCTTTTTATTTATTACTATTTTTTTTGGCAAGTATCAGGAATCAAAGGAGTAAATCCTAACAGTCACTGAAACTAAAAAAAAAAAAAAAAAAAAAAAAAGATCTGTTATAGGGAGAAATTACCTTTAGCCAATTAAGGATGTAGGTTCATGGTTCTGATCCTGTAAAATTCTTTCAATATTTTCTGTATTCATATGGTAATTACAAAAATTTGACTAAACCATATTGCTTTAAGCAGGAAATTTCACTATATTAATATAATAAAGTGTTCTAGTAATATTACCACATTTATTGAGATAAAAATGTATTGAAATAAACTTGTTATTAAATTTGAAAGGGGTAATTTAAAATAATTGTCGCCATTTCTAATTGTTTTACATTCACCATAGTCTTTAGGTTTTAATCATTATTAGACCTGGTGACAAGTGTTTAATGCCCACACGTGGGAATGGAATCAAGGTTACCTTTAGTTACACAGTTAAGTTCAAGGCTTCTGGGAAATATATGAGCTATATCAAGAAAAGAAACAACAATGGAAAGATTAGCTATTTTCTACTTGCTAAGTTCAAAGTATCATTCTGAACATAAAAATATTATTACCTGTATGAAACAAATGTGATTCAGGTAAATTTATGATATCAAGACAACACAATTTTAAAAACTAAAATAGATATTTAATATCAGCTTAGTACTGAATTCTGAAAGTGCATTAAAAAGCAATCATATGTCTTGCTGCACAATTATGTCATTCTCATGAAACCTGGTAACATGGTGGGCATAATGCAAGCTGACATAAAATGGCTCCTCAATTTTCTACTTCTCTTTCCTTAGGCTTATGCACTTGGTTTCTCACATAAGCATATGATATGTAAATCATCACATAAAAGTAATTAGGGAAACTGCAATAATAGTACCTACAGTAATGTACTTCAACAAACAAGTTTATATTTTTTAACTCAAACTGAGTATTTTTTTCTCATGTTTCCTATAATGAGTAATAAATGTATTAGAATTTAGTAACAAATGAAGTAGCAAACCATTGACAAGCATTATTCAGTTCTGTATGCTTAGCGCATAGAGCAAAATGAAATATCTCTATCTGTTATTTGTGTTTCCACATAGTGAAGTTCACTGAGTTTTGAAACTGATTTAAAAGGCTGAGAGCCAAACATTACACTGACTTTGATAATACTATCTCATACTGATGCTCACTTCCTACGTCTCAGGTTATTGACCTACTTAGGTTTTGAAATTACTACAGATTACTTAAATTCATTTATGGATGAGGTTAGTCTAGAGTCAAGTATGACTTCAGTTGACTTCTTACTTTCACTATAACATTATCCATGCTTTAATTTGGCTACTGTAGGCATGATATAATATGACAAATAGTATTGAATGTAAAAGTGCAAGGTTACCTTATGTTATAAATGAATGTACTTAAGTGTGGCTATCACAGTCTTGTTTACCACATTACAATGAAGTGTGTTTATGGTAGAACAGAATCTCTTTCTATATGTGACAGAAGATACTAATTATGGTTTAATTTTTATTTCCTGTGGTGAAAAATGTCTGCTTTACATTCTATTAAGTGCTGATAGATAGTGTTGAAGGAAAGTCTTTGAATGGTCTTTCCAAAGACAATATTTCCATCTATGTGTCTTGAGAAGTACATTCTTCTCCAATGTTTGTTTCATCTTGATGATATTTAAAAGGGGACTCCAATGTTAAATTACATAGTAGGACACTCACTAGGGAAGCTTGCATTTAGGTTACAAACAGCATCTGATCCCAGGAAGAAAGATACTTTGTCTAGGTGTAGCATACCTTTTATTTCTGGGTTTGATGTATCCATTACCATCATGAAATAGATGCCTATGATAGGCTGAAGGAGAAATTGATCCATAGTCCTTGATAGTAAGAAGCAGAACCACAACCATGGGCTAGTTCTTTTGAAGGAATACTTATATCATAGAGAGGACGAGAGTTTTATATGGTCTTCAACATGACAATGGAGGTGGACTGTACACAAAAAGATTGACTGTGTATTGGAGATTGGGGTGATGCAATTGCTTATTAGTCAGCCACACTGGGAGTGAGACACTTCTGTACTGCAGCTGGTGGTGAGTCAGGCATACTGAAAATGGGACTTCCATATGGAATAACTTGACTCACTTGTGTTACTGAAATAACCTCAGTTTACTTACTGATTCTACAAGCTATTCTTGGACAGAACTCTTTGGTCTCAAGCACTGGTGCTCTACCCTCCAGACTGTCTCTTGTCTCATAATTAAACCATAAATCTTCCCAGAAAGTCACACAACTATGAGTAGTCATCACTTGCCCCCAAGACTGACATTATGTTTCTCAGATTTGTTAGAAGCTCAGTCTTCCAAACTCCTTGTTTATTTGGATTTTCTTCTATCACAGAAAACATTTTTGGGAATATACTATGGTCCAGTGCAAATATGTTACTATGTGTATGTTTGTGGCTGAATAATACCTACATGTTTCCTTTCTATAGCCATGTTGTTAGGTTTTGGATGTGCTAATCCTTTGCAGGATTCTTTTACCTATTAATTATGTTAAAGTCAAGGCTGCAACAGTGACATGCTCCAAATATTCAATGATTCCAATAAAATAAAAAATGTATTTCTTTCTCATAACTGTGTAGTGATAGGCAGTGGCTTTATTTCACAAGGTTAGGTAGGTTCCATCGTCTTGTGGCAAGTATTCTTAGGCTATTTGGATCAGTCGAATACAATCTTAACAATCCCACTGAACTAGGGGACAAGTATGTGGTTTAGGTCTATTTATTAAAGAGCTAATGTTCTTTTAAATTCTACACTTTTACTCATCTTAAAATAAAGAAAGTGCAAAGGTCTTCACTCCCACAGAGATGCCTGTAAAGAATAGAATTGTGGCTACTCTCATTTTTGACACGTGCAGAACTGAAAGCCATCACCTTCCTTCATCACCTATAGACCTACTGCACAGCAGTGTTATTCAGGACACTGGAAAATAGAACTTTCTATAACTACTTACATGCAATATCACAGTACATTCTTTCCCCCATGCATTCTCAAACTATGTTGTGGGGAAATGAGGAAGATTTGAGTGCTTGTGTATCATTGACATTGGCACAGCTGTGTCAATTACCAATAGATTCCGTGGACATTAGAAAACCTCATTTGCCACCAGGTCAGTCTCAGATGAATAGCAGTGTTATTTGATGATCTGAGTGCAAAATTTCATAATGTGTGCAATAGGTAGTGACTATCACTTTCTTCTCAAGGGTTTTTTACAGTCTAAGACTATTTCCATACTGAGAGTCACCATAGTGACTAGCTAATCTTGTCCTGTTACTAATAAACACAAGGACATTCCTTATTGTTTTATAGTTGGTACCATTCCATTAACCCACAGCCCACCTGACTCCATCCTTTATGTGTATAGGAAGAACTTGCAAGAAGCAAGAAAAGTGAGCACAGTCTTGATAATTTTGAGAAAGCTGTAGTTGAGAAAGCTATTCATGATGCATGTCTTCTTTCTCCCATGGTCAGTTACTGAGGCTTTTGCATTTTGTCAGTGTTCTACTTTGGATTCCAGGACCAACTGTTCTGGTTGTAAAACTATTGCTTTTGCTCTAGGTGTCAGTATCCCTACTGTCTTGAACTTCTAACAAGATAATTATTATTTATGTTATTTATGTTTTTTATGTTTATAGTTTTTGCTTTTCTCTCTCTGTCTCTCTGTCTTTCTGTCTCTGTCTCTGTTTCTCTGCCTCTCTGTCTCCCTGTCTCTCTCTGTCTTTCTCTCTGTCTCTCTCTATCCCTGTCTCTCTCTTTCTCTTTCTCTGTGTATGTGTGTGTGTGTGTGTGTGTGTGTGTGTGTGTAGCTTCTCTTAGTCTTAAAGCCATTCAGACATTTTGTTGAGATCAAAATTATGGCCTCTGTAGCACACAAGAATCAAAGAATGCATGGAATCTTCTATGTATCACTATTTTTTCTGTTATTTATTTTCCATTTGTACTTTGCATTTGTTCAACAATGTCATCAGAAAATAGAGTGGCTCACAAATAGTCCTATTATTAAAATAGAATCCTTCATGGAAACAAATGGAAGAAAGTAGAAGTATGAGTGATATCATAAGAAGATATTGATATCCTTGTGGAGATAGGGGGGCAGGAAGGAGATATGGGATGTGAAACAGAGGATGGACCAGGAGGAGAATAAAATCTGAAGTTTAAAATAGATAAATAAATAAATAAATAAAATATTTTTAAAAGAAGTTATTGATGAGCACAAAGCAGCATATGACTTTCTTGGTAAACTAAGTCTATGCCAATAGGGGAGAGGTCATATTTGCTGGATTTGATTATGAGTGAGAGAAAGGAGAAGAGATGTCCTGTTATTTTCTTTTATAAACTCCTAGGTAGTTTGGATATATTATGAGCATAAAGTGTGTTCATCATATCTTAGAATATTGATAGTAAAAGGTAATAATAGAAAGACAAGAAGCCTCAGTAATTGACCATAGGAGAAAGAAGACATGCGTTATAAATAGCTTTCTCTACAATAGCTTTCTCAAAATTAACAAGACTGTAGTTCAATTTTCTTGTTTCTTGCAAGCTCTTCTTTTTTTTTAATTTTTAAAGGTTATTTTCCACTTTGTATCTGAGCTTCTACATGTAGCATGTGTTAAAAGATACACACATACGCACACACACACACACACACACACACACACACACACACACACATTCAGGCAAACTGAGCAGGGAGTTATGGTAACATCATTTAGGTATCAGATTCGTCTGTGGCTTATAAGTTCTGGCTCATTATAAATAAGACTGGAGAAAAATATTGAAGTTTTTAGCCTTAAGTTATCATCTTCAAATTAAGAATGTAAGGGTCTATTGAATATATATGTATATATTCAAATATATATATATCTTTATAGATTTAATAATTTCTGTACCACTGAGAAGCAAAAAAATACCTTTCATATATGGCTGATTAAATGCAGACCTAAAGCTCTGAATTGACCTTTCACTCATTCTCAATCTTTCGGTTTTGTTTAATGAACAGGATCTTCTCTGTAGCCCAGTCTGTACTAGAACTTACCATAAAGGCTAAACAACTATGATCTCTTGGGTGATCACAATACACCTGCCTCAGGCTCCTGAGATTTGAAATTGCAGGTTTGAACCACCACACCAATGCTTATGTAGTTTTGAATATAACAATCTGAGCCTATTAATTCTTTGACAGTTTTCTCGTAATTTAATATACACTTAATAAATATTTAAAGTCCCATTTCTCTCTAATAAGGTACCTTCGATCATTCTTTTTAACATAAGTATTAATAAAACTCTTAGATCAAATCTTTGAAATGATGTTTGGAAATCACAAAGATGTAACTGAATTCCTATGAAGTATTCAGTATCTTTCACATAAGGAACTTAGTAATTTTTCTTTTTTTAAAATAAGTCCTCAGTTTTTCAAACCCCAACCATCCAACCACTCAAAAACTGACAGCAGTTAAATTACATTAACAGTAGTTGCCTTTTTAAAAAATTCTGTCTAGAAAATGAATAATGTCTCAAAAACCCTTGCTAAACTGGCATAACTGTGAGTTTAGCTTCTGCCCTGTCTTGGGGAGCTCCTATCATGTGTTTGAATGTCAGCAGCTTAATGGCAGCATATCCTCACATGAAAGCTCTGCTAACTGTCTCAATTTTCACCTAATGTAATCCTGGCAGTGAGCACATCAGCCTATTTGTGGTAATCCCAAGTGAACTCAAAGAATTAATATTAATAGATGTCATTAAAATTTCAAAGGTATACACTCCCAATGACCATGATCACTAATAGTTATTATGACAAACATTAGTTTAGATGAAGATGTGGATGGGGTATTACCATTTAGAAAGTGAGTGGTTCTCCCAAACAAGCTGAAGGTGGAATGACTTCATACAACAGAACAATCTCACAGAAGATCTCCATTTAGCTTCACTTGCTTTCCCAGGTAGTTGCAGCATACATAAATATATGTTAGTCTGAGGTACCATGTGCTTCACTAGCCGGAAGCCTTTTGTTCATTACTAAAACACTGTACAGAAAGTTTTAATGTGGATTTTTAACAATTATTCAAATTGTACAAAATATAAGGGTAGTTTTCTTAAAATGTTTAATCCAGACTGGACATATTTACCCCTTTTTATTGTAGAGATCCTGAGTAGCAAAGCATTGTAAACTGTTTCCCAAAGAATTTTTTTTGAAAAATAAAATCATTTCATTTTATTTTTATTAGATATTTCCTTTATTTACATTTCAAATGTTATCCCCTTCCCTCAGTTCACCTCCAGAAATACCCTATCCCATTCCCCCCTGCCCCCTGCTCACCAACCGTCCCACTCCTGCTTCGCTGTCCCGGCATTCCCTTACACTGGAGCAGCAAGACTTCAGAGGACCAAGGGCCTTTCCTCTCACTGATGTCTGACGAGGAAATCCTCTGCTACATATGTGGCTGGAGCCATAGGTTCCTCCATGTGTACTCTTTGGTTGGTAATTTAGTCCCTGGGAGTTCTGGGGGTATTGGTTGGTTCATATTGTTGTTCCTTCTATGGAGCTGCAGATCCCCTCAGCTGCTTGGGTCCTTTCTCCAGCTCTTCCATTAGGGACCCTGTGCTCAGACCATTGGTTGGCTGAGAGCATCCACCTCTGTATTTGTCAGGCCCTGGTAGAGCCTCTCAGGAAACAGCTATATCAGGCTCCTGTCAGAAAGTACTTGTTGGTATCCACAATAGTATCTCGGTTTAGTAACTGTATATAGGATGTAACCACAGGAAATTTCATGTTCATTCTGTTAGGGATTATTTATTAGATAAGTGCCTGATCCTATTTCTTTGGCCTTCATGTATTGTCCTAAATCTTCAAGCTTGGAGAGAACACCTCAAAAGTTGTTCTTAAAGCAAAGTAAATGCTTACTACACATTGATTAGATTTTTTTTTTGAGACCAGATTTCTATCAGCTCTGGTTATCCTGGGACTTTCTCTGTAGACCAGGCTGACACCATACTCAGAGATCCACCTGTCCTGTTTCCCCAGTACTGCAATGAAAAACACGTACCATCATCTTCCAGCTATTTCTTTGATTTTTTTAAATAATTTTTTATTAGATATATTCTTTATTTACATTTCAAATGTAGTCCCCTTTCCTGGTTTCCCCCCTGAAAATCCCTTTAACCATTCCCCCTCTCTCTGCTCCTCAGTCCACCATCTCCTGCTTCCCTGTCCTGGTATTCCTCTATATTGGGGCATCTAGACTTCTCAGGACCAAGGGCCTCTCCTCCCTTTGATGTCCAACAAGGTCATCCTCTGCTACATATGCATCTGGAGCCATGGGTTCCTCCATGTGTACTCTTTAGTTGGTGGTTTAGTCCCTGGGAGCTCTGGGGGTACTGGGTGGCTCATATTGTTGTTCCTGCTATGGTGTTGCAAACCCCTTCAGTTCCTTGGGTCCTTTCTCTAGCTCCTCCATTGGGGACCTTGTGCTCAGTTCAATGGTTGGCTGAGAGTGAGGCAACCAAATCACAAAAGAACACACATGGTATGCATTCACTGATAAGTGAATATTTGCCCAGAAACTTGAAATAACCAAGATACAATTCACAGATCAAATGAAGCTCAAGAAGAAGGAAGAACAAAGTATGGATACTCTGGTCCTTCTTAGAAGGGGAAGCAAAATACCCATAGGAGGAAATACAGAGACAAAGTGTGGAACAGAGACAGAGGGAAAGATGATTCAGTGACTGCCCCCCCCATGGATCCATCCCACATACAGTTACAAAACCCAGACACTATTGTGGATGCCCACAGTGCTTGCTGACAGGAGCCTGATATAGCTGTCACCTGGGAGGCCCATCGATTTTTCATTTTTAGCTGTTTGCTTTGTTATCTCTTTGTATAATTGCAGCCAAACTGTCTGAAAAGTTCACTTTAAAAGACCGCATAATTCTGAGTATTTATGAACTTCCTCTGCTCATTCTGATTTCTTTAGACTTCATCTTTCAGTAGTTTCTTCCTTGTGTTATAAAAGAATAGTGATATTGTTTGCTTGGTTACGTATTTCTTCTGCAATTAACTGTGTGTTAAATGAGAATGATATGTATGTGGTTGTTCTAGTCAAGGATAGTACTAATTTCTAAATGCCATAATCCATAGCAGAACTTGAATATCTGGGTGTATTGTCTTTTGGTACTTTGTGTCCAGGTTCTGGAAGATTCACTGCCAATAGATGGTGCTATTAGGTTACAAACTTTTTTGAGAATAAAACTTAAAACCAATGCAGTTCAGACTTAAGTGACCTTTACAGTCAAAGTTTTGATGGGACAAGGATTGCTAAGCACTCTCTTCTAAAGAGTCTGATTCAAGGTATGAGTTGGGCACAAACATTTGGATTTCGAGCAGGGTACAGGATTCTTCACCAGTAATTTGGACAATTCTTTACCAGAAATTTAGAAAACTAACATTTGAGAAATGAAAGCTTATTTATTCATTACAGTCATTTCATATGAATTAAAATGTTAAGCATTTATGACAACATTTATGCATGATTGCTACTCAGAAGATTATAGAGAAATCAGGAACATTTAATTACATAATTCATACGTTTTAAAATCATTCCAATGTCCATACAGTGTTCTTGATAAAGCCCACATTGTCCTTATGGATATGTTTCTCTGTAGTATTTATTTTATATACTTACAATGTAATGATATATTTGATATTTTAATGGTGAAAATGTACTCTTTAATGTCTTATTCTTTTCTACCAGGAAAGTTAATATTTAACATCTTAAAGCCGCAGCCTTGGCCAGGTATACATTTCTTTTTTTTTTTTTATTTATTTTATTTTATTTTTTTAATTTACATTCCAAATCACTTCCCCTTTCCCATTTCCTCCCTCCCCGAAAGTCCCATAAGCCCCCTTCCCTCCCTCTTTTCTCCATTCAACCCCCTCTCGTTACTCTGTCCTGGCGTTCCCCTACATCCAGTCTTTCCAGGACCAGGGGTCTCTCCTTCCATCTTCTTAGAAATCTATTGATATGCGGATTGTGTCTAGGGTATTCCGAGATTCTGGGTCAATATCTACTTATCAGTGACTGCATACCATGTGTGTTCTTTTGTGATTGGGTTACCTCACTAAGGATGATATTTTCAAGATCTGACCATTTGCCTAGGAATTTCGTGAATTCATTGTTTTTAATTGCAGAGTAGTATTCCATTGTGTAGATATACCACATCTTCTGAATCCATTCCTCCGTTGAGGGACATCTGGGTTCTTTCCAGCTTCTGGCTATTATAAATAAGGCTGCTATGAACATAGTGGAGCATGTGTCCTTATTGCATGCAGGTAAAGTCTCTGGGTATATGCCCAGGAGTGGTATAGCCGGATCCTCCGGGAGTGTCATGCCCAGTTTTCTGAGGAACCGCCAGACTGCTTTCCAGAGTGGTTGTACCAGCCTGCAATTCCACCAGCAGTGGAGGAGTGTTCCTCTTTCTCCACATCCTCGCCAACAACTGCTGTCTCCTGTGTTTTTGATCTTAGCCATCCTGACTGGTGTGAGATGGAATCTCAGGGTTGTTTTGATTTGCATTTCCCTAATGACTAAGGATGATGAACATCTCTTTAGGTGCTTCTCAGCCATTAGATATTCTTCAGGTGAGAACTCTTTGTGTAGCTCTGTACCCCACTTTTTAATAGGGTTACTTGCCTCTCTGGAGTTTAACTTCTTGAGTTCTTTGTATATATTGGATATTAGCCCTCTGTCGGATGTAAGGTTGGTAAAGATCATTTCCCAGTTAGTTGGTTGCCGCTTTGTCTTTTTGACAGTGTCTTTTGCCTTGCAAAACTTTGTAATTTAATGAGGTCCCATTTGTCTATTCTTGATCTTAGAGCATAAGCTATTGGAGTTCTGTTCAGGAAATTCTCCCCTGTGCCCATATGTTCAAGGTTCTTCCCTAGTTTCCCTTCTATTAGTTTCAGTGTGTCTGGTTTTATGTGGAGATCTTTGATCCACTTAGAATTGAGCTTAGTGCAAGGAGATAAGGATGGGTCAATTTGCATTCTTCTGCATGTTGACCTCCAGCTGAGCCAGCACCATTTGTTGGTATACATTTCTAATGGCTCACAGTTTGAGAGTAGAATTCAGCATGGTTGGGAAGGCCTAGTGTCAAAAACAGCTTATAAATGTTGTGCTAAAAACACGACTGTTTGATCACTTTTTGTAAAATAAGGATATGGAGAAAGGGAGACAAAACAGCACTTGGCTATTACCCTAACAGCCTGCCAGACCAAAAACTATTTCTTTCTATCTCCCTTAGGAGGCCCCACCTCCGAAAGGTTACATAATCACACAAAACTGCAGCAGCAACAGCTGAAGACCAAAGTTTGCAACACAGGAACCATGCGCAATATTTTACATGAAACCATAGTAACGTTATTTATCTCTTCCTTTGTACCAATGAGATCTGCCATTTTATTATCACACTTAACACATCTTGAATATATTTCATTATCACTTTGATTAGATAATTTTTCAATAATTTTGTTCTGCTGTGTTCTGGTAGAACAAGTGATAGATTCTTTGGATATTCAGGGGTGGCATACAGAATGAAGAAGAAAGTGTAGTTCATATTTATGTTGTTATTCCTCTTTTTTGTTATATATATATATATATATATATATATATATATATATTCTTTATTTACATTTCAAATGTTGTCCCCTTTCCTGGCTCCCCCCCTGAAAATCACATAACCCATTTCTCCTCCCCCTGTTCCCCAATCAACCCTCTCCTTCTCTGTCCTGGTATTCCTGTACACTGAGGCATCAAGCCTTCTGAGGACCAAGGGCCTCTCCTCCCTTTGATGTTCAACAAGATCATACTCTGCTGCCTATTTTTCTGGAGCCATGGGTAACTCCATGGGTATTCTTTGGTTGATAGTTTTGTCCCTGGGAGCTTTGGAAGTACTGAGTGGCTCATATTGTTGTTCCTCCTATGGCACTGCAAACCCCCTTCAGCTCCTTGGGTCCTTTCTCTAGCTCCTCCATTGGGGACCCTGTGCTCAGTTCAATGGTTGGCTGAGAATGTACCCCTCTGTATTTGTCATGCACTAGCAGAGCCTCCCAGGTGACAGCTAGCACTTGTCAGCAAGCACTTGTTGGCATCCACAATAGTGTCTGATTTTTGTAACTGTATATGGGATGGATCCCTATGAGGCAGTAATTCTTAGGCAAATGGGTGGAACTGGAAAATATCATCCTGAGGAGGTAACCCAATCACAAAAGAACACACATGGTGTGCATTCACTGATAAGTGGATATTAGCCCGGAAGTTTGGAATACCCAAAACACAATTTACAGATCAAACGAAGCTCATAAGAAGGAAGAACAAAGTATGGATTTTTAGAAGGGGAAAAAAATACCCACAGAAGAAGATACAGGGACAAAGTGTGGAGCAGAGTCTGAGGGAAAGTCGCTCTTCTTCGAAGGGAACCTTTAAACTTGCTTGCTGCCTGCAGAGCATTATGTCTATGAGGACCATAGAAGCAAGCTGTGAACGCTACCTTCAAGAATATTTAGAAGGATCCATGTAGAAAAATATAAATATTTATGATTATAAATATATAAAATATCTATTCCAAATAGTTTTAGAAATGTGAGTTTCATAGCTAAGGTATTTTTTTCCAGAAGGAAAATTTTGAGATTGCACAGGAGGCCAAATATATAATTCTTGTTGTCCATTAGAGACCAATACTGGAAATTATTGACTTCCTTAAGATGTTGAGAAAAGATTTAACAGGGATGTACAATAGAGAGAACTGTGTCTTAAATAGGTGGAAGATGGGAACATTAGTTAGAAGAGAGCCCAGTGATAAGAAGAGGGAAGCAAAGATGAGAGGAAGGATAAATAATGTGAGACTTATTGAGAATGAATTCAGTCAATAGTGTACTATGGCCCCTTGGTTTTACATAGTCCCTCCATCTCAGACACAGGAATAGCATGATCATTTTAACTTAAGTTCCAGAATTATTTTTTGTATATCAGGTAACATGTATATAATTATGTATATCAGATAAAGGAAATATACACAAACGATGACAGTTAGTTTTAGAGAATAATGTTTTCTTTGACAGAATCAAGAGATGCTGAAAACACAAGCTAGAATACAAACTCCACAAATACACAGGGGCATATCTTAGGTCTAATTCAGTGATCTATAACTAATAGATTTCTTATCAAGAAATACACAGTAGAAAAGCTGACTTGAAATTTTTGTATTGAATTCTGAGAAATCATGCATGTCTTAGTAGTAGAAATAGTTCTGAAAGGAAAAAGGGTGAGTTTGAGTTGCTTTTCCTTTTTAGCTGTGGATAACCTCCATAAGTCTTCAACTTATGAGGCTTCAATTTCCCCTCCATTTTTTGTTAATATTTTATTATTATTTAATTAATTAATAATTTTTGCACCACTCCATATTTTATCCCCCCCCACCTAAGTCCACCCTCTGATTGTTCCACATCTCATACACTGTCTCCACGTGGATGTCCCCACCCCCAGACCCCCTGACTTCTAAACTCCCTGGGGCCTCAAGTCTCTTGAGGGTTAGGTGTGTCATTTTTGAATGAACACAGACCTGGAAGTCCTCCATTGTGTGTGTGTTGGGGAGTCTCATATCAGCTGTTGTATGGTGCCTGTTTGGTGATCCAGTGCTTGAGAGATATCAGGGGTCCCGATTAAACGAGACTGCTGATCCTCCTACAGGATTGCCCTTCTCTTCATCTATTTTCAGCCTTCCATAATTCAACAACAGGAGTCAGCAGCTTCTGTCCATTGGTTAGGTGTAAATATCTGCATCTGACTCTTTCAGCTCTGCATTGGGTCTTTTGTAGTGTGGTCATGCTTGGTCCCTTTATGTGAGCACCCCATAGCCTCAGAAATAGTGTCAGGACTTGGGATATCCCCTTGGCCTGGATCCCACTTTGGGTCTATCTCTGAACCTTCTTTTCCTCAAGGTCCTTTCTAATTCCATCCCTGTAAATATTTCAGAGAGACACAATTATGGGTCAGAGTTGTGACTGTGGCATGGCCCCCTTGCCCTCATTTGATGCCCTGTCTTCCTGCTGGAGGTGGGCTTTATAAGTTCCCTCTCCCTATTGTCAGTCCTTTCATCAAAGGTCCCTCCCATTTGAGTACTGAGAGTCCCTCAACTCCCAGGTCTTTGGTGCATTCTGGATGGTCCCCCAACCTCCTAACTCCCAAGGTTGCCTGTTTCCATTCCTTCTGTTGACTCTCAGGGCTTCAGTACTTTTCCCTCACCCAATGCCAGATAATATTTCCCTCTCCCCCAACTTCCTCCCCCCTCCCATGTCCACTTTTCCACCCAGGTTCCTCCCTCTCTCCCAAGTAGGACTGAGGCATCCTCATTTGGACACTTTAGCTTGTTGACCTTTTTGAATTCTGTGGACTGTATCTCTGGTACTATGTACGTTTTAGCATCCACTTATTAATGAGAACATACCATGCTTGTCCTTTTGTGTCTGAGTTACCTCTCTCAGAATGATATTTTCTAGTTCCATTAATTTGCCTGCAAAACTCAGGATGTCCTCTTTCTTAATAACTGAGTAGTATTCCATTGTATAAATTAACCACATTTTCTCCTTCCCTTCTTCTGTCATGGGAAATCTGGGCTATTTACAGCTTCTGGCTATCACAAATAAGGCCACTATGAACATAGTGGAACATGTGCACCTGTGACATGGTGGGGCAACTTTTGGGTATATTCCCAGGAGTGGTATAGCTGGGTCTTCAGTTAGATCTTTATAATTTTCTGAGGAACCTCCAGATTGATTTCCAGAGTGGTTGTACCAGTTTGTAATACCACCAGCAATGGAGGAGTGTTCCTCTTTCTCTACATCCTCACCAACATGTGTTGTCACCTGTGGTTTTGATTTTAGCCATTCTGATTGGTGTAAGGTGGAATCTCAGGGTTGTTCTGATTTGCATTTCTCTAATCACTAAGGTTTTTGAACATTTCTTTAGGTGCTTCTCTGCCATTCGAGATTCCTCAGTTTAGTTTTATACCCCATTTTTTTGATTGGGTTGTTTGATTTTTTGATGATTAGTTTCTTGAGTTCTTTATATATTTTGGACATTAGCCCTCTATCAGATGTGGGGTTAGTGAAGAATTTTTTTCCTAATCAGTAGGTTGCTGATTTGCCTTATTGAATATGTCCTTTGCCTTATAGAAGCTTTCCAGTTTCATGAGGTTCCATTTATCAATTCTTGGTCTTAGAGCATGAACCATTGGAGTTCTGTTTAGGAAATTTTCCCCTGTGCTAATGAGTTCAAGGCTCTTTGCCACTTTTTCTTCTATTAGACTTAGTATATCTGGTTTTATGTTGAGGTACTTCAAGTCTCTCAAGAAAGAAATCGAAAATCTCAGAAAATGGAGAAATCTTCCATGCTCATGATTGGCAGAATTAACACAGTAAAAATGGCCATCCTATAGATTCAATGCAATCCCATCAAAATCCCAACACGATTCTTCAAATACATGTAAAGAACAATTCTGAAATTCACCTGGAAAGGCAAAAAACCCAGAATAGCAAAAACAATTCTTAAAAATAAAAGAACTTCAGGGGGAAATCACAATCCCTGACCTCAAGCTTTACTACAGAGCAATGGTGATAAAAACTGCATGATATTCATACAGAGACTCATGTTAATCAATGGAATAGAACTGAACACACAGAAATAAAACCATACACTTATGGATACTTGATCTTTGACAAAGAAGTTAAAAATATACAATGGGAAAAAAAGCATCTTCAATAACTGGCTGTCTGTTTGTAGAAAAATGAAAATAGACCCATATTTGTCACCACGTCCAAATGGATCAAGGTACTCTCCATTTTTAAACCACTTCTTTGATGGTAACAACAGTACTTGAAGACGTAAGCATGATTTCTTGTAGCATGGCTCAACATGAGATGCCTCATTATCAGCATTTCTTCATTTTACTGAGGACACATAGTCAATATTTGTTGTTGATATAATTCTTTTTGCAGGCCAGTTCATTATCCCATCACCCTCTTTAAAATCTTGGAGATTTTTGGATCAAGGAGGAGACTGTATTCTTTTAGAAGGCTGACTTTTGTAACCTAATATAGTTTCTTAAAGCAACCGTTTATCAATATAATGCTTTCGAGATAAATAGAAGAGCTCTAAACTGAGCACAGAAGAGCCAATACCAAGCCCATACACATATGTTCCCTCTAATGTTGATGCCATGGAAACAGAGTCCTTTTTATCAGTGCAGAAGAGGAAAACACCATGAAAATTTTCAGTAAGCTTTTATCTATTAACTAAATATAGTAAAAATCCTAGATCATATTTTCCTATAATACTATACATGTAATTTGGTAAGTTAGTTTATTGCCTAGAACGTATATCATTGTATGATTGAAAGAGGAGATGTAACTATATATAGTAAGTAATTACATATCAGCTTTGTAATCTTTGCTATGTGATAAGGGTGTGACTGTCCAATGTTATGGCAGAGATTAACAACCACAAACTAGAAAACATGTAGGAGAAAACTTGGGTAGCTTGTAATTAGTCTAAAAATGATAGCCTTCATTCATCCTGGTGGCAACTTCTACAGTTATTCCATTAATCCTTCACACTAAATTTTATGTCTACAAACTATTTGTTAAAAGTTACAAAGACTAAGGTGGGTTGAATATTCCTTTTCAATAGTCATATTATGAGAATGAATTACTGGGACACCCAGGTACTGTGCTGTGTTAGGCCTTTGTGCTACACTAAGAAGTACTTGGGAATTAAGTAACTGCTATGTTCCACTAGAGACACTTCATAGCACCAATACAGTATTTATGTAGAATTTGGGGAAATAAAAATTAAATTATTTTTCTTCTTTGATCAAATTAGCTTTCTTGATAACAATGATGTTATATTTTTCAGAGAAACAATAAATGGGAACCAATTTATTTTGACATAAGTTTCTAATGAATTACTGATATTTGCATTTCAAAAGTAATAGAATTTTGTATTAAATATGTAATCAGACTTAAATGTATTACAAAATATGTTTGGTGCGAGGTTGGTGCCAACAGTCAATAATTAAGTATTTCAAGGATAGAAAAATCTACCATTCAAATAATTTTACATATTTAATAATTATTTATAATTGTACAAATAAAATTCCATAATATAAATATTTAATATTTCTGAACTAATTTGTCTATGAAATACACTATAATATTTTTCACCTTTGTGAAATATTGATATTAGGACCAATCAATCTTCTTATAAAATAGTTGCTTGTACACATGGTATTTTAACTTCTGTTCTGATACTTTCAACAGGGGAAAATTTAGGAATGCTTAAGGGTATAGGACTAATTTAAAATAAAAGTTTACTTTCCAAATATTTTTGTGCTAGAGGCAACACTCAGCATTATGAAGTTGAGATTTGAAAGTATTTCAGTGAAAAGAAAATGAAATTTTCTTTCCTTCATTTTGAAAACAATATTGACTAACCAAGCTTTTATTTTGTTGGAGTACTGAGAAACTTCCACCTAAAATTTCTCAATGCAACAGATTAAGATAATTTATTTACATGATATAAATGCATTATTTGCTAAAATCTATTATGTATAATCACAGACTGAACATATTAATAAAAATTCTCTTGGGTTTTATTTATATAGTGTAAAGAATTGTACACAGGTTCTCAAGTTCTCTACTACTGCATTATTCTCAATATTTTAATTTTTGCATGTGTGACAATCTATTAGTGTGTTTCCTACATTGGTCTTGAACTACCTCTATTGACTGAGCAAACTTTGGGTCTGTGATCCTTCTACTTCAGCTTAACAGAAGACAACAGGCATAGTAAAGAAGTTCTTGCTACAATATTTGTTGATCATCTGGAATGACAGTTATTGATGGGAAACCACACCTGACATGCACAGTACTACTTGACCTACTTTATGCTTCATAATATATTTAATTTGAGAATTGGCTTATAAAAGATATTCAAGAAATTCCAAAATGAATTTACTTGTCCATGACCTTTTGTTTGTGGAGAAAAAAAATGAGACAATAAGAAAAAGATCAGTTTTTTAAAATATTTTCTTTATTATTTACTAAAGCAAAATATGAGTGTTATAAAAAGTTTCAAGTGTACAAACCAAAACTTCTAAGGTAAAATGGCTCATGGCTCAGAGGTAAGCTAATAAGAGGTCAACTGTCAGGACAGAAGCTTCGCAGATAGCCATGGTAAAGCACATGACAGTAATAAAACATATACATTTAACTTCTTTTGGTTTCTATTCTAATTCGGAATTCAACACTGGTATGCATTTTGTGTATAACAAGACCAATATTTTTATATAAAGGAATGCTGGTATTCCGATTTTGAAATTTTCAAACACTAGATGTTATAGCTATCTCTAAGATTTAAGATATTCAGGAAACTGGGTACAGAAACATTGTTGTTTTTTTTTTCTTTTTCTAATGATATTGTTGCATTTAAGAGGTATGGAAGAAGATACATATCCAAATGTGCTTGAAAATGCCCACATGCTAATTATAAAAAGTTAGTGAGAGAAGATATAAAGTAAGCAGAGCTTAAAATATCAAAACCATACTCAATTATGCATTCTTTTTGCTATAGTTAAATAAGCAAAACATGCAACTTTTAATTGAGAAACAACTTATGATGGAAATAAATATTATTCACTTTCCATTCAGAGAAGCCCTAATTTAAATAACATATTGAATGATGACAAGCTTCTCGCATAGTGTGTTTTCCTATGGACGCACATTGTTTTAAAGACTAGAAATATTAAAGATAATACGTGGTACGGGGGGATTTCAGGTGTGCTGCCATAGCATGAAATCCTGTCATTTCCATAAGCAAGAGGTATGAATTTATTGTAGTAAGCAGAGTATAACTTAAAGATTCTGCAAGGGTCTCATCTAAAAGCCAGTGCTAAACATCTCATTGGACACCTCAGTAGTATTTCCAAGGGTACCACCCATGCAAGCTAAAATAACTTGTTGTATAGCTTTCAAAATTATAATTAAGCTAATATGATAGTAAGTCGTGTTTATTAGTTATCGCTGCATTGAAGTCTTTGCCTGTAGCTGAGTCTGTTTTAAAAGCTATGTGTACTATCGCATTTTCATGAGCCTGACATTGTGATTATATCCATGTTGGTGGAATGCATAGGTGAAATGTTTCCACATTACGTAAAGTTACATACCCATGGGGCAACAGAACCATGATGTGAATCTTTGAAATGTAACAGAACATATATGTGTACTTCTACTAAATGAAAGAACTGATTTTCTCTAACTCATCCTTCTGTTCAATATGCACTATTACATCTCTCTCAAGTACGTGATTTGAAATTCATCATAGCAATAAACCGTGGATTACTGCTTTAGTTTATGTCTGTATATCTCTTCAACTGCCTGCTGTCACTATTTTTAACCCATCACTGCTTAAAACGATGTGAAATATTTTTCGTTGTTTAAAAATCTGATAGAGTTTTCAATGAGCTCAAGAAAATCAATGAGAATGGCTACTTCTCGGTGGCCAAAACCAGCTGTATCAATGCAGAGTATATTCTTAACTATCCAAGTCTTATGCACTATCACCAAATAGTACTTCTACACACACCTCTTTCATTAACACACCCTGCTGGTACTAAACAAAATGATTGCTAACTCAGCATTATATTATGGATTAACAATCAGGGAGAACATATCCAGAATCGTGTACCAGAGACAACCAAGGTCAAAGATCCCTATTGGAAATGCAGTGCAAAAAGTTCTCCCTGAATGTTGTTGTCTCAGCAAAACATTTAACAATGAACAAGACTGAAAACCACAAAGGTCAGCATGTCTGTTGAGTAGTGAGTAAGCAAGTAAGCACTTCCGAATAAGATAAATGCCTCCACAGCATGACCCTATCTCGTCCACATCCAGTTCTCCATTACTTCCAACTTCCTGAGCTAATATGGCTCATAGCAAGCCCTTTCCTCTGTTATCTGCCAGTTCACATTCCAGTCACTTAAGGTTACAATAAAAACAACTTAAGGATGACTAAATTTATGAAAGTTAAGATAAAAAAATCATATTTCAAATGAACTATAAATTGAATATCATGTAGGTAAGAGAATATTAATTTAAGTGATCTACACTCACTTTTTTAGGAGCTGTCTTCCCAACCTTCCAATCTACATGTTTGCTTTTACTGTCTCTGACAGAACTAAGTCAGAATCACATAAACCTGACCAGTGCCTGACACTAAGATCACTCATCACTTATATCTGGCTAGAACTTGCCACTGGGATCAGTGGTTACATATAGTTAGTCAGAAACTACCACTGAGATTGGTGGTCAACTGCACTTGAATCTATTTTATATGTATTTATTATCAATCTCCCCTGCCTAACGGTAAGCTGTTTTCTTTGCTTTAATAGTGAAAAGGTTGATCTAGGAGAAGTGCAGTCACTTGCCTGAGGTTACCTAAGTTATAAGTCCCCAAAAGGGTCTGTAGTCCAGGCAACCTTTGGTTAATGAAGCTTAAGCTCCTTCATGAGAATAACAGACATAAAGCAGGTGTCTTCTTTAAAAATACCTGTTTTCTTTCCTCCTGATTCAATCCCACCTGAAATAGCACGAGATACTTCTTTACATTCTGTTCAAAGACCATAATATATACTAAGTTTAGAAAATATACTCATGGTTAGAATATATCTCATTTAATTTCTTTTTATAAGATAGCAAGTCCCTTAAAACATACATGATCTTTCTTCTTTAAATCTAAAGTTACTGCGACAATTAAGTAAATTGATGAAAGAGTAAATAGATTAAATAATCAAAAAATTTAAAGAAAACGAGACATCAAAACTACATACAGGGCAAGTGAGGTAGAAAATGAGTGAAAAGTCAACAATGACATAGAATGCAGGTATCAAACTCCAGTTATTAGAAGCCATTGTTTGAGAGACAAAGGACAGTTTTAGAAATGTTGAATAAGTGATACTAAGAGGAAGCACATTGTAGTATACCTAAGAAAGTATTGAAAATTCTAACATAATGACTTCTACCTGATAGATCACTGACCACCAATGAGCAACAATAAGCAAAGACAAAATGACCTATAAACCAGTACAAAGAGATGCCATATTTAATACAGGAAGGGTAATGGCAGAGAAAGTGACTGAGGACAGCTGCAGAAGTAACAGAAGAAAACAAGTTTGATTGACTCTGGGATTCATCAGCTTCTGATGCTTCAAAGGGTATGAGAAAATGTTAATAAATTTGATGCTCAATAAGTCACAAACAAATTCTAAGCTAGGAAGAAGGTGTAATTATTTTCCCAGATTTTTGTCTAGTGATCAGTGTGAAGATTGTGACATAAAAGAACTGTGCAGTACATAATTACATTGAATAAGGAAATTTGACTCAATGGTATTAATGAAGCAAGCAGAAATCTTAGAAATGAAGAGGATGACTGACCAAGACATAGAGAATAGAAGAGAAACGGGACCCATAATCAACTAGAGTAGGTTCAGAGTACAAAAGAGGCAATGTATCAGTACTGAGAGGAAGTTCTCTGTCTAGGATATAGAGTGTAACAGGTAGAACTTGAAGTCTGCTCCCCCATTTATTAGATCTGTCTATAGCCAAATGTCTTATGTGTCAGGAGATTACTATAGCAGAGCTTGAGGCCAGGTTAACCCAATGAGTGACTAGACAGGGATGAGTTCTGCTGCATTGATGATGGGAATGTGGCCAGCAGTTGAGATGTCTAGGGTTTAGTAGATTCTGATTTGCTATGTCAAGGTTACTGTGAAGTCGAACTTGCTTGTTTTTGAGGTTGTGGTTGTGGTTCCAGTAGGAGGCAGAAGAGAATATTGATAGGATAAATACAGGTGGACAAACTGTAAAATATTAGTGGCTTACATCCCACTTATATGCAGTTTAGCCATTTTCTAAGACAGAACCTTACCATATATATAGAAAATTAAGATTCCCACTGAGCTGATGTCCTATCTAAAAGATAAACAGTTAGAACTTCACTTCAGGGCTTGTCCAGTTGAGACATTAGCTGTTTGTTTCCTTCATCTTCAAGGTTAGCAAGGATGTAGCTCTCCTCTGCTGTTGTTTCTAGATGTCTCTGCTTTAAAGGTCTCATGGGGTTAGACTGCCTTCTTGGTTAACTTAGCATAATCATTTGGATCTCACAATCCTTCACCTTCCACCAACCAAGTTCATTTCTGTTGTGTAAACTCATGAATCATAAGTTTATTGAATTAAACATGGACATTTTAGAGAGCCTTTTTTTTTCTTATCACATGAGCAGTATCAAAAAGTAATATAAAATGAGACATATACAGCTCTGGGGATGCGTTTCAGTCGACGAGTTTAGCACACACAAAGACCTAGGTTTCATTCCTAGAAACGAATAATATAATCCAGTAAGACAAACCATGGAAGTGTTTAGAAAGAAAAGGCCCTGAAAGGGAAAAAGGGCAGATATGTTTGCCTGTGAGTAAATATGAGAGATTATGAGAACATTGTTGTTAGAAGATCTTCCAATCTACTGTGGTTTGTCAAAACAATAGGAGCCCATATTTAAGGTCATGACTTCTATTTTTAGTGCAAATATGCTTTTTATTAGCTGTGTGAATCTTGGCAAGGAGTATGATCTCTGATCTGTGTGTTCTCTCTTGCAAAAAGATATTGTTGGTACTTATATCATATGAATGTTATAAAAACAACAGGAGAGAATGAAGTTAAATATTTACTATTGAATGAAATGAATTGTTGACCATTATTTACTGTTAGTATGCAAAAGGTTGAGAATGTGCAGAGTAACTGTGGGAAAGGAAACTACAAGTTTTATATAGACAAGAACTGAAAAATATTCTAGTGTTCCTGTTTATGAGTGGTAAATTTCTTGATTTTATATTTATAATTGTACTTATCATTTCTAATATGCAGTTACCTGAAAGGAGTTGTATGGGGAAAAAATAAACATATAGTATTATATATTTTCCCACAAATACAATACAGTAGTATAAATACATAGATACTTAGAAATTGACAAGTGGCTAGTTTTTTTGCATACTCCATGATTATCTTTAATAATAAGTTCCAAATAATTTTACAGAAATTTCTACCTCAGAAAAATATTAATATCGTTAACACACTCTACCTGTTTTCTCTGTGATACTTGAAAGGGTTCCCCTGGAAAGTTTCTGGAATTCAGAGTAGGAAACAGGGGGATTTCATACAACTGCTTTTTTGGGGGGGGGATTAAGTTAATGCAAAAAGTTTAAGCATACAATATTCTCCTTTAAAATTAACTATTTGGACTACTTAACCTATGTCCTATAATGTCTTATAGAGAGGACATCTCTCAACTCCATAGTGCTGGAGATTTGTGATTCATGGAAATCTTTTCACTATGGAGACTAAAATAATTATTCTGTAAAACTCAGGAAACAGCCTTCACTAGTATTTCCGTGTTGTTTTGTATTTGCTGTAGTTTGATGAAAAGTATCCATGTAGAATAAGTGTTAAGAGATTAAATATGAATGAATACACTCCTTGTTCATAGAAAGCAGTCTCAAGGAGGCACCCAGTGTTACCAATGTCTTGTGTTCTTACAAAGATCGAGTACATACATGTATGCCTAATATAGCTCTATAGTTAAAATTACAGTCCAATAATATGAGTAGTTTTTGGTAATATCTTTTCTTTATGAAAAGCTTAGATAAAAAAGCCAAATCTCTATATTGCAATAATGAAAGATATCTATTTTGTTTGATATAAACATGCTTCAGAGAGCACAGTAGAAACCTCTTTAGACATTGTGCAAAGAGGAAGAGTCATATAGATTCAAACATAAAATTCTTAAGAACTTTTAATAAATATACTTAATATTTTTTAAAAAAATAAGATTATTGTATGATAGAAAATGTTACAATTTTTAGAAGGTCTATAATGTACTAGAATCTATCTTAACTATTGTTACATTATTAATTGTACTGAATTTAGCATTGAATTAAGTTAATATATTTATGTTACATATAAAGAAATTAAGTGTATCAAACGGCAGTTGTAAAATAAAAGTTTTATTTTATAATCAATTCTCAGTTCATTTCTTTATTTTTGTTACTTACAAAAAAGTACAAATGCAAAATTTTAAGTAGAATATTGTATTTTAAACATTTTGTGTTGAAATAATTTCTCCCAATCACAGCTATATAAATCCTCCCATTTTGCCTACTGTAAATTCACAAAAATTTCCAGAGACATTTTACTTATAACAGAGATAATATGTACAGTAAGTTACAGATTATACCATCTCTTGAGGTGTAAACTTCTATGAAATGCTTTGAAACATAATATTAAACTCAATCATGAAGAGTGCAATGAACTAAACCCCTGCCAATTTTTAAGTATCTATGTATATATCCTATAATTTTGCACTCATGGGAGTAATATAATATGTGTTTTTTTCTTACCACACAACTCTTCTAAGATAGATCTATGCTAGAGATATTTCAAAGAGAAATTGTGTTGATTTTGAAAGCTTCTAACACTCACAGCATGTGTATTATTGAATAGTCAGGGCTGAGAATTACAATTGTAGTTTGAGGGTCATTTTTTTTCCAGTCTGGATGTGCGAATGTTTATAAATCAAAGGGGACAAAAAAAAACAAAAAAAAAAAAAAACAAAAAAAAACAAAAACGAAATTTGACACAGCCATTTTCACCAACAACAAACATTGTATGAACATGCTAGACACAGGCT
This sequence comes from Tokudaia tokunoshimensis, assembly GCA_036184795.1. Classification (NCBI taxonomy): domain Eukaryota; kingdom Metazoa; phylum Chordata; class Mammalia; order Rodentia; family Muridae; genus Tokudaia; species Tokudaia tokunoshimensis. The sequence goes on along the minus strand of BTHU01000004.1, from coordinate 15,865,953 downwards.
GTGCTAGTAGTTATTGGGAATGTAAACAGTTCATGTTTAATAGAACTTCCACCACTACTGTTTCCTAAGACTGCATTCAAAACCCATCATACCTATAATTCAGCAGAATTACTATTTTGTCTTATCTTTCCATAATGCATTTAAACTGAAATAAGTTCTTTACATGACATTTTAGATGATCAAGACTGACATGGTGGTGTGGTAAAAATTATATAATTTTCCTTTCCAATATAATTATATATTTGGAATCAATATATTAAATGTATGTAAAGAAATTGATATTTTTATCTATTATTTTAATTCTCTGTAACAAGTCCATTCCTTTTCAACATTTAAGGGTTAAGTACATGTGTTTTTTTTTAAATTAAGATCCTAATAATCAGTTTTAGATATTGACTCTAATAATTTTTTTAGAATATGATTATACTACATTGGAAATTATTTCTCCAGCAAGTAAGCAACATCTTTTGTGTATTTTTCTTGACTTACTCAGCATCACCAAAGTTACAGGTGTGAAAATTAAATAGTTGAAGTTAGCCAGAGAGTAATTTTATATTTACCTTTAAAAATAAAATTAGATGAACTGCTGGTCCATTTATTAATATGATTTGAGTCATACGGTATTTTAAAGCTACCAGTTTGTGTCAATCAAATTCATTATGTTCTATAGCAAATTTGTCTGTATATTCCCAAAAATGTGTACAATTTCCAGATTTTTTTTCAAAATCTAATTTGTGTAAAGCTGTGCACATTGCTAAGTAATTTTGAGACTCTACTTGTTCCATTTAACAAAAGAAAACCAAACTGAATTATTCATATGGTGGTTATTAAGCACAGATATTTAGTTGTTAGTATATTTAAATATGTAGATTAAGGTGACTTCTTACTTTTTTTGTCCTAGTAAACACATCACCTGGACCAAATACTCATTTCATAGACAATGTTATACTTGACAAACTTAGGCTTAGAAAACTATAGCCAACAGTCTGAATCTTGGTTTTTGACCTGCGTTTGTAAGACCCTTTGGTTTTAAAATGTTTAATTTTTGTAAGAAAGTAAATAAAAATTTTCAGAAATGAAATTATGCAAAATTCAGATTTCATAATAAAGTTTTTAAAAACAATAAAGACATTCTTCATCATTTCCAAGTTGTATGCTATCATTTCTTTCCTGTAATTGCAATAAGGAATATGGCAACTACAAACCCTAAAACATTAGTCCTCAGAATCTTTTTCCGAACATTTTAGATATTCATGTTTTAATAGCATATCCACTAATTATAAATTTATCTGAATTAAAATTTATTCTCTGTATAAATATAAATAGTATTTAGTTTACAAATACTTAGATTCTTTTTAAAACATTGAAAATTAGAGTAAGTTAAACAATTCAGATTTGATGTCAAAATGAAACAAAAAATCAGTGATATGTCCATGCCCGAGCTGTAGTTCACTTCATCAGCTGAAATATAATATGTGGGCTTTTAAAAAGCAAATTGTAAGACCATATGACTATAGACAAGCTTAGCCACCCTTCCTGTTGCAGAAGCACATTCTATCCCCACTTATTTGTTCTAATGCCTCAGCTGTGGGGTTCTGATATTTGCCAAGAGTTGTATGTTTCTACAGATGTATGGTGGCACTATATGAACACTGATAATTTGTGGAATATTTTAAGTTGTCATTAGTGTAGACTAAAAAATAATCAAATGTATTACATTAATCATTTATATTTAAGTTGGAAAAACATGTGGCTTGTTGAAAGCACATTATTTCCAGAAACAGTTCCTCAGAAAAAAATTCTTTGTCTTAACCAGATTTAGAACTGATGGATAACTCCATTTGTAAGTCGATGTGGGGTTCATCAGGTTTTTCCTTTGCAGTCAAAGTTCTTTTTTATTCCTAAGTTTTTTTTATTTACATTCCAAATCATTTCCCCTTTCCCGTTTCCTCTCTCCCCGAAAGTCTCGTAAGCCCCCTTCCCTCCCTCTTTTCCCCATTCAACCCCCTCTCACTTCTCTGTCCTAGCAGTCAAAGTTCAAAAACTAGCTGTAGACACAGCTTTGAAAGTCTGTAAGGAGGTAGCAAAACTCTTTCCTGGTGAATCCAAGAGAGCGCTGTTAAAGTTTTGCCCCTTTACCAACCACATATTCGTCCTTTTTCTATGGAAAATGGACAAGCAGATTTCAAACTTAAGCTTACATAATAAGAACTGCAAACAAAGAAACAGTCTAAAGCATCAATTTCTATGCTTCTCTTTTTGTTTGATTTCATGTGAAACATCTTTGATTTACTTTCTTATACCATGAAACTGACGATAATTTAGAGCAGCAAGCAATCCTGATTGCATCAGCTTGCAGAAATGTATCTGGGCGCCATGTCTATGAGTTTATATAGACATATGTTTGTGCAGCATGCATAGCAATACGTGTGCATATCGGCATGACTCATGAAAATTTGGTAAAGACACAAATAAGAAAATAGAGATCAGTATAGAGTTTCCTTGAAGCAAATCATAGATTTCTTTTTTCTTTTTTTTTAATTTATTTTCTAAGTTTTTTTTAATTTACATTCCAAATCATTTCCCCTTTCCTGTTTCCTCCCTCCCCGAAAGACCCATAAGCCCCTTTCCGTCCCTCTTTTCTCCATTCAACCCCCTCTCACTTCTCTGTCCTGGCATTCTCCTACATCTAGTCTTTCCAGGACCAGGGGTCTCTCCTTCCATCTCCTTGGAAATCTATTGATATGCGTATTGTGTGTCTAGGGTATTCCTAGATTCTGGGTTAATATCCCCTTAACAGTGCTTGCATACCATGTTGTGTTCTTTTGTGATTGGGTTACCTCACTAAGGATGATATTTTCAAGTTCTGACCATTTGCCTAGGAATTTCATGAGTTCATTGTTTTTAATTGCAGAGTAGTATTCCATTGTGTAAATATACCACATCTTCTGAATCCATTCCTCCGTTGAGGAACATCTGGGTTCTTTCCAGTTTCTGGCAATTATAAATAAGGCTGCTATGAACATAGTGGAGCATGTGTCCTTATTGCATGCAGGGGAAGCCTCTGGGTATATGCCAAGGAGTGGTATAGCCGGATCCTCTGGGAGTGTCATGCCCAGTTTTCTGAGGAACAGCCAGACAGCTATCCAGAGTGGTTGTACCAGCTTGCAATCCCACCAGCAGTAGCTTATGCTCTAAAATCAAGAATTGACAAATGGGACCTCATTAAATTACAAAGTTTCTGTAAGGCAAAAGACACTGTCAAAAGGACAAAGTGGCAACCAACTAACTGGGAAATGATCTTTACCAACCCTACATCCGACAAAGGGCCAATATCCAACATATACAAAGAACTCAAGAAGTTAGACCCCAGAGAGCCAAGTAACCCTATTAAAAAATGGGGTACAGAACTAGACAAAGAGTTCTCACCTGAAGAATATCTAATGGCTGAGAAGCACCTAAAGAGATGTTTATCATCTTTAGTCATTAGGGAAATGCAAATCAAAACAATTCTAAGATTGCATCTCACACCAGTCAGAATGGCTAAGATCAAAAACACAGGAGACAGCAGTTGTTGGTGAGGATGTGGAGAAAGAGGAAATCATAGATTTCTAAGTAAAGATTTGTAGATTTTTAGTAGTAAATGAATTCCAGATGTTGATGAGACAGTATTATATATAAATATCAGGATTTGTATACAAAGTACTCATGGAGCCAGGCTTGATTTATCTATTCACAAATGCCTTGTCAACTCTGGAGAAACGAAGTTAACAAAATTCTACCATTTTTTTCCTAAGTGAATGCTGGTAAAACACATAGAATTATAATAGACATTTATAATTTAAAATAAGAAAACAAAATATATCAAGATATTAACCTACAGTTAATGTTTTCCATAAAAAATTGTTTCAAAGTAATGTTATTTGAATTTTATTTTACATTGTAATATAAGAGTATTAATTTTCTTGTCAATACCCTCACTAATATCAATATGGAAGGAGATCACTAAGAGCCAAGGAAATTTAGTTATCCATCCCATTTCCTCAGGTGATTAAGAGTTGAATACTCATATTTTGAAGAAATGGGAATGCACTCTAACTTTCTGAGAGCAACACACACACACACACACACACACCACACACACACACACACACACACACACACACACACACACACACAATTAAATATATTTACCTACATTTCCCTCCCTCTAACTTCTATTATACCATGCTGCCAACTTAATTTCTTTTATATTTGATAACTGTCCTATGTAGGGTAGTGGGTCCCACATCCACTCCACCTCAGGGCATGCCTGCTGCTTGGGGAGGTGGGACATGCTGAGTCTGACTGCACTTACCCCACGCCATTGCTCTGTGAGTGTTCAGCTGTAGGAAGCTCTGAGACACCTCTCCTGGGGTGAGTAGTCCCAGTCTGAAAAGCAGGACAGCCTGGGAGGGGGCAGTCTCCAAGCCTGTGAAATGACCTTCTCCATGGCGTCCCACAGTCGATCCCGATGAAATTAAAAGAGACAGTCTGTGGTCCCAAATCATTTATTGCCATGGTGGAAAGTAGATGTATAAAATTATACCCCAGTTCTCAGGGTGGGACTAAGATTAAATACCTTTTGCGAGGAGGAATGTCTGAGGAGGAGAGCTTATTGCCTATGCCTTCCAGGCCATTATGTACTTTAGTAGTGTGACGATATGTCTTGAGTCTATGTGATCACAGGTCACTTCCTTTTCCTCATCTACATGTGGAGGTGCTTGGGTGTCGCCCTTACATGACTGAGGGCCACAAATCTATGGGGGAGGCACCTGCAGCTAGTAACAGGGGTCTGGTGCCCAATAGCAGGGGAAGCTCTTACTGTACCTTCAGGGTCTCTGGGGTCTCTGGGGCTACAAAGGCTTTAGCTCAGTCGAGGACCAGGCTATCTCTCACTGTCCCACAGACTAATTTGATTTCTGTTTCTGCGATAAATACAGTGACCAAAAGCAATTTGAAGAGGAAAGAATTTATTTGACTTACACATCTCTAGCACAGCTGATCATTCAGGGATGTCAGAGCAGGAATTCAAGTTTAAACCTGGAGGCAAGGAGTGAACCAGGGACCCTAGAATTATGTTGCCTACTACCTGACTCTGAACGGCTTGTTGTCTTAAATTACCTAGGATTACCTGCTCAAGAGTAAAACGACCCATATTGGACTGAGTCCAATATCAATAACTGATAAAGAAATGACCCCCAAGACTTGCCTGTAGAGCAATCAGATGAGAGCAATCTCTCAATGGTCTCTATTGCCCAATGGCTGTAGCTTATGTCAAGTTAAATAAACAAACAAACACTAAAAAGCACAAAACCCACTAAGTCCAATTAGGGATACACATTTGTACTGATTGTAGTTCTATCTGCTTGAATATGGAAAGCCTATCAGTTGCCATATCCTCAATAAGGATTCACCGTCTTCCAGAAACTATCAGCTTACCATCATCTTTTCAGTAAGGACTTGAAGCTGGGAACAGTTCTACCCCATAAGCTCCTGTGAGATCTTGATTATGATATCCCTGATGTTTTCTGAAGATATTTCACAGAATTTCATTTCCATACTCTTGTAATGAGCACTGAAACATCCAATATGATTACAAAAATGACATCTTTGCTTCCTAGATAATCTTGTAAATAATTTACATGACAATTTTCTGAAATCTCTGCTAAGACATAGCTGAATGTGAAACTGACTTTCCATGTATTCCTAGAAAACAGTTTTATTTTCTATCACTATGTTTTTTTCTTCTGTCACATCATTAATCACTTGTTAGTATTTCTGTTTCTCTAGTGATGAACTCAATATTACTCTGGGTAAAGAAAATAAAAATTTGCATGATAAAATTGGAAACATATTATGTAATGTTTCCATTTTTGATTTTTATTAAATTTTGTAATCAGTATAAATTTACAAGAAATTGAAGGGTGTAGATTAGGATGAAAAGGGAGGTGGAGAATATTTCAGAAGAGTTAAGGGAGAGGAATCTATAAAAAATATATACCATATGAAAAATTCTATTTTCAATAAAGAAAACCAGAAAGATAAAAGAGAAAATATGAGTATTTTGTGGTCCTCCAATTTCTCCTATAATGATTGTATAACTATATTACAATAATACACAACCAGGAGATCAACAGTGGCAGAATATGTACTGCTCATTCAGGTTTTAATCAAGATGCATCAAAAGGTTCCACCCTTACATTGTCCAAGTACAATAATCTCTTTTGCCTTCAAAAATTTTTTCTAATATTTAGCAATAATTGTTCTATTCTCCACCCCTATGGTTTTGTGTCTCAGCGGTATGTTAGTGGAATCACAACAATGTTTCAGAACTAGCTTTTTTCTTTTGGTAAAATAGTGTTAATTTGTCCATTTACCTGAACATTTTATATATACCACACTTTCGTTTTTATGGCCTCTTCTTTAGTTTGTGTGTGTGTGTGTGTGTGTGTGTGTGTGTGTGTGTGTGTGTGTGCATGTATTAATAAATACAACTGGCTGAAATTATTTAGTTTTTTATGTGTTTATGTGTTTTCTGTAAAGTAACACAGACCCGCTTAACAGTCAATGGCAAATGCCAACAGTAGAAGAGCTAGATTCATTTCTGAGGAAGTAAATGCATTAGGAGGTGCATTGGACCTAATAAAGGAACAAACCTGGTGATTGCTTTGCTTTGATATTTGAAGGAAGACATCCATATAAACGCCAGAATTACCTAAAATGTGTCCTAAGGCTTCCTTTCCTAATGCGGAGATGACAAGCATATGTCAAGATGCTTGGGAAGGAGAAGCACTTTCTCAAATTGTTGTCTCATGAGTAATCATTTGAGTAAACATTGAGGTGTTCAGAATATTTAGTCAATTTTGTCACATTTTGTTTCTTGGAGTTATAGTTAGCTGATGGCCTCAGTGGGAGAGGAAATGCCTAGCTTTCAAAGACTTGAAGTTCCAGGGTTGGGAGGGGGATACCCAAGGCCCCCCATTTTCAGACAAGGGCCTTGTGGGGGAAGGGATTGCGAAAGGGGGTGACCTGGAGGTGGTTAGTGAGTAGGATGCAAAATGAATAAGTAAACAAGAAATTAAATTAAATTTTAAAAAGAATCAGTTTCTTACAACAAAGATCAAGACCAATAAGGAGGAGATATGGGATATAGAACAGTCAGAGGCTGGAGAGGGGAGGAAATAAAATATGAAATGTAAAAAAAAATAAATGAATAGATGTTAAAAAAAGAAGCAGAAATAAGAGGAGAAGGAGGAGAAAGAGAAGGACAAGGAAGAGAAAGAGGTAAAGAAAGTAGGGATGGGAGATGGAGAAGGGTAAGAGGAGGGGGAAAATGGTGAGAAGGGTGAGGAAGACAAGTGACTTGAAAATGTTTTTTCTTTACCCAGTTTAAAAGAAATGGAAATTAATTTTACATAAAAATATAAGAAGTGCAAGTCCATCACTTACACTTGGCTAAATGGTTGGATCAATGAATGGTCAAGTTTTCGTACAATTTAATGACAGGAAACTTCATAAAAATACTCTCAGTGTGCAGAAAAAAAACCCCAAAAAACCTCATATCTTATCCTTAACATTTAATTCCTTCGGAAAAAAAGCATTGATTATACTAAATTCCCAAAAGCCATGCATTTGTATTGAGACGTCCCTTTGCGCAAGTTGTTTTATAAGACTGACTTGGAGTGTGAAAAGGGCCTTAGCAAGAGCCAGGCTGTACAGGTCAGTGTGCCTCAAGCAGAGCAGAGCAGCACCAGCACATTTCAGAACTGCTCAAAGAGCTCGAAAAGAGTTAGCAGGCCGGGCGGTGGTGGCGCACGCCTTTAATCCCAGCACTTGGTAGGCAAAGGCAGGCGGATTTCTGAGTTCGAGACCAGTCTGGTCTACAGAGTGCATTCCAGGACAGCCAGGGCTACACAGAGAAACCCTGTCTCGAAAAAAAAAAAAAAAAAGAAAAAGGGTTAGCTACTAAGTTATCCAACTATGTTCTGAAGACATTGCAGGTACAGTAATGGTGGGATTTCTCTAAGAGTTTCATATTTTAATTTATGAACTTGCTTCTATGATGCAGATAGAAAAGCCTTATTGTTAAAACAAATAGGCTTTTCTGAAGTTTGGACTATTTTACCTGTTTCACCTGAAACTCACCTGCTTTCTCTTTTGATTCCAATAATTTTGCCTACTTTTCTTAAAACATTGTAAAAAAGCCCTAATTGTAGCTGGAGAGATGGATCAACAGTTAAGGGCAATGGCAGTTTTTCTGGAGAACCTAGATTCAATACCAGCACTTACGTAGTTGCTCATAACTGTCTGTAGGTCAAGTTCCAGGGCATCCAACACCCTCTCTTATCCCTCCTGGCACAAGACATGTGAAGACATATGTACTGGCAAAAATAACTATACACATAAAATAAATATCAATCATGCAACTTATATCTCAGACCGATATGTTTGAGTTTCTTTTATTCTGATTTCAATTTTGAGAATACTGGAATTGAACTTCCCTCAGGAAAGAAAAGTTCTTCGGAAATTTCCAGGCCTTATCTCCCTGAACTACAACATATTAACAAAACAGTCATGGTCTCCATGTTACCCTGTTATTTTCCTTCCTGGCAGTTTTTATTTGAACCAGGAACTAAGATCATACAGCATGTTCCATAGACAGTAAGCATTACTAGATTCTATGTGTATAACACCTTGAAAGGAAAGCATTTGGCAACTACTGTGAAAATAGATTGCTTCCAGGAAAAGAATGTTTTGAAAACACTTGGCTGAGGGAGGACTGTGGTTTAGAGGTCTGTGCTGTCAAGCCTATGCATTGTTAGTTACCAGCAGACACTAGAGAGAGTGATACATGAGAAAAGAGAGCAGTCAGATAATTATTAGAAGAAAGACTAGCAAAAATGATTGGAAAGTGCACAGCTGTGGTGGAGACACTCCCGAGGGATTGAGTGCCATATAAAAGTTGAAAACAACCCAGAGATTTACAAGGGAGGTCCTAAAGTAGAAACCAATTTTAGAAATGAAAGTAAAAGTGTTGGTGTTCAAACAGATACACCAAGCCATCAGGAGTCAAAAAGAGATATGTGGAAGAGCACATTTATAAGTTCTCATTCTCAATGAGGAGGTCATAGACTTTTCTTTCTCAGCTCTATGCCCTACAGTGCACTGGATTTCGGAGCAAAAGGAAAATGGCCTATTTGAAACCCAAAGAGAATTTAAGTGAAGTGCAAAGCTTTCTTCTCTGTACTTGGTTTCCAGTCTCTTATTAGATCCCATATACAGTATAATGCTGCTCAGGTAAGAGTTTGTGGTTCAGGTAGGAATATGCACCAAGCAAAAATGGGGCCTTGTCCAGAACTCTGGTTGCTATGTGAATGCTAAAAGAGTGAGGTGGCTTTTTTAGACACCACAGTCACTTACATTGTCTAAGAGTTTAGAGTTAACATGCTTATAAACAGAAAGATCACCAGACAGGAGAAAAGCTATTAAATGTTCTCCATGAGGTTAGTTCACAGGTTTCGATGATTTTTGTCTTGTGTTAGTTTTTGAATATACAGGTATTAGTAGAAATATTCTCAAAAAATACGTATATTTTGATATGATCAGATTTTATTTAGTATCCCTCATAAATGAGCAGTTGTTTTGTGCTTCATTTCAGTATACGGTTATTGTATTGCCCTCACCTGACTTCTCACTAGCTATAGCCACTCCTCACTCTATGCTAGAACTTATCAAGGATGGTTGGGTATGGGAAACAAGCACTTACCGGATCATTTATTGAAAATGTATTATTAAAATGATTCGAGTCACATTCTCTCACTCTACTGTACACACACACACACACACACACACACACACACACACACACACACACACACATTTCTTTCCCTCTTTCATCTGAGAAAGTCAGATAAAGACAGACAGGGAATATGTACTCTTGATAAAATATTTCTAGTTATATATATAAAACCTTTATACAATAAATTCAACTACAGTGATATTTATTTCATTTCAAGAACTTAAAACACAAACCAGATCAGAAACCTGATATTAGAACTGTGCACTTGTCAAAAAAAATATTAGATTTCTAAATTGGAAAATCAGACTTCTATTATCTATCTGGAAGCAAATTGATGATGAATGGGTCCTGGTAATTATTTTCTGAAATTCTTTGAGCAGAGAATGGTAAGGCACATGATAAGAACACAATTGAAAAGCTTGGTGAGTAAAGAGAACTTAAGTGTGTAGGACAACCGTGTAGTCAGATGTTTGTTAAAAAAAATATCAGTTAATTACTCTTGCATAGAGTAGGAGATCACAATAATTAAAAGGTTAAATCTGTAATGTCAAGTGAGCATAAGCTAATTTATGTGGTTGATTTGATGTTTTAGAAGCTTGTAAATAACAAATATTATTTACCCATAATTGGCTCACCAGGTAAGTGTATAACAGCATACTTACAAATATGCATGTGTTTGCCACAGTAGAGCAATGTCTTCTTTAGGTGTTTATATCATATAAAGAAGCAAACCTTTAGAATGCTGTTGTTATGATTCTAAGGTATGGTTATAAAGAAATTTGTCACTTGCTTTCTATTATACCAAAGAACTTATCTGTGTTTCACTTCCACTAGTGAATTGTTGAACCAATCATCTCATTTCATCCATGAGTCATGAGCCCTTTTTATGATAGCAATCCTAGTACTGAATATTTTCTTATCAATAAGCGTGTTTCTTATTTTATGACTTGTGTTCCCACACAAATGTCTGTTATAGACTCTTCTTAATCCATGTTCCCTTGGTATGGTAAGAGAAGTCTCTTCTAAGGCAGACATTAGGATAGACATTAGGACATAAGTGAATTTCCTGTGTCCTTCTAATCCCTTTTTGACCACAGTGGTTTTGACCACATTTAGGTTTCACTATCTGCTATTGGTGTTTTGGGTAGGGATGATTCATAAATGGAACAAGTTTGCTCCAGAGAATGACCACAAACATAAATATGACTCTATACCTTATGAGTAACAAGGAGATGTATTGATATTTTGATTACTCTATTTTTATAAATAACTCATTTAGAGCTACATGAAAAAATATTTTTCTATTTCTGATACTACTTAAAATACTAATCCTGCACCTGCTAGGGAAAAAAGAAAAAGTGTGTTAAAATGAACTGTTATAATCACTCATTTTCTAATATAAACTCAATAGTTGAAACATATCTTCCTAATCATGTAGAAATGGTTGCAATACTTAGATTAAAGAAATGACCAGTTATATGACATTGACAAATATAAACTGATTAACTGTGCACCAGAAAAAAATAGATTATCTCCTAAATTCATACATTATGAAATGATTCACTTAGGATAGAGCACAAAATGTACCTGTGGAAAAAGAATCATGGCAATAGTTTAATTATTCAGTTATTCTGCAAAGATTCTCTTATTTAAATTTTAAACCAATAAAATCCAGTTAAATGATCTTCTGTATAAGGTAATGAGAATTCACAAGTAAATGATATGACTTTAATATCTCAAAATAATTTTATGCTCATAGCAAAAATAAAGCATTATCCAAGTTGTTTTATTTTTCTCATTTGTTTATATATTGCCCACTATACTGTGTTGGCAAATTACTGAGAATAATTGCAAGTAGCATAAAGAGTATATTTTTTATTTTGTGATATTTCATAGTGGGACTAAGTGTGATTTCCCTGTCTCTAGCACAGACCTCTCTAAAGAGTATGACATCTCTCTCTATTCAACAAGTCTTGTTCTCCTTGGATTTAGTTTTAATTATAAACCTAAGGTCTGTCAGACTAGAAAAGGCACATGATGTCTTGATCAAACTGAATGATTTATGTTGTCTAATCCACCCTCAAGTAATATTCCCAGGTGGTTCTGGAAAACAGATCAAAGTACAATTTCTTTGAATTGTCTTTGGATATTGACTTTGGTGTGTTCTTGGTTAAGCAGCAATCTTTTCTAAGAAATGCTTTATTGTTGCTACATTTTAAGCAAATCAATTACCTTCCTGTAATGCAATAATATTACAATATGCAGGCAACCATAGCTCCCATTGTACATGACACAATCAATTTTATGAAGCTATAAACATTCATATCAGTGCATTTAGTTTGCAGTAATATAATTTGAGATGAAGATATTGGCCAAGCCGTGTTATTACATTATCTGAGAAAACTCAATATGTCAGGAGCTCCTTGGAAAACAGTGTTTTAAGGGGTAGAGGTTAAATGACAATCAGAAGTTCGTGGGAGCAAAGCAAGATGCAGGGAAACAACCACCAGGGATTTTTTTCTGCACAAGGGGATAAAAGATAAGTTGATTTTAAAATGTAGGTGTCCTATTTCTTTCCTCACATTTGTTAATTATTTGAAGTAATGGACAAATTCTCCTAATATACAGGTATTATTTTACATCTTTGTTTCCAATCAGGCTAAAATAACTGCCTACACTCCAATGTTTCTACTTTTTTTTTCTGGACTTGGTATGAATACTTGGCTAAATTTTTCTCACCTGCAACAACACTATAAGACTTTGTTGTTGCTCTGCTTTAAGGATACTTGCAGAGGATGGCCTTTTCAGGCATCAATGTGAAGAGAGGTCCTTGGTCCTATGAAGGATCAATAGAGGCCCCACCATAGGGGAATCGAGGGCAAGGAGGCAGGAGTAGTGGGTGGTTGGAGTAATACCCTCATCGAAGCCTTATTTATAATAGCCAGAAGCTGGAAAGAATCCAGATGTCCCTCAACGGAGGAATGGATTCAGAAGAGGTGGTTTATTTACACAATGGAATATTACTCTGCAATTAAAAACAATGAATTCACGAAATGCCTAGGCAAATGGTCAGAACTGGAAAATATCATTCTTAATGAGGTAACCCAATCACAAAAGAACACACATGGTATGCAGTCACTGATAAGGGGATATTGACCCAGAATCTCGGAATACCCTAGACACAATCCGCATATCAATAGATTTCTAAGAAGATGGAAGGAGAGACCCCTGGTCCTGGAAAGACTGGATGTAGGGGAATGCCAGGACAGAGTAACGAGAGGGAGTTGAATGGAGAAAAGAGGGAGGGAAGGGGGCTTATGGGACTTTCGGGGAGGGAGGAAACGGGAAAGGGGAAATGATTTTGAATGTAAATTAAAAAAAAATCTTAGAAAAAAAAGAAGCATGGGGAGAGGGGAGAGGATGGGGGTTTCTGGAAGTGAGGAAACTGGGGTAAGGGGATAACACTTGAAATGTAAATAAATTAAAAAGAATCTACTAATGCTTTCTTATATATTTAGTACCAAATCTAAGCATGTTAGTGGGTAGAAGGTGCTATAGGATCTCTTTAAGCCCTACTTGTGTCTCCTGACCTGTCTCTCATTGTTATTCCATGTTTGCTGTGGTTATTGGGCTTGCTCCGTCCTTCAAACATAGGTCATTCTTTCCTGCCTCATTGGTTATACAGTTGCATTCTGTTACCTGAGACTGTTCATCTGTATGTAACTATGTGGAGCTGACTTCAACACATCACTTGCATATCAACCAGTAAGATAGCTCATAAGACAAGTAACTTTCTGGCTATCCTATCTAGTGCTTCTCTTCTCATTTTAAACTATCCTCGATATCACTTTCTTCATGACACTTAATGTTTTCTTTTCTTTTCTTTTTTTTTTTTTATGGTTTTTTGAGACAGGGTTTCTCTATGTAGCCCTGGCTGTCCTGAAACTCACTCTCTAAACCAGACTGGCCCCAAACTCAGAAATCACCTGCCTCTGTTTTCCAAGTGCAGGAATTAAAGACATGTGCCACCACTGCCTGGCACTTAATGTTTTCTTAATCTTGATTGTTCCCAATCCCACAAGCATAGGAACACTAGTTTGTTCAGCATTTAAAACAGGGAACATAAGACATTTAGTTCAGAATAACCAAATATAGCTATCTTACATGCAAGTTATCCTTTGAAGAGCCCAATATCCAGGGATGTAGATCAAATAGTTGCATTGGTAACAAGATCAAGAGTATTGTTTTCTCTATATTAGGTGTACTGTGGGGTGACTAGACTTTCTTTGGTAACTTCATTTTCTATTCCACACATTTTGGCTCTTTGTGGATAAATAATTTTGCTTATAACTTTACTAATCAATCAATTTGAGAAAGTAGCCATACATATTACCTAAATTAACAATGCCTATCGCATTGTGTATATATAGCATTATGTAATATAATCTTTTATAGATAACCATAATATATACATACATACTTTAGTTACATAGTTTATATTAGCATATTTTTCTAGAAAACCAATAATACTGCATCTGTATTACAAAAACTTCAGATATCTAAGCTTCAATTAAAATTCAAGTAATGAGATTGCTATTAGTAGTGTGATGGTGCTTTCAGAAACTTTACTTGAATGGTTCACAATGGTGGTTTAAATATTTTTGCAACATATCATTTGTAGTCACAGTAAATTGTCTGAGACCTTATGTAGTAGCTTTGAAATTACTCCTTGTCATCACCACTATATACAACCACATAAACAGTGTATAGTCTGTATAGTAGATCATTTTTCTTGTTTATTTTCAGTAAGCTCTTGGTGCTGCACACTAACTCCAGCTGTTAAAAAGTGACAGGGGTATTTTATGTCTCACTACCAAGATCTTTTATGTAGAAGAATTTTCTTTCTAACTAGTATGCACTGATGAATAATGATAAATACTAGTGAATATTTCAGAATTTGCAACCTATAGTGGGATCTAATATAAATTAGGAGAAACTCAAGTGTAAACCCTGATTCTATACTAGAAACCCTGTGAATTTGATCATCTAGGAAAATCTCTGGTTTTTTCCTTCCTAAAGACAGATTGTTTATAGACAGATTTATGTATTTACTGTTAGATAGAGAAATGTAAAATATGGTGATTTCAAATCCAAAAAATATTTACTGATCTTATCCTTTGATAACATTTCCCCTACTTTCTGCTGTTATTCTGGGTCCCCACCCCCTCTCTTAACTAAAGAGGGAATGAAGGCTTCCGGGCAAAGACTACATCTTTCAATTCAAATCTACCTAAGAGATTCTGGGCAGCTTTCTAAAAAATGTAATAACATTCCTGAAACTACTTTCAAGGTTTGAAAACACAAATGTCTTATATAAAAAATAAAAGGAACAGATTTGGGAGGTGTTTAGCATCTGTATAATGGTCGGCATAAAGTTTCTGTGTCCAGAAACTTTAAAACACTTTACAAATGTATTCAGACAATTATCCAAGGTTAATAATTTTTTTATCCAGTAAAATACAATGCACTTAGAGATGTTATTAACGTGGTTGTGAATAAAAGACATGTAGTATTTGAATACATGATACATATTTTCTTAGAGATAGTTAAAATCTCTCATGATAGTTAAAGTACTATGCCTTGTTCTGCCTTCTCTTGTACAATTAGTCCTAAATGTTCAAAGGTTTGATGTCAGGTGGTATTCTTAACAATATGGTGTTATCAGTTTTACCAGAGTTCTGTTATTTACTTTGGACAACAACTTTTTAGATGAAAAAGTTTCCAAAATATGTGTCCCTATGTCACAGCACATTTACCATGTGTTGAAGCATATGAGAACTATTTCGGCATGTGTATTTGAGTATGAATTTTTGTTTAAATATTTGTGCTTGTGTAAAAGCCTTTGAAGATCAATGGATAATGTATAAAGTAGGACAGGAGTGGTTTTTACAGAGACTTTGGCATTCTTACATCTTCTTTAATTATATGCTTTAAAATGTGCTCTCTGTTTGTTAGTTTTCAGTGTCAAATTTATGCAGTAAAGAGTCAACACTGTGAGAAGAAACTCTGACTTTGATGGGGGAAGGCCTGTTGCCTGTGGGCATCACAATTTCATGAGCTGTGAATTCTAGACTATACGTGTAGATACAGATTTTATGGATTAGCGTGTGTGCGGTCATTCATTTTTACTGTCTGATGACCAAAATCTCAATGTGAGGCACAGCACTACAGACACAGACACACACACACACACACACACACACACACACACACACACACACTCACTCACTAGGATCCTGCTCTAGTGCCTCTCATGCCAAGATAGACTGTAACCTGGATCTGTGAGCTAGATAAAAGCATGTTTCAAGTTGATTGGCTGGAGCATTTTATCACAGAAATAGAAAAAGAAACTGAGACATGTCCCTAAGCTATATGATATGGTAAAATTCCATCGGTATTCTTTGAGCGATGACTATTTTTGGAGGGAACATCATCCAGGGGCCACTTAATGACTCACATTAACTCAAATTCATCTTACAGGAAACTAAAAATATTATAAAATCTATATAACTCGTTTGCGAAACGTCAAAAGGTACTCTATAAGACCCATTCAGTCTTGCCTTTGAGTCAAAATAGGCCAGGTTGAAATCACTGGCTTGAGGAGAGAAAGTAGAGCCCTTTAGGGGAGTTAAAAAATTCTAAGTAATGGCAAAATGAGCAAAGAGTAAAATGTCCACTCCTATTAGCACAACTTTATAAAGTATGTGATTAATTTTAGAATAGAGAGATATTTGAATAGACTTACCTGATTCTCTGAGTTATTTTTAGCAAGAGATAGAAATAAAGGTATAAGGTATAGTATTTGGATTACCTTTAAATATGACAGACCAATAGCCTCTAGCCCTGAGTCAACAAGATTGAATAGTTATTGAATATATAATAATTAAAAGCATTAGAAACATTGTAGGATCATTATGAAGTATGCACAAAAATGTTAGTTAGCTGTATAACATTAGAAAACTGATTCTTTACCAAAGGAATTTATTATAGCTTCTCAGTAATAAGAATTTCATTTTCTACAGCAAAGAACTTATAGTACATTCAGTACATTCTCATATGTTTTGTAATTGCAGCTACAAATACATCCTTATTTCATTTTTTATGAATAAATAGATTCTGACATACAAGCTATACAAGTAATGCTTGTTGACTTAGTTGCCAAATTGAATCTTATTCAATTCCAGATTTTACTTGAATTTTCCTTTTAAAATTTACAGTTTTGATGTTATCAGATTTATGTTAATGTAATAAATTTACAATGAAGGAAAATACATAAGGTGATATATACTTTGCTCCTGATTAGTTCTTGAGTTGGTGATATACTGAACATTTACATCTTTCTATGTTCTCATATGAAAATCAAAATTAATATCTTCTGTATTATTGAGAAATGTAGAAGGAATAACAAACTAAATAAAGCAGAGGGTAATAATAGATAGGGAGGAAGAATGTACATATGTGTATGTATAATTCTATATAATATTGATAGATTATAATATGTCAATGCATTTGTGTGTATTAAATGAATTTATGCTACTCAGAATAATAATGCTTTACTTAAGAGCTGAACTTCATGTAACAATAAACAAGGAAGTACCAGACATGGGAAAATTCCATTCAGTTTCTTGGTCAGGGGAGTTTAAAAGCCTCAGAGCAAAATATAGTTTGTGGCCATTGTCATTGGCCTTCTCTCAAAACTTTAAGGCAAGATAATGTTGCTAAAGATGTCATACTTTGGATACAGGACTAGAGAGAATTGACATGCCATTGAGCTGAAAGACTGACTCCTCCCCGTACATTTTGAGCTTACACAATATCCAATAGTGTTATACAAGATTCAACGGGAGAAAGAAAATCAAGTGTCAAATAAAAATAAAAAGTCTATACACCACAATAATGACCAATATGTCATGATACATCCACAGGTTTAATAGTGTCACTGATATCTTGTGGATAATCAACAGCTGTGGAACTAGACATCCAGTCAACAGGAATGAATACAGGCCTGGTAGTGCACAACTAGTTAACAAATGATGGCTGAAGAGTCCATGGATACTAGCGGATAACATACTACTCTCACTTACCTTATTCAAAGTGTGCATCCTTATATCTAGTACAACTGTTGCACTCACATTTGTCAAATTTTATATGTATATTCATACATATATGTATGTATGATGGAAAACATATAAATAAAGTACCCATGTATGAAGTTCTCAAAATGCCCCAATGTAGGGGAATGCCAGAGCAAGAAGATTTGTATGTATGAGTGGGTAGGGGAGCACCCTCACAGAGGCCAGGGGTAGGGGGATAGTATAATGGGAGAGAGGATTTCCAAAGAGGAGACCTGGAAAGGGGAAAACATTTGAAATAAAATAAATAAATAAATAAAAATTAAAAATGCCACATTGTCCCTATTAGTAAAGTCAAAAACAATGTTATAATTTCTGATATTTTATACATTTATATAGAGAAATCTAGAAGGGATATATAAATCAAACATACTCAAAAGCCGGGCGGTGGTGGCGCACGCCTTTAATCCCAGCACTTGGGAGGCAGAGGCAGGAGGATTTCTGAGTTCGAGGCCAGCCTGGTTTACAAAGTGAGTTCCAGGACAGCCAGGGCTACACAGAGAAACCCTGTCTCAAAAAACAAAAAAACAAACATACTCAAAATATATTGCCTTCCTTGTAGAACCACTAGGAGAGAAATCCCTTTGTATTTTAGCCCAAGAGACATCCATCTTCATGGGCAGTGGGGAGACAATTTATTATTTCTGCCCTAGAGAAAAGCAACTGGCTTCTGCCTAAAATTAATGACTGAGCAAACAAAACTAATCAACAGCAAAAATAAAAAATCTTCCCAGATTTGTTGCTGTTCTCTAAGCCAATGCAGTCACTTATCGAGATGTCATGTGAAATGTCTTCATATAATTCTACCGGCAATTAGAAGCAGATCTCCAGCAGCTGCAGTAACATTTTGTGTTTGCTTCTGTGACTGATTCCCAAAGTCTTCCAAGAACTGGGTCCACACAGGCTAACAACATTGTAACTCTGCAAAACTGTTTACAAGCCTCCCATTTCTTTTTATGAATTAAAAGAAAGGAGATGTAGAGATTAGTGAATGCAAAAAGAAATACTGCCTTTAGGGGCTTAGACAAGGAAGCAAGTACTGTGCCGATTCAGTCTTACAATAGCCATTCCCAAACACCGACTCTTATGAAGAAAGAAAATATTCCTCATACATTTGTGTGGGTGAGCTGTATGTGAAAATACAAGCATCTAAATTGAGAGCAAATTGACAGAAGACTACAATAGGCTCTCAAGTCTTTAGTTTCTTGGTGAAAAGCTTTAAATTCACCCAGTAGTAGAAGATGGGTTGGGGAACTGAAATAGAATTTGCTCCATTGTTCTCTTTTAAAGGTGTGATCTCAGAGCAGTTCACAAGAACAACACTGCTAAATATTGCGAAGCAAATTGATTATGAAAAGAAATGAGATTGTGGCAGGTACTTTTTTTGCAAATGAAAAAAATTGTATACAGCTCAAGATGACAGACAAGGTAAAACAAAAGTAAAATAATAAATGAGCCACAGCGTAGGATAGACATATATGAGAACACAGAATGAAAGGAAATATTGAGATGTCAGAATGAAACACAGTTGAAAGAATAAGGAGCTCAGACTATGTCCGAGTGATAAAGGGCTTGGGTTGTAAGATAGTGCAGGGCACTGCTGGAGGAAAAGAAGAGAGATACCAAGGACAAGCTGAGATGATGTCACCACTTTGGGATGACATTTTACCATAGTAGAATAATATAGAGTGTTGTTTAAGTGGTAATCAGCATTTGTTGGTCCAAAGGTTGAAAATTACTCTGTGGATGTCTCGCAAAGATCAAGGTTGTCACAATAACAATCTACATGAAGCAAGAAGGAAATATGGTTCAACATGATTCAGTAGTTCATGCTGATTCATCTCCCAGAGTCTGACCCCAGTTGGTTCATTTTAGGCATATTTCAATACACTATAATTTGAAAGAAAATTTCCTGGTGTAACACAATCCTGTGTGCACAATAAGGCATAACTGAATCAAGACATGTTTGAACATACAAGTCACTCATTCCATGAAGATGGGTTCTAGAGAAAGGTTACTTGTGTTACCATAAGGGCCTAGAGAAAGATCTGTTATGGTCTTAGTCATAGAAATAGAGCAGTGGTAACCTATGGTACAGATATCAGAGAGATAACCCATGATACAAATAGCATAGAGGTCACCACGTCTGGTCCATTTTGTGATGTCTCAGGAAGCAAGGGTATGGACTTGACTTAAAGATAGGTAGTTCAGCCTAGGATAGTAGCACCTCCATTCTCAACCTTGTGTGTGAAAAACATTTCTTCCTTTGAAGAAACATCCCAATGTGTTTGACAATCCTGCTTTCTCTAGTGTTTATCTATAAGATGAGGACTTCTGTGCCCCAAAAATGTTCTAAACTTGCACCCTAGATTCAACATAACTTTGTAAGGACTAAAAATGTGGAAACCTTTCTAGTGATTATTTTGTCTTTCTTCTTGAGTCAAATCATAACTCAGCACTAGGATGAGAAAAAAATATATTTACATGATACTAAAGACAAACATTGACTAACTATGGTTTCTGTTATAACAGTCTTCACAATTTTTCTATTTTTGACATATAAAATATTAATATTACACTGTCTCATTCAATATGAAAAGCTATGGAAAATTATATAATTTACCTTATCAAGTTAAAAAGATAAAGTATCTGTATAAAGTGGCAAAGATAATAAAACAAAACAAAACTAACATCTTCAATGAGAGCATGAATTTCAGATAAACAAAAATTATAGGTAGTGTTTTATATTTGATAGGAGGTATACTTGATACGTTTTATTGAAGATTATTTTTTGTTCATTAGAAACTCAAAGTTAGTTGAACTCCCTGTGTTTTAGCTGTATACTCTACTTGTATATAGGAAAGCTTGCTTAATCCATTTAGTCAATACCACTTAAGCATTTTCTCAGTGACCAAGGAAGAAACTTCACATGATAGACAGGATCTTGTCTGTAAGCTATGCAGCATAAGATAGTGAATGCCAGTTAAGCATACATATTCACTTGCCCCGAGAAACACACTGAGTAATCAATTGAACGTGTAAGCACTTAAAAAGATGCTTTCTCCCCTGAGATTCTTACAAAAATAAATTTGTGAAAAATAAATACTAGTGTTAACAGACACATAATAGTTCTCTCTCTCTCTCTCTCTTTTTTTTTGGTTAAGTTTTTTGTTCACAGTAAATAAATCTTAAAAAAAAAAAAACCCAAAAAGACATGGTTCCTACTGATATTCAAACTCTTCTGCATACTTGACTATACAGTTATAGTCTATCTCCTTGAAGTTTCAAGATGCAATTTATCCTGTTATCTCCTAAGTTATTATCTTAGATATGACAGCACCTGTAGCTTGTAATATTAAAAACAACCCATACTATGGCCGACTAGGCACCGGCCTGCTGTCTGTCTATTCCTAGCCTGGAACCAAGACCACATTGTTTCCCTTTTGCCAAAGCCTGTCCTACCAAAGCTGGCTCGACCTCTCCAGAACTCCGAAATCGCTCTCTCTTTCCCGTGGCTGGCTGCCAAAACTGCTCAGGAATCCCAAATTTCCACACCTAGCTGGAGCGCACTCTCAAAAACCCACACTCCACTATGGTTACCTTTCCTTGGAGCTCAGCTGAGTCGTTGAGAAATGGCAAACACCAGACAATCTTAGTTTAGGATCAACAGATAACACAATTGCTGGGCTCGAAATCTACCACACTAAATTCACCAACTGTTCTATGTTAGAAATCTACCAGTGGTGGATTTCATCACCCGAACTAACAGCTCTTTCTGCCTTGCTCCCACCATCCAAAAGGAAGCCCCCTTCTCCTGCCTTCCCTCATCCTCTCTCAGACTCGGAAGGCCTGCCTCCTTGCACAGTGATTAGCTTCTTATCATCTTTATTATTTAATCAATTAGGGAAAATTCCATTACAAGATCCCTTTGGAAATGACCACAAGCTCTGCGTATACATGTAGTGCTTATACAGACATGTAGGCAAAGTACTCATACACATAAAATCTTTTAATAGTGCATTAATAATCTCTATGCAGATGATACTGGGCTCCAGTGAACACTAATGGACTTGAGAACATTGTTGATATGGTCAGTACATGCATGACAGCAATAAAGAATACTTGCTAACTTAGCTATCCAGGTGCTAATTATAAACAACAATTTGATCTATCCACGGGTAGATGACTTTTTGACTGTGTGCATTATTTATTATATTATATTTGTTATTAGCTTCTTATAGGAAACTTATAGCTGGATATGTAGCATTTATTGAACATCTACTGTGTAAAGCTTTAAATTAGGAAAAGGGGATATAAAGATCACAGGTTTGAATATACAATTTTGTCGTTGGAAAAAAAAGTTCACAATGTATGTAGAACAAAACAATGTGAGTGTTTCCAAGTTGGTTGTTGGAAGTACCAGACTGTTTTAAAAAGACCTGACAGGGACTATAGACTTCATGCTCCACGTAACTGATGCTCTCTGACCACATAAATTATCTTCTTGTGGTTTCCATTGAAAATAATTTTAAATGAGCAGTCCCTGGTTGGATATAGAACCTGATCAATGACAAGACACAATAGGTGTTCAATTAGCATGTGCTAATTTTGGAAGGATGGCTGAACCTTGGGCCCTCCATGGACTTCAGGTAGCTGTTTGGTAGCTGTTATTTGGTAGAGAAAATAACTCTTCCGCCTGACTATAGTAAAGTCCTTTGTTTTTCTAAGCAGATAAAAATGCATAAAATAGCATCGGAGTGACTAATTAGAGTTGTCTCACCCTGTTCATTTCTATATTCTTGTCTGTAGTCATATGCTTGAAATGGAAAGATCTTTAAATTAGATTATATTTTGTTATTTGTTCATTTTTATTTTGTTATAAAATAAACCTTATCTATGAGCAGCAGCACTTGAACAGTTTTGTATGGGTTTAACTGGAAACATTCATTTTTGAGTATTTCTTGATTTTTTTATTGGTATTCAGCACTTATTCTGTGACTTTATATTGATTTTTATTGAATGATAAGCCTTGTTGAAAATGCTTTGTGCATTAATTCATCAACTCATTGCAACCTTTGCAGTATCTTTCATTAGACGAAAATGTAGATGAAATTAATGGAGATATAAAAGAAAAAATAGAAATCAAGGACTCAAGATTTGGTTTCAAGCTTCCTACCTTAAATTGGTAATTCAAATTGACAACTACTTAAATTCATTAAAAAATTCTTAAATCCCAATGTAAAGTATTTATGTTCTAGATCCCCAGAAAGTGTTGAAATGTGCTACTCTCAATTGGAGTTGTACTTATATCATAACCAATTATCTTTCATGCCTCAAGTACTTTTAGACTCTGGGAATTTTTACAGTGCTAACATGATTATATTTTTAATAACCACTTTAACTCTGATTTCTACATGACCTTTTATGTTAGATATTGAATTTGTGTTAAGAGATGGAAATAGCAGTGGTTAGGGAAGATGTCAGAGACTCATGACATTCAGGACGGAGGAGATTGCTGAAGCCTGAAAAAATAGCCTGATCCCTGGCATATCTGACAGTCATTTGGATCTCTGTCTGTGTCATTAGTTCACTAGTGACAAGAGGTTCTCTGGCAGGATGGAAACAGATGTCAACTTCTCAAGTGGTGTTGCTCACAGATAAGGTGAAAGTAGTTTCAGCCTGTGAAAGAGCAGTTGGCAGAGAGTGAATGAGCCTGCCAAACCAGGAATTGTGAAATAATTATTCACAGGTTTAGTCCTGGCTCCTGACTTTTCTCAATTTCTAGTTTCCCACTTAGCCCCATCTTGACATGATTTACCCTTTCAATACATTAATACTTAACCCCCTGGCTTCAATGGATCACTCACCTTCCAATATTTATTTGGATGCAATCCAGCCCCTGCTGTGAATGTTGTGTGCTTACTGCAACAGAAATTATAAAAAGGAATAACCTAGAATGACCGTATGCTTTGTCTGTAGACACAAATAAGTAAGTGTGGTGGATTTTTTTTTATCCCTGCATGGGCAAAGGAGATGTTTTAGAAACAGTAGTGACAGGCCTATTCCTTGGATTTTGGTTCCAAAATTGTGGGACAGAGACTAAGAGCTATATTCCAAACCAGTTCTCCAGTGATGCATGATGTCCTTGGAATCCTACTCTGGGAGCTGATTGACAGTGTGTAAGGCATAGCTGTTACATTCTCCTACTTACTCACTAAATGACAAAACTCAAGCTTAAGTGGCTTGCTTATGAGATTTAGAACTAGTGCCTTGAGGTGGTCAGGCCTTAGAACATTATAGGCATTCACATCTTTGCCACTGAACTGACTTCTTCTGAGGACAGCTCCTTGAATAGTAGTTTCTATATCTTTGAACATTTAGAAAGGTAGGGGAATACCAGAACAGAGAAGTGGGAGGGGGTTGACTGGGGAACAGGGGTAGGGAAGAGGGCTTATGGGACTTTCAGGAAGGGAGTAATGGGGAAAGGGGAAATCATTGGGAATGTAAATTAAAAATATAGAAAATAAGAACAAAACAAAACAAAAAATAAAAGAAAGGTAAAAGGAACCAACAATCAAACATTTCAATATATTTAAGTGTTATGTAAAAAAGAACAAAAAGATGTCTAGCTGCAGATACAGTTAGCCTGAGATTTTGCAGACTGGCTGTTGATTGTTAAGGGGACGTGGGGGGAGACTATTATATTATATTACAATATAATGGTATATTCAGCAATATAAGAAGACTTTGTGAAGCATCATACCTAAGAATGTGAAACAACTTTTCAAGTGTAACATCCCATAATAATTATCCTGCCTTGGTTTGATGGTGGCATGGTATTCATTCTAACATTAGTTATCTATTCAAGCATTATTGAGTGCCTTTAGCAGGACTAGTAATACTTGGGGAAGGAGATGTTGAGCATTAATTTTGTCCTGAAACATTAGCGCAGTAAGTGTCCTTCTTTTCCTATTACTTAGGCAAAAACAGAGAAAATTGCTGTCCCTACTGAGATCAGATAAAATGACAAAGAAAATGTGTCAGGGGCACAGTGACCTATCTCCTTTTTTTATAGAAGCATCTAGGCAACGAAGAAAGAGAAAAAGAATGAAAGGAAAGAGAAAAGAATGATTTATAAATTCTGCACGATAATCTCAATCAGCACCCTTTAAGGCACGAATATCACAAGAAGTTGAAGATTCTTACAGATGTTTCTTGTGAGCAATCCATGACCTTTATGCTCAAGGACAGCGAGGATTTTGCAAATGCAAAATCAAGTTTCCTCCAGCCTCTTATCCTCCTTCTATTGGTATAGATGGAGATCAGGAAAGAGATCCAATCTGAATCCAACTCCAGAACTTCAGGGTCTATAACACCAGCTAAAAATAACAAAGGTGAAATAAACAGCCATTCCAACAATGCATTAAATATACTCAAACCCTCTCTACTATTGGAAGTCATTGTAATGATTATAGTACGGGACTTTCAATTTCATGAGAAAGCTTGTTTCGGAGGCCATTTCATCCTACCTTTCCTATCACAGATTTAACAGCCTATTATCCTGTTTCTAAACTACTGGAGTCGGCCCCTGGCAGATCTATTTGCCTTATTCTTATTTAGCAATTATGATGTTACTAAAGTCTCTTATTCTTCTAAGTCAAAACAGTCATGAATGAAGCACTTGTCCTCCTGCCAGTGTGCTGGCTTCATGTCCGGCTTTTACACTGGCCTCATTGTGGTCTCCTGAAATGGCAGCTGTATGGTGCAAGTGACCAAGAAAAAACAACGGGACAGCCTTCTCCAAAATCGAGATAGGAAATGGCTGGCTTCCTTTCACGATGAGATCCTTGCTTGCTGCATCCTTTGCTCTAAATTCCTACTGTTAATACTGTTACCTTTTTTCTTTCAAAAATTTGATTAAAATATAATTACATCATCATTCTCTCCCCACGTCAGCACCCTCCCAACTCCTTCTCAAATTGTTATCTCCTTTACTTTAACAGTTATTGTTCCATTTACATATAAATTAATAATTATATAAATATAATTTGTTTAGTCCATTCATTGTCGACTAAATGTAAGTGTATCTAGGGATGACCACTTGGTATTAGATAACCAAGTTGGGGCCTTATTCCTGGACTAGACTGAATCTCTCTCCCTGGACAGTTGTTAAATGCCTATAGCTCTTTATCTAGTGATGGGGCATTTTAAGATTTCCCCATCAACAATGAGGGAACAACTGATGTCAAGTTGCTCAGGTATTTAGGCAACCATATTGTAGAGATTTCTTGGGTGTAGCACCCTTGTCATACCTAGAAGGCACAATCTCACAGTGGATTCCTGGGTCTTCTGGCTCTTAGAATCATTCTGCCCCTTCTTAGGTTGGCTGATCACAGAGCCTTAGGTGTGGGAGTTGTTTGTAGATGTTTCCGTAGGGGGTGGGCACCCCATGGTCAATTGTTGCTTACATTTTGACTACCTGTGGCTTTCTCTCATGTTTTTCTCCTTCTGGAAAGAGAAGCTTCTTTGATGATGGGTGAGAGCAACACTTACTTTTTATTTTTAAGGATGCCTTGCTGTTAACTCTTAGGGCAAGAGAGAAAGTATCAAAGCAATGGAACACATTCTTATTGTTTGTGTTCTTCCATGATCATTAAGGCAAAAATAAGGCAAAAATACAACACAGAGGTCCAGTTTATATAAACATATACTGATATTTGCATAGGCTTATATTTATTCATTTTTGTAATATTCTTTCAAGATTTTCCAGCATGGACATGTGCATGAATTTAGGTGCTAGAAACTTTGCCATAATATCACATCTTTATCAAGTAGGAATTAAGAATGTTTGAATTCTTCCATCTTCCCGAATTGCCTGTCATAACCATGGTCCTGACCCTAACATTTTCATTGAAAATGTAGTAAGCATAATTAAAAGTGCATTAGATCAGAAGTAGACAAAGCTTCCATAGGAAGAGAATCCAAAAATATGTCACAGTGATTGATGACATGCAAATGACAGACAGTTTCCTGCTTGTTTATTATCATGTTACAGCTTGAAGAATGGAGGACCTGAAGACACTAGAGACACATTTTTTAAAGCAGTAATCATTAGTTAAGTTTAAGTGAAATCACTGACTGACTTGAACACTTCAAATGCATCCTCTGAGCTAATATAACTGACCTAGCCTTGACAGTTATTTTTTTCTATTTAATTTTTCTCATTGTTAAGACTCCTTTAAAACACAAACTCGTGAAAATCTCATTGCTCTATAAAGCAAGAATTACAGGAGCTCAGTTCTTTTATTCTCACTGTCTGGCTTTCAGTAGAAGTGCTTTTTAGCCAATGTATATGAAGGTGGTGTTGGCACCATGTTTTAGCATTTAATCTCTCTCTCTCTCTCTCTCTCTCTCTCTCTCTCTCTCTTTCTCTCTTTCTGTGTGTGTGTGTGTGTGTATGTGTGTGTCTGTGTGTGAGTGTGTGTGTTTGTTTGTGTGTGTCTCTCTGTGTGTGCACTTTATGGAAGAAAAATAAAAACACCAGTCATTTAAAAATAAAATACAGAATTCTTTATTGTTTATATGTCATGCTTTGTGCATAAATGTGAGTGCAAATGTGTGTGTGCATCCAAGTACAAATGTGTATGTGTAGGTATTCATGTATGTTGATATAAAATTAGAGGCTAACTTGAGGAGATCAATGCAGGAAGGTTAACCTTCAGAGGTATCATTTTTCTTCTTGTTGTTGTTGTTTTGAGACAATATCTCTCACTGGCTTGAACTTAATCTGATTTGGATAGGTTATTTGACCTGTGAGCCTAAGGGGTCTACCTGACTCCACCTCTGCAGATCTTGAATAATAAGTTCAGACCATCACCCCTATTATCACTGGGTTCTGAACATTGAACCCAGGACCCTGTGATAGCCAGCTATTTATCTTCCCAACCCAAGGTTCAATCACACTAATTATATGTAGCCTCTCATTGGAATGTAGAGAACACTCAGAATGAGACGACTACAGGTGAAAAATTCTTTTAAATTTTGCTATGTGAAAAAGTAGTCTAACTTTGAGAAATACGACATGCTGATAATAAATTAAGAATAGCTGTGTTTATAATTTATTAGCCACTTTAATTCATCACATCACTGATATTACATCAGGGATTTGGGGGGAAAACCCCTGACTTCCCAATTCTGGACATTATCACAAAATCCGCCCTTCTATTTTGGAGCCCACTGTCTGCAATCTTATGAGCTAAGCTGTCCTCATGCACTCTTTCCTTTCAGTGCTGGCTATTCAAAAACACTGGTTTTTTTTTATTTGTTTTTTTTTTTTTAAGATTATCTTGGTGGACTTATAGCTAAACACCTTTGCCTGCTTCATTTCCCCAACTCTACATTGGCCACTATTTGGTCCACTCGGTATATCACAGAATATAGTGTTGTTTTCATTTGTCTCCTAGTTTCTTGCAATAACACATCAAAAGATAAATGTATGATTAAAAGATAAATGAATACATGGGTCTTCTAATAGAATTTTCATAACATTACGTTCTAGTCCAAGTATTGATTTCTTTTTAAATTCTGTTAGTTCACATTTATTAAAATATGTTTTCTTCACTGCAATAGTTCATGCCACAGATTAGAATGGGAATTCCTTTGGTCCCTTGAAATCATTTTATACACTGGCTCATCCTGGAGAGACAAATGTTAGAGAAGATGGACTTGAGATTGTTTTGAAACAAATATACTAGCATGAGGGCAATTTTCTTTTATTTTGATGTATGTTAGTGAGAGATCTAATAGAACTAAAATTTCATTGACACATACAGAAAATTGTCACTGTTAGTCTACATTTTCAATCAGATCCAGTATTTTATAGAAATTATCACACACCAACAGTGATTACCACAGATGAGGCAACTGCTCTCTGAGAATTTATCAGATAAGAGGCTGAGAAGAGTGAGGGTTCAACTGATTTTGCCTTTAAGGAACACCATTAAGACTGGAGCCAAGAAGGCTGACATCAAGACCTTGAGATCATTTCTCCACATCATTTTGAATAACCACACACACACACATCTATATATGTTTGCAGGCTCCATGTGTTTGTATGTTTCTGAATATACCTTCATTTATATGTCTGTGTGTTTGCATGTGGTAATTGGAGGTGTAATTATTTCAAAAGAGTGTCCAATAGAAAGATGAAGGAAACAAATAAGGGCAAATTTTTAACTTCTTGATTGTTTTTTTTTTTTTGTACCTTAAGGTAAAAAGTACAATCTTATAAACAGCACATAGAGGTAGGTATCTTTATGCTATAGCCATATAAAGGTGGAGGAAGAAATAAAATGAAAAGAAAGGAAACATGACTGATAGTGAGAAAATTTGACTTAGTTTAATTAATTCCCTAATTTTCTTCTCCTGCGATATTTCATACATTTTAACAAAAATGAATCATTTTAGATTAAGGCCATTATTCTTCTATTTTAATTAAAATAAATGCACATCTGGATAAGTTTTATTTCATTTTTATTTTTGAAATATGCCTTGATATATTGGTCAGATTTTGGAATGTTTTTCTCATATGCAAAGCTCTGGGCTGTATAATATAAACCACATAAATACAGGCACATGTCCAGCACAATAGCATTCAGGAACTAGAGATAGGAGCTTTAGAAGTTCGAGGTCAGTGTAAGATATATAGAAACTTTTAAGCTAAATGAAAATCTGTCATAAAATAAAATAACATAAAATAAAATAAAACCCATGCTTCTGTGAGTACTCCCTCAAAACATACCCATCAAGGAAATGTCCAGTTCAAGTGTCTGTGGAAGGGCTCTGTCAAAGCCTTACACCTATAGAGGCAGATACTAGCAGCTAACCATTGGACTGAGGGTGGGTTCCCCAATGGCGGAATTGGAAGGCAGACTGGAGGAGCTGAAGTGGTTTACAGTCCCATGGGAAGAACAATGATGTCAGCTACCCAGATGCCCCAGGACTCCCAGGTACTAATCCAACAACTAAGGGGTACACATGGTTCCAGCCGAAAATGTGGCAGAGGAACATCTTGTTGGACATCAGTGGGAGGAGAGGTCCTTGGTCCTGTGAAGGCTCAATAGATGCCCCAACAAAGGGAAATCTAGAGAGTAGGAGGTGGGAGTGGGTCAAGTGGAGGGGCATATACTTGGAGGCAGGGGGTGGGAGGAGGGGTTGAGGGTTTTCAGGGAGGGAGGAAACCGGGAAAGGTTTTAGCATTTGAAAGGTAAATGAAGATTATATTCAATAAAAAAAATAAGATGCACCCTGAGGCATACCAACAAGAGAGGGAGGGCAAAAGTATTTTTGTCTTAGATCCCTCTATAGATGCAGAGGTAAGAATGTGAAGAGAAAATTTATGAAGCACATTTTAAGAAAGACACTTCAACTTAAAAAAAAATAAAAATAAAAAATAAAAAAAAAACCTCCCTCAGCAAAATCATTTTAAAACAACAACAATAGCAGCCTGCTTGATTCCTGAAACAGTTGCGGGTAGGCAGAGATTTTCGATGAAGTCTCTCTAATGATAATTGAATTATCACATAACTACAAGAGACCCTGATATTTTGTGTTTGGACTTTGCAATGAAAATATAATCACAAGTGCATCAGGGCATTTGTTTGACTGTTGTATCTCTCCCACATAGGAGTCCTCTACAGCATAAGGAAGCTTACACATTCTGGCAGTGCTAACCCTCAGTGCTGTCTGTGCTTGAATAAAGCCTTAAGTGCACTTCCCTAGGGCATCCATGTCTGTGTGACTTCTCACTCATTAGCACCTTGCTCAGTTGCTTATGGAGAACTCTTAGAGTTTCCCCTACCGGAGTCACGCTAATTATGTAGCAATGCATCTCTCTTGCACACCGGCTTTTAGAAGCTTCAGGGAAAAGCACATACAACATAAGAGAAAATTTTGTAAACTTTTTTTTAATGTAAAATACTTGCAAGTTAAGAATCTCACAGCTAGAATAACATTTCTACTCAAACAACTGGCCCAGACCCAAGGTGACACAGATCAATGAACTTCTACATCACAACACCCATTCTGAAGCCCAGATGGATTTTACGCTTTCACTATCAGCTGCACATTTATGCCCTTACACACTAAAAATATAGTTTTTAACAATGATAAAGTAAAAGGTAAAGAAAATAAAGCAAAACAAACAAACAAAACAAAAAGGAGAAACCTGAAACAGATAAGACTGGAAAAGCTGTCATATTTCCATTTTCTTTCATGGCTCATATGTCCTTTACACGTGTTCTGTCCTTCCTCAAAACACAGAGCATCTAGTACTTAAACTTCCTACATATCTTTTCTGCATACTGCATGAGCCCCACACAAACATCTGTTTACATGTGCATGCATATATTTCAGACTGGAATCTCCATATTAGAGAGAGAACCTTCTTTTAACTCTTGAGATGGGATTGCTTCACTAGACATTACACACTCTAAATCCATCTACTTTTCTGCAATTTTGGGGTTTCATTTTTTTTCTTTAGAGTTAAAATTTTTTCCATTTTATATATGTACCATATTCTCTGTTCTGTGACAACATTTCAATATTAGTTACTATTTCACATTTGAAGAAACTGAGAAAATTCATGGCTAGCATTTTATAAGTTAAAATGGTCTCTGGAGAAAGTAGTCTGACTGAAAGCTAGTGAATATTTCTGATGCAGTAAATGAATTTCTGGTTTTGATCTTGTTTCATGTTTAAACTCCTCCTTGCTCAGGAAGAAATGTAGTATCCAGGAATGAAGAAGCAAAAGGCAGTGTTTTGGAATGATTGCTTATCAGTTCCAGTTTTTGGGAAAAAGAGCCATTTAGAAATGATTTCATACAGAATATGTACACAAGTATTTTCATTGTAAGGAATTGGCTCACGACATCATAAGCCACTTGTAGTGTTCAGGTTCAGGAAAGCAATGGGATCATCTGAGTAACAGTCACCAGACACTAAGAGGGCTGTCAGTACATGTTCTAGGATCAGGTTGAGTTTGAAGATAGAAGAGTGTTGTTTCATTTTAAAGACAGTCAGACTTAAAGAGGAACACTTTTCTTATTCAACACTCTAAGTCAGTCAGTGAACAAACAGAGTGAGTTTCTCTGTACTGGAGAAGGCGATCTTCAGCACTCTACAGGCTCAGCAATTGATCTTCCCTAGAGACTCACCACACAGACACACCAGAGGCAGGTTAGTCAGATAACTGAGACCCTCATGGCATTCTGAACTTCGCACATAAAGTAGCCTGTCATCAGAACATAAAGATGCTAAACACACAGCAAGTATTCAAAAACAGATGGAGAGGTCAAAAAAATTACAATCCTTTCTACCAACTCATATTTAACCCTTTGGCCCCAAAATAGGAGACAGTTACATCTGTTTACATGAATCTTTCCTCATATCTTTTTATTTTCACTGTTTTAAAACTGAGATCTATGCTCAAATGTTTTGGAGCCAGTCTCTATTTGTTTTCACAAAAATAGGAAGAGAGTCTAGGGGTTGGAGGAAGGAAATGGGGGAGGCTGTGGGAGGAAAGGTGCACATGAGAAGGTGTATGTCCAGGTGTGATTTTGGAAACCCATTACCTCTGTGCATGCAGTTGAAATGTATTTGAAAAGAAGGCTAGCATACAAAACAACCATAAATAGTGTGTGCAGATGAGGATATGCTGTGCCAGAGTGTGACATTCAGGGAGGCAGTGTAAGAGATACTTGCTCTATGCCCACTGAGGTAGTGATTCTATAGTCCCAGTTTTCAACTTCTGAGGAATGTGACCATAATACTCTACTTCATTAACATAACAGTCAATAGAGTCTATTTACTGGGTTCCTGAAATAACTTTAGAAATGTATGGTTTCTTTATTCTTGCAGTGCGATGATAAAACCCAGAACCTCTATAATGCAAGTTGCCATTGAGCTACAATCCAGCTTCATTTTCTGTCATATATTTTTGAAGTCAATCTACAAAGAATAAAGGCAAAGTAGACCCTTAAAGTGAACAGATTGTCAGTTGGAGAAGATGTCCTCCTCAGAGAAATAAAAATGAGATTGTAGAAAGCCAGCTTTCATTTAGTTTCTCATTTATAGAATTTTTCATGCTTTTTTTTTTCTTTAGCAGGAATTCAGGTAGAAAATAATCTCTAATCATTCAAAGTTTCACAGTTATTTTCAGGAAAGCTAAGAAGATATCATAACTTTAAAAACTCTGGAAAGTTAATTATATCAAAGGAAAGCTACTGCAATTCTCCTTTTCCTCTTCTAAGTAAGCTTTAAATGGCTTTGTAACTTACATAATGGATTACTGATGTCAGAGTCACTGCTGAGTTGTTATTTTTCCTTCAAATCCTCTTATCAAGGTTTTTATTTGTGCTATATCCCATGCTATTTGCTAAGCTGAGAACCGAATGCCACAGTGAGAGATGGGTACACAGGAGGCGGATCTAGGAAATGAGATTCATGTTATCCCAGAGTAGATTGTTTTGACCATTTGAAGAAAGTCCTCCCTTTTTAAATTTATCAGTCAGGATGACCTAATTTGATTGTACTTTCTGCGAGAATATATCAAAATATGTTATCAGAGACTGAGGAAAGGTTTGAATGTGAAAATACAGAGTAAACACAGGCAAGCCTGGTGTTGGCTTTCCTTGATCTACTGCTCAATCACCGTTCTTTTTTTCCCTTTAACCCAAGGATGCACTGTGCTTAGCTGTGCTGTTTGATCTCTGGTTTGTTGTCAGGCATGTTAACTAAGTCAAAAATTGGGCTGCTTTAACAAATCCTAAAGTACAGGATTTGTTAAAGAGTCAAAAGAATTATATTTCTTCCTCCTGAAAGTTTGTGACAGAGAAGTGGGCATGTTCAACTCCATTATGTCATTTATGAAGCTAGGTATGGGTAGCAGTGCAGGTCTGCCAAACTCAATAATGAGTGCACTGTTTTATTGTACCAAGAAAACAAATGGAAAAAGTTATCTGAGGCTGAGGAAAAGAATTTAGATTGGTATCTGGGAACATATAACATATATTGTTCCCATATATAATATATTAATATGAATATTATGCATACATATTATATATATTACATGAATGGCATGATTATATCATGAAATGAAACGTTAGTGGTAATACCGATGGCCTTGTGTCCAAAATAAAAGTGGATAGTAAGGAGAAAACAACCACCAGTAGGAGAAGACAACCAGTCTTCCCTAGCAGGTTAATGGCATTGCCCCTCATGAGCTACTGAATGAAGTGAAATTTATGTACACATTATTAACTGTGGACCATAGACACAGGAAGGACTCACAGGGAGATTTCTGCTTTAAGTATTTGGCACCATAGTTCTTGAAGCAGGTGGAGGGACTAAGGCATCCATTAGAAAGACTCTTCATTGCATGTTGAATAAAGAAACATGCTCTTTAGAGTAAAGGGAAGAAACCACATTATTAGGCATCAGGAGTTTCTCTCTCCTTGTATGGACTTCTTTACTTCCACTTTCACTGTGCTGAATAGGATATAAATTCTTTTAATTGTGTGATTCATTAACTTGTTATTATTATGGATAATTGGCTTATCAGAATATTTGTAATGTTCAGACAGATATAATTCTGTAGCTCAAAGTCAACTGGAAAGAATAAAGTAAGTTCTTACTCTATTCTATGGCCATCAATTAAAATATAAACAGAGGTGAGATTGGTATCTTTTCTTTAACAAGTCCCACTTCTCCTGATGGGGCATGGACTCATCTGCAGTTCTGTTAGGCCACAGTGGAAGCCCAAGGAGTATGTGTGTACTGAGTAAGCACACAGAGCATGGAGTAGTAAGTTCACAAATAGCCACAACTCATTATTCCAGTCATAATGTACTTTTAAAATAAAACACATTACAAAAATGCACACTAAAAACAGATGCCTTGAAATAAAAAAAATTTTCCATTAAATAACTTTAATTTTATGTTTTAAAATAGAGCCATATTTGGGTGCACTGTTTAAAGTATTGATGTGAATTAGTAATTTCAAACAGAAATACAAGAAATTATATTTTTCATTGTGATTAACTGAGGAGTTTTGTCTTGTTACAATACTGTCTGTTGGAAATGAATAAGTCATGTGTCAGTGTTCTTAAATTGGTAGAATTGTTGTTTGAGTTAAAAGTAAACATTGTATATCTGAATCATTAATTACAAACTATTCATTAGAGCAGTTAAAATATGTCACAAAATCATACATACTTTTATAACTGACCACATATTTTAATTTTATTCGCACTTCAACCCTTACAGAGAAAGAATACTCTGCCTGTATATTGGAGAAAACTTTAAACATTGATTCATTAAACTTGGGAGTGATGTTTTAGCCTCTGTGAACTTCTAACCTGTGGAAGAATTATTTAGCTTGTTATGTTAGAGTCTGTTTCATACCACACTCTAGTCTCTGTATCAAAGAAAACATTAAGGATCATACTTTCATAGAACTCATGTGTGTGGATACATTCATATTTAAACACACTAAGAATAAATATATATTTCAAATAAAAAATATATCATAAACACAAGAAAATGTATAAATAATGTGCAATTTGTCATATAACATGACAAAGGATATAAAGGAGCAGTACTTGAGAGGCAATGTGCTGATAGAAATATTATTTTAGATATATTAATTTGTTAGGGCATCTTGAAGAAAGATGATTTTTTTTGGACAATGTTGCATTCATTTATGCAACTAGACAAAAGTGATGCAAGAAGGGCTTGGGATAATGGGAAGGGCTTCAGAATGACTTCTTGGCTTCTTCTCATTCATTAAGCTCAATCATTTCTGACATACAAGACGTAACACTTAGTGATCAGAAACATTTGACTCTATTTATTAATAAAAATAATATTTGTTTGCTATTCTTTTCATGAGATTTCAATAAAAATCATAAACTTTCAAACTGAGTTCTCCAACAGGTAATACTTTCTACTTTTGGCATAAAAAAGGTTCAGGAATGCAAATGCATGGAGATATTACATTAGATACATGAATGTGCACATAAAGATATGAAAATTATATGCATATATCTTCAAATATTAGCCTGTGTTTTATTGTGAACTGCTGAAAAAGACACATTTGATCAAATGAGTATTTCATGCAGATATATTATCTTTGTGCTGTGGTTGAGATGTCAGAATTGGTAGCTAAGAGAAATACAGAGCTCTTGCTTCTCTAGGTTGTCATTTGTTGTCCTTAAATCATTTTTTCAGCCTTTCTTTTCCTCGGCTTTTCAGAACTATGGAGGACAGAGGATAAAATAGTTTGTACAACAAGTCCTAGTTAAACACCCACATTGCACGGATTCCTTCAGCATTCAGAACCCTACAGTTGAGGATAGATAAGTCTAGTCTATTCTCCTACACCATACTCACTGTTACCAATATTCTTGTGCCTAATTTTATACATTCCAAAATATCTGATTTTATAAATTATACTATAGATTTACTTGACATTTATGAAATACCAGCCCCAATGCCAGGGTCGTGCCTTTTGTTTTTGAGTAAAGTGGTTATTAGTTGTAATGCTTTACCTGTTTTTGTTATGTTCTAAACACTGTCTCAAAGAATGATTTGAAAGAGCATTTTTAAACTATAAAATGAACTGGTAGTGTAGGATAGACTAGCCAGTTGCTCACACATTTTTTTTAATAATAAAAGTTCAAATTGCAGTAATCCTGGATATTAAAATAACATAATCATCATTGATGTGACTCTCAGCGATTCTGGGTGCCAATAACTAGCCAATTGTTCACCCATTTGTATCAAATATTATATCACTGCAGGGATCAAATTCCTGACCAATGCAGCTGTAGGGAATATAAACTCTCATAGTTTGTCGTGGTACAGTCCATTCTAGGGGCAAAGGCTTTGTGGTAGGACTAGGAGGCACGTGTCACTTAGCATTCACATTCAGGAAGCTGGAAGATAAGTGCTGGTTCTCAGGTCACTCTCTTCTGTTTACTTAATCCAGGACTCAACTCCAATGAAGGATGTTGCCCACATTTAGAGTAGGTCTCCTCTCTTAAACAATCAAACAGACAAACAAAGAAATAAGTGCACTCTAGAAACTCACTCACAGATT
Organism: Tokudaia tokunoshimensis; assembly: GCA_036184795.1. Lineage (NCBI taxonomy): Eukaryota > Metazoa > Chordata > Mammalia > Rodentia > Muridae > Tokudaia > Tokudaia tokunoshimensis. Next base: position 15,828,764 of record BTHU01000004.1, on the reverse strand, counting down.
TGTTATGATGTATTTTCCCTAAAAAATTATAGATCCTTTCAATATTAACCCTCAAATCATTGCTTCCAAACTATAAAGAATTATTCTTCCTAAGCAGATTCAGTAGTAAAGTCATGTGGCAGTGGGATAAAAAATGGTTTGTACACACATAGTTTTTTTCAAGATTTATTTATTTATTTTATGTATGTACCTGCTCTGTTCTGATATACAGCAGAAGAGGAAATCAGTTTCCATTACAGATGGTTGCGAGCCACCATGTGTTTGCTAGGAACTGAACCCCGGACCTTTGGAAGAGCAACCAGTGCTCTAAACCACTGAGCCATCTCTCTAGCCCAAAAAGATAGTTTTAAAGGAATAAATTTCAACTTTATGATTGTACTTTTTTCATGACTTATTTCAATTTTCTGTATCATAAGTTTTCTGTAAAATTTGGATCAATTAAATAACTTGAGGCTATTTTTTGTTGTTCCGGTTATTTTCTTTTCATAAATTGTTTTATTGTCTGGAATATTATTGCATTTGGAATATCTACCCAGGGGAATACATTCCTTTTTTTGCCTTATTCTAGAATCTGTCCTCAATAGTCTCAAGCAAGTACTAAAACTGTCATTAAATATGCTCTATGTCACTAAAGTTTTGTTAGTTAGATTCTCAGGAAAGAGGTTGATTTCATTTTATATTTCATTTTCTGTTTATAAAGAGCATGCTTTGTATTGGGACAAACTGGCTTTCAACAAACATCATTTAATATAAGTCCAATTTAAAGGACAAAGTGACCAATTCTTGTAATGGTTACTAAGATATTTTTCTTTTTCAGTAATGCACAATCTCTACTTGGGCTTTAAAACTTATGAATAAGACGTTGTTATCTCTTAACCTTTGAAAAGAAAATGTATACTTCTTCCTACTAATTAATAATTTAGTCTAAACATCCTTTATTTAATATATAATTTAAAAATAATGATTGTTTTATATTTACTGGAAAAAAGAGGGAATGATTATAGAATATGCGAGTTCCAGAGAAACCTAGGCAATACAATCTGTCTGACTGTGCAAAGGTGAAGTTCTTATGTAAATAATACTGAGCAGCCATCGATCCTTTATAGGCTAGAAAATGTGGAAGTAATGGTAGAGCAAGCAAGTTCTTGGAAAGCGCCAAGCTCATGGCATGTTACATAATGGATGCTCAAATTGTGGGCAGCTTTTTTTATAAAAAGCTGAGGATCATATTTTTCAGGTACTCACAAGAGTGCACATTTTCCTCACAGTTTAGTACATGTCATAAAAAATCCTGGGCTTAAAATGTTGGGATGCTAATTTATCATCGCCTGAAAAATCCACTGAAAGCTTTACTGCATAAGTGCACAGGAAGAAACAAATCTCATCCTTTATGTAAATGGAAGGAGTTTATATTAGATATTATTTTCTTCCACAGATATGAGTAATTTTGTGTTTGAATAATTTTGTAATTGGAAATACCTACATCATTTTGAAAACTGTTAGCTATAAAGCCATTACATGAAATTTGTGATAATTTAATACAGAAATTGATCTCTGGGTTTAATAATAACACTTTCATGTTAAAGAAATACCAACATAAACAAATATCAGGGTTTAGCATCATTGGATGTCAATTTCATAAAAAGGATTTCCTTAAGCATATATTTCAAAGTCTAAAGATCCTCTGAAGACCTGTATTCTACTAAAAAAACATACCTCTGTTGAAACCATTTGAAGAAACAGCAGTGAACTTTCTCTATGAAGAATTGGCTGGATTCTAAGGAACAAGACAATCTCATTAGCAATTAAGTCTCTGGTAAATATCTGAACACTGCAGACAACATAAACATTGTATCTAACAGAAACATCAATGAGTTAATGTTTATTAACTGCTAGAGATACACAGCTTGCGTCATCAGAATTTTGGAAAGAAATAAAGGAAAAAAACACCAAGTTTCAAGGAACATGTATGTGTTTACACATATATATGAGTGCATGCATCTTTGTGTGTGTGTGCATGGGTGTGTGTCTGTGTCTACATGTATGTATGTTTATGTGTGTGTGTGTTTGTGTGTGTGTGTGTGTGTGTGTCTGTGTGGTAGGTGTGCATGGAATTGTCATGGTGCAATTGCAGCCTTTATATATGTTCCAGATATTGAACTCAGGTATCCAGACTTTGAAGCAAATAAATTACCTGCTTAGAAATCTCACTTTTTTTTCTTTTTTTGTAGGTATCCTTTTTTTTTAATTTATTTTATTTTATTTTTTTAATTTACATTCCAAATCACTTCCCCTTTCCCGTTTCCTCCCTCCCCGAAAGTCCCATAAGTCCCCTTCCCTGCCTCTTTTCTCCATTCAACCCCCTCTCGTTACTCTGTCCTGGCGTTCCCCTACATCCAGTCTTTCCAGGACCAGATGTCCCTCAATGGAGGAATGGATTCAGAAGATGTGGTATATCTATACAATGGAATACTACTCTGCAATTAAAAACAATGAATTCACGAAATTCCTAGGCAAATGGTCAGAACTTGAAAATATCATCCTTAGTGAGGTAACCCAATCACAAAAGAACACACATGGTATGCAGTCACTGATAAGGGGATATTGATCCAGAATCTCGGAATACCCTAGACACAATCCGCATATCAATAGATTTCTAAAAAGATGGAAGGAAATCTCACTTTTTGAGGTGAGGATCTTTTTGAAAAAATATCTTATGAATTTTGACCATATTAATTTTCCATTTTGTTCTTCTATTTCCATTCCCTCATTATTCTGTTTATTCTCAATGAGCCACAATTCAATTTTCATGCCACGAATAGATAGATGAGAGATGGTAGATAGATAGATAGATAGATAGATAGATAGATAGATAGATAGATAGATAGATGATAGATAGATAGATAGATAGATAGATAGATAGATAGATAGATAGATAGATGATAGATTGATAGATAGATAGATAGATAGATAGATAGATAGATAGATAGATAGATAGATAGATGTAATCTTATAAATTTCTACAAAAATCTAAGGTCAACTAATCAGAAAAGTTTTGCCTTTCAGAATCTGATTTACTTTGCTTGATATGATGATCTCCAGTGCAATCCATTTTCTTACAAGACAATGTAGTTTTATTGTTCTTTGTGAATAAAACTCCATTTTGATATATATATACTCCATTTTCATCTGTTAAGTACACATTTTATGTAATATAAGTATATACAATATATTAGGACTTCATGGGATATTTCATAAGAGTTACTCACCCTGTGTATAAGGCAAAACACAATTTGGTGTGTAATAGGGTCTCTGTGTGTATTATGCATTACTGATGCAAAGGACTCAATGGGAATGCTGCTCCTGAAGACTCTACCTGGCCATTTGAAGATGTATAAATACAGGCTTCACATTTCCCATTGCCTCTCCCCATGATTTATCTATGCAGTTGTAACTAATGGGAATAAGCCTTTTCATCTGAAGGCTAATAGTTGTTAGAGATGTAAGTATAATAGACTGTTTCATTTCTCCTCATCTCAGACACTTTAATTGCATAGGTAATTAACACTTCTGTTGTTCTTCTCTACAGTTTGTTCCACTTGAAATATTTATTAACAACCTCCACTAGAAGGAACAGATAGCATTTCCCTACTATTGGTGACAGAAGGCAGATTCAAGTATGTGACACTAATTAAATTGAAACTTCACATTGTAAATAGAGCTTTGATAACTAATGATGAATGACCACTATAAAAAAAAACAGTATCTAGTTTTATATTCAAGAGTTATAAGTTCTGACTTTAATATACTGCATTAAATCACCAGGAAATAGATTAACAAAGATCTGCTGGTATATTAGAAATGTCTGCCATTCCAAGGGAAATGATATTTTTCTTCTTCAGACTTATTTTTTATCTCACTGACAAATGACTCAGGAATTTTTAAATTCACTATTTTATTTATGTTACAAATGTTTTCCCCCTTCCTGGTCTCCCATCCACAAACACCCTTTCTCTTCTTCCTTTCCCTTTGCCTCTAAGAGGATGCTCCTATACCCACCCACCCACTCCCACCTCATCCCTTTAAAAATCTCTCTGCTAGGTCATCAAGCCTCCACAGAATCAAGGGCCTCCCCTATCCAGATAAGGCAATCCTCTGCTACATGTGTAGCTGGAGCTATGTTTGGTGATTTAGTCCTTGGGGGCTCTGAGGTGTCTGGTGAGTTGATATTGATGTTCTTCCTATGTCCTCCCAATCCCCTTCAGCTCCTTCAGCCTTCAGTCCTTTCCCTAACTCTTTTTTGAATTGGATATATTCTTTATTTACATTTCAAATGTTATCCTCTTTCCCTGTTCCCTGCCAACCCCCAAAACCACCTATCCCATTCCCCTTCCCCTTGCTTCTATGAGTGTGTTCCCCTACCCACCCACCCACTCCAGCCTCCTCATTCCTGCCATTCCATGCGGTGGGGCATTGAGGAGCCTTCATAGGACCGAGGGCCTCTTCTTCCATTGATGCCTAACAAGGCCATCCTCTGATACATATGCAGCTGGAGCCATGGGTTCCTCCATATGTAGTATTTGGTTGGTGGTTTAGTCCTGGGAGCTCTGGGGGTGTGGAGGAGATCTGGTTGGTTGATTAATTGTTCTTTCTATGGGGTTGCAAACCCCTTCACCTCCTTCCGTCCTTTCTCTAACTCCTCCATTGGGGACCCTGTGATGGCTAACAGGATACACCTATTTATTCTACTGGGGATTCCAAGGCTCACTCCAATGATTGGATATGAGTATCTACATCTGTCTTAGACAGACGCAGGAGGAGCTTTTCAGAGGACAGCTGTACTAAGCTCCTTTCTGGGAGCACTTCTTGTTTTTTATTAGATATTTTCTTTATTTACATTTCAAATGCTATCCCCTTTCCTCTTTCCCCTCCAAAAAACCTCTATACCATCCTCCTCCCCCTGCTCACCAACCCACCCACTCCTGCTTCCCTGATCTGACATTCTTGTGATCTGTGAATTATATCTTGCCTATTCCAAGCTTCTGGGCTAATATCCACTTATCAGTGAATGCATGCCATGTGTGCTGTTTTGTGATTCAGTTACCTCAATAAGGATGATACTTTTTAGTTCCATCCATTTGCCTAAGAACTTCATGAATTTAATATTTTTAATCACTGAATAGTACTCCATTGCACAAATGTATCACATTTTCTGTATCCATTCCTCTGTTGAGGTACATCTGGATTCTTTCCAGGTTCTGGCTATTATAAATAAGACTGCTATGAACAAAATGGAGCATTTAACCTTATTACACAGTAAAAGTAATATACACCAAACCAGTAGCCAACATCAAACTAAATGGAGAGATTCTTGAAGCAATCCCACTGAAATCAGGGACTATACAAGGCTGTCCACTCTCTCCATACCTGTTCAATACAGTATTTGACGTCCTAGTCAGAGCAATTAGACAACAAAAAGAGATCAAAGGGATGCAAATTGGAAAGGAAGAAGTCAAATTATCATTATTTACAGATAATATAATAGTATATGTAAATGATCCCCAAAATACCACCAGAGAATTTCTCAACCTGAAAAAAACAACTTTAGAAAAGTGGCTGGATATAAAATTAAAGAAAACAAATCAGTGACATTCCTCTACTCAAAGGATAAACAAGGTGAGAAAGAAATTAGGGAAACAACTCCCTTCATAATAGTCACAAATAATATAAAATGCCTAGATGTGACTCTATCTAAACAAATGAAAGATCTGTATGACAAGAACATCATGTCTCTGAAGAAAGAATTCAAAGAAGATCTCAGAAGATAGAAAGATCTCCCATGCTCATGGATTGGCAAAATTAATATTATAAAAATGGCCATGTTCCAAAAAGCAATGAACAGTTTCAATGAAATACCCATTAAAATTCCAACTCAATTCTTCATAGAGCTAGAAAGAGCAATTTGCAAATTCATCTGGAATAACAAAAAACCCATGATAGCAAAAACTATTTTCAACAATAAAGAACTTCTGGCAGAATCACTATCCCAGACCTCAAGCTACATGTGCTTGTACTACAGTACATGTACTACAGTGCAATCATGACAAAAACTGCATGGTATTGGTACAGTGACAGGCAGGTAAATCTCAATGGAATAGAATTGAAGACACAGAAATAAACCCACACCTATGGTCACTTGATCTTTGACAAAGGAGCTAAAACCATGCAGTAGAAAAAAGATAGCATTTTCAACAAATGGTGCTGGTCCAACTGGTACTTAACATGTAGAAAAATGCAAATCAATCCATTCTTAGTCACTTATACAAAGCTCAAATCCAAGTGAATTAAGGACCTCCACATAAAACCAGATACAACGAAACTAATAGACAAAAAACGTGGGGAAGACCCTCAAGCACATGGGCACAGGGAAAAGTTCCTGAACAGAAAACCAATAACTTACATTCTAAGATCAAGAAGTGACAAATGGGGCCTCATAAAATTGCAAAGTTTCTGTAAGGCAAAGGACACTGTCTATATGACAAAATGGCAACCAACAGTTTGGGACAAGATCTTTACAATCCTACATCTGATAGAGGTCTAATATCCAATATATACAAAGAACTCAAGAAGTTAGATTCCAGAGAGCTAAATAATCTTATTAAATAATGGGGTAAAGAGCTAAACAAAGTATTCTCAACTGAGGAATACTAGATGGCTGAGAAGCATCTAAAGAAAGCTTCCACATCCTTAGTCATCAGGGAAATGCAAATCAAAACAACCTTGAGATTCCACTTCACACCAGTCAGAATGGCTAAGATCAAAAACTAAGATGACAAGAGATACTGGCGAGGATGTGGAGAAATAGGAACACTCCTCCATTGCTGGTGAGATTGCAAGCTGGTGAAAACCACTCTGGAAATTAGTTTGGCAGTATTTCAGAAAATTGGAAATGTTATTACAGGAGGACCCAGCTATACCACTCCTGGGCATATACCCAGAAGATGCTCTGGGAGCTCTTCTTAGCATCATCTATAGTGTCGGTTTTGTGTATGTAGATGGGATGGATCCCAAGGTGGGGTGATCTCTAGATGTCCTTCCTTCAGTCTGCTCCACTTTTTTGTTCCTAGGTTTCCTTAGATAGGCGCAATTCTGGGATAAAAATTTTGAGATGGGTGAGTGGCCCCATCCCTCAATTGGAGGTGGTCTCTTCAGGTCTCTCTCCTCTCTTGGGTATTTTGGGTAATATGATTTTGAATTTTTGTTTTAAGTGCAGTTTAGAATGATGTAGGTTTCATATAGGTATGGCACGATGAGAATTTTACATGCAAATCTTTGCTTAGAAGTCTGAGAATCATTGTTGCCTTCCAGTTACAGCAAAGTTTTTCATGTATATGGAGCTGAGCATAGTTTTATACACTAAAACTATGAAGTTTTATAGCTTTATGAACAAGTAAGCTTTGACAAGAATACTGTACTCTGTGTGGTTAGAGCATTTAGAGACCCAACATTATGGTCTCTGTGGAATTTTTATACAGACAGTATAGAGACTGTTAATGCTTTTCAGAATCTCAAAGTTTTGTAGAGAGAGTGGCAGGATTGACAAGGTGTTAAGGGGAGATGTTGAGAGATTGAGTATGTTCAAAATGCACTGTGAAAATCTCAAGAAATTAACAAAAATATTTTAAAAAGTAGCGTTTTATGGTTGCATGCAAATGACATCTGAAAAACAGCCTCATTAAAAAAATAAAAAGCAATATTCTTTAGAGGTTTTGATTAGTACATAATCCCATTGCATTAGCTTCTCTGTAGCTAGAAAGATAAACATGACTGAAAGTTTTGGTTGAAGAAGGCAGAATTATAATAAGCAGTATGAACAGTATGTACTGGAGAGTGTTAATGAATTCTTTTACTAAACAAGGAGGCACAGTGAAATAACTTTTAATTATTAGAGTTCTGCCCATGCTTCATTGCCAATATTTCACAAGCACATCACCTATTTTAAAATACTCAAATATGGTGCTCACAATGAGAAACTATATATATCATCACAATTCTAGATTTCAAATGGTATCTTTACTCCCCTTTCTAGGCTACTGTGAGTAGATTCATGCTGGATATGTAGGACTGTCAATGTTATGTTGACTCAGGCATTAAAATGCCAGGCATGGTAGTTCATAATCATATGGTAGTTCTAGTTGTAGGCTTTAGTCAGCTTGTCTATCTACAAATGAATGGATAAAAAAATATAGTATGTATAATACAGTGTTTATATAAACAATAGAATTTCATTAAGTATCTTCTCTATGTTTGTATGTCTTTATATCTCTCTGTATCTCTCTGACACACACATACACACATACACAAACTAAGAAATTTGCAGAAAAATAAGTCAGCCTTAGAAAGACAAACATTACATACATTTGTTTTCATTTGATGACAATAGATTTAAAAAAATCTATTCAGATATGTCTATGCATGTAAATCATGGCAAGACATGGCAGTAGAGGGGAATCTATTAAGGAGGAGTAAAGTGATTAATGGGGATCTTGAAAAAATGAAACAGGAGGTTAAGCATTTACTATACTTATGTGTTTTGACTGGCATTAGTCACGGCAAGATTCATAGATATACTTCTATGCTGCATTAGTGGAAAAGAATGCCTTAGGTTTATTTTGTTGTGATAGAGCACTCCAATCAAAAGTATCTTTGGGAGGAAAGTGTTTATGTCATATTACCATCCATCATGAAGGGAAGTTAGGCCAAGAATTCAAAGTAGAAGCCTGGAGGCAGGAACTCAGTCTATAAAGGAATGTTGCTTATTGGCTTGCTCACACTGATCTGGATATCACCTTATAGACTTACCTTCAGGTAAACTGGTACAGGTATTTTCTCAGTTCAGGATTCTCTTCACAATTAACTCTAGATTTTGCCATGTTGTCAAGATAATAAAGCAAAACCAGATGCAGTGTTGATTTCATTTGCATTTCTTTCTAATTTTGAAATCAAAAAAGGGAGGCAGAGTCAGAGAGAAACATGGCAAAGAAAATCCTGTTATTCAAACATGTATCTGATAATTAGTAATTTTAACTATTTGTTCAGGGCTGCAAGTACTGATGCCATGCTGGCCAAATATGTATGAGGCCATGAGCCCAACTGTGATTATCACACACAGAAGAAACTAATTTAAAATTTCCCTTGATTCAATGAATGTGACACTGTCTAACATGTGAATCATTAAAGACCTTTAGCTGATACACAGTGGAAGCATGGCTAGTAAGACCAATGAAGAAATTTTTAAATTTTATTCCATTTAATTATTATATATTTGCTTTAAATAATTAAAATCAAATCTAACTTTAGATCAACTACAGGTAGCTAGTAATTTCCAATTTTGCCAGAAGATATTGCCATCTCTACCACTTCAGTAATCCGTGACATGATTTCCAGGGTTCCGTGCCCTCTGTAATACTAAATGAGCATATTATTGAATTTTAGGAGCATGTATTTTATGAGATCCTTGAAACCATTTTTGTACCTGGAGTCCAAGTGTTATCGCAACTAAGTTACAACTAGCTTAGTCACTGACTTAATTGTTTTATAGTTTTGGCTGATTGGAATTCATACATTCAAACTATTGTGTAGGATGGGTTTATTTCTAAAGACATGTGGCCAGAACAGAGCCTGTGTGGGCCTGCTTTATGGAATCTTTTCTCTTATTTTCTTCTTTTAAAGAAATCAAGTTAGCAGCTAGAATGATAAACAAAGGAATATAATAAATAATGCCCTGCTGAAATAATTTGTAAATATTTAACATTCATGCTCTGTCAAACCACACTAGGCAAAAGTGAGCTAAAATGATTAAGATGTCACCCTCGCCACTGAGGAACTTACAGTCTTTAAGTGGCACAGTCCAATAAATAACCCAGCTTATTTCCCAAGGCAAGCTTAATTAACATGAGTTCCCTGGAAAATCCATCTACAAAAAATATGAATTTGCCAGCAAGCAAAGATTATTCACACAATAGCCTTCTGTTGAACATCCTGGTCCCTATAACTATTATTAGCTTATTAGATACTATTTGTAGTTGGCAAAAATCCTGTGGTTTAAATTGTTTCAAGGTAGCTTTGAGAGCTTATGCACACTTGAAAAATTTTACATTTTAATCTATCCTGTATACACTTGAAAAGAAGTACTTAACAGTTAACATCTTCCAGAATGACTACTTATATCCAAAAACATTTAAATTTATTTGTATTTGTTTTATTTATTTTTTGTTTCAAAGGTTTTGGAATGGCAAAGTTTGTCACTAATCCTGTCTCCATTCTGTACCTTACTACCTCTAGCATTCCCAGTAATGCTATTATTTGTGTGACTAGGTTTTCTTCTTGTAGTAGATGACTAATATTATGTTGCTTCTTCAAGATATTGCATTATAGAAGAGGCAAGATGTAGAGATCACATATTGTTAAGAAAGAAAAGGACACATCAGCAGGGAGTGTATTCTTGCATGCGGTGAGTCATACACATTGAAAGAGGGCTTCATTACTACTAATAAAGCCAGAATTTAATTGAATGTTGTAACTACATTCAATACAATTGCTATATTATTATATTACTAATCAATAGTGCATATGTAATTAAATAAATAATTAGTAATCACTAGTTAAATCCCAGTCACTGTATGCATCAAACTTTGAGAAAATTTGTAGAATATCCAAATTATTAGGTCAACTGCTTATCCTAACTAAAGGGCAAACATGTCTATGTATTATACAAATAGATGATTGCTATTTGCTCATATGAGAGTATATATTGTTACTGAGGTAAAAATAAACAATTGTCTGTGAATTCAAATAAAGCATTGGTGAGGTCCATCCATTTTGACAGTATTTCTAAGGTGCAGAGAGCTCTAAAATTTTAACCGTTGATTTTCATATTAACTTGAGTGTAATTAGAGCTTTACACCATTGAACCTGCTATGCCCTATGTGTCATAGCTTTAAGTAATTCTTCTAAATGGTTTTCTCACAGACTAAAATTTTTCTTAATGCTTTTAGCTACATCTACAGATAACCTATGAACCTTACTATTTTTGTTACTTATAACACTATTTTAGAAGAATCAGGTAATGTCTAAGCTTTCAATTACATGACGTTATACTTATGAAAATAAATTAGAGGCTAAGGTACAGATATTAATAAAAAGTCAATACCTAACTCTTGGGATAGTCTCCACTTAAGTGTTGTGCCAACACTTTGGAATACAAAGCTTGGTCAAACACAGTTAACCTATTCATCTTCTCCTAGAAAGGAATCCTGGAAATACTGTCTCCTCCCACATTGCTTTGCTTTAGAGTTATAGACACAAAGATTATTTCGAGAAAAACTGCTAGTTATTCTGCTAAGGTACAGATAATTCTAAAATGAATTCTTCAGATGGGCTGCATAACTTAAGAGGAATTAAAAAATCGCATATAACTTGAGAGGTACGATGCTATAAAGTCTTCTACAACAGTAGTTCCGTTTTGTCCTTGGCGCTGGTTCAACAGTGATGTTGGACTGCGATTTGAGCAGGCACCCAGCTCTGCAGCACCCCTTCCCATCATTTGACAGATGGTGGAACGAGACAAAGGTTGCTGAAAGGCTTTTCTCAGAGTCCGCCAACTGGAGGATGCTCTAGCCAAGCATCTGACACCAGGTCTGTTGCTATTTTTACTGAACCATAAGTCTGAGAATATGTTGCAGGTACATCTGAAATTGTTCACAAATGGTACCTTGTATTATGTCACTCTGTTCAAAGCATAATTCCCTCAGATTCTTTCTGAAAGCATCCTAAATATACCCCATATGGTTGCTAATTATGGTGCATAGCCTCATTTGGGTAAAGCACCACGGTCATGATTTTAAGGGTACACACAGAAAATTAAGTTAACAGAAAAAAAAAAAACAACAGTAAAAAAAAACTTGATAATAAAAGTTGTGTATCTTCCCTCCTTCAATTAATTTGGATGAGTCATTAGCTTCAAAGTTTAAGATGACTTAATTGTACTGTAACAGTTGAAATATATGCCAGAATTGATGCCAAGTACGTGCCTGGACACTGGAAGCTATTAACATGGAGACACTGCACTATTTATGCCTGATTGTATATTATGATATCTCTAGCACTCAATTCATGATATTAATTTGGTCTTATATTTTAATCTTTAGATTTCTATGCTATGGGACATAAATAAACATGTTATGATATTTACATAGTTATGGTATTTATTTCTGCATTACAGGTGTTTATGGTGAAATTATTAGTAAATTATGAATCAAAATGCAATAGATAATAAACATGTAAAATGACTATAGAATCACCAAAATCAAAGTAACAAATTTTATTGAGAAGAGACCACTTCTCTAAGATCAAAAATGAAAGGCTAACGTGTACTCTTGTAAGTGGCAACTTTGCCAAAAATAGTTTTTAAAGAGTTTTCCTTTTTGTATGTGTGAATATATGAACAATGCACACCCATGTGTATATGTGTGCTCTCACATAGATACAAAGGTGTGTGTGTGTGTGTGTGTGTGTGTGTGTACGTCAGACATTGACATCAAATGTCTTCTTTATTCAGTTTCTATGTATTCATGAATAGAAGATGTCTCCATGAACCCCAAATCTCCTGGCTTGAATCATCTAACAAGCCAGCTTTTGCAGAGAATAACAGTCTCAGCCTTCAATGCTATTATAACAAAGGGTCCCATTCCTTTGTCTGGATTTTATGTGAAATCTGTGATCTGACATCAGTCCTCACAATTGAGCAGCAAGTAGTTTATAACTGATATAATTTTATAGCCCCCAATAATGTTTATCAAAAAACAGGATATTCTTCTTCCTTGGAAACTGTCTAATTTGGACTTAATAATGAATATGTATTATGTAAAGATTATACCTCAAAGAAATGGAAGAAATATAAAAGAAAAAACCCACATAATGTAAAAACCAGAAGATGCACGGAAAATTGAAACGATGTAAACAAAGCTGTTGAAAGAAAGGTAATAGATACTTCACTCACCATTATAAAAACTGGTCTTTATTTTTGTCTATTTCCTACGTGTATACAATGAAATATGATACATTTACCCTCCATCACCAGGCTTCCCTATCCCCGTAAGTTCACCTCACTTTTTTTTGTAAGTCACTACTAAGCCCAGTTTGTGCTGCCCATATGTACATGGGCATGGAGCTATTCAGGAGAGCATGGGAAAGTTAACAGTGGCAACGTCTTTAAAGAATGACTATCTCTCTTTCCATTTAAGTTATTCATCTTGAAAACAATAGAGAGTTTGCTTCTTGAACATTCCAAGGGTGAAGTATGATTTGCACATGTTTTTACAAATAATTCCATATCCCCTTTAGACTCTAAGACTATGTATTTTCTTGTTTTGTTATTCATTTTTAATCTTTCAACTACTTTCTTTCCCTTCTACAGAAAAAGAATTATTTGTGGATTTTATTTAACATAGTTCCTAATAAAGGCAAGACAGAAAATCATTTTATGTAATAATTTAATGAATCTAATCGAGTGATTGACATCTGTGAAAGAAAGTGAGAAGTGATGGGTTAGAACGTTTATTTCATACTTACCCTGGTACTTCATGAACAGACACGAATCCACATAGAAGTTCCTAAGACTGGGGAGTTCAAATATGATATTACACAAGGATGTTTTGGAGAATTTAGATGGAAAAAGAAGCAGATGTATGCTTAGATGGATATCTATCACTAGGAGAAGGATGGTTATAGTCACCGGTGCCTTAGATGAGACTTACACAGTGATAAAGAGTTGTTATTGTGGCCTGGCAGATGGGGTAAGTGGGGTAAGTGTACTTGCCCAGCCCATTTGAGGCTCCAATGATAACAATAGTAAACAAACAAACAAACAAATACAATTTCAATATATGTGTTCTCAGAGCCCATACAAGGAGGCAGGAAGTAAAGACAGAAGACATAGCAGAAAACAGCAGAGAGCCTGTTGAGAAAAAAAAAATCCAAGGTTGTCCTATAATCTCACACTTGTGTGGTGGCACATTCACATCAATACCCACTCAAGTGAACAAGCACATGCAATACATAAATATATATATATACATACACAGACATATACATACATATATACATATTTATACATATATATATATATACACACATACACACATGCACACACACACACACACACACACACAAACACATATAGGGATGCATCCCACATACAAATTAAAAATATCACCCTGGTGCAGAAGATATGAATAAGACAAGAGAGAGCAAGAAATCCTCACAAATGAAATTCACATTTTACCTTTGAGTAGAAAAACAGAAAGTAGAGATTTCTATTACATCTGCTCTTTATTAATAGCCAGATCAAAGTAATTTGTAGGTCAAAGCAACACATTTAGAGTGGAAATATATAAGGAATTTATATTTTTTAGTAATAAAATAAATTTAAAATACATACAATTTGCATCTATTAACCAGATGGTGTGAAAAACATATTTTATTTTTTATTGCAAATTTACATATAGTATTTTTAGACTTGTAAGGAGTAACAGGACAGAAAAAGAATCCTTCTTTTTCATCAATTATTAAAGCTTAAAATATAATTTATCATCTCAGAGGCGGAAGCATAGCTTGTGGAGCTGGGCCGCGTTACTTCTGTGTATCAGCCGGCGGCTGCCTAGTCCTACTGCTCAGGTCCAAGTGTTGGCCATGGCCTTGCTGCTGGAGCTGCACTGCCAGACCAGCGCTTCCTGTGAAACATCTTCCAAAGGGTTGATAAAGACAGGAGTGGAGTGATTTTACACAATGAGCTTCAGCAAGCATTATGCAATGGTACATGGATCCATTTATTCCAGTGACTGTGAGGTCAATCATTTCTATGTTTGACCGAGAAAACAAGGCTGGTGTGAACTTGAGTGAATTCACAGGTGTGTTCAAGTATATCACAGACCGGCAGAATGTCTTCCAGACCCACAACAGGGACAGCTCTGGGATGACTGACAAGAACGAGCTCAAACAAGCACTCTCAGGTCTCAGGTTTTGGCTACTGGCTCTCTGATGAGTTTCATGACATCCTCATCTGAAAATGTGGCAGGCGAGGACAAGGGCAGATCACATTTGATGACTTCATCCAGGGCTGCACCATCTTGCAGAGGTTGACAGACATATTCAGACGCTATGACAGGGAACAGGATAGCTGGATTCAGTTGTCTTATGAGCAGTATCTCTCCATGGTCTTCAGCATTGTATAATCAGGCCTTGTGAACAGCAAGCACTGTATGCGAGAGACTGAAGATGCCAAATCACTTACCTGTGATAGAACAGGGCACAGCTACAGTGAGATACTGTCCTTCCCATTGGCTGTATAGTTAATACTTGGGGACCTGACTGTACATATGTAAATAAGCTGGTCAGTGATTCCGTAGTGGCAATCTAGCTACACTGTTATAATACAAACCTTGGGTTTGCTGACTAATTGTGCCATGAGACCTAATAATGGTTCAGGAATCTGCTCTCAAACTATCATGTTCTCTTCTAGATGCCCCTAATTCTGTAGTTTCAATGCTTTTATTAGCCAATAGAATTTTAAAACAATATGGAACTTGCACAGAACTCTTTTCATGGACCTTACTATTTAAAAAAAAAATGTTCATTGGAATATATAACATAAGCAATAAAGTAATGATACAGACTGGTAAAAAATAATTTATCTTCTCTAATATAACCAAGTCTACAATCTACATTTATTTTAGAATATAAACAATAAAATGGATATTTAAATTTTTCAGGTTTATACTTTGTTGACAGAGGCCAAAACTAATCTTTTAGCATGACAATGCCAAGAACCTATTGAAGAAAAAGAGAGAAGAAAATGTCATTGTGGAGCTTAATGTCAGTGCCTATGAGGCAAAGTAAAAAAGGGCCAATGAGAGCAGCATGCCCAGTAGAAGCTATGTGCATCCAGGGATTTATTTCATAGAGATAAATTATTGTGGATAACTGTGATGACTTCAGAGACAAAATATCTAAATTCAACTCCTAGAACTCAAAATTATTAGTGATGGTTTTATATAATACATTTTATTCCTGAGTTTGTTTCCTCATTTGTGAATATATTATCAAGTCATGCCACAATGCAATTAGTCCTGCTGAGACTTAATGTGTTAGGGTGGGTTAGTACCCATGGGAACCTTCTCTGAGGGGAAGGGGATAAGGAAGGGGAAGGTTAGTTAGGGTGGAAATGGGAGGGGGGCTGTGATCCAGATATAAAGTGAATAAATGGATAGATAGATAGATGAATAGATAAATAGATAGATAGATAGATAGATAGATAGATAGATAGATAGATAGATAGATAGATAGATAGATAGAAAAATTAACTACAATATTTGCTTAAAATTTCCTAATTGAACCATTTTTTAGATGTCATTATTTCTTTCATTTTCTTTATGACTGAATACAACGACATTGTGGGTACATGCCACAAAAAACTTTTTTCTTCTTCTTCAGAAAAACAAGTTAATAATTCATACCTTTAGACCACTCCTGAATGGATGGGCAACATTCAATAATATCTTCTACATTATTAACATGACTAAAGCCACATTTAAATTTAAAAATACATTTCTTCTTTTCAGGCTAGAGTAGACACACAAATCCATGATAGTAGCCATTGCAGAAAAGGGAGCTTATACAGTGATGTGTCTGCAGGGACTGAAGGAAAGGAGTGGAAGGAAACAGATTGAGTGGTAAAATCTCCCTAGCAAAATCATGGGCAATTTTATAGAGGAGGTTTCTGTGTTCGGGACATATTTACAACAGGACATGAAACAGGTCCCACCTAACAGCATGAGACAGACAGAGGATGTCTGTTGCTGAGATGAACAACACAGGGACTGGTTATCTGTGGTGTGAAGAAATCATGCTTGCAATAACTGACAGGGTGTTGACTGTTATACAGTCACTGTATTGGCAACTTGGAAGGAACAGTTTTGCTGGATTGAGAGAGGGTGTTTAGAAATGGTTTTGAGTCTTTTTGAAGGATTGAATCTCTGTTAAAACTTTATTCCCCCAGCAGTTTCACTGATGCTGTAACGGACAGTGAAAAATATAAAAGGATATCATTGTGAAAAGTTATTTCACCAGGTAGGACACTTGTAAAGGGCTTTATATTTCAACATGACAGTGTCCTAAAATGCACATAAAAAAATATATTGAGGAAAACAAGTCCACAGTTGTAGTCTAGAGAGCATCATTGCACAGAACCTTACCTTAAGGAAGAAAAGGAACCCCAGATAGCCTTTTAATATCTGGGGTTTGAAGTCTTTGGTGAATTTTTTTTACACATAATAATCCATAAAAATTAATGTCAATCACAATGTCAATTTCAGACTAACAAAACATCAATATTAAAGGAAGCTGTGCACAATTCGATAATTTCTTTTCAACAATCCAAACCTTTTGATCATGACCTTGTTTGGTTAGCCAAAAATGAGGCTAATAGCTTTTGGCAAGTTATATCAACTTAACCTGAGACACTGATATCAGTAGATGGCTTTTGCCAAGAAATTCAACTCTGCTATTTCTATGTCATAAATATACATTTGGGAAATAATAGTGCTGTAGTACTAGGTCTTCAGAGAGTGGTGAGCTGGCTATACTAGAAGATAAATGTGAGCAGCAAAGGGGGATGGGGTGTTTCTGAGAATATAAAGACTTTGTTTTGAAATGTTCTTGCTGAAATGGTCTCTTGTGGAGACCAATTGTGGTTTCACAGAAAAGCATCTCGGACAGCTCCTGGGATTATACACAACTGCAGAATCTCAGCACCAGCCAGCACCTACTGAATCACAATCCGTACTCTAAGAAGATCACTAGCGTATACATCAGATAAATAAATGTGACACTTGTCTTCTGAGTCAGTCACTTCACTAAATATAACATTTTTCTAATCCTATTGGCTTCCCCCATACCAAAACCTGATACTCTATTTGAAATGAAACAAACAAACAAACATTAAATTATACCAAGCTTCACCACAGAATAAAAAAAATGGAGTTATTTGTGAGTTCATATGGGAAGAAATGTTTTAGATTCTGTAGAAGGGCAGAGAAGCAAGAACTAATCAAATGTCTGATATGGAATGGGAGGAGATGTTGGTCAGAGTTAATCCATGAGACTAATAAAATCTAATGTTTCCAAGACAATTTTACATACACATGAAGCATCTATAAAGAACTGCTATGGTATTCAGTTCTGTGCAATTTTACTTTAATTACGCTCATTTATCATCTTCATAGGATTTAAGAGAACACAAGGAAAACTCCTGTAGAGGTGGACTTGACTACTTTTTACAGTCTTTGTATTTCTGGCAGAAGAATATTATTTTTTCTTCACCAATAATGTGTGCTTGTGAATGTTCTCACACTCAGGTCTTCAAAGTCCAATATCCATGAGATGTTAACAATATTGAAATGGTAAATGAACTGTTTAAAATTTATTTGCATCATATGTAGCAAAATGTAAAAGAAATTTTTATTTTATTGGTTACTTTATTTATTTACATTTCAAATGTTATCCCCTTCCCAGTTAAACCCCCTATCCTCTCCCAGGTTCCCCCTGCCTCTATGTGGTTTCTTTCCTACCCACCCACCCCCTCCCACCTCAGCTCCCTAACATTTCCCTACACTGGGTCATCAAGCCTCCAGAGGACCTAGGGGCTCCCCTCCCATTGATGCCAGATAAGGTAAGCCTCTGCTACATATGCAACTGGAGTCATTGGTCCCTCCATGTGTACTCCTTGGTTGGTGGTTTAGTCCCTGGGGACTTGAGGTGGTCTGGCTGGTGGATATTGTTGTTCTTTTGGGGTTGCTAATCCCTTCATCTCCTTCAGTCCTTCCCCCGACTCCTCCATTGGGGTTCCTGTGCTTAGTATAATGGTTGACTGCATGCATCTGCACATACATTGGTCAGACTTCGGCACAGCCTCTCAGGGGACAGCAATATCAGGCTCCTGTCAGCAAGAACTTCTTGTCATCAGCAATAGTGTCTGGGTTTGGTGTTTGCACATTGGATGTATCCCTAGGTGGGGCAGTATCTGGATGGCCTGTCCTTTACTCTTTGCTCCACTCTTTGTCTCTGCTTTTCGTTTTGACAGGAGCAATTCTGGAATAGGATTAATATTTTTGAGATGAATGGGTGGTCCCATTCCTTAACCAGCAACTGTACCTAACCTATGGATATAGTCTCTACAGTTCTCTCTCCCTTTTGTTGTGAATTTTGGCTAATGTCATCCCTGTTGTGTCCTGGGAACTTCTGGCTCAGTCATCAAAAGCTAGACTTACAACCGAAAATATAAAAGAAATAATTTTTAAAAATCATTTTAAAGTTTATGTGTGTATTCAAATACCCACAGACTTCATACAATTTGTGAGTTAGGACCATTTGTATACTGGCCTGCTCTGTTAACCAATGCCTGCAAAATTTTTTGATGTTTGCTTTTTCTTGCCTCTTCTCACTAACATTCTGGTGTTTTTCCACTATGCTCTACCTTGAATATAAAGACTTCATAAAGAACAGTTAGCACAGAAGCGAATCAATGGTTTATTTTGCAACTGTACCTAAGAAAATGGTGAGGTGATGGGAGACTCATAAATTTGGTACATCCTGAGCCATGGGACAGAATAGACAAACAGTGGGTCTGCTCTTTGTCCAGTGGCTTCTTGGTATTTTGAATAATTTTTGAATTTAAGTTGCTTGTTTTCATACTTTTTCCATATTCCTTAATACGCACCAAGAAAAGCTCCTTTGTTGTTTTCATTTTGATTTTATTTCTTGACAGAGAAATATTCCTGAAGTTGTTAAATCACTAGAATTGTCCTTAAATATAAAGAATTCCTCAGAGCAATCTAAACAACATATTCATTGAGTTCATTAATTTCTAAGGTCTTTGTATTCTGATTAGTGAGCTGATGTTATTGATACCATTATCATATTAGGATTCCTTTTTTGTATTTCAATCTCTATTACTATTACTCTATTATCCTTGAACAACACATAGCCTTTCATATCCTATACTGTAAAGAGTAGGTCATTTGATAAAATCTGACAGTGACTATTGCCAAATGATATTTATCAATAAGGAGAGACCTGTTTTGCTGTTCCTCTCCTTCACTGCATGTTTTGTATTTAGTCATTAACTTTTCACATGAATTGGAGAAATTCAAATGTGTTTGAACCAAGAAAGCTAGAATGTTGGCTAGGTTGTTATAAGACCACAGTCATTGTAACTGCCACAGTTACATCAAATGGGTTACCTGGAAGGGAAGCTGGGGATGTATGGGAAGATGGCAGCGCAAAGAGAACAAGACCAAGGCAACAGCTGCTGTTCAAAGTCTCAAGGTTTAATGGAGGACTACAAATATATAGGCGGGGTGGGGTGGGGGTGGTGGGGAAGGAGACCCTTCCCCCAAAGGCTGGAAACTCTCTGCAGAACTGATTGAGTTGCTCCACAGGCGACTATTGTCTCTCAGGAAACTGCAGGTCCTTGGTGAACAATGGACTTCATCTTGGCCTGAGAGCTCCACTCTAGGTGGAGGGGATTATGGCTAATACAGGAGTTCCTGCTCAAAGGCTGGGAGAGGAACTTCACCTTGGTCGATATCAAGTTCCTGCCAGGTGACATGGCACCCCTATAAGGCTCTCTACAGTCATAAGCCCACATGAGCTTTCTTCTGGGATCTCCCAGAGGTGAATCTAAATAAGTGCTTACTGTAAAGTGTTCTACTCAAACTCAGCCTAGTTGAAGCTAGTTTTTGATGACTCGCTAATGAATTAAGTGATGTCTCCCCTCCCTTTCAGAGTTTGAGATTGCTTCAAGAACACTGGTTTGCCCTGTGTCAGGGAATCTATAGAGGTTAGTGAAAGATGTCCTGGGCTACAATCAGGGCCTGCCATAGAGAAAGGCAGATTTTGCCCTCGTTTTGGAGCAGTGATGACGGCCTTCTTGCTGCTGAATTTTGGCCTGCTTAACTAAGTATAAAGGAGGCTGAAGCAAGTGGCAGAACCAGCATGGCTTCTCCACACACAGGAAGAAGATTGTATATAGCCAATAAGTATGGACATATATGCACACGGTAGTAGACTAATCGATTTGCTGGAGAAAAGACTGCTATGCAAGGAGAAGCTAGCTAACCATTTAAAGAGTGAAGCTGTCCTCAAATACCACTGGCATGGATTTGAATTCAGTGCATTATAGGACAATTTAGATTCAAGGTTCGGTGAGAAAGGCAAAATGCATAGGGAATATGTTCATAATTAGAATTTGTTTCAGCAAAGACCAGTATCTGTGGCCACGGTCAATATTTAAAAAGGAAGCATAGACCATCAGGATGATTAGACACAATGTTAAAGGAGTTATTTTTTATACAAGCAGAACAGACTTGGTGCAATTACAGGACTTCTGAAATAATCCCATGCACCTTCTCATATAAGCAGTCAGTGAAAGTGGATGCCCTGGTACCATTCATGTTACATATCTATCAGCTTGCCTGCTTTACATACCATTCATCATCCTTTGGCCTCATTTCTCCATCTGTATTACAAGTGTCCAGAAAATAGAATGCAAGATGCTGTTCTCATCCACACCTGGTAGAATTCTCCTTCTATTTCCTCTAGTTGTTGAAAGGAGCCAAAATCTGTACAGAATATATCATATGCTAACAGTGGTCACATAGTATCTATGTGCAAAGCCTTTGGCTCAAAAATATAAAAGTTATAACTTTGAGGTGATGAAGATAATGATGTGTAACTTCCTGTTTTTCCTCTTCTTCATGTATTTCTGTACTGAACTTAATTAGAAGAGAGAAAGTTAAACCAAGCAGACTAACACACATGATGTGGCTTCATTGTCTTTTTTGAGATCATTACACAATACAATATAGTGAAAAGGATACCAGGTTTTGAATAAGCAAGGCATCTAAATTCAAATAACAGTATTACTTTGTGACCTTGAATAAAGTATTTAACCTTTCCAATCTTCAATTTTATCATCTATATTATAGCAATTATAATAGCTAGCTCATAGTGTTCCTGCAAGAATTTAATTAGATAATGGACATTATGTGCTTACCACAGAGACAGGGACAGAGGAAGCACTCAATACACCACAATTATCTCTTAACTGTGACGTTTATAGAATACAATCATGAACAAACTGTTTTTTTAAAGTGCATCATGAAGTCATTTTCAGAGTTAACATCGCTTTGAATTCCATTAAAATTAAATTTTGAAGAACGTTGGTCATTTAAACCATTTCACCTTTTCTCTAACAGATATAAAATTAACAACTTCAATAGAACTAACATATGTAAGAGTGCTTGTGCTGACCTACAGTTCTTAACACTGCATCTTCTTCACAATCTTAAACTATCTTATTTAAAAAACTCCTTAATTTGTGGTATATTTTTTGACAATATAATAAGGTTACATGTCCGTCTTCCTTTTCCTCCCTCCATATACATATCCCTGCCCTCTGTCCAATTCATGAACTCTTTTCATCAATAATTGTTATTACATGCATATATGTGCATGTTGGTATGTATATATATATATGCATAATAATAAAATATATAGTTATAATTATATATGTATAATATATAAATTAGTACTTAATAACCACTGCTGTGCTCTTCCTGCGGAAGAAAATATATCCAGATCTCAGAATTCATTGACTGTCTTTGAAAATGTTGTAAGTTTTTCTGTAGGGTTGAAGCCTCCTAGGATTTCCCACATTCACTCTGGCATAGCTATTTGTGTTGTCCTAATCTAGTTAATGTTTAGACAGTCACATTGATGAGACATTAATATGTAGCTGCTGTGAGGAACCACCAAGAGCAAGGCAATTTATTTATTTATTTATTTATTTAATTATTTATTTATTATGTTTACTGCTCAAGGCTCAAACTTTTTTTTTTTTTTTTGTGGTTTTTCGAGACAGGGTTTCTCTGTGTAGCCTTGGCTGTCCTGGAACTCGCTCTGTAGACCAGGCTGGCCTCGAACTCAGAAATCCGTCAAGGCTCAAACTTTAATGGACCTTTCCAAATATAAAGGCAGGAGAAAAAGCCCTTCCCTGGAAAGGCTGGAACCAGGTCTGCGGATCTGGTCTGGCTGTTCACTAGACGTTGGATAGATGAAAACATTTAATTTGGAGTTGCTTCCAGTTTTAGAGGGTTATTCATAGCCATCATGACACCAGACAAACAGGCATGGCACTGGTACAGTATTTCAGAGCTTACATCTTTGCTTTTGGTTTTTTTGAAGATATTGGGTTTTGCTTTAACCAACATCATCAAAATCTGTTACAGTATCAGCTTCCATAATGAGCTCCCTAATAATAGGATTTTCTTGAACGTTTAGGAGGGCCTGGTGGCACTTTTTAAGATAACTTTTTATGGTGCACACCAAGGGGAAGGATGACTTGGTAGAAAAGTAGGGTTAGGTTTTCTATTCACCTGCTGTTTTACAATTCATAAAGTGAGTTAGAGCTTACATCTTGATCCACAGCCAAGAAGTTGTGAAAGACTGGTGGTCCTGATGTGGGTTTTTGAAACTTCATATCCCTTGTTCTACCTCCAGTGACACAGTTCCTTCAACACAGAAATAGTTACACTAAAATTCTGCTTTAAACACTTGCCAATGGGGAACCAAACATTCTGATTTATGAGCTTATGGGAGTCACTTTCATTTTAACCACCACAACCCTATCAGAACAAACACCATGATCCTCCTCTTTCACAGTATTCCCTGAGCTTTAGAAATGGAAGAGTTTGGTAGTTGTATCCATTAGGTCTGGCCTCAACACCTCTGCATTTTGATTGGTTATGATTTTCTGTAGTGATTTCTTTCTGTTGCTAAAAGAAGCATCTTTGAACGGGTGCAGCCTATACCTGTCTGTGGGTATAAGGACAGATAGGTAGACTGTGTTTAAGGATCATGATATTTTAGCGAAGTGGTGGTTATAGAGTTACTCCTAAGATCCATGACTTCACTATCTCTGGTCAGTAGGCTAGGCTGCCAGCACAAGGCATAATGTATCTCTTGTTGAGCAGTCTAAAGTTCAATTGGAGAGCTCTTGGTAATTACTAAGATCTGCATACCACTGCTGTGCCTTTAGGGTTGTGTCCCACAGGTCAATGATACAGAAAACAGCCATCATAGCTGGGTAGGGCTGTCGGTTGCCTTTTCCCTTTGGAAGCTTGCATCGTACTTTCTGGCACAATGAAAGCTAGTTCTTATGGAGGAGATAATCAAGTCGGTTCCTTCTCAAAGGCCTCTTTGTCCTATTTCTATTTCTGAAGTGCATGACATCATCAGCAGTAGGGGCTTACCTTCTACTTCTTGGGGACAAGGAAGGGTAATAGCAATAGTCTATGTTTCAGGAGTCTCTTAAGCAGCCCTGACTAACAGCTTAGAAAAGTACTTCTTACATCTGATACATATTTTGTGTGTGTGTGTGTTTTGTTTAGGGGGTCTTTGGTTTTTATGTGAGGATTGGTATCATCTATACCAGATGAGGAAAATTAATTAAAACAGTATGTGTTAGCTAATGCACAGGATGATACATATCATAGGTTTCTTTTGATTTTTTTCAGACATCTTCATTCTTATTTCAGCATCCCCCTTCTCTCTTCTCCACAAATCATTTTCTGATACCCTGTTTCAACACTGGAAAGACACATAGTCTGACAGACTTCCTTACTAAGATATTTGTAGACTAAATAGGCCTTCAAAATGATTGTTTCTTTGTTTTCATACGTGGTAAATTAAAAAATAGTGAGCAAAATGCAAGGCATGTGTTTATCTCCTCTCTGTTTTTATCTTATTCATTCAATACTGGTAAATGACAGATAGATTTTCCTCCCAGTGGAATAGTGAATAAGCAATGTCAAATAAAGAACTCTGTTAAGTGTTCCAAGAGTAATCAGCAAAGGTTGTGGTTCTCTTGCTATTCATGCACCATAGAGAATATAGATCAAGTTTCTCTGTATATCAGAAAGACAGTGTTCTTCTGAATGCTGCATTCACTGACAGCTGCAAACTATGTCTGTCTTCCAGGTTTGTATAATTGATTTCATTTTGGGTAAATTCTGTGGAAGAGCTACTCCATCAAAAAAGATGTTTATAGATCCTCAAAGAGCCTTCTTCACTTTTTTATTCCCTATGAAAAGGAGTCATTTAGAACATGTGTTTTCTAATTTTGGATTCAAACATCTAGCCATCAAGTGCTGACTTGCTTGTTTTCTTAGGGAGATCTTTTCTTAAATAAGTCACTTAATGCTAATCTGCCCTTGGTTTTAGGTTTGAATTTAGAATCTGGATCTAACCTTTGATTGTTGTAGCTTGAAAATAAATACTCATAAAAACAATTTACTACATTCATATATTTCTAAGAAATGTTCCTTTTGATAGTACCATAGCAGGGTTCAAAGCTGGAGAACATTGAACTGGAAGCAATACTTACATACATAGACTCAGCTATTTGTCTTAGTACCAATCAGTGGACTGTTGTCCCCTAACATTCCTTGTAGCAGTGAGCAAGGCTCCTTTCCTCAGGCAGTTTTATGGGATTAACATTCTTGGGATTTTCTTTTGTATCAAAGGTCAGTCTTTAGAGGGCTTCACATGAGAGACATCTTTCTATTTCTAAAATGTCAGACTTTCCATGTGTCCCTGAACTTCTCATTTATGACCAGGAGCTATTGTGCTATCATAGTAAAGCAACCCAAGAGAACAAGAGAGCAAAACACTTGTTTCAGAGGCGAAATATGTAACTTCTGTTCTATGTGTATCAAGGATATTTTCGAACTGAATAATTTAGCCTAAAACTGGAGGTACATTATCTGAAAATTATGTATTCTTTTTTTATAGTAGAAACCAACTTTTCTATATTTATTTGATTACATGAAATTATGCTCTTATGTTTGATCACAAATTTGCTTTTTGATTTTTTATGCTTAGAATGGAACTGAGAATATTGCAGACACTTAGCTACATGCTCAGCCTCTCATAATTTGCTTCTGCATGTGCTAATGCAGCCGACAAAGTTATATTTTAATTCAGAGGGAAAAACAAAAGAAATGTACACTATTTCAAATAAAATTAATGTTTGACTTATGAACTTTAACTTCTAAATATAGACGAATTGAGTCATATCATTCAGCAGAGTAACCTATGACTGAATTATATTTTAGTATTTCTAGATACCCAGTCACCTGACTATAGTTGTTTAGTCTCTTCGACCTACACAGATTGTCCTCTATTCCTTTCCAGAAAATGTTCAGCACTCCATGAATATGCAAATAATGTCTGGAGTAGTAGAAACAAAGACTTGAAACCACTAAATAAGCATTGAATTTGTAATGCCCTGTTAGCTCTGAGTTTAGTGAAGAGATTGATGCTGAGACAATCACATATAAAACAATATTTCATCTATTTTAAAATCTATTTGTTTATATTTGAAGGTCAAAGGGCATGCAGGCAGTTGAACTAATCAATTTTTATTCTTAGAGTTATAATTAGTGTCAAAATGTTGACCATAACTGTATCCTAATATTTCTTTGTTAATTGAATGCATGTTGATTTTCTAGTTTCAGTACAAGCGAATGTTATAATTTCATATTCATATGTGCTATTTCAATGCCAAAAGTCAATACAATGTTTGAAAATCACTTGATATATTTGAAATCAACACAAAACACATATATCTTTAGACCAGCAAGGAGACCATTTTTATGATTAATTTTAGTATTTTTAATAAGTATGTATGTGTGAAGGCCACATATATATGTGTACTCACAGAGGTCAAAAGAGGGCTGTCCCTTGGAGCTGCCTGATACTGTGAGATGCCTGATATTCATGATAACAGCTGGACTGTTGCCTCTAGAAGAGCAGCAGTTACTTCTAACCACTTAACTTTTTCATGAGCCCGGATTAGCACAGTCATGTCACTAAATATGATTTAGAGTTTCTTAATAAAAGAATTGTACTGTTATCCATTTACTTATGGATTCATCATAGTCTCTTATATGGTCTGTGGTCATAGCAACATTGCTTTGACATGGCACAGTCTTCTGAGTGTGGAGACAGGCTTTTAATTCATTAAATTTCTACAGCTTTGTATGCTACATATAGCCACCTCTCCATCACTAAGACGTCTTAATATTAGGAGTAGAAAGAAAAGATTTGAAACCTTGAACATGTTATCACAGTGCCACTTTCCTTTTCCAGTACTAGGAACAGGAAGAGTTTGGAGATGGCTTAAGGGGAGGCACTAGACAAAATAAATCATCTTTCCAACTCTTCGGGCTCTTCAGTCTTTACAACCTTAATTTGAAATAATGTAAACATAAAAAGAATTATTACAGACACCTGTCTTTCTCAGAAATTATTTGGTCTCCATGAATTACTGCTAGATTGAGTGCACATGAGGATTTAGAAGGTTTTATTTCTATTTCTCTTTCCTAGAGTGTAGTCACGTAGATTGTTCTAACAAATGATGAGACAAGACTTTTATTTAGGGGTTAATGTTCATAAATCTAATTTTAATTACATGTGAAATACTATAAATGTCTTTTGTTTTCTCCCTTGAATTAAAATACCAGTTTGTTTGCTGGGGCAGCACATGCAGAACTAAATTATGGGAAGCTGGGGATGTAGCTAGTATGCGAACTAGTCTCAAGTCTATCCGAAAGTTAAAAAAAAATATTATACGGTAAATACATTATATAGTTACTTTGTGATTACAGATGAGAGCATAATCTAATGTAAACAAACAAGTTTTAAAAATGTATGTTCTTATAGTAAAGATAGTACATAGTCCAGTGTTCCTTTTTATATCGGTAGGAGTACATAAACTAATTCCTGTGTCTAAAATTAGTAGTTATACTTGTGAACATGTAAACCTGAATCATTGTACTGTTTAATAATTTTAGGTGTGTATGTGTACAAGTGAAAATAATTCAGTTTCTGTTTAATGTCAGTGAGTACACATGTGTACATAAAACACATTTACACTATGTATCATTCATCTGGAACAATGGTGAAAATACTTTCATACACTTGGCATTTGATGATTTCAATGGCGTAGATTTCTGTAGTTATGTGATTCTGCTGGTCTGATAATTGTAATAGTATACTGATGTAATATTTCTGCACATCTTATTGCATTGATATTACGTTACCAATTCTAAAATTTAAGAAGATGCGCTTTAGTAATATTTTCAAAGAACTATATTTTGTGATGAAAAACATTCTTTATAGTAAAAAGTAAAAGTATAGATAGAAAGCATTAAATGATTATAATTAGAGCACTAGTTCTTTGGAAACAATAAAATTTAATTAAGTTATGTTGATACTTGTTTAAAAATATCTATACATGAAGTTAATTTTAAGACACATGTCATAAATTCTTTGGAGTGCCGGAATCTTAAACTAATAAAGAGAAAATAATTCACAGCATTAAGCAGTCTGCAACTCAGTACTGTGAGACACCCTAGAAATAGAAAACTCCCATATTTCTGTAGTGTTAAAATTTACTTAATGCTGACTTTCATATTATTCTAAAAAGCATAATAAAATTTCAAATTTTAAATTGAATATACAAATGCAATAAAATAAAATCCCAAACTGACTTATTTTAGGATTCTTAAGCTTGAAATCATTTTATATATTTCTGTTTGAAATCATCTCTAGAATGATAATTTTACATATTAGTGATTATTATCTTCCCTCTGCTGCAATGTGCTATACTGCATAAGTTGGGGGATAAAACAAACAAAAGTACTTGGCTATCAGTAAGTCGATGCAGACTTGCATGTGTGCTATAATTTATAGAACATTCTGACATCTATATATCATAAAACCAGTAAACATTTAACATAGACAGTGTAACTGTAGGTTCACCTAATTTGAAATGGTGGCATCTCTCAAAAAGCTTACATTTACATAGTGCACCAGAACTAAAACCACAATTCTACTTGCATCTTTTGCAACTCACTAATATAGATGCTCTTATTATTTCTATTTTCAAGTGTTGTAAGAGTCTTAGTGAAGTAAGCACTGCACTCAGCTTAGGTGACTCCTGAGAACTATAAAAGCAAACCCAAGGGTTGGTCTTCAAATATAATGTTCTTTCCACTCTTTTAGCTTCTCAGAAAATAACTGACTCCATGAGCAAGGTGGGAATTTACATTGATGGATTGTGTTGGACAAAGAAAGAGTGAAGGTTTGCATTCTAGATGATGATATCACATAATGAAAACTCCATAATTGAGAGTAAATATATTATGCAATGGGAGGGAAATGGCCACTGAATGAAACATCCTATAAATCTCATTATTAGTTGCAAGCAGTGCTCATTAAATTTCAATTAGATAATGAACACAAGCCAAGACATTTTTGTTTTAATTTGGCCTGAAATTAAGAATCATTATAAATTAAAGTGGTCATAGGGTAAAAGTTCTCTTAGTGCAAATTTATCAATTAATTGTGTTAATGGGAGAAAATGTGAAGTTCTTGGTGTCAAAAATGTTAATTAGCAGTGTTTTATTCTCTGCATTCTTTCAACAACTAAATATCAAGTGTACATTGTGTGTCTGGCTGTGTTAGGAGATTATACTATATAGACAAAAAGGAAACAACTGGTAATACCAGATTTCTCACAGTCTAATATCAAAACAAAATGCTTGAAAATAATAGCCATGAATTTGTCCAAAAAAAATAGTCTGAATTTGTCCAAATTCAGAGTGATGGACTATAGAGTTTGTCCAGTGTGGAGAATTATTGGAAAACTTTCAGGAAACATAAAGATCATGCACCACTGAAGATCCTGCTTTCAAGACTGATGATCATGTGTAGAACCGAATGTGTGAGATTGATGTGTACTGTATGTAGGTATGCCAGAAGCAATGGAGCCCCAAAGATCCACAAAACCTGACTGAGTCCAAGAGGCAGGAGATATTAATTTAGACAGAAAACCAAGGAAGTTTCTGAAGGAATCTTGGGTTCCCCTCTTTCACCACATACAAAACTCCAATTTAATATTTAGTTTTATATTTACTAATTGAGGATAGCCCATAAATAATGCAGAGTATATCATGTTTGGGATAATTTCAGCCCATAGGATCACTTCTTTTCTTTGTGCACTAGACCTTTTAGGGTTTTTTTTTTTTCACGGTTATAGGATCAAACTTCACAATGCCGAGGAAAACTGAATCAGTAGGATGCTGAGTATGGAATAGAGTCAGAGAATAGGCATGTAGCATGCACAATCTAAAATCTGAAAATAGGTCCAAGAGTATTTTTAAGTAAGAAACAGAGTTGCTATTTGAAAAATATTCACTCTGTAAGATTTATTATTATGTACATATTAAGAGAAATTAATTGGATTTCAGAAAGATGCTTTAAGACTGTTGGAAAGGTATAAATAGGAAAGACAATAGGAGGGATTCTTGGGAGACACAGCAGAAAGTAATCTAGGACAGCAGGGTGCAGGGAGAGCTTAGTGTTCAGTTCCTGAGACGCTTCTGCTATGACCTTTGTCTATCACAAAGCAAACTCAGCACCTTTAGTTAGACAAAACATTAGATGAGACATGTCTTTTCTTGCCCCATTTTACGGAAGAGAGAAAAAATATTTTCTCCATATTAAAACATAATCTACAGCATACCACTCCTGGGTATATACCCAGAGGCCTCCCTGACAAGCAATAAGGACACATGCTTCACTATGTTCATAGCAGCCTTATTTATAATAGCCAGAAGCTGGAAAGAACCCAGATGTCCCTCAACGGAGGAATGGATTCAGAAGATGTGGTATATTTACACAATGGAATACTACTCTGCAATTAAAAACAATGAATTCACGAAATGCCTAGGCAAATGGTCAGAACTTGAAAATATCATCCATAGTGAGGTAACCCAATCACAAAAGAACACACATGGTATGCAGTCACTGATAAGGGGATATTAATCCAGAATCTCGGAATACCCTAGACACAATTCGCATATCAATAGATTTCCAAGAAGATGGAAGGAGAGACCCCTGGTCCTGGAAAGACTGGATGTAGGGGAACGCCAGGACAGAGAAGTGAGAGGGGGTTGAATGGGGAAAAGAGGGAGGGAAGGGGGCTTATGGGACTTTCGGGGAGGGAGGAAATGGGAAAGGGAAAATGATTTTGAATGTAAAAAAAAAACTTAGAAAATAAAAAAAAGAAAAGAAAAATAAGAACTATAAAAAAATAATGAAAAAAACCATACCAGCTTTTATTAGAATGCAGAAGAATCACATCAGCCTAGGAGGTTTGTTTGTAAAGCAAAGCTTAGTTTTAAAATGCTTACTTCAACTAATTGATAAAAGTGTATAATTTCAAGAACAAATACTGTTTTGGATAATTGCTGCAATATAAATTTTTCTGATGAGGAATATATTTCTGACTTGTAATTTTAAAGATTATTATGTTATTTAATATATATGCATATGTGTGTGCGTATTTGTGTGTAGAGAGATTGTGTGTAGCTTCTATGAATACATATAGATTTTGCTTTGTTTTAGTTAAATAATTTGGATACTGATTAAAGTAATTAATATATTAATTAATATATTATTATAACCAGTTGTGTACTTAACTCCTAAAGGATGATTTAATATGTTTGATCCTACAACTGTGAAAAGAACCCTAAAAGGTCTAGTGTACAAAGAAAAGAAGTCATCCTATGGGAACTTAAATCATTCCAAACATGACATACTCTGCATCTTGTAGGACCATTTTTGTAAAGAACCTCTATGTTTATATGACTGTCTTAATACAAACATAGAGTCTTAGGAAGATTGACTAAAACATTGCCAGCCAAACTCTTGCTGCATTGTAGTTTCCATGTTAACAGATCAAAGGAAGACAAGAGTGAAGACTCCCCCAGCTGGTGTACAAGTTAAGCACCCTGCTTCTAAACACCTTCTCCATTCATCTTGTGTGTTAGTGCTACAAAGAATCTCAACATTCTGTATACTGTTGATCAATAATCGAGATATGTCTCTGTTGTCTCAATTTGTAAAAAGATGAGCCTTAAATCTGAACCCAATATACCTTTTTTTTCTACAATCTTCTTTAGTTTCTTGGCCATCTTAAATAGGAGGTTATATTTTCATTGCCCTACTCAGGGCAATTAAAATTTTTAATTACTAATTAATTTATATTTTCCTACTACAGAATTCTTAAAATCTCCTAAAATTATGCACATATTTGGAATTTATGTAAATATCACTATATGTCATTGCCCTAAATACCATTTTGACAGTTATGCTTAAATTTAACTTTTAAAGAAAGTAACTTTCTCCACATCCTCGCCAACAACTGCTGTCTCCTGTGTTTTTGATCTTAGCCATCCTGACTGGTGTGAGATGGAATCTCAGGGTTGTTTTGATTTGCATTTCCCTAATGACTAAGGATGATGAACATCTCTTTAGGTGCTTCTCAGCCATTAGATATTCTTCAGGTGAGAACTCTTTGTGTAGCTGTGTACCCCAGGACAGAGTAATGAGAGGGGGTTGAACGGAGAAAAGAGGGAGGGAAGGGGGCTTATGGTACTTTCGGGGAGGGAGGAAACGGGAAAGTGGAAGTGATTTGGAATGTAAATTAAAAAAATAAAATAAAATAAAAAAAAAGAAAGTAACTTAATTTTCAAAAGTTATTTTATAACTGATAACAATAGGCATTTAGAGCTTTATGATATTAGTTTGAAGTCGTCAATTTGTGTCATATTTGTCTTACAAATACTACTAAAGAATTAGAATATAAATTTTCCAGCTACCTTTATCAGTTCTGAACTTAAATATATTTATACTTATGAATATAAATATATTTATGCACAGATAGTTGAGATAAATAGGTGGTTTTATAAATAATGGTTACCCAACCTAAAGAAATATCATAGTAAAATACATATTACAGATTTGGTAATATATTTGTTATAAATTAGTAAAGAGATATGGAAGAAAGTATGTGAGTATACCTCAGAATTGTAGAGAATCCTGTTAACAGCAAACTTTCAGGGAATGTAAAATGTATTTATTAGTTCTTTGAGAATTTAGAACAATGTCTTTGACTTTATTCATCTCCCTTCCAACTCCTCCCAGATCCACCACCTTCCCTACTTACCCTACACTGTTATAGCTTTCTTCATCAAGTTCATTTTTTTCTGCCCCTATGTTAGTGAATTAGGTAGTCTTCCACTGGATGAACACACCTCTAAAGAAAATCGACTGCTTTTTCACCTAGCAGCTTTCAATTGCCAATAATTTCATGGCTAGGTGTAGAGCTTCATACCCAACTGTCCACTCCTTTATGGGATCCAATCTGGTTTGAGTTTGTATTGGTATTGTGAATGCTGTAGTTACAACTGAGTTCACATGTGCAGCAGCTGCCCTGCTGTATCTGAAAGGCCCTATTATATTGTAGTCATCACTGCCTTTGGATTTTACACTATTTTTGCTTCCTTTAAAGTGGTGACTCCTGAGCCCTGGGATATGAGAATGTGCTATTGATGTCCTACTAAAGATTGAGCAATCCATGGCATCTTATTCTTTGCACCTTTACAGCTGTGAATCTTTGTATTAGGAACCAATTAATGAAAAAGGAAATATTTTGAAACCTTCTGGGAGTTGCACACGAGCATGATTTCCGTGAACGGAGAGCTGGGAAAGTGAAACGACGGGGGTGGGGGGGTGGGGGCGTCAAGAGAAAGAAAACACACTGAGACATTAGTGCATGGCTGTACAAAATCTATCTTTATTTGGGGATAAAGAGCAGCCATATATGCTTTGTGGATATGACCATCCCTCCTACGGTTGTGAGTCTTCTCAGCACTTCTCTTGGAGCTCTGCCAACTCCACCAGGTGGGGGAGGTGTAGCTCACTGAGGTCTGCAGATCAAGCTCAGAACCCAGAGTAGGGGAAAAATGAAGGCAGCTGAATGATGGCTGCCAGGTGCTAGGGCATTTCAATATGACTCTCTACAGATAAAACGGAAGGTATAAAAATGTTCCTAAGTTGATTGAAAGTTTTTATACCTTCCATTTTATATGTATAATTTTCCATATAATCGTCAGTGTTAACATGTTTCTCTATATATTTCTTGAATTTTTTCAGGAATATTTACCTTGTAGATCTTCAAATTTATGAGAAAGTGTTTATAATTCCACTTTCAAAAAATATAGGAATATTTTTATGCTTACCATTTTATCTGTATAATTTTTCCATGAAATGCTCAATCTTAACACATTTTTTATATATTTCTTCAATTTTGTCAGAGATATTACCCATGTAAATCTTCAGTTTTATCAGAAAATGTTTTTACTTCTACTTTCAATCAATTTAGGAATATTTTTATGCCTACTATCTTATCTGTACAATTTTTCATGAAATAGTCAGTTTTAACGTGTTTTTCTATATATTTCTTGAGTTTCATCAGAAATATTTTCCTTGTAGGTGTTCAATTTTATCAAAAAACTTTTATAATTCCACTTTCAATCAACTTAGGAATATTTTTATGACTACCATTTTATCTGTATAATTTTTCCATGAAATAGTCAATCTAAATGTGTTTTTCTATATATTTCTTCAATTTTATCAGAAATATTTTCCATGTATATTTACACAATGGAATACTACTTAGCAATTAAAAACAATGAATTCATGAAATTCTTAGGTAAATGGGGAACGGGAGGCAAGAGGGCTTATGGGATTTTCAGGGAGGGGGGAACTGGGAAAGGGAAAATCATTTGGATTGTAAATAAAGAATTTAGGAAATAAAATAATAATAAAAAAGAAGAAAAATATGACTCTCTACAATATTTTATGAGTGTTGAGAGATATATCAATCTATGAGTATAATGAGAAGTCATTAGGAGCCATCTTTTATGGAATTCAAAATGCAAAAGGGTAAAGAAAACGGCTTAAAAAAATAAATCCAGGCTGGGCAGTGGTAGGGCACACCTTTAATTCCAACACTTGGAAGGTAGAGGCAGGCAAATTTCTCAGTTCAAGCCCAGCCTAGTCTACAGAGTGAGTACCAGGACAGCCAGGGCTACACAGAAAAACCCTGTCGAAAAAGAACCAAATAATAATTAATAATAATAATAATAATAATGAAACAAATCGCACAAACCTAAAATTTATACTTGAAAAGGATTTAAGTATATTTTACTGTTGGAAATACTGGCTTCTATTTCCTTATGTAATATACATTTTCTTTTTGTTTTCTCATTCTATAAATGTATCCTCTTGTTCACGTTCCATAATTTCACATGACTCGTTATTTCTTCATTATTACTGTGTCTCATCTTAAGTGGTGAAAGTAAATACTTAAGCATCAGTTTCCTCCTTTAGTTCACAACTGAAAAGAAGATACTTTAAAGGGCAACTCTCAATGTTAAAGCATTCTTTATGTAACTCTGATAACATCCCTAATTTGGTGTTCAAATTAAATCTAAAATGATGTTTTGTCAAAAAATTATGTTTCATCATTAAGAAAATTGAGACTGAAGGAGTTTGACATCCTTGAACAATTTATCTAGGAGAAAACATGAGAAAATACCAGTTCTTAGGTTGTGAAAAGTATATTTATGTTTTAATACATTGTTTGAAGTTAAAATTCAGAATGTGCTATACCCCTTTAAAAATGACATTTCTATTCACACAGAAATTCTTGGTGTTTTGACGAACAGAACTGTGCTCTGACTGTATTGTCAGCAGTTTTCTTTCCTAACTAAAGCTATTAAATATTACATGCAGAAAAATAAAGCTAACGCGCAGACTTTTCTTTCCTCTCACCTAAAGGTCCCGAGGAGGTGGAGATCAAGTGCCCTTTGAATCACATCACTTGCCGTGGCTCCAGCACATGTATTCACTTGTCACAACTGTGCAATGGAGTGATCGACTGCCCAGATGGCTTTGATGAAGGAGGGCATTGCCAGGGTGAGTCTGTTATGGAACAGTGTAATTGAAGTATTCCACTTTGTATGATCATAAAATTCAAAGAGAAGTCTAAATGCCTTTTCTTTCAGCTGCAACTGTAGCTATCAAAAGAACATAGGTTTTATTGCCAGTCTCTCAGTAGGAACTTCAAAGATGTAATTATCACTTTTTATTGAAAACGTATTAGCCACCATACATCGAGAATTTAAAGCCAGCCTTTTAAAACATTGTTTCACATGCTATTGTTATTTTGAGCAAAGGAGATTATCATCGTACATTGACTCACTCTGGCCTGTTTATTCAATCATTGTCTTAAACAAAATATCAGCAGGAACACTCCTACAGCTTTATTTTTAAAATGATATATTCATAGAAAGTATTATCTTTAACACTATTTCTGTCCTACTACACTACTATGTTTCTTGAAAATTTAATGTGCTTTTAAATATCAGACTATAATTTCTATGAAGATATGAGAAAAATTGAAATAAAGAGAAAATAAAATATAAGTGAAACTGGAGCATTCTTTGAAAAAACAAAAAACAAACAAACAAAAGAAAACGGGAATGGGTTGCAGGGATCGAGACATGAGACTAAGAAGAATAAAAGTCTGTGAGCCTACGGGTGATCAGGCTAACCCCCGAGAAAAGAAGAAATCTCCCAACACTGTCCCTATTCCCAATTGTCCTCATTCCTGTTGAAATAGTACAGGCCAGAGTCAGGACACTTGCTCCCAATCTCAATTATCTATACTTAGCTCTTAGCACCAGGCCCCTACTCTATGTATTTGGAATATGACTGTCCATCACCTCATACGAAGCAACACAGTAGGGCTGGGGACAGAGCTGTGAGGAACCACTATTGCTTCTCCTGTTATATGTCTACTCTTTCAGGATCAGTCAAAGGGAAATAAGGTAGGGATATAAAGGAGGGATACATACATGAAACAGATTTTTAAAACGTGAGTGAAGCTTTGTAAGCAGATTTATCATTGCGATGTTGGGATGTTGGGACAGAGTCTGATTTCTATATAGAGAGATTGCAAGATGAGCCCAGGAAAGGAACAGCCTCCACAGTGGGACGCTGAAGCCAGGAGGTAAGCAAAGATATATTCGTCACATTAGGATCCGAGAAATACAGTTAATAGAGGAGGTTTTAAAAGACCATAGAGACAGAGGTGGATAGATAGATTAGTGGCTAAGAGCACTTGCTACTTTTGAAGAGGGTATGAGTTCAATTTGCACCACAGATGTTAGGGAGGTCATAGCTACATATAACTCAAGATCCATGAAATGGGTGGCATATGTATAGATGCAACTATGTATACATGTAAACATACAGATACGGAAAATACAATATAATAAAACCAGAGAGACTTGTCTTTGTGTGTGATGTAGGAAAAGGCACCAGTCAGCAAATCCCCAGTTTTCTCTGAGAAATTCAGAATCTACATCTCTGTCAAACGTTCAACTTAGAGGCTGCTTATTAGGTGGTTAGATTAAGTCCTAATAAGCAATACAGTTAAATTTTCATTTGCTGTTTATATCAAAGATAGTTGCTTCAATTGCCTGTCTGTATGTATAATACAGAATAGTAGAATCAAGTCTAAAATATATGCCATTCCAGATTGAGTGACTAAATATTTTCATTGAGAAGATAAATTTGGAACTGTATGTAACTAATTGCCTCCAAGATATGAACAGGAGAAAAAAAACACCTTTCAGAGAACATTTCTTAATGTATGTGCTGTGTCTTAGATAAAGTGGCCAGTTGTCAGCAAAATTGCTTTGTATGAATGGATGTCTCCCTTCCCATATTCTGAGTGCTTTATGTCTTATTGATACTTGGTGAAAGCAAGTTTTCTGAAAGATTTCCAAGCACCACTCCTATCAATAATCTAGGTAACTTTCTGTTAGAGCTATAAAATAAGGAAAGAAGAGATTAAGTCCACTTTGCAGTGCTTGCTGTGACTTCCATACAAATTACTTCTGTCATTGATGTTGTTTTTTAATTCTTGTTGCTTTCAGAGCATGTACTCTAATTTAAATAATTACACGCAAAGCCTAAACCATGACTCAGAAACAGATTTGGCTCTTTCTTCTAATAAATGATTCAAAGTACATTTGGTGGGATATTTGTAGTCTTTATTAAAATTAATAATAAGTAAAGCTTAAAGATTTGAACATTATGTTCTTGGGAGTGCTTTTATGCTTAGTGAATTGTTTTCTGAATGTTTCCTGCCGAAGTCAATTCCTTTCTAGTCAAAATAATAAAGAAAATAATCTATTATTAATGATTTTCTGTAACACAGATATTTTAATCCCCATAATTTGGTTCCATTTGATGAAAAAATGGATTTTTATATGGGCATAGTTATATACAGGAATTGGCTTGTAAGATGTTTAACAATAACCACTGGCAAAATAACCACATTGTATTTTCAAAATTTCATTTCTTCCCACACAATATTTCAAAGTAGTAGCACTTTTTTCCTAATCAAAATGCAGGAGCAATAAAAGACATATAATAAAGTGTGCGATACGAGTTCAGGTATAGTAGAGTGCTTGAAGGAGGTAGCAGAGATTAAACCACAGTATATATAAAAATGCAACCTCAAATTTGGCCTTCTAAAGATCATTGCTTATGTCCATATTTTGGGTACTCATTTGAAAGAAGGATTCTTTGTAATTCTAACCCTAGTTAGATTTTGTTAGCTGCTCAAAGAACCAAAGCATGTGGATTAAGTGGAGAGGGCATTCTCCAGACACAGTCTGCTACTATCCTATGAAAATAGCATCAAAACTCAGAATAAATCACTGAGAAATAGTCTTAATTTCTCTGTTATTAGAAAAACATTGCTATATAATCCATAGAGTTTCGTTCCATTCAATAGCCATGGTCCTAGGAAACCTACAGAGTTTAATATGAGAAGAATTGAAATTCTTAAGAAAAGGAATATTCTGACAAAAACAAACACACCCAAATACCTCCCTACCACACAGTGTATGCACAAAAATACCACAGAAATCTTTTAAGAATTTTCATTATTTTATGTAATTTTGACTCTACTATTTCAAATAATTGCTACATTTATACAGAAAAAAAGGGTTTCTTAAATAAACCCTTGTTTTCTTGAAATAATAGCATTTTTTTTTAAATTGGACTTGACCCTTAATTGATGCCCTAGCTGGAACTCAGCCTTGGTAATATTCACTCCTTAATTTTCAGCCACTTGTCCAGAATTCAAATGCATTGATTATAGAAACTAAACAGAACGTTTATACTATATAGCTATAGCTTTATCTTTTGTTTTGTTATTTACAAAATTTAAATCTTATGCTAA
This sequence comes from Tokudaia tokunoshimensis, assembly GCA_036184795.1. Classification (NCBI taxonomy): domain Eukaryota; kingdom Metazoa; phylum Chordata; class Mammalia; order Rodentia; family Muridae; genus Tokudaia; species Tokudaia tokunoshimensis. The sequence goes on along the minus strand of BTHU01000004.1, from coordinate 15,789,352 downwards.
ATTTGGTTTTAAAATATTCTGGAGAGATTTATAACCAAAAAACTGTTGGCCAAGAATTGGCCAAGGTAAATTGCTGCTTTGATTTTCTATAATGACCCACCACTGGGAATTAATCATTATTTAATCTCCTTGTTTAATATATATATTCAAATTTTCTAAAACAAAATTAATCTAAAAAATAATTTGGAACCCAAATATTCCTGCTCCTTATTTCAAATGAAAAAAGAATATTGTCTTGATTTGTTTTCTGCCAACCATTTTATTTATTGTTTTAAAATATAATAGGTTTAGTACAAGTGTTATAGTTCAGGACAGTTTACAACTAAGATTGGGATTAAGGCTGGGGCTAGGCTTAGAATTGGGTCAGGGCTGAGGTTTGGATTAGGATATGAGTTTATAGGGTTAAGTGTAGGCTTAAATTTAGGACAATGGTTACTATAAGGTTGAGGCTGAGGTTAAACTAATGTTCTTAGTAATTATAATCTTACCACTTCAGAGTGGTAAGATTTAGTTTAACCCTACTTGAAAGGATGGGGGGTACATAGTAGGGAAGGAGATAAGAGAGAGGAAGTGAGGGAACTAATGAGCTGGTGAAGACATTTGAGTTGTTTTTACCTTCACTCTCACATCAATCCATCTTCTTCAACTACCATGTGAAATATTCAGAATTCAAAACAAAAAATATGGAAGGTAATATATGTGGAAATAATGTTAGAGCAGACAAATTTCAGAGCTATAACAGTTTCCACTGCAGTAAGGGAAATCACCATTGTCTGCTCAAGTAGCATGAATCACTCAAAAGCTTGTAGGCTGCTAGTCATGGTTACCTAAACCTATATTCACAGAATAGGAGAGGAAGAGCTGTCAGTGTGTATGTGGGGCAGTCTGGTCTATAGAGAAGACTCAGTTTTTAAAAGCATGTAGTCTACCAATCAACAGAACAAGCAAACAGACTTACACAAACAAATAAAACAGGCTTTCATGAAATGGAATCTGCCATAAAGACCCGAGCTTTTTGCCACTTCCAACTCATAAAGGTCTTTTGTATTTTGGTCTTAGTTGTAGTAAGGAGGTAAGATTGTCTAAAGTAAGCCTCATGTATAAGTATTCCTTCTTACAGATTACTATTAGCAACTGAATTAGGTAAAAGGCTATGACATTTGATCCTAGCTGATTTCCACAACCTTAGTCCCAGATATAAAACAATAATCCTTATATAGTGCATAGGAGATGACCCATCCTGTAAAATGTTTGTTGTCATACAATGACCTTGCAACATAAGGCCAGCAGCCTGCAAATGTCAGATATACAATGATGTATATTTGTAATTTCAGCACTGTAGAAGAAGAAAGTAACAGGATTCATAGGTTTTCCTGGAATCATAGGGTTTGCTAACTAAACAGTCTAATTTAATCAATGTCAAGAGGTTCAGTAGAAAACCTAAAAGGAAAAACATAAAGTGGAGAATGATTGAACACAGTCAACAGTGATGCTTGGCCTCTGCAAAAGATCAGGCACAAACATGTGTATGGAATCATATATCACATGTATATCGTCCCTAGAAAGGACAATTATTCTTTTTCAATAAATCATCATTTTTATTATTGTCAATTAGTTCATAAGATTTGTTTATTAATGGAGTTTTGTATTAGTCCATACAATATGTATTCTTCAGAATAACGTAATATTGTTTATATTGGAATCTGTTAGATACAAAAGATTAAAATTGCACACTATTGAAAATTTGATATATAACCACATTTGTACATGGATATGCATTGAAACGTATGCATATTAATTTATGTATTATATGAAGTAAAAAACAGATCAGTAGAGATGGCTCAATTTAACAAAAGCAGGTGTAATTCACAGAACCAACATTGTTATTCACAACTATCAATAATTCCAACTCCAGGGAATCAAATTCTTTCCTCTAACTTGCTCAGGTAGGAGGCACATCTTAGGCATATAATACTTACAACATACTTTCAGAAAAATCATTTTTACCCATCAAATACATTAATTAAAATTAATCACAGGCAAGGTTTCATATAGTTCCTTTCTGCAATTCTGAGATTAGCTCAAGTATTGTATAAAGTATACCTCAGCCTCAAACAAGATCTCATTCTTTAAAAAATTATTATATTTATTCACATTTCAAATGTTGCCTCCATTCCTTTCATCTCTAAGAGTGTGCTCCCTAACCTACTGACCCATTCCCACATCACCCCTCTAGCATCCAACTTCTCTGGGGCATCAAGCCCTCACAAGACCAATCACATCCCCTACCACTGAAGCGAAACAAGGCATCTCTCTGCAACATATGTAATGGGGACTGCAGATCTGCCCATGTACGCTCTTTGGTTGGCAGCTTAGTCTCCAGGAGATCTGAGGGGTCTGGTTAGTTGATAGTGTTGTTCTTCCTATGTGGTTGCAATCCTCTAAAGAGGCTTCAGTCCTTCCCCTAACACTTCCATTAGGGTCCTGGGCTCAGTCTAGTGGTTTGCTGTAAGTATCTACATCTGTCTCAGTCACCTGCTGGTAGAGCCTCTCTGAGGAGAGCCATGTCATGCTCTTGTCTTCAAGAACATCTTGGCATCAGCAATAGTGGCGGGGTTTGGTGTCTGTGCGTTGGATGGATCCCAAGGTGGGATGGTCTCTGGATGTCCTTTCCTTCAGTCTCTGATCCATTTTTGTTCCTGAATTTCTGGGCCATATCTGTCTACTGGAGAAGGTATCTTCAGGTTCTATCTCCCCATTGTTAGGCATTTCAGGTAATGACATCCCCATTGTGTCCTGAGAACCTCCAACATTTCTGGTGTCTGGAACTTTCTAGTGCTTTTCCCTGTTCACCATCCCACAGTGCTTCATATTTCCACTCATTTCCCTGGCCTTCTGGCCCTTTTTCTTGTCTCCCCCAGTACCTGATCATGCCCGTCCTTTTCACTCCTTCTCCTCTCTCCCACCAAGGTCCCTCCCTCTACCTCCCATTACTTTGCTGCCCCTTCTAAGTGAGACTGTAGCATCTCCACTTGGGCCTTCCTTCTTCTTAAGCTGAATGTTGTCTGTTAGTTGTATCAAGGGTATTCTGAGCTTTTGGGCTAATACCCAATTATCAGTGAGCACATACATTTATATCCCTTTGGGTCTGGGTTACCTTACTCAGGAAGATATTTTCTAGATCCATCCATTTACCTGCAAAATTCATGATGTCATTATTTTTAATAGCTGAGTAGTATTCCATTGTGTATATGTACCACATTTTTTGTATCCACTCTTCCATTGAGGGGCATCTGGGTTGTTTCCAGCGTCTTTCTTTTATAAATAAGGCTGCTATGAATGTAGTGGAGCATGTGTGATATGGGTGCAACATCTTTTGGGTATATATACTTCCCAGGAGCAGTGTGGCTAGTTCTTCAGGTAGAACTATTTCTAATTTTCTGAGAAACCACCAGATTGATTTCCAGAGTGGTTGTACCAGTTTCCAATCGAACCAGCAATGAGTGTTCCTCTTTCTCCACATCCTGCCATCATCTGCTGTGGCCTGAGGTTTTGATTAGCCATTCCAATTGGTGTAAGGTGGACTCTCAGGGTAATTTTAATTTGCATTTCCCTGATGACTAAAGATGTTGAACATTTCTTTAGCTATTTCTAGGCCTTTAGAGTTTCCTCAGTTGAGAATTCTCTGTTTAGCTCTTTACAAGATCTTTCTTATGCAGCAATATTTTTAGATTCTATCTCTTTATTAAAAGAGTATTTTTAAGTTAGTTATAGTAATATATGTCTGTGTTTTGAATCACTCACTAGCTACATAAAAATCCTTGTGTGTCAAGTATTTCCAATTTCTGCAGAAATGTCTTTGGTTTAAATTCTGTTTTAATGTATACAACTAAATTATGTGTCACAGCTACAACAGTGGAATGTACATTGTATTTGTTACTTTGTGTGTCTATAGGAATATAGTTAATAATTGCTTTTATGTGAACATTTAGTCCCTGTATAAGGAATTATTATTTATTATTATTATTATTATTATTATTATTGCTGTTTTCCACATATAGCAAACTCCTTAGGTACAATTTTTAAAGTCTTTCACAGTGTTTGGGGAAACCTAGCACTTCTGAGGATCTGCATCTGATGCAGGAGAGAGAGGGAGAGGGAGAGAGAGGGAGGGAGGGAGAGAGGGAGAGAGACTAAGAGACTTATGTGGAGAATAAACATGATAAGACAACTTCCTTACCCATGTTAATCTTTCCTTAAAAGAACAAAAACGTTAATTTTCCAGCATTTTTAGAAGTGTTAATTCATATGAATATTCATTAACTATGAGAGTAATTATTATCTTTATACTTTCATCATGCATCTCTTTCTGATATGATAATGATAGGATAGAAAAACAGTGTAACACATAGTTTACATATGGACAAAATGATGTTTAAAACATCTCAGTAAAGAAAAAGTAGAAATTCCCTCTATTCCTTCATCAACATAGGTTAAACTTTTTGAGCACTGACAATAATTCACACATTTATCTAACACAGGAATACAGAAAGTTCTACCTTCATGGAATTTTTGTGGTATAATGGGGAGAGGTAAAAACTGCTAAGGAAGAATAAATGAAGAATATCTAATTTTGTTTGCAGGACTGCAAAGAGATTTCCCAAGAGTGCTGATGGCTGATTTGCATGGCACTCCAAGAAGTGTATATGGCAATGAAGGAAATTTGAGCATTCAAAATCAGGGCCAGTTGCAAGGATGAATGTATGACTGAGGATTGGGTGCTCAGGAGAGCTCTGAGATCTGTGGAAAGGATGAAGGATGAAGGGATAAAACAAAGACCTATAACCTTGAAGCTGAAAAAATAATTATCAGACAAAGAGCAATTACATTAGAATAAGGATGCATGCAGCATAACCCATTTAAAATGTGTTGAGTAAAACAGAAAAGGGCAAGAGAGTAAAAAGTTATAGTATAATGTATGCACAACAGAATTATAAGGCTGCCATCTCATTGTGTTTAAATACTTGAGCAGATGGGGACTAGGATGTTTGCATCTTTGTAGCAAGTCAGGTTGATTATTCTTAGAAAGAGAATATGTACATTTTATAACCACAAGACATTGAGCTGAACAGTCCTCTGTTCTGATGTTCCTCAGCTCCCATCTTACATATTTTTCTTTAATGTTGTCACTTAAATGGAGAACACTAAGTGAAGGTCAAAGACAGAGTCCTGGGCTGTCCTGATGAGAGAATCCCTTTTCATATGGAAGAAGATCATTTTAAAAATGTATTTACTATTTACAGCCACCAGAGTCCCAGTGTCAGTAAGTAACTAACTTACTGACTTAGGATGCTGAAATTTTATCCTATTGTTCCTCAACTTTGAAAATATTTGACTATTTTAATATTATTCAAAAGTATGAGTTAAAACAAACTGTCACTCACCTCTCTACTCAACCTCCAAATCTGAGAACAAATCTCCTATGATCCATTATTGTGTTTCTGACATACACAGCATGATGTTCTAAAGAGCAAGGAATTAAAGCAGGCTGCTGATGTTGAAATATATCTTCAAGGGTCACACAGAACACCACTTAAGAACAGGGATTAAACTATGACCTTGAGTTTTCATTTGCTAGTTTGTCTCTAGTGAAATATGCTTAAAATAGTCAGGTTTAAGCATCTTTCCTTACTCACTTTCGAACCAGTAAGATGACAGGGAGGAAATCATCTGATTGACAATTTAAAATAACTGTGTATTCCCTGTCAATTTTATTAATTGAACACAAAAAAATATGCTGACTAAACAACAAACTGAGCAATTAAATAACAAAAGTGTGTAATTCAGTGTTACCACCTGACTCAGGGACAGACCCTTCAAAACAAATAAGTGATTCCACAAACTTAGGAATTCAGTGTCCATAGAAAGATCTGTAAATATAATAACTATTCAGTGAACAACCATTTAATTTTTGAATTAAAAATAGCATGATATCCTTCTGACAAGAATTAACCTATAATTATTTAAAATAATTATAATTTGCTGAGCCACATCTGGAATTATAGGAATCTGGCATTAAGAGGAATTAATTTCCCTGTTGCTATGAGTAAATACCATGACTATAGAAACTTAAGTGAGAAAGGCTTATTTTGACTTACTGCTGTAGGGTACTGTCCATGGTAGAGGGAATATCAAGGTGGTACCAGTATGAGGCAGTTGGAGTCATTCATCCACATTCAAGAAGGTGTTAAAGGGTGCTCATGCTCAGATCTTTCCTGTTGTCCTGTTGTTCAGTACTGATGTCAGAGGAATGGTGCTACCCTCATCTAGCGTAGTAGATATTCTCACCTCAACTTACCTACACAAGATAGTATCTCACAGGGATGTACAGAGCCTGACTGCATCTAAAAACAAAAATCTCCAAGATGTATCCAGAGGCTTGAATTTTAGGGAACTCTAGATCCTGTTGGCAGGGTACATTAATCAATGAAACCTTGCCTCTTATCAACTTAACACTCAAAAAAAAAAAAAGGTATGCTATTTGAAGATCTCCTTCCTTTCTTCCATAATTTAGTGGCCATGTTATAAGACAAGATGCAATCTATACACATTAAAAAGTCCTCTTTAGTTTTAAAAAGTGTTGGTCCTTTATAGAAACTAATTCTAAGCTCATGTGAAACTCAAGAAAATCTCCTAACTGTATGTGAATATAAAAGAAAATAGAAGTGACCTACTTCTGACATACGATGGAATGTAATAGATAGACATCTCCATTCCAAGAGGTAAAAATAGGGGTGTAGAAATAATAATAGAATCAACAAAGACTAAAACCTGACAGAGCAAACACCAAGCCAAGTGGCTCCATCTCTGACAAGCGAGATTTATAAAGCAATTCTGTGCATTCCTAAGGGCTTTAGTAGCTTAAGTCCTCCAACTTTGCCAAATTCAATACACAATGCCTCAGTAGATATCCCATGCTGATGTCACTTCCAATGACCTGGGACCTCCCTTGCTCTTTAGGGTTCTCTCAATGGCCTTTAAAAGCCTCTTTAAAATCACTCTGACCCTGACACATGCTACCTAGCCTTAGACACTCTATGAATTTGCAGATGCTTCCTTTAATCTTGTGTTTTTTTCACTACTACCAAACAGTAACATATAGATGCTCTTTAACAAGTTCTACTTCGAGCTCAGATGTAGAGTGACCCCTTTGGATGCTGATGCAGAGTAAGCACTTTGCTAGGCAGTTGTTATCAATGATCAGGACACCCCTGCAGTTGCATTCTCAGCCCCGGCTCTTTTATCAAATTCATTTTTTATTTTCCCAAGCTGGAGCTTTTGATGTGGAGTGTTGCCCTCAGAGCACCTTTGCTCCAGCCCAGGTCCAAGCAGGCTGAAATTCTAGCAATTACAACCTCCTGCCTGCCATGCACATGGCTGGAAAGTTTAACCTGCTCATGCTTTATACCCTCAGCAAACTCCTGGTGTTTTATCCTTTGCGTCAAACATTTCACTCTATTCACAATTTCAACAGTCTCCTCTTTGAAATATCTCCACCAAATAAAGCAGTCTTTGAAAAATTCCACCTCACTCATGTTATCAGGCTAGAGGTAAGATGCAATGAAATTATTGACTAAAATTTCATATTAATGGCCCTTAACCTAGTTCCAGGAAGAATCCAGTTCTCCATGGAAACCTCAGGACCTAGGCTTCCACAGTGACTGGTCCCATAAACATTCTACTTTTCAATTTTCCTGTCAGAATAGACCATCCGGGCCTGCTAACGCTGCTATGTGGTTATATTTGCACACATTGACAAGTTCTTCCACCTTCTTTCCATAAATGAGATTTTTATTGTTTTGTTATTCTTTTGTTTGTTTTTGGTTTTTGAGTTTGTAGGCTTTTCCTCTCTCTTTCTCTCTCTCTCTCTCTCTCTCTCTCTCTCTCTCTCTCTCTCTCTCTCTCTCTTTCTCTCTCTCTTCCTCCCTCCCTCCTTACCTTCCTCTCCTCTCTCTCTCTCTCTCTCTCTCTCTCTCTATATATATATATATATATATATATATATATATATATATATATGAGTTAGGGTTAGGGTTAATTTATATGGCATATATATATATATATATATATATATATATATATATATATATATTCCAAAATTCAGGTTTCCCTGCCTCCATCTCCCATTCCTCCAGTCTCTCCCCATCATCTCCCTTTTCCACCAGATCCTTCCCCGCTGCCTCCCCTCAGAAAATATCAGGCATCCCAGGAACATCATTTAAACATGGCTTCACAAGATACAATACAACAAGGCACATACCATAATATCAAAGCAGGATAAGACAAACCACTATGAGAAAAACAGTTCCACAAGCAGGCAAAAAGCCAGAGACAACCCCTGCTCCCACTATGATAAATTCCACAAGAACACCAAGGTAGTCAGACACAGTATATATATGTATATGTATATATATATATATATATATATATATATATATATATATATATATGTGTGTGTGTGTGTGTGTGTGTGTGTGTGTGTGTGTGTGTGTGTGTGTGTGTGTGTGTGAGAATGAGACCTAAGTTCTTGCCCTTCAGGCGTCCTGATCTCTATTCAACCTCCTTACTGGTAATACAAATCAAAAGTACTTTGAAATTTCATCTTATACCTGTCAAAATGGCTAAAATAAAAAAACACAAGTAATTGCTCATGTTGGTGAGGATGCAGAGTAAGGGAACACTGCTCCACTACTGATGAGAGTGAAAATTTTATAGCCACTTTGGAGTCAATATGACAGTTTCTCAGAAAATTAGGAATAGGTCTACCTCAAGACCTAGCTATACCACTCCTATGTATACACTCAAAGGATGCCTCATTCTATCAAAAGGATATTTACTCAACAACACCTATAGCAGCTTTATTCATAATAGTCAGAGACTGAAAACAATCTAGATTACCATCAACTAAAGAATGAACAAAGAAATATTGTACATTTATTCAATGGGGTATTACTCAGCTGTTAAAAAGAAAGGCAGCATGGAACTTGTAGGTAAATAGGTCTAACTAAAAAATATCCCAAGTGAGGTAACCCAACCAAAGAAAGACAAACATGGTGTGTACTCACTTATATGTGGTTATTAGCTAGAAAGCAAAAGAGAATCATGCTGCCATCTATAGACTCCTGAAAGGTCACATAACAAGAATGGCTTAAGGGAAGAAAGAACCTTCATGGGAAATAAAACAGGTTTTTTTTTTCTGGGTTGACTGGGGCAGGTAGGGTTATAAAGAGGAGGGATCATATTTGTTACAGGGAAAGAGAAATGACAGGAAGGGGGTGGGGGCATTTCAGTGGCAAGACAGAAACCTACCACAATGGAAACTCAATGAATTCTACCAGAGTAATCCTAACAAAGACTCCTTGTAATGAGCAACAGAGACCTAACTGGCCATCTTTTGTAACCAGGTAGGGCCTCAAGTGAAGGGATTTGGAGACTAACCCAGGCACAAAACTTTGAATTACAGTTTATCCTGTCTATAGAGTCTTCTGGAACTGGAGCCTAGGAGAATGATCATCAGAAAGACTAAGAGATTTCACCCAGCAACTGACAGGAGCAGATGGAATATCAAAAAGCCAAACATTAGCCAGAGTTTGGGAAATTTCAAAGATGATGGGAAGGAAGGATCTAAGAAACCAGAGTGGGTCAGGAACATCACAAGAACAAGGTTCATATACCAGTTTTAAAGTTTAACAACCATACGCAAGCTATCATAATATCAGTGACCTCACTTTCTGGAATAAACTTTCTGATTTGGTTACTTTTGCTGTTGTTGGGATAAAGAGGCTTTTCGAGGTGTCTCAGGGCATGTAGACAAAAACGAGGTGAGTAAAACCTTGTAAAAAGAGACCAAGGAACAGAGACATATCATGGTTTTACTAAAAGTTGTGATATCTGGAGTTGGCTTTCTCAGATACCTTTCTGTGTTTTAAGTTGCTGAGGCACAAACATTTATTACACCTTGATAAGACATCATCACAATAAAATACCTCAAAGAATAATGAATATTTAGAAATGAAAAATAATAAAAAAATTTTGTGAGACTAGTGACTCTAAACTCAAAGTATCATTTGCTTCAGTGTCATTAATATTTGTTTTAATTGCCCCAAAGTTAAAGAAACATGCATATCCTCTAATCTTTTCTAACTGGATTTGCATAGTTGGATTTAGACACAATAAGCTTCAATTGAAAGTAATATGTAGAAGAAAGCAAATCGCCAAGATTTGCTTTTGCATGGAGAATTGATATGGTTTCCTTGATTAAACGTATGATTAAGAAGAACAGGAAATCAAATGACTGTTAGTTTCCTTCCCTAAGGAATTCCTTACATCTGTAACAGCTGGAGAAAGAACTGTTTCTTGAGCTGTCTCTGGATGAGGTCTCTGTGCCATCTCAGTGCCAGCTGCACAGAGAACAAACACAGAGGAGCAGTTTGCAGCTCCAGTAACTGAAATGTGCCATGTTCCCACATAGGGTGCAGGTATGAAGCTAGAAAATATCTAGCAACGGAAGTATCTTGGAAGCTCAGTAAATGGCCCCTGCTCTCTAATGTTCTCAGAATAGGAGCACTACCTTGAACGATCTTCAATCAGATTAGTGTAAAGTCATCTGATCAAGCTTAAAAGAAATCTGGCATGGCTGTGAGTAGATACAAAATATGCTTGTGCCTTCCATTCCTTCTCTTATTTATCAGTTACAGCTGCTATACATAGAAGAGAAGCAAAGGTCCTGGATGACCAAAACTAAAAAAAAAAACAATAACAAGCAGTCATACCTTTCTCCCTGCAGAATGAAATATTACAATAATAGGGCCAGGAGGGACTTTCAGAGGTGGTACGGTTCACTCATCAGCCTTTCTGCTGTACACAACCCAAGCTGACCTCCAAGTATGCCATCTCTACACTATTTGGAAAGTCTCCAGGGAGAAAACCTATAATGGCCATCTTTAGAAATTGGCCAATGTGAAGCAATTTGTACTTTTTTGCGAATACTTGCATTTTGTATTATAAATTCACCATGCTCTATGTTTCTGCTGACACCTCCTAACAGATTTTATATTCCTGCTGCTTAATCATATTGGGTACACCTCTCCACATAGCCTGAAATTCTCCATACTTTTGGATCTGTGAACCACTCCTCCCAGATAATTTAGATACGGCTTATTAACTAGTTCTGCATAATTACTTCTCAACAGCCTGAATGCTGTAACATTTTCTTTAAATTTTGCTTTCACATTTAGTATTGTTTGCCTGTTTTACATCAGTTAAAACTTGTGATTGACCTGAAAAATTAGAATTAGTAATTTAATAGACAAGATAGATTTATTTCCTCTTCATGTAATATCCAGAGGAGTACACTTAATGGTAGCAAGTTTGTTCTCTGAGGCATTCTATGCCCCAGGCTCATTTCTATTTTATGTTCTGCCCTCTCATGATTCTCTAATATTTCCATCTGCAAGGAAGTCTTGTGGTAAAAATCTTGCCATTGAAGCTCAAAATATCACATCCATATGCCAGGACTACAGGGTCTGTCTTAGTTAGGGTTTCGAGTGCTGCAACAAAAGAAAACACCTTGACTGAAAAGCAACTTAGAGAGGAAAGGGTTTATTTGGCTTGCAGTTCTACATTTCTATTCATAACCAAAGCAATTCAGGATAGGAACTGACTCAGAGCATGATCTTGGGAGCAGGAACTGATGCAGAGATGCCATGGAGGGGTGTTATTTACTGGCTTGCTTCACATTGCTTATTCAGCCTGCTTTCTTACAGAATCCAAGATCAGCAATGCAAGGATGGTGTCAGCCACAATGGGCTGGGTATTTCCCCCTTTATCTTTAACTAAGAAATGCCTTATGGCTGGATCTTATGGAGCCATTTCCTCAGCTGAGGCTCCTTTCTCTCTGATGATTCTAGCTTCTGTCAAGTTGATACAAAACCAGCCAGTACAGGGTCATTCTAAAATATCACTACCATTAAAGTTCTTTCCCTTTGAAATATGTTTCCTGTAACCTAATGGAAAAATACTCAACTTTGTTTCCTCGGTCTGAATCTTAAACCACTGACACACTTGCTAGTACGAAAACCTAAGCGATGGAATCTTTAAGTATGTAAAAGCTGCTTTGAAAGCATCTGGGTTCTGTGCTCGTTAGTTTTTGACAACTGGGCACAAACTAGTGTCAGCTAGCAAGAGGGAACTTCAGAGAGCAGTTGCCTCCATCAAATTTTCCTGTGAGCATTTTCTTGCTTAATGAATTAAGTGAGAGGGGACATCCCACTCTCCTTGATGCCACAGCTGAGCTGGCGGTTTTGGATTATGTAGACAGAAAGCAAGATGGGCAAGCTGTAAATATGTCAAAACATGTCCTGTTGATTTTTCTCTCCCTTAATGTTAAAATTTCTATTTCACTTTGCTTTTCTACCTCTGGATATTTTTCACCAAACATATAGCTCAACTATTTTTTTGTTTGTTTCTGTTGTTGGTAATCCTAAAAATTTAATCCTGGGCAAACCCCCAATCATTGACATACACCCCTAATCCTCTTTGTTTTGCTTTGAAGGACTCTTTGAATTTCAGTTTGTACCTAGGATTACTGCTAAACTCTTTGTTCACTCCACATATATGTCTGTGTCTTTTTATGAGGTCAGAAATGTGAATTCATTATCATTGGCTCTATAAAGATTGGCTTCCAACTCTATTTTAATCTATATAGTCATAAATGGAAAGTCATATCAGGTTTTCCAATCCTTATAATTTATAAGACTGTCTTATGCCATAGATGTAGTGGCCACTAATGCTTAGACTCATATTTAACTACAACTTATTTTACATAATATGCTTTTTTTTCTATTCACCTGTGCAAGTAAAGTAGTCCTTTAGTTATTTAGGGAAAACAGCTACTACTAAAACCACAAGCAAGCCATGATTCAGAAATGTAACCTTTATTTTTCTGTTTGCTAAAGCTTATCCATTTGGGAAATTTATTGGGGGAAATAGAATATTGTTGCCCATTCTTATTATCTAACAGGAAAAGAATTCATTTCAACTAAGAGCAAATACAAACCTCTCATTGAAATGATGTGTTTAAGACTCAAAGGGAGAGACCTTTGATGAAATGCCTGACAGTAGGGAGAGGGAACTTATAGAGCCCACCTCCAGCAGGAAGACAGGGCATCAAGTGAAGGAGGGGGGTTGCCATCTCACAGTCAAATCTATGATCCATAATTGTTCCTATCTGAAAGAACTACAGGGATGGAAATGGAGAAGAATCCAAGGAAAAGAAGGTCTAGTGACAGGTTCAATTTGGGATCCAGCTTAAGGGGAGGTCCCAAGGCCTGACACTATTACTGAGGCTATGAAACACTCACAAAAAGGGACCTAGCATGACAGCACTCCGGAAGACCCAACGAACAACTGAAAGAGTCAGATGCAAATATTTGCCCCTAATCAATGGACAGAAAATGCTGACCACTGTGGTTGAACTAGGAAAAGGCTGAAAAAAGCTGAGAAGGAGGGTAACCCTGTAGGAGGACCAGCTTTGTCAATTAATCTGGACCCCTGAGGTCTCTCAAATACTAGACCACCAATCAAGAAGCATACACCAGCTAATATAAGGCCCCCAATATATATAATATCAGAGATATTATATATATATAATATCAGAGATATTATATATATCAGAGGATTACAAGATCTATGTTCAATCAGAGATGATGCACCTAAGCCTCAAGAGACTGGAAGCCCCAGGGAGTTTAGACATCAGGTAGGGTGGGGTTGGGAATGGGAAGTAGGGACATCCTCATGGAGAAAGAGATATAGGGAGGAGGTATGGGATATGGAGTATTTGGAGGGTGGACCAGGGATGGGGTAATAAAATCTGTAGTGTAAATAAATAAATACATAAATAATAAAACAAAACAAACAAAAACCCTTTCATACAGGTAATAATGTTTATTTTTATACTAGTTTAAAAGATTTCATCTTTGAAGGCCACATTTAGTAATTTAGAGCATACTAGGTGATGTTTATCAAATCCCAATTGATAAAAGAGATACGAAATTGCTGGAACACAGATAGATGAACGGCCTGGAAAATTAAAAATGGCACATTGTTCATTCAAGAGAAGATGTTGCAGAGAAACCTCATCCAAAATTTAATAAAATAGATTTAAAACCTGACAAATGAGTCCTGAAGACTTGTATTAGAGTGTAGTTAAAAGTCAAAGAGCATGAAAATGGGAAAAGACGATACTTTTTTTGCTTTGTGTGTAACAACAAAACATACACAGCTCTAATTTTAAAGGAAATGAGAGATAGATTTCTCTTGAGCCGTTTTCAGAGACAATTGCCTGGAAACACAGATTTAAGTTTTTCCAAATTCCATGCTTCAACATGGAAGAAGTTACATGAAGTTTTATAGTTTACAGAAGAGAGAAAGTTGCAAATCAAGTAAAGTTTAAAATAGATAGAACAGGTATAGCAAGATTGTGGGTAGATTTTTCTATAGCCTGAAGATGCTATCTGAGATTTTGAATTAGTGAGATCTAGTGCTCTGCTAACATAATATATTCTAGTAGGTCTCATAATAAATTCAGGTAATCTATAACACTTGATTGATCTATTAGTAACAAGATGTTAGTTTCTACATGACACAGGGATGAACAAGAAAGTGGTTTTTTTTGTTTGTTTGTTTGTTTGTTTGTTTTTTTTTTTTTTGAGAGCTAGAACTAGCCCAAGATAAAGTAAATAGCTTCTGGACATACATCTTTTCAACTTCTCTACAGCACTGTGCTTCTCATCAGTCAAGCACCCTCTGCAGACATAGCTTTACTTTCAGGAATTCTTATTCACATGAGGGTTAATCTGAACTAAGTAAAGAAAAAAATAGTTTGATAAAAATAATTTCCAACATTGATTCGATTTTGCCAAATATTTTATATTATTATAACACAATGACTTATTCTACACTCTCTTATTTTAAATTAGTAGTTCAACAAGGGAAACTGTTTTAAGAGGAACTACATCATGAATGGAAAGGAATCATATATCTTCCAACAGGTGTGGGTTATTTCATGAGTCAGAGTCTTAATTTCTTTGAGTTGCACTTTTATGCTAGTTTCATATTCATAAAATATTCCTTAATATGCCATTACTTTTATATTATTTTATTTGCCTATAGGACAAATTCTTGTAGGGATTTTGGTTGATATGCTCCATTCATGACACAGAGGTCTGAAGATGTCAGGGCTTCTCCATACATAAGGAAGTTATTACTATAGCATGTGACTATAACATCACAGGGACCATGGACCCATGTGGTTAACTCCTGCACTTAGAGAAACAAGTATAGGATACATAGTTTGACTTTTCTTGATGAATAATGACAAGGAAAGAAGATAAAACTTTCTGCTAGTATGAGAATAGAAGTCAGAATAAACTAAGTATTCCTTAGAATTGCTAAAAGGAACAAAATCTGGAATGACCAATTAAGTGTAAGATAATATAGTACTGACATGCATATCTATAATGGACCAAAATATGACAACAATGATCATTCAGGGCACTACGAATGATTAGTGGTAGCTGACTTTGGACACAGAGGCAACAAAGAATAAACAGTGATATAATCTGTTATATAACCATTTCATTCAAAAAGCTACTTTTGTGTAAATCTTGTATAAATATGCCCTTGAGATCAAGACAAATGCTATAGGCAGGCATATGCATTTTCTTTTGCCAGATTTTGAATGTGTGTGACATCCTGTAAGTGTCAATGTGTCAGTTTTCACATCTTTATACTAGCATGCACATGTCACTATGACAGCCTTCATGTGTGTCAAATATATGTACTGATGTGTTTGTGTTGTGAGTGTATGTCTCATCTGACTATAGTCACTCAGGTCTTTGTCAAACTCTGGTTTCCTGAAGTCCTTCCTTGCCTGGAGTCATACCTCATTAGCACATTATTATTATATCCCTTTATCCTGGTACTACATAACCAGTAGATCTACTGTGAGCTTTGTAAAGATGTAATTATCATATCTTTTTCTATCACAATTGACCATTAATTCTTCAATATATTAAGGTTAATTAAATATCAAAGATTTGTGAGCTCAGATAACGCAATTTTGGAAAGACCATGGAAAATGATGCTGTTTTTGTAGAGCTGTCCAAACCCATCTACAGCTTCCATGCCTCCTAATAGAGACCAAGTGTGTTAGAACAGCACAGCTCTCCACTTCAAATTCTGTCATTTTTAATCACACAGAGCACACCTTATAATATCCCTTATACCAGTTATGGACTTTAGCATAGAATTCTAAAAGTCACCCAAAGCATACAAGCCCCATCTATTTTTCCTCAGTCTTCTGTTCTATTCTTCAGAACTCATTATACTTTATTTATAAAACTGTGATATAAACCACTTGATCTCTCAAGCATCTCACCTATCAGCTTCTGGTTTAAGAGCAATTGACCTCTTCTTCTGTTTCCTCTACAGATGGCTAAAATTATTTATTCTTTGTCTTGTAGTTTTATAGTGATTTTTCTTGAAGCTGAGATAATTTCCTTTAATTGTATCATTGAATAATTCTGATTTCTCATGTGAAGATTTCATGACCTTCATAGGTTATACTACTTCATACACTGTTCTTCATTATTATTATTTTCATAGACAGTCTTTCAAGGCATACCCTCTAATTTCTCCATTATTACAGCATTTCTCTCTAATACATTTTCTGCATTATTGCATACTAACTTCAATATGATTTCAGATAATATTTCTAACACTTCAATCTTCAGGTTTCTCTATGAAACGTCACCGAATCACAGTAATTATCTTTAGAATCATGGTAAATTGGTCATTGTCTCACTTAATTTGTATCATTTTATCTCTATACTATCATTTCCTCTTATGCTCTCAACATTTCAGAAGCTTGTGAACACTGGACCTTTCAGAAATTCATCTGGCTCCCTATTTTTCTTAAAATTCCTAGTTTTATTTTTGTCAACACATTCCATAGTTCACCAGCTGGCAGCATCTCTCTTCCTACTCACTTCAGAAATCCAAAATCATAACTAAAATAAAACCTCTTCTTATTCTGTTAGCTATCTATGCAGCTGTGTTCTTGCCTTGACAAACATATGTTAGAAAAAACTTAATAGAGGTGTTATATATTTTGATTTGGTATTTCAGAAGATCACACTCCATTGTGACAGAAATGACAAAAGCTGCATGTTCATTGGTTGGAGTGACTTGTCACATGGCAGCAAAGCAGGGAACATGTGGTAGAGACGACGCTTGGAAAAGCCTCAAAGTCACCTCCTAGTGAACAACTTCTAGTGCCTTAGCACATGTTCCAAAGGTTCTACAATTTCTCAAAACAACACCATCAGCTAGGGGTCAAATGTCAAAATAGAGCCTGTTGAGAACGTTTCACTCTCACACTCTACCAGTAGCTGTAGCCAAGTAGAGGGAAGCCGTGTAATTAATATCACAATCATTCTAAGTCATTGTTTAATCTTAGTTCAATCACACTTGTTCATGTTGTACTTACATTTAGATTTGTGTCACAAAATAATGTAAGAACAGTACAGTTTATTGGGACTCATAGTTGAATGATAGAAACCAACATACTGGGGAAGGAATAGCATCAGAAGTGTGTGAAGTACCTGATCACAATATATCCATGAGGAGGAAACAATGAAGACCAAATGCAGGTATGTAGTTCACTTTCCCCTATTCCATTTTTATTGAGCTAATAACATGATACTACCCAGGTTCAGAAGGGATTATCACTCCTCTGGTGAAATATTGCTGAAATTTCCTCATGAGCGTGCAAAGATGTACATCCCCTAAATGATTTCAAATCACCCAAGATAACAAAGAAATTTAACTGCCATGCTTACCTAACTGGGCCTTCAATTAATGATATTCTATCCTGTCTGAGAAACTGAAGGACTCAGAAGAAAATATGCTGACTCCACTAACTCTGTATTTCTACTGACATCTATATTTACACACATCTGACATCTCTGACCTGTTACTATAAATGAACTACCAGAGTCTTTTCTGGGCCAACAATGGATAGCATGTCTTCTGCCCCAGTTAACAATTGCTCTCATTTCTTTTCATCCATTGCTTGTCTTCACTGTGTAATTCTTTGACTACAATATCTTCCCCCATGCAAGTTTGTGTAAAAGCAACCAATAACACATACACACACACACACACACACACACACACACACACGCACACACGCACGCACACAGAACACATAGACACACATGGAAGAAAGGAGGTAGGCAGGAAGAATGGGAGGAGAGAGAGAAGGGGGTTATAATACTTACGCTCATAGGACAAGAAAACTAAGTAATTGTATGAATTACTGTCTTAAAGACTGTTCTAGTTAAACTGTCAATACATTACCAGTGAAAATGTAAGGAGTTTAGAACCAGGAAAATTATTCAAAATGAAAGAAAACAAACATTTTTTTGTAAGTCAAAATTTCCAAGAATCATAAAATCAACTATGCTGTTTGTCTCAGTTCAAAGGCACAAGAGGCAGTAATGATGCCAGAATGAGTCACCTTCTGACAACTGGGAAGACTTATGGGCTTTTATTCCAACATAACAAAGTGCATTTTCCAACACTCTGTTTTTATTTTTTGTGCCCTCAAAACATTTGGTAATGCCCACATACACTGAAGAGGGTACTCCCCTTCACTGAGTGTACTACTCAGTTTAAAAGGTTTCGTCTTAAATATGTCCTCAGTAGATTCTGACATCAGATATTTTGTCCTCTTAGTTTCATGTTCATACCTGACTAATTGGGAAATCCACACGCTCTTGCTTTTCTTCTTGTTTTCTCCTCCCTATTTTATATTTCTCCTCCCCTCCCCCTCCCTTCCCCCTTCTCTCCCCTCCTGTCTCCTTCCTTTTCTTCTCCTCCCCTCTCCAACCTTCCCCTTTGACTATTTCTGTTTTTGTGTATCCTCTCCTCACCTCTTCTCCGCTTCTCCTCCTCTTCTTCCACTCTTCCCTCTCTCATCCTCTATAGTTCTAATGTGCTGCCCAATCAGATCCCAAACATTGTCATCCTGTGCTAATGACTACCAATCACATTTTCAATTCACACTACAACATAATTTTAGACTAGTGTGTTTGTCTACTTAAAATCCTCTCTGGAATATCTGATAAGTTTCACCAGTTCTCGACATGTAAGCTCTCTTCTGCTGCCCAGAATCATTTTAATATAGCTTATTCTTTCTCATTTGGTGGTACTTCTCTACATTTATCCCACTAAAATGTCAGACAAATATATTTCTTTTTGATTTGCTATTTAAATCTTCTGAGTATTAGTTCTATCTTTTAAATTCTCCACAGAACCCTGGGACTTTTTCCTATTTTTGAAGTTGTCTAGGACAAACCCAAGATTAAATTGAATATAACTGAGTGCAATACCCATACAGGTGGCCTTTCTTAGTCTAGCATTATCATCCTATTTTTTATCTCACAAATTAGTAAGGTTATCCTTTAACAGTGGCCAAGCTGTTGCAAGGAATTTCACACACACTTTGTTTAAAACATTTCCAAGCACTTCTATTACATTCAAACTAAGAAGTAAAGTCCTCTTACTACATATGAACCCCCCTCTAAACTATGTATTTGTTTATCTGACTATATCTCAAATTAGTGTATTCCAGCTCCCAAAGTTCTACTTCCTTTTGCCATTGTAGATTTCTGTTTGCTTCTTAAATATGCAAAACTTGTTTTTGTGTTTTCATCAATTTTTCATAAATGTTAGAATATTGATTTTGGATATAAAAGTTGGATTCTTTGAATATGATTATTTTCAAGATGAATTAAGTAGTCTAATGTGTGAATATAATAGTGGAAATTGATTATCTTGATTATCAATTAAATTGGCATATTTTAAGAAAAATAAGACAATCATCCTAAATACATGAAATTTTACTTCAATTGTTTACAAGAACATGATTAAATATTATTAAAAAGCTTTAGTAATAAGATTAGAAGTAGTTTTCTTATTATCTGGAAGCATTTGTTTTTGTTCTGTATTCTGCTTGAAGATTCTGAGATCATTAAAAGGCCCATAGTCTTCAGGTAGTATATGTGTGTGTGGTTGTGTGTATGTGTGTGGGGGGTGTGTACAAATTTTGATCTTCTCCTTTATACTCTATTTATCCTATTTTCCTATATACAAGTGAAGGTTGAAAATGAACTATAGATACTGAGCTCTTCAAACCCTAAAACAACTGTAGTCACTTTCAGGATTGTTTCCAGCATTTCAGCTAGATTAAATCTGGCACAAACAGGGTCATAGAAGCTTCCGCTTTGATTGGAGCTAGAACAAGATGATGCCACAGTATAAAACTAATTAAATATTCATCTTATAATATGTTGTTACTAAGAATGCACTAATAATGTGCTGTTTATATATATCATACTTGGTTAATCTGTGTCTCTACAGACTATATTAAAGGTAGTTGTATAATTTAATCAACATATATTACTAGCTGTCAAATATGAGAAGTAACATTCCTTGGCATCTATTCAGCTAAATATGTGACACCCATTAAAAACCTGTTCAGGGTTACAAGATACAATTTAGGTCAAATTTCTGGTTCAGAAACAAAATTTCTATATTAGGATGTTACTGGTTTTCTATTTTGTATATTGTAGGATCCTAAATAATAGTTGTTTATTGATAATTTACTGGAGTCTTAAAATCAAATTATTCTCTATAAGTTACTGATGATAAATAAGTATAAATATCTAATCAACTGGTATGTATAAGTCCTAAAAGTATTAATGCTAAAAACCATTTTTTCATTACATTTATTTATTTATTTGTTTACTTACTTACTTACTTATTTATTGTAAAAGTAACTATTATTTTCTCAGAGGAACAAATGAGATGAGAATCATACCCAAGATGCATGAATACACTGCTTGGCATGAGCTCAGAGCATTTCATTCTCTGTTCAAACTATTTCTAGGACTAGATCTAGAAGTTTTGATCTTCTTTAAAATTTAATCTTCCAAGTTGACTGATTCAAACTGGCTTCTTTTGACTTCTGACTGAATTGTTCTGCTAAGCCTAACTAACTCAGGCAATTTGTTCTCATCTTCTGGATCCCTTCATACTCTGGTTTATTCTGTATTCACCTGCAACCTGTCACTGTAAAACTGTCCCACTAAAATTGCCCTCTCTTTCTCTCTTTCCTCCCTTCCCCTCTCTATGTCTCTCTCTCCCTCCCTCATTCCCCCCCTCTCTTTCTCTCTCTCTCTCTCTCTCTGTGTGTGTGTGTGTGTGTGTGTGTGTGTATGTACTATACTCTTAAGTTGCCCCTCTTTTCTGTGCTGTTGTCTTAGTAGCTTATCCTTCCTATGTTCTTTGCATGAGAGTTGGGTGTATCCTATCTCTGACTCATTCTGTCAACTCTTTCTCTGATTTCTCTCTTTGTCCCTCAATTAGATGCCACTGTCAAACACAGCTGTTTTCTCTACAAACAAATCTTTTGTCGTAGTGGTTGTTTCAGATTGAAGTGGTGTACTAATAGTGTGTCTGTATTCTAGCCAGAGGGATTGAAGATATATGCATCCCAGCATGTTTTTGGATGTCATTACTTGCCAGAGCAGCCATTATGCTGGATTAAAATTTCTCTACAGTTTATTTTTATTTTCTTAGACACAAGGTATTGACTTGTAGATTTCTTTGTCTGAAAACCATTTATGTGATCCAGGCTGCTTCCAAACTTGTAGTAAGCCTCCAGCCTCTGCCTTCCCAATCTAAACTGAAACATTTTGATTGCTTATCTACCACTCTCTATGCTAAACTTTCTTCTGAATTTTTTGAGGTTTAGGGATATCTAAAATTTCTGTATCATAAAAGTCTCTACCTTTCATACTAGCATCTCTCAAACACTTGCTTTTCTCTGGACCTAGTTTTCTTTCTTTTACTAAAATTCTTGTCTCCTAGGTATTTTGCTGATGCCTACATGACCATGACTTCCTTATCCACTTTCCTTGCCTTCCCTAAGGACTCTTTTCTACACACCTCACACAAATGCCCCAAGGGCATATGAAGCTCATATCCAAATATAAACTCATATTTTCAACTCACAAGATAATCTCTTTATCTTGTTCAATTGCATCACCATCCACTTAGTGACCATATCTAGACTCCTGAGGCCACAGGACATTGTTTCTCTCTCCTTGCCTGTACTGAACAGGCCACATTCTGTTTTCTGTCTCATCTAACTTTAGATTGTACTGATTTTTGTCTATCTCATCTACTTCTGCTTACATTTAGCTCATACAAAATTCAATAAGTTTAAGGCTATAACTTTGTCATTAGTTTAGTCCTCTGTTCTAAACATTTTTTATTTGGTTATGAAATTTCTTTACTATTTCCATATTTTAGCCTACTGGGCAAAGCACAAAATCCATTAAAGAGATGATATTCCATTTTTCCCAGCTTCATCCTCCAGCATTTGTTTTCTAACCAACATTATTTCAGTTTAAACACAATTCTTGGATCATCCTCAATTGCACAGTGGGCATTTGCATTTTGTTTGTCAGTGTTCAGTATTTAAAACACTTTACAATGAGATATTTATATCTATCACCAGAATAGATGTTAATGCTAGGAAGCTCTATTAAGGTAATGATGTAATGATGAATGAGTGAACTAAATTATCATTTCTCACATTGCTTATTTCCATCTTGCTGTAACATTGTATTTATTCATTCACTAAAGAAATATTTATCAAAGTTATATGTGTGACAATATGTTGGGTATATGAGACTCAGAAGTAACATATTATTACATGTGAGCTCAAGTGATCCTCATTTAAGGAGAAAACATTCACAAAATATTTTGGGTTGAAGAGATGATGCAGCAGCTAAGGGAGTATACAGTTCAATTAACAGATCTCAGTTTTGTTAGTATCACTCACATTTGGTAGCTCAAACTTCTTATAATCCTAGTTCTAGAGAAGCTAAGAAGCTCTTTAGTCCTCTGTGTTTATAAATCCAGACACAGACAGGAACATATGCACTTATTTAAAAGTTAAAAATAGTTAGGTTAACTGAAGGGGTTGGCAACCCCATAGGAAGACCAACAGCATCAACTAATCTGGAACCCTGGGATCTGGCAGAGACTAAGCCAACAACCAGAGAGGATATGTGGGCTGGTCTGTGGTCCCAGGGACATTTGTAGCAGAGGAATGCCTTGTCTGGTCTCAGAGGGAAAGAATGTACCCAATTCTGCAGAGACTTGATACCCAGGAAAGGAGGATAGGGCTGTGGGTGGGTGGGTGAAGGGTAGATGTGTGGCTGGTGGGGGAGCACCCTCTCAGAGGCAAAGGGGTATGGGGTGAAGAACGCATGTTGGGGGGACTGGGAAGAGGAAGGGCATGTAAATAAATGAAAAAATAAAGTAAAGTTTAAAATTAAACAATTGGCAAGATTCCTAGGTAAACTGTTTCATACATTAAGGGTTTTAAAGAATATTTTTAAAGTACTAGTTAAACAAGGTAAAAACTACTGCAGAAAGTTATGCTCAGTGTAGCTACAGGGCAGACAAATTCTGAGTTCAGGCTGTGTTGTCTTCACTAGGTCCTGTGCAGAGGTGCAGAGGTGCAGAGATGCCCTTTTCCAGTCCCTGCTGCTGACCTTCTGAACCTAGACAGGTCACTGGATGTTACAGTCTAGAAATACAGCTTTAAGCTTTGATTTTTCTCTTTCAGTACATGTAATAGTAATGCTACCTTGATAAAGTGGTAAGCAAATCAGTGTTAATGTGGCTAAAACTGTTTCTAGTGTGCTGGAATAGAAAGTATTCTCATAATGACAGATAGCATATTTAACATTTTAGGCGAAAGAGGTTTCAAAAGAGTACTTATTGCTGTGCTTAATTACCTTTACAGAGTATTCAGAGGACCACTATCTTTAACAATAATATGAAATTATGTGCTTGTTTTGCAATGTACTTTTCAGCCATGGCCTCTGTCAGTGCTGAAAATATGAATACATTCTCTATCTTGGAGTAGGGGTGCTCTTAGACTACTTGGAAGGCTATTGCTCTCATCTCCCTTGTCATTCTACCATTTCAGCAATTTCTTAACATCACAAACATGACAAAATTTTAATTGCATTATGAATTAAAGCCATGAGCAGGATCTGTTTTTTCCTGAATAAAGCCAAGTTCTCTTGGCTGAGACATTTCCGACTGAGCTCTAAAGAGACACCAACAGTGGGACAGGCTGCATCAAGAACTGTGCCATGGGCATCTGGCTTCCCATTTGTTAGAGATGAGTAGTAAAGCTTGGAGATGAGGTTGGAGAGATATAGAAAAATTGGTAAGGAGAGGTAAATCTGTCTTTGTTCTTTCCTCTTTCTTATGGTCTCTTTAAGGTAATTATTCAAATAGGCAGACATCAGCTATATGTTGTAATGGATTAAATGGTTCAGTCTTGGGAAAGGGTTGTGACAAGACAGACATTTGTATAGGACACAGCCATTTTTCTCTTCTAAAATAAGAGACAGTTTAAATTTATATTCGCATAAAAATGCTTGATGCTTTTATTTTAGCAATGTAAGGTATACTGATCATTTGTGACTAGCAATTTTCTGTTTGATTTTAAATGCCAATTTGTACAGAAAATCTTAAACAAAAACAGATTTCAAATTTCTGGCTGGCATTGCTGTGTACTTTCTGCTAAATGAGTGATGCATAAGGATTTCTGTAGCTTCCTTTGTCTTAGATAATTATGTCCCTTTTAAAACTGAAAGGAACTCAAGTGAAGTAGAATTAATTGATCAGTCTTCCTGTATTCCTAAGAGTAACAATATTTTTCATATCTGAAACACTGGTTTCAAGTTAGACTGAGAAATTTGACAGCAACTGATCTTCAGTTACGGAAATTTCTCAAAGCTGACCTTTACATACAAGAATAATGAACTCAAGTTTTCCTGTTATGGAACAGGAAAGTACTGGAAGATCCACAATAATAGTCCAATTGCACATTGGCATGAATCACGACTGTCATTATGACAAGTTCTGAGTATTGTACATTTAGACTTAATAAATATGGTGCATATAATGAGAAAAATCTATCTTATCTGAAAAAATTCTCTTAAAATACAGACCTAATTGCATCACATCATCCTATAATAAATTAAATTACCTCACAAGAGATAAATATTTACTTGCAGATTCATTTTTTTAAATGTATGAATTAGCATTGTGAGTCTATTAATTTTTAACAGTAGTATTATTTGGAAAGCATTAACATTTAATACTTTTATGTTTTTGCAAACACACACATTTATGTACATCACTTCTGAATAGAATTCTCACACAGCGGTGGTGTTGAATGCACAGTTATGAATCAATTTAGAGTTTACTCTACACCTTTATTAAGCATTTTGTATGCATATATTCATTTCCAATTACACTACAACTCATCATTTGAAAATCTTACATACAATGAAGAGAAGACCAGTGCTCTCATTCAGTTTTCACACACTGAAGGCAGAACTCATTATGCATTAGGGAAGAGCTCTTAAGAATGAAGGCAATCCCACTAAAATCAGGGACTAGACAAGACTGCCCTCTCTCTCCATATCTATTCAATATAGAATTTGAAGTTCTAGCTTGAGCAATTAGAAAACAAAATGAGGACAAAGGGATACAAATTGGAAAGGAAGAAGTCAAATCATCACTATTTGTGGATGGTATACTTAAGCGACGCAAAGAACTCCACCAGAGAACTCCTACAACTGATAAACAACTTTAGCAGAGTGGCTGGATATAAAATTAACTCAAACAAATCAGTAGCCTTCTATACTCAAAGGATAAGCAGGCTGAGAATGAAATAAAAGCAATGACACCCTTAAAAATAGTCACAAACAATATAAAGTATCTTGGTGTGACTCTAACCAAACAAGTGAAAGACCTGTATGACAAGAATTTAAGACTCTGATGAAAGAAATTGAAGAAGACCTCAGAAAATGGAAAAATTCTTCTATGCTCAAGAATTTGCAGGATTAATATAGTAAAAATGGCCATCTTCTCAAAAGCAATATACAGATTCAGTGAAATCCCCATTAAAATCCCTACTCAATTCTTCATAGAAAGAGCAATTCTGGAATTCACCTGGAATAGCAAAAAACCCAGGATAAGAAAAACTATTCTCAACAGTAAAAGATCTTCTGGGGGAATCAGTACCACACACCTCAAGTAGTACTACAGAGCAATAGTGTTAAAAACTACATGGTGTTGGTACAGTGACAGGCAGGTAGGTCAATGGAACAGAATTGAAGACCTAGAAATGAACCAACACACCTATGGTCACTTAATCTTTGAAAAAGGAGCTAAAACCATCCAGTGGAAAAAAGATAGCCTTTTCAACATATGGTGCTGGTTCAACTGGAGGTCAACATGCAGCAGAATGCAAATTAATCCATTCTTATCTCCTTGCACTAAAATCAACTCCAAGTGGATCAAGGACCTCCACATAAAACCAGACACACTGAAACTAATAGAAAAGAAACTAGGGAAGAGCCTTGAACACATGGGCACAGGGGAAGTTTTCCTGATGAGAACACCCATAGCCTATGCTCTAAGATCAAGAATTGACAAATGGGACCTCATAAAATTACAAAGTTTCTGTAAGGCAAAGGACACTATCAATAGGACAAAATGGCATCCAACAAATTGGGAAAAGATCTTTACCAACCTTACATCCGACAGAGGGCTAATATCCAATATATACAAAGAACTCAAGAAGTTAGACTCCAGAGAACAAAATAATGATATTATAAAAATGGGTTACAGAGCTAAACAAAGAATTTTCACCTGAGGAATATTGAATAGTTGAGAAGCACCTAAAGAAATGTTCAATATCCTTAGTGATCATGGAAATGCAAATCAAAATAACCCTGAGATTTCACCTCATACCAATCAGAATGGCTAAGATAAAAAACTCAGGAGACAGCATTTGCTGGAGAGGTTGTAGAGAAAGAGGAACACTCCTCTACTGCTGGTGGGATTGCAAGCTGGTACAGCCACTTTGGACATCAGCTTGGTGGTTCCTCAGACAACTGGGCATAATACTACAGGAGGACCCTGTTATACCACTCCTGGCAATATACCCAGAGGATTCTCCAGTATTTCATATGGACAACATGCTCCATTATGTTCATAGAAGCCCTATTTACAATAGCTAGAAACTGGAAAGAATCCATATATCCCTCAATGGAGGAATGGATACATAAAATCTGTTATATATACACAATGGAGTACTATTCAGCCATTAAAAACAATGAATTCATGAAATTATTAGACAAGTGGATGGAACTATAAAAAATCATTCTGAGTGAGGCAACCCATTAACACAAGAACACATATAGTATGCATTCACTGAAAAGTGGATATCAGCCCAGAAACTTGGAATACTCAAGATACATTTCATATATCAAATTATGCCCAAGAAGGAGGAATAACAAAGTATGGATACTTGGGTCCTTTGTAGAAAGGGGAACAAAATACCCACAGAAGGAGATACAGAGACAAAAGGTGAAGCAGAGTCTAAGGGAAAGACCATCCAGAGACTATCCCACCCATGGATCCATCCCATAGACAGTTACAAAACTCAGACACTATTGTCAATGTCCACAATTGCTTGCTGACTGGAGCTGCATATAGTTGTCACCTGGGAGGCTCTGCTTGTGCATGAGAAATACAGAGGGGGACACTCTCAGTCAACCATTGAATTGAGCACAGGGTCCCCAATGGAAGAGCTAGAGAAAGGACCCCAGTAGCTGAAGGGGTTTGCAGCACACAGGAGAAACAACAATATGAGTCACCCAGTACTCCCAGAACTCCTAGGGACAAAACCATCAACCAAAGGATACACATGGAGTTACCCATGGCTCCAGACACATAGGCAGCAGAGGATAGTTTTGTTAGACACCAAAGGGAAGAGAGACCCTTGGTCCTGGAAATACTTGATGCCATAATGTAGAGGAATACCAGGACAGGGAAGCGGGTGAGGGGGGAAGCAGGCAAGGGGACAACATTTGAAATGTAAATGAAGAATATATCTAATTAAAAAAAGAATGAAGGAAATGAATAGAACTATTAAAGAGTTGGGCTAAGAGAATACTTCTTGTCTCTTTCGGTCATTTTATTTTATCCTCTTTATTCTGTATATATGCATCCCTCTTTCTTTATTCTTCTTATACTTCTTATATTTCTTTTCAGGTAAAATGAATGTATTTGTGTAAAGATACTAGAAGTGGCTTATTTCTATCTACAGAACATTTTTTTCAAAGTATAAGTGCAACGGACATGACCATATCAAGGCAGATTCATGGATAACTACAAATAAAAGTATAGGATACTGTTAATCAGTTTGCAATGTATGACACAACATATACATCACAGAAATAAGACATTGCTATCAATACTTAGTAATAGCCCTTGGGACATATTCTTCAGTAAAACAAAAGGTTAAATCTGTCCATATTAACAAGGGGGCTATAAAGAAGGCATGTTTTGACCTAGATAATTTCATGTACTTGATATTGTAGAATAAACGCAGGAATGTTGCTTAAACTAAAACTATGCCACTTATTCTCTTATTCACTTATTTTGAAAAAAGAATATCATAGCTCTCTCTGATACCTTTAGTCACAGCTGTGGGGATACTTATGAAAAGGGAACTACACGTAGGAAAAAAATGAGCCAAGTCAAATATGAAAACAAGTGTTATGTTACGGGAAGTTCTTGGGTTCTGTCAAACATGTCTTCCAAAAAGGTTTGCCCACAAATTTTGTTTCTTAATAGATTTATGCAATCCCATATTATGCACAATTGCCAACTCAATATTCATAATACTGTAATTGAAATTCTATGCCAGCAAATGACATAAATGTTCTGCACAATAGTGTGTTTCAAAAAGTTAGGAAGCAAAAATGTCTAATTTTATAGGGCAGTTTTAATAGGTTTTGTGTATATTTCCATCTGGAAAAAAAGAGAAGTACATTTTTGCTAAATAATATATAGCTTATTTTAACAAAAAAATAACAGCTGTGAAAATTAAGAACATGGAACATCTCACAGCTTGTTAATTACCAAGAAAAGGTTACTGACAATATGTCATTTTAATCCACAAATTTTTATCAACAAAGGTTTTTCAGTAAATATATCACTCTGAGAAACTTCAGCTGCCTCATTGGTAAATTGGATAGTTTACAAAATTCCAAGCAGAGAAAATGTCAAAGACTCTTCAAAACACAAAGTTTGAATTTTCTTAAAAGTACACGAAAGTTAAAATACGTAGAACATCTAGAGATATATAGCAAATTTTATTTGTGTCATTATTTTTCTACATTGTTTCATTATTTTATCTTTTGTGCTACAAAGATTAGTTCATTTGGGGAAATAGTTAGCTCTGTAAAATCCCTAACTTTTATTTGATAAATAATCTATTTTGAATATACGCTATTTATTGAACATGGAACTTTGCATTCATATATTCTAAGTCAAAGCATAAGTACCCATAAAATCAGGTATCCATACATTTGGTAAGACATAAGTTAACACATGGAAAAGAAAGCCACATCTAATATTATTTTCTGTTTTTCTTTTTTTAATTTTATTTAAACATTTTTACAGTCCAGATTTTATACCCATCCCAGTTTACCCTCTGACTGTTCCTCATCCCGTATCTCCTCACTCCCCTGTCTCCATGAGGATGTCCCCATCCCCAGACACACTTCACCTGACACCCCACCAAACCTCCCTACTCTCCAGGACTCCTGTTTCTTGAGAGTTAAGGGCATCTTCTCTGACTGAATCCAGACATGGAAATTCTCTGCTGTATATGTGTTTGGGGCCTCTTATCAGCTGGTGTACGCTGCTGGGTTGGTTTCTCGGTATCTGAGAGATCTCAGGAGTCCAGGTTAGTTGAGACTGCTGTGGTCCTCCTACAGGATTGTCCTCAGCTTCTTCCAGCTTTTCCCTAATTCAACTACAGGGGTCAGCAGCTTCTGTCCATTAGTAGGGTGAAAGTATCTGCATCTGACTCTTTCAGCTGCTTGTTGGGTCTTTTGGAGGGCAGTCACGATAGACCCTTTTTTGTGAGTACACCATAGCCTCAGTTATAGTGTCAGGCCTTGGTGCCTCTCCTTGAGCTGAATCCCAATTTGGACCTGTCACTAGAACTCATTTTCCTCAGCCTCTTCTCCGTTTTTGTCCCTGCAGTTTTTTCAGATAGGAACATTTATGGGTCAGAGTTTTTGACTGTGGGATGGCAACCTCATCCCTCACTTGATGACCTGTCTTTCTGCTGGAGGTGGGCTCTCCAAGTTCTCTCTCCTCACTGCAAATCACATCTCATACTCTTAAGGACTAGTAACAATGACAGAAGATTTCTATGACACCCTTTGTAAGGCTCCTGTGTGCCTGCAAAGGTAGATTAGCTGCCCATTAGCAATGTTTTAAGAGCATTTTGACATTACCAATTTTACTTAAGCTAACATGAATTTTATGAATTAAATGTCATATGAACTAACTGAAAAAAATTGACCAGGCAAGGATGCCCTGGCAAATTGCTTTCTTTGTTTAACATAGTGCTATCTAAAAAGGTAGCACTTATTTGATCTTTCATTATTGAAAACTTCTAGACTATTGTTAACTGTTATACACTGAAGCATGATGCCAATGACAGTGGTTGTATTCAGTTTCTCTGGCTCTCCTGAATAATCTGTGTTAATTATTTCACGTGTTTGTTCACATTAAAGTGCTTTGCTAGGGTATAAACAATGTGCTTATTCTAGGAAGATCTGACATTTGACAGCTTTTAAAAATACAAAGCTTTTTGCATTGTGGGATTTTTTTCAAGTTCCATTGTCTTGCTATTTAAAAACATAAAGCAAAGGAATATTTCTAATGAATAGAGAAATACGGTTAATGTAGCCAAAGGCATTTGAATTCCAAACGTACTTTTGATTTAGTTTCCAGGGAGTATCTGATGATCAATTGAATATGCAAACATAAAACAGGTGCTCAGTGAGCAAGGGGCTATTATTCCAGGCTCTGAGAGCCTTTTACTGGGGACCATGTGTTTGTCTCTCTCATGGGCAGCTGTTCTGTGTGCCTTATAGAACCGAATCTCTATAGCACAGTACAGTTCCCATTTGTGACAACAGATCTAAATAAAGAAGCAGGGATGAGTCTCAGGGAGCCCTCTCTTGAGAAACACCAAGCAACCTGTTGAAAACAAAACCCAACTTTGCGCAGTTCAAGTGATTCCTATGACCAGAGAATTTATAAAATAAGAATAAACTTTTTTCCATGAGACTTGGGGACTCATATAAAAATATGAGGGGTTTATAATGTTCCAGTTAACTGAGAAAGAGGTTTAATTTAGGTGCATAAAGTATATTAATATAGAGATCACAATGTGGGCAATGAATGTGATCACACAGGAAGCAGTGAAGGCTAGACCAGCGTAAGGCTGAGATTGCAGATATGAATAGTAAATCAAGCCCATTAAATTTGTTTTAGGTCACACCAAACCTAGAACGTTATATGGTTTCTTACCAAATGCCTAGGCACTGTTGCACAAGCATGCATGGTGAGATCTGCCTCAGTGGGCAAAAATGATCTTTGAGGTTCTCACTTTGTGGTTTGAAGGTAAGCAGAGACAAGATCATTCTGATCTCATCAGACTGATGATAGGCTAGCAGACATAATCACTTGCCAGTGCTATTATGCCAGAGACTAAACGAGAAGAGCAGCCCTGTGCAAAATGACAGTATTCTCCACTGCCAGGCAAAGCAGCACAGTAAAAAGTATCTTTTTTTGTTTGTTTTATGTTGTTGTTGTTTTTGATTTTTGGTTTTTTCATAGAACTGGATGTTTAGGCTCAGTGCAAAACCTACCTCCATCATAGTGTGATCTTACTGAAGTTCATTGGTCTTGCTTGGTCCTTCAGTAAAGGTGCATTAAAATGAGACATGGGACAGGATCTCCAATGTGTTTTGTGCTCTTCACATTTTAGATTGGCAAAATTTGTTATTTGTATGACTAAAGTAACATGTGATTACCAAGTTTGATAGAGTGAAGATAGGGCACATGCTTCCAGCATTTTATCATGCAACTGACTCTCCCTCATCCCCTACCAACTCTTCTCCAGGGAAATTAGTCAAGATCTCTGAACTATTGTTTCTTTCTTTTTTTTATCCAGTATTTCTTATTTTTTATTATTTATTTTTTTTTAATTTACATTCCAAATCACTTCCCCTTTCCCGTTTCCTCCCTCCCCGAAAGTCCCATAAGCCCCCTTCCCTCCCTCTTTTCTCCATTCAACCCCCTCTCGTTACTCTGTCCTGTATTTCTTTTGTTTAATTATTATTTTCTAAGTTTTTTTTATTTACATTCCAAATCATTTCCCCTTTCCCGTCTCCTCCCTCCCCGAAAGTCTTTCTTTTTTTTTTTAATTATTTATTTTATTTTTTTAATTTACATTCCAAATCATTTCCCCTTTCCCGTTTCCTCCCTCCCCGAAAGTCCCATAAGCCCCCTTCCCTCCCTCTTTTCTCCATTCAACCACCTCTCGTTACTCTGTCCTGGCGTTCCCCTACATCCAGTCTTTCCAGGACCAGGGGTCTCTCCTTCCATCTTCTTAGAAATCTATTGATATGCGGATTGTGTCTAGGGTATTCTGAGATTCTGGGTCAATATCCCCTTATCAGTGACTGCTTACCATGTGTGTTCTTTTGTGACTGGGTTACCTCACTAAGGATGATATTTTCAAGATCTGACCATTTGCCTAGGAATTTCGTGAATTCATTGTTTTTAATTGCAGAGTAGTATTCCATTGTGTAGATATACCACATCTTCTGAATCCATTCCTCCGTTGAGGGACATCTGGGTTCTTTCCAGCTTCTGGCTATTATAAATAAGGCTGCTATGAACATAGTGGATCATGTGTCCTTATTGCATGCAGGTAAAGTCTCTGGGTATATGCCCAGGAGTGGTATAGCCGGATCCTCTGGGAGTGTCATGCCCAGTTTTCTGAGGAACCGCCAGACTGCTTTCCAGAGTGGTTGTACCAGCTTGCAATTCCACCAGCAGTGGAGGAGTGTCCCGAAAGTCTTTCTTAAGATGTGGCTGTAATTCCTGTATTCACCACTACATAGCCATAGTGTCTTTGCACTAAGTGCTATTTTCCCTTTGAATTGTATCTTCCTTGATTTTTTTTCCACAGAAGACTTGTCTCAGTTTCTTTTTGTCACTGTAGTAAAATGCCCTGACAAAAGCAATTCAAGGGAGCTGGGGTTTAATTGTGTCTTACCCATCAAGAGGGTTAGCATCCATCATGACAGGGAACACTTGGCAGCAGGAGGGGGTGGAATGTGGCAGGAGCAGGAAGCCAATTGCTTATATTGCAGCCACACTTAGAAGGAATAGAATGAACAAGAAATGGGGCTGGGAGACAAAACATAAAGGCCCACTTCCTCCAGTGATGCTCTACCTCCTAAAGATTCTATAGTCATCCCAAACAGTTTCACCAACTGGAGACCAAGTGTTCAAACACATGAACCTCTGAAGAACTTCTCATATTCAAATCTCACATTTCCACATCTGATTCCCACAAGCATGTGGCCATCGCTTCATGCAAATATCATTCAAGCATGTTTAGTTCACTTATACCAGTCCTATAGTTTTTAGCAGTAGTCTCTTTTGAGATTCAAAGGCAGTGAGGAGGGAACAGAACGTGCCTTTCTTAGTAGCACTTGTGAGGCAGAGGCAAATGGATTTCTGTGGGTTTGAGCCTGGCTTAGTCTACATGGTGAGTTCTAGGTCTTTCAGGACAACTGAATGAGACTAAGTCTCTAAAAGGCAAAAGTAGAGACTCCAGAAAAGCTCTTAGCTATACTCCTCTTAAAAACCAAGAAACAAATTATACAATTCAACAAAAATGGAGCAGAATTTCCAATGGAAAAGGAAGGTGTGAGCTCACAACTTAGAAAAATTGGACCAAACATTACCAAAACACACAAGGGCAAATCCTGTCATCCCACACCTGCCATTTGGGGTTCATAATAATATTATCTTAGTTCAAAAAAGTGTTGGGTAGCCCCGACCCTGTAGCACTTTTTCCCACAGCATACACAGTTTTCCACAGGCTGGTTCCCCTGGGTACCTCCAGCTTGCTTCATCAAATGTCTAATTGTTCTTTCACCTTGAACATCCTGTGATCTCCATTGAATATGTAGAAAAATTGGACAATATAGACAATGATAAAACAGTATACACACATACATTGTATTGATCTAAATTGCTGTGTATGGGAAACACACTCACATATTAACAAAGAATGAATTAGAGTTCTTGTTTTACTGCCCCAGAGGAGAGTTATTCCTCCATCGAAAATGGGGAAAATCTTCAGCTTGTGAACTGTCTTGTCTTAGATCTAATTTATCACTAGCATCATTGCTTGCCTTCTGGGGGTGGGGTTCTGAAACCATGAAGGAAGACTTTGTGACCTTCTCTATCTTGACCTATGAAACCAGTGCTATTGAAAAACATTAATTTCTTCTGATATCACAGTGCAGAACATGGACTCCTTGTGCCTACAACAGCCTCTGTGTAATGACATCAATCATACTGTATCTATACTTAGGGAAAATAGAATGAATAAGAATTATAAATGGTTTATACAACCTTAAGGCACACCCCACTAACACTCTTTAGTAAGATTCTGCTCCTAAAGGTTCTACACACTCAGGAGTGAATATTGAAACATATAGCCTATAGGGAATATTTTACATTCAAGCTACAATAAGACCTAAAGAAGTGTGACTTAATTAACTG
The DNA here is from genome assembly GCA_036184795.1 of Tokudaia tokunoshimensis. Lineage (NCBI taxonomy): Eukaryota > Metazoa > Chordata > Mammalia > Rodentia > Muridae > Tokudaia > Tokudaia tokunoshimensis. The sequence continues at coordinate 15,754,381 of BTHU01000004.1, read as the reverse complement.
CTAATTCTTCACACCAATTAAGCATGTCTGCATTATTACCTGAGTTTAGCATAAGTTTTATTTGTTTTATTGTTGTATTACACTGTAGTACTTATTTAAGCAAATGTAAGTCTTGTGTTTAATTTAATAGAGAAAAACCTATAATTATATGTGTGAATTGCTAAGGTTTTAAGTTTTGTTATTATTATTCCAATGTAAGAATATTTAAATTTCCTTTTTAATTATTAATTTACTTTGCAAAGTTGATGTTTCTTATTCTAAAGTGGAATTGTAAAAGATAGCTATATAAATTACTGAGCACGATGAATTTAACTTTATAAAAATTAGATTTAAAAGTTTATTTTTATTACTTTTGCTCAGCCCAGCAAAAAAAAAAGAATTAACTTGAGAGAATAAACTATTGTGAATTAAAAAGAAGTTATTACTTATTATGGTCATGTAACCCATAATAATTTGTTTCCTATTTCAATTTTAGTCTTAGTTTCAGGGAAACTGATTCGAGAGGAAATTCCCCTTCTAAAAGGTAAAACAACTAGAAAAGAAAGTCTAACATTAAAATTCTTTGCGGTGTGATCTGTAATTCAGGTTTATCATGTTCCTCTGATATCTCTGGGAGGAATGCTGTCTTGTGAAGGGAAACACTGGAGCAGTGTATCTGGGGACAAGTGTATGTGGCGGGCGGGCAGAGGAGGAGTAGAAGAAAGAGAGGCTTCATTTGAGTGGCACTGTAGGGAAGAAGAATGAATTTTTTAAAAAAAGAAAAAAATATCTTTATACAAAATATGCAACCCTTAGAGACTAACAATTACTAAAGATACCAATGAATAAAGCTTTTCAAATGTCATTTGAAATTATATATATATATATGTATATATGCCTTAAATAGTCATTATGATAATGATGATTTTTATGATTTTTTAAAATATCATATTGACATTTGGAAATCATGGGAGAAATCATTAATAGATTCAATTGTCTTTTTAAAGTATCAGTAATTTTTTTCAAAATGTAAATGTGCAATTACCCACTTAGTTGTTAACTACTTACCTCAAATGTTAGGGTCTTAATGGACAGTTTTAAACTATTAACTGGGTTGGACACTTGCAGTAAACAATTACTTGACAGTACAATGAACTTGTGATTGTTGGGTGAATTTATCTGTTTATGTTACTGACTTTTTCATGACAATCTGGTTTCTTCAAGTTTTTGTCCAAATATAGATTTGTCCTGTGTTCATGGGTGACTATTAAGTCCTTAATATATACTCCATAGTCACATGTTGCCTACATGTTACCTATTATCCTTGAGTCCTGAGTTGTCATTCTCAAAAATACAAAGAAAGAAATGAGCATTGTGGCATTCTTCGTAACAAATGTCAGATATTTGTTTGACTGACAGTGAGTAAGTTTGCATGTACCAACTCTGGACTTAGAGGAAAATAAGATTCCTGGTTTGAAAACTTTATTTATTAATTTATTAAATTATATATATGTTCTAGATGCCTGCTATGCTTCAGCATGTATCTCATATATGCATAGCATACATCAAACAAAGTTTAGAGAGATAAAAAAAAATAGGAAAATGTTCCCATGGACTTACAGATACTCTGGGACTGATTTGGACATTCATTCTTATGACCTATTTAAATCTTCCACGCTATTCATAATATGGTGAAATAGAAGGTATCTAGCTCATTATTGAAAAATCTGCATTTAAATGTTAATTTAGAAATATCTTTTCTACATGCTGTGTAAAATAGTTTAATTTAGAGGTTTCATTTCTAAAATGGGATACAATCAATGCACCCCTGCCACCCAGAATCCCCATGGTGAGTAGAATTTTATGGATGATGTATTAAGTTAGAAAATGTTCTATAGTATGCAAATAATTATAAACATTTGAAATGTAAACTCATTAAAAAAACTTAATGGAAAATTTAAATGTAGTCATCCTTTCAGGAACTCTTTAGCCTAGAAGTTTGCACAAAAGTTATTAAAGAAATTCTGTAGGATTTCAAACATACTTCACAAGAAATATTTATCTTTATCCTCTCTTATGCTTGAGATGTTTTGCAGCTATCAAACGAACACACAGTGCACAAGGATACTGAGAAAGTATGCTACTTTAGTTTCTCATGGCAACAGTTAACGCTGATACAGTCTGCAACATATTGATGCTCTCAGCTATTTCCTGAAGAAAGAAATTTTGAAAGAAAATATCAATGATATTGACAATTCTCAATTAGTCTTGGTGCATTTAGAAATCTCTTCAAAGCACTATTCCAGAGGTAGAGTATGAGTGTGGACAGTTCTGCAATGAAAGCAAACCTTGTCTTTCCTTTCACTGCTTCATAAAGAAGCATATAACTAGATGGACATGTGATCTTTACCTTCCAGAATCTTCCTGCCTATCAAGCAACTTTACACTTTGAAATTACCCTCAAAGTCCTTTCCACAAGTTAGGTATTTTCTTTCACATTTCATTCCAACATTTCTCTTAATCTGAATGACAGAAAATTTCACCTTTTCTTAAGCTGTTCTGAATAGAATGAAGGGAGAATATTTATCAAGTGATGTTGATATTCTGTGTCTGTGTTCATACCCATCACTAGCTTTTTTGTGTGATCATTTACTTTTCTTATCTTAGCTGGGAAGAAAGTTTCAAATAGCCTTGGCATGCTCTAAAGACATTGCTGTGTTCAGACTCAGTCAGTCAAATTCAGGCCGTGGATACTATTAGTGGGATTTTGTAAGCACCACACACAGGTAATATTATATGTAGTACTATGTGATTTAGCAACCACTACACATACCCATTACACCAGTCAGGATGGCTAAGATCAAAAACACAGGAGACAGCAGTTGTTGGCGAGGATGTGGAGAAAGAGGAACACTCCTCCACTGCTGGTGGAATTGCAGGCTGGTACAACCACTCTGGAAAGCAGTCTGGCGGCTCCTCAGAAAACTGGGCATGACACTTCCGGAGGATCCGGCTATACCACTCCTGGGCATATACCCAGAGCCTTTACCTGCATGCAATAAGGACACATGCTCCACTATGTTCATAGCAGCCTTATTTATAATAGCCAGAAGCTGGAAATATGATGCAAAGTGGGTGATATGCTTCTCCAGAGAGGTAACTTCACTGTGCAGACTCAGATGCCATCTATCCTCTATAGCTCTAGCTGCTAATGCAAACAATTCAGTAGGAAAGATCAGGGAACACAAGGCTTATTGTCCCCACACTATTTGTGAATCTTCAATCTTCCCTAAAGAAGCTAAAGTTTTTATATTTGACAGTCTAATTGAAGTTTTGCAATTCAGACTATAACACAAATACTAGTAGCTGGTCAGTATTGGCACATACCTTTAGTCAGCACCCAGGAGGCAGATTTCAAGACCAGCTTGGTCTACAAATCAAGTTTCAGGCTAGCCAAGGTTACACAGAGAAACCACATCTTGAAAAACAAGCAAACGAATACAACAAAACATACAACTACTAGTAAATTTCAAAGTAAGTTCAGAATTCAAATGAAATAATAAATTTTAGGTGCATAATTCAACTGGTAAATTGTGTTTTTTTGAATTTTTTTTAAAATGTGAAACCTTCCATGATTTTTAAAATTTAAGTTATTAAATACTTGTTTGAGAATCTCATTTCTGAATGCTGGATATGTGCTATTTTAGCCTTTCCCCATCTCTCCCCAATTCATGTTGTGTCTACCCAACTCCTCAAAGCATTGAGCTGTCATTATCATTGTTCTTGTTATCTATAATATGCTGAGTCTATTCAGTACTGTGCATGCACATATATGTTGAAGGGACATACTGGAGAAGTTTTATTCTCCACCTCTAAGCAGTCATACATTTCCCTTCATCTTGGAATTAGGCCTTTTGAAATTCTCCAATAAGCATTGTTAAATCAACTGGTATTGTCATTTTGCTAGTCTTATTTAGGTATTGATATTAATAAGATCTTTTGGGTATAGCTTCTCTGTCATATATGTAAGAGAGTAACACTCAGCTGATATTGTAGTCCTCTGCTTCTTACAATCTTTCTTCTCTCCTTCAAGATGTTTCCCGAGTTTCAGGTGTAAGGATTGTGTTTTAGATGTAAAAATCAGGGTTAACTAGCCCATGGTCTGTTATTTTAAACCTAGCCAAATAACTGGGACTTGTGATATCATCAACCCTCGGGGAGAAACTGTTGCAGTTCTTTTTCTAAAGCAGTATAATTTTTTCTTAAATTAGGTATATTCTTTATTTACATTCCAAATGTTGTTCCCTTTCCTGGTCCCCCCCAAAAAAATCCCATAAGCCCTCCCCCAATCAACCTTCCCCTACTTCCCTGTCCTGGTATTCCTTTATACTACAGCATCAAGTCTTTCCAGGACCTGGGGCCTCTCCTCCCTTGGGTGTCTAACAAGTCCATACTCTGCTGCCTATGTGTCTGGAACCATGGGTAACTCCATGTGTACACTTTGGTTGATGGTTTTGTCCCTGGGAGCTCTGGGAGTAATGGGTGACCCATATTATTGTTCCTCCTGTGGCACTGCAAACCCCTTCAGCTCCTTGGGTCTTTTCTCTAGCTCCTCCATTGGGGACCCTGTGCTCAATTCAATGGCTGGCTGAGAGTGCCCCTCTCTGTATTTCTCATGTACTAGCAAAGCCTCCCGGTCAGCCAGCACTTGTGGGCATCCACAATAGTGTCTGGGTTTTGTAACTGTTTATGGGGTGGATCCCTTGGTGGAGTAGTCTCTGGATGGTCTTTCCCTCAGACTCTGCTCAACCTTTTGTCTTTGTATCTTCTGTGAGTATTTTTTCCCCTTCCTACAAAGGACCCAAGGATCCATACTTTGTTATTCCTCCTTCCTGGGCATCATTTGATATATGACTTGTGTCTTGGGTATTCCAAGCTTCTAGGCTATTATTCACTTATCAGTGAGTGCATACCATGTGTGTTCTTTTGTGATTAGGTTACCTCACTCAGGATATTTTCTAGTTCCATCCATTTGTCTAAGAATTTCATGAATTCATTGTTTTTAATGGCTGAATAGTACTCCATTGTGTATAAATACTACATTTTCTGTATCCATTCCTCCATTGAGGGATAATTTTTAATAACATTAGAAATGCTTATCCTCATAGCCAGAGGTAAGTATTGCTCTTATCCCTCTCCAAGGATACCTCTTTTTGCAACATATGGAGACTATCCTGAAATCCTTACCTGGTCTAATATAGAAAATAAAACATAAACAGTGTCCCAGTTATAAAGATTTTCTTCAATTTGCTCTAAGTGTACAAGCCAAATGGAATGATGCTAATTCAGGGATAGCTGCCACTAAGAGTTGCATTCCAGACCAAATTCTCCCCATCACGCCTGACACTGTTTTCTTGACTTTCTGTTTCTCAGTCTTCTAGCTTCTGTAATATGTATATAACTTCCATAATATAGTATTTTACTCTTTATTTGTGACATGCTAGAGCTTCAGTATTTTATGGCATGAAAGCAGTAATAGTATTGGTTGTGTAAGTCTCACTGGGGTCTGTTATAAAGTGGCCTTTGCCATATGCATGCATGTGTACATCCTCTAATATTTTTACTTGTCAAATTAACTTTAATAATGACAACAGACTGAGTAGTAATCAAGCAAATTTATGAATGAAAACAAAAGAAAGAAAAAAAAAACAACAAGAACATTGAGGATCTAACACATTTTCCCCAGGGATCAGTTCTTTTCTATTTTCTTAATAGCTACATACCAAAGTAATCATACTGTCAATGATCAATCAGAGGAAAGGATATTTTCTTTTATTTTGGAGTTATAATTTCACTCACTGAATCAAGCTGCCAATGTTTTCTGTTCCTTCAAACCACATTTCACAAACTATGCTCTAAATGAACATTGCCAAAAGAACAGGTCATTCTCTCCTTTACTTGAACTTCACTCAACACACGCATTCTTATGCAAGCACAAAAAGGCAAAAACATTGAGGGTCTCCATTAAACCCACCTCATGTGCCTACCCAAAAGTAGATACCAAGTAAATATTCACTCCAGCAGTACTTATGGACTTTCTAATCATGAAGAGACCTAAACTCCACAGCTGAAAACATAGACAAAAGACTTTGAGAGGAATAATAAAAGTCTTGAGAGAGAGTTATGGAAAAGAACCCACTAACTCCAGGATTGAAGGAGAACAAGGCAGTAATGGCATGTGAGGGCTGTGTTTATACAGAAGGCTACAGTCAAACCCTGCTAACAATAGCTGGGCTCAAAACCATTCTCAAAGACACACATGAATCTGCCATCATGAGTTAGACTGCTCACTGTGGTGCAAGATTTAGTAGCAACCACTACTGAGCAAAAAACTGTTCCTGGCATACCTTCTGGGCAACCAAGATTCCTATCACGTGTAAGGCATTGATATGCTCAAGACTGTATTTTCCTCTGTGGCAGCACAGCTAATAAATGAAATCTAAACATCTATTATTGGAATCTAAATGTAAAACATAATGAAAAGGTAAATCATAGTGAATGCAATGTGTAACCACTGACCAATAAATACATGGTTTGAATGGATCCATGAATGGTATTACAGTGGTCTGACTGACAGAAAGCATAGAAGAAATCACAATGGGAGGAACACTAGGTACTGAACTTTGGGAGATTACCTTGGTAGACAATCCATCAAATCAATGCAAGGAATATGGCCCCTATTACAGCTATTAGTTGGCAGAGTTACTATTATATATAAAATACATTATTTTTATCAAAAGTTTGAAATAATGAGACAGAATCTCATGATACACACACACACACACACACATACACACACATACACACATACACACACACACACACACACACACACACACACACACACACACACATATTCTGGGTGAAGAAACCAGCTCTAAAAATTGTTTTTGAAAGTACCCAGATGAGACTTTTGGGGAAATAGAGGCTTGAAGTTAGTTATAACTTTTATTAAGATCTAAAGGAAACAACACCTTCCAGTTTGCATGCAATCTTATGAACACGGCCCAATCCTTACAATTAACCCTAAAATAAATCTTTAAATGCCTGGGTATAGCTGCTCCATTTGGCAATCCCAGTATTTGAAGAGAGGGGGAATAGGATAATCTCTTTCAACTGTTTATGCAAAAAATTCAACCACATATTTGTGGGAAAAAAGTACTAACAGGTATTACTTGAAATGAAACCAGGATTTCTACTAGAAAGCCATGTTGGATTGTTATTTGAAAATCGATGTCAAAGTCAGCCAAATGAAAGAAAAGCATATGATGATGTCCCCAAACTGAGGAAATCATCTCTGACATGACTCACAATGTTTCCTTCCTTGGCATGGTCAGTCAACTAGAGGTAGATGGAATTTATCAACCCAATACTGACAGAATACCCATCAAGACAGATTGGAAATTGCCTGCCCTTTTCCTTTATTACCTCAGTGTAGTAGAAGCCTAAACCCATTATACAAGTAAAGACTAAAAGAATTATAAATATAAAAGGATGACATATCCCTTATCTGTGGTTATCTGTGAAAATCCTAAAGAATCTGTCAAAATCCTTGGAGAAGATGTAGAAAATTTAAGAATGTACAAACGACCCCAAGTCAGCATGCCAAAACAATCCTGTATCCATATATTAGAATGGAATGTCTAAAAATAAACCTAAGGTCATAAGCAAATTTGTAATAAAATAGTTTCTACTAAATGAGAAAGTTGGCACTCTATTGTATTGTGTGTTAACATACAATTAACTAAAATAAAATTTTTGTCTAATAAACTAATGAAAACCATCACAGATTAGTACAGTTGAGACTACAGATCTCTGCTGAAGAAAATTAAGAAATGATCAAGCAAATAGGAAATTCCTGGTTCATGGGTTGGAGCATTTATTCTGGTAAGTGGCCATGTATACATACCTGTTCAATTACTCTCAACATTTCAATTGATTTTTTTTTTACAGACATTGACAAGCAGATTATAACAATTTATATGGACATGCAAAGGGAGATTCTGCTTCCAAGATTATTGAAGTGGTTGGAAGATATAATTTACTTGTGGTTTTAGGACAGAGTTGATATTTTCTTGCAACAGTGTATCAGCTCAGTATCACTCTGCATATCTTTTAGGGTCCTTGTGTCAAGCCTAGCATATTTCAGAATCAATAATGGCATGGAGAAAATTTTTATTTTATGCTATTTCCTTCTTTATATTCTTTTTTATCCTTTATAGGTTTTCTAGGATTACTTTAGTCCATCAAATATATAGAATATTTTTTCTACTTCAAAGTCTGATTAGCAACCTCCTTCCATATGTAAAACCCCTCCCAAACAGCACTTTTAATGAGCTTTGGTTACTAGGTAATGAGTTGTCAGAGAATGGGCTTTAATATTCTTCCTACTATACTATAGTTTAACATATAGAATTGTACAAGTGTCTATATTTCAAAATTCTTTAAAATTATTGGGTCACTAAAAATTAATTCAAACAAATAAGTTCCTAAACTATTAACTGATTATGTGGAAAAATGAAATTTCCATATATTTCAAGATTGCTTTCATCCACAGTAAATGCAAATTATATTATATAAGGACATTTTGAACACAGATTAACATCCCTTATTTATTTATTTATTTACTTATTTATTTATTTATTTATTCATTCATTCATTTATCTTTGGCTAATTTGGTAATTAATTGCCTGGGAATTTAAAATTGTCCATTGATTACTTTTAAATTAGGTCTTTCACATAAGCCTGATTTTAATTATTTAAATAACAAAACAGGAGCTAGGCTTATGTTCATGCTGTCACAACTCAGATCACATTTATTCAGGGGAAGGAAACTTATAGTACAAAAAGCTCACAAAAAGCATTTCCCTTTTTGGCAGTGTACACAGTTCTTGTATAGACCTTATTGTTTTAGCCTGAAGCCCTGTACTATATTTATATAGTATATGTTATTATTACACAAAATGTAGATAAACCATGAATAGGGAAGAATAAACCAAATTTGAGCTGATATACAAGACTGTAGTTACTGGGTAAACTGACAGAACACTGGTTTATACTGGTGGTTAGCTTCCTTGTTATCACTACATCTTTTCCCCCACATCCTACAATTTTACTAGATCTACTGTTAATATATTATGCCCTTTTCACCTAAGAAAACTAAAACTTGAAGCAACAAGACAACCTGCCCCCAAACAGCCATCTAAAATTTCTTATCCTCTGGTAAGACGGATAACACGTCTACATGAAGTTAGCTAATACTTTACTTTTTTATTGACTTTATTGAACAGGAGTGTTAGGGGAAGTAGTATCTGTATATTTAAAAGGTAAATGCTTTAGTATTATAAATAAAATATTATGTGGTAATATCTGTCAATGGGAATTTAAATTTTCAAGGTATTTTTGTCTTAAATTGTCTCATGAGTGAAAAATAATAGTAGAATACCAAGATTTATATATAGTTAAAATCTCCGGCTGTTTATTAGCAGCGATTTAATCAGAGCATTAATTTTCCACCAATTGTTAAACTCTGTTGTAGGTACAATTAAATTTAAAATTGTAAAAAATGTATCATTTTCATTCTTGCCAGATCAATACTGATCTGTTGTGCTACTTTTCTATTGTAGATTTATATTGATTTATGGGCTTAGATGAGTTTATGTGGTTTATATTATATCGCTATTACACTATTACCTTTCTGTTAAAATACTATGATAGCATGGATGCATTACAAATTTCATTCACGATCACATATAAATACATATTATTCAAATTTCAACGTTAAAAATAAATAACATATTTTATAAAGTTTTAATGCACAGTGTGCTAACTTTCTTTAAGAATATAGAATTATTATATAAAAGAACATCTAATATCCAATACTAAAATATCCAATACTAAAATCTATTTATAGTAAACATTAATATAAGATATTTGTAAAGTTCTATAAAAGCCACATTATTTTCTGTGTTTTTACGTTCCAAGTCAGGAGTCTGGCAGGGAGTTGGTAGTCACCTAAGCCTCGATGTGCCCACTGAGACTCCAGGTCTTGACCCACTCTACCTTACCAAACATCCTGGCATGGTTTTATGTCCCACTTAGCTGTTTTAATAGCCAAGAAACATTTAACTCTGGTAAATAAGTAAGATCAAGAGGGTACCCTACTGCAAGACACAAGCAGGAATGCATTGCTAAATGAGGCAGGAAAGTTAGATTGTAACTGAAGAAATTTCACGATTCTTTCTTGATCTAACAGGCTACTTAGGCATTCATCCACAGTGTTGGATCCAGCCTCAGTCTGCTGTTCCTGATTGCTCCTGCTGCAGGACCTGTTCTCTCGATCATGGTGGTATACTCTGTGAGAAGTCACTATTAACACAGGAGGCACTTACAGAACATCTATATTGTGAAGAGTTGACAGAGAGTCCACACAACAGCCTGGCCCAGCATCACCACAGAGCACACTGTTACAGATTAACTTGTCTGCTGGGAGACAGTATTACAGAGGGATCACGAGAAAGGAATAAGAACCCTGAGTTAGAACACTGAAACCATCTGTGCTCCTTCATCCTTCACCACCAAGTCCCACTCGGTTTACATTTCCAGTCGCAATATTTGCTGGCCATAAAGAGCATTCCACAACTCTACAGACTGAATCCATTAAATTCTGAAGCATGATAATACATTGTTTTATCATGTCGTTGATATTAATTTTCTATTCGATAATGAATATTGATTTTCTATTCTATAATGTTCAAGTATACATTAGACTGATCATTTTACTCCAGGACAAACAAAATCCCCATTTCTTTATTTTTTATTTTTTTATTTTTGATTTATTTTATTTTATTTTATTAAATATAATTTTCATTTACATTTTAAGTGGTAAAACATTTCCCTGTTCCACCCCTCCCGAAAACCCCCCAACCTCTCCTCCCACACCCTGCCTCCAAATATATGCCCTTCCATCCGACCCACTCCCACCTCCTCCCCCTCGATTTCTCCTTGTTGGGGCATCTATTGAGCCTTCACCTGACGAAGGACCACTCCTCCCACTGATGCCCAACAAGGCATTCCTCTGCCACATTTCTTAATCAGCATTATGTCCTCAACTCCAATATATCCAACTACTCGTTTACAGATACTCAACTTGAAATATGTTGGAGGAGTCATTATGGTACTGACCACATACCATACCCAATCATTGGAAAAGTGAAATTTTAGGATCTTTAGACTTCCTTTAATTTGCATGTATCTTTGTTATTAATTACCCTGCTTCAGATTAGTATTCATAGTTTCCCAGTGCTAGATCTATAGGAAAATAGTAAGTTGGTAGAGTGAATACTTTTTTTTTAATTTATTTTATTTTATTTTTTTAATTTACATTCCAAATCACTTCCCCTTTCCCGTTTCCTCCCTCCCCGAAAGTCCCATAAGCCCCCTTCCCTCCCTCTTTTCTCCATTCAACCTCCTCTCGTTACTCTGTTCTGGCGTTCCCCTACATCCAGTCTTTCCAGGACCAGGGGTCTCTCCTTCCATCTTCTTAGAAATCTATTGATACGCGGATTGTGTCTAGGGTATTCCGAGATTCTGGGTCAATATCCCCTTATCAGTGACTGCATACCATGTGTGTTCTTTTGTGATTGGGTTACCTCACTAAGGATGATATTTTCAAGATCTGACCATTTGCCTAGGAATTTCGTGAATTCATTGTTTTTAATTGCAGAGTAGTATTCCATTGTGTAGATATACCACATCTTCTGAATCCATTCCTCCGTTGAGGGAAATCTGGGTTCTTTTCAGCTTCTGGCTATTATAAATAAGGCTGCTATGAACATAGTGGAGCATGTGTCCTTATTGCATGCAGGTAAAGCCTCTGGGTATATGCCCAGGAGTGGTATAGCAGGATCCTCCGGGAGTGTCATGCCCAGTTTTCTGAGGAACCGCCAGACTGCTTTCCAGAGTGGTTGTACCAGCCTGCAATTCCAACAGCAGTGGAGGAGTGTTCCTCTTTCTCCACATCCTCGCCAACAACTGCTGTCTCCTGTGTTTTTGATCTTAGCCATCCTGACTGGTGTGAGATGGAATCTCATTTAAAAAAACATTTTCTATGCAGTAGAAGAAAACCTTAAATTTTTTACAAAAAGCATGAGAAACATTTTTTGATTACATTTCAAAATGTGCTGAATACAGTCCACATGCAATATTTGACAAAAAGATATGTAATATTAATAAAGGGAATTAAAATTAGTTCACTATCTCTCTATTAAATATTGGGAGCTAAAGATCTGGTGCAGTGTGTGTGCCCACAGAGAAAAGTTGCCTTTGACTTAACATACTTCTTTACTAAAGTAAGTTATCCCATGAGGCCCTTCTGAAGCCGGGAAAAACTGCAGGCAGGGAAGAGCTCATTTGTATAAATTCTATTCCCACTGTGGCTCTCCAATATGGAAATATGGTTAACTTAAGAAAATGATTTTTGAAAGATTTAAGCTATAATAGGCTCTTTGAGAGGAAGAGGTCACTGTGTCCTGGGCTCAAGTCAGACTGGAGCAGGATAAAGCCTCTTTAGGTATTTAATCTATTACGAAAAACTGAGGGTGTTATGACTTCTAAATTATTGCCTATAGTGGGAAAACTGGTTTTAGGAGCAGGCTTGGCAAGGCTAATTTTGTAAAACAGAAGGTATATTTAAAAGAAGTACAATAGTCTCATTCATATTTCAAGACATTGGCAAGATGCAAAGTGGTTTATAGAAAACAGAGTGAAGACCTCATTCTATTTATATTCTGCTTCCAAACAAAATTCTTCACATGAATAAGGTATTATAAAAATTCCTCTGAATGTCTTCTGCTCATGGTTTTAATGAATCAATACATTAGCATGCTAGTGTTCCTTGCTCGGCTTTTACTTTCCTTCTAGATGAATTTAGAGTGATGTTCGATCAGTAGCGCTTTATAATCCATTATTTTTCTTGTCTCTGATAGAAATCAATTTTTGACACTGGAAGTCTGAGAAAGTCCAATGAAAGCCAACTGATTTTGTTGGGTCAACCCTATTAACAATACAGAACACACACACACACACACACACACACACACACACACACACACACATTCTCATTTGTTTTTTTTCAAGTCAATCTAAATATGTTCATATCATACTTCATCTAGCTATAAAAGCTGGACTGGCAAGGTACCAATTTAAGTTGTCTTCACACTAAGTTTTATATATTTTATGTAATTCTGGAGATATCTTAATGAGATTAATAGATAAGGAAGACCTTTGCATATACTTAGAATACAGAAATTTTCTCTGACATGTACCTCTTCAAACTCTCAAACCTTTTGTGAAAATAAATAAAATGAAGGTATGTACAATTGCCATTTATCTGTCCCTATGTCTATGCATGCAAACATATGCTTCCCTCTTTACTTTCTGACTGTATCACAGGATGTAAATGCAATAACATCATTAGTCTATATGCCAAGTACTTCATTTAAAACACTACTAATAATAATAATAATAATAAAAATAAATTGTGCTTTATATAAAATGCATTATTTTAAAAGCAATCTGTAACCTCTCATCATTCTACCCATCCAGTTTGTTCCCCAAAATAATGACTCTGAGACTTTTTATATATGAATAAAATGCTCAGGCCAATAGCTTTGGCTCTGTTCCCTGATCAGCTAGCTGATATCTCAGTAATCCAGTTTATTCTATTCTAAGTATGCCACATGAATGGCTACTTTCTTCTCAGTTTCATGAATCTTTCTCCTCCTAAGAGTTTCAGGTAAATCTTTCAGACCTCATTACCTCCCAAAAGCCTCTCTCTTCCTTCCTATTGCCTGCCTAAGGCCAACAGCATTTTGGTGATTGGTGAAGCTTCCATATAATACAAGAGACTCTCTCTATGATACATATGTTGTCTCATGTATATTCTAAATAATAATATTTTATCTATTTTGCATTTTTGGATAGTGGAGAAATAGGGGTTTCATACTGCTTTATAAATGAACTGTACCCACAGAGTAACTAAGTAACAGGATCAAGATACAAAGCTAAGTATTTTTTATGAAATATCTACATTCTTTCTACTATGCATACTATGACCTGATCCATTAATAAATTTTGCTATATATGAGTTTTCCAGCATATTATTGTCAGGTTTATTGGATATCTCATTTTATTTTGCCTAGTATTGAATCATTTCTTCAGAGGTAGCTAATTCTTCAAGGTATCACTCACTCATTCCAGACCCTGACTTAGATGGGAGACATAACTCTGACTGACATCAAACTAAGCTTTCTATCTTAGATTAGAGTCTAGATTGGCAAACCAGTTATCCAGATTTTATTCCACTTAGGTAAAATGCATAGGACAAGAAATACTTTGAATAAGAAAAATTTCACTAATATTAAACCTGAACACTCTTTTTTTTTAACTTTATGATTAAGAAATATTGCATGAGTTACTCATTCAGGAAGGTTTCATGAGGAATTCCCTTAAATGCTTCATGTAACAATAACTTGATTCTAGTCTAAAAATTTCAGAGTCAATAATTTTGCACAAAAGGATTCTCTGGTTAGATGGTAGGCTAGGTTGATTTTAAATGTCCACAGCAAATATAAGTAGATAATAAAGTAATAGGCACTCATACATTCATTGGCCTAGATAATTCAAAAATTATCACAAAGAAATGGGATATACATGATAATTGAATCTACTCATGGATTCTAAACAAATGATTTATTATAATAATATTGACATAATTTCATCTACTTTCTGCTACTATAATATACTGAAAACTGACCATTAAATTTATATTCTTTTATCTGATATGTCATAAGTCTATATATCTATCTATAGGGCACCACAGTGGCTTGTAGTGTGGAAGGAGTGGGGAAAGGGAGAAGGGGAAAAAGACTGCTTCTCACCAGATCTTGATGGCTCTGAGGACAGATACAGGAAACTGCTATGCAACTCCACACCACTGGGTGGGTGTCTGGCTGCAAGAAGCCATAAAACTCAGTCTGCATGGGTGTGGGTGGCCTCACAGAGGCCAGGGGTGACAGGTTTTCTAGCTCTCAGGCACTGCAAGGTGCTGCTGGGTACCACAGAAGTGCTGAGAATGCGGGCACTGGGGTGGGGCTGAGGGAGAGCTTGGTTAGCCCCAGGGCCGAAGGAGAAAGGGGGTGGGCAGAAAGCATGCTAGGGGAGGGGGGTTCCCACAGTTAGAAATGCTAGGAGGCAATCTATTGGTTTCATTGCTTTATTGTAGAGAAGTAGAGTGAGAGAGGGAGGTAGAAAGCTAGAAATTGGCCATGGCCACATGGAAAGAGGAGGAAGGTAATGGGGAGAGAGGGGGAGCAGGGGACAAGAGACAGAAAAGAGAACAAGAGAGTAAGAAAGAGTTAGAGAGAGGGGATGAGGCAAACATCCCCTTTTATAGTGGGTTGGGCTACCTGACTATTGCCAGGTAACTGTGGGGAGCAGTAAACCTGGCTGTAGACAGGTGACTGTGGGGGTGGAGTTCAGCCAGAATACTAGGTGCTTGGGTCGTGGCCCAACGTGACTCATGGCCACAGACTTATGGAGTTGAGGGCCTCATGGTATCAGGAGCCTAGTGTCTGGGAGCATGGGTAAACAGACCTTCTGTCCCTCATGGATTAAATCCACTTGGTCGCCGGGATTTAAACCTAGCTCAACTAGAACACAGACTGCCTTTCACGGTCTGACATCTATTTATCCAATTTATATATATACTCATGACTTTGAAAGTTCCCCAACTAATTTTTATTGTTTAGTCATTTGGTTTCCTACCAGGAAATAGAATAAATTCCCACAGACTCTGACCATACATGCTTAATAGACATTACATATAAATATATTATATAGATAATATATCTATATAGATAACCCCACTTTCCCATTAGCATTTTAATTTCAAATAGCAGCTTCTGAATGCAATGATTATGTAATCAGCTTCTGAATGACTTAACTACTTATTTATATGATGATCCCATTGTCTTAGGAAGTGAATCCAGGTAGTCAGACTTTGGCTTAATCTCATATTATTTCCTCTCAGTACGACTATATGTGACTAGAAATATAAAAGTTACGTTTACCCATCGCAGTGACATTCTCTAGTATTGTGATTTCAATACTAAATACTTGCTACCTGTAAGAGTGATTCGAAAGGATGATGAGTTCAAGACCAACATAAAGAAATTCCATCTCAAAAACAAGCAAATAAATAAATGTTACTAAATCTAATAAAGATTAAATAAGTCTCAATGTAATCACATTCTATTACTATATTTTTCAGTTCTATTATGTTAAATCTACACCACATCTTCTCAATTTGCCTGACTTCTTGCCACAGTTCTGACTTCAACCTGTATTACAGGAAAAAAACCAACATATTTATCAAAGAAGCATCAAGTAAAAGCAAAATGCATAACAAACTTATATAATAGAGACTTTCTAGTGTTGTGCATTTAACTTATTTTCTTGGTGGAAAGTTTGTTTTTAGACTGTTAATATGAACATCAACTAACTTTTGTAAAATTCCATGAAACAAACATAGTAATTAAATAGCAAGGAAAAGAAAATTGATTACATGTACATTAACTCCTACCATGCTCACTGCATCAAAACAAATTAAAATGATTGTCCAACTTTCTAATTACATGCTTTATTCTGAAATCTAGCCTCAAGCCTATAAATTAAATGCTGCCGATGGTGCTTTGAACACTTAATCACCTTGACTTTCAAATAAAATGAAATTGGATAATTGTATTGATGAGTTATTTTCAGTTTTCCTCCTTTTTTCTTTTTCATTCATTCATTCATTCTCTTCTCTCTCTCTCTCTCTCTCTCTCTCTCTCTGTGTGTGTGTGTGTGTGTGTGTGTGTGTGTGTGTGTGTGTTGGTTTTGTGGTGCTAGGGATGGAAGCAATGGCTTATGGAAAAAAGACTTCAACTTTGCCACTGAGCTATATCCCCAGCCATTCTATGGTATTTTATCACAAACTATTTTGACTTAATGATTTAGAAGCATCTTGATCTTTTCTGAAGTATTTATCTTGTCTTGTAAGCCACATCCAATGTGTGTGAATAACCTACAAGGTTTGATAATTTAAAAAGAAATTTGTGATAAAGCAAGAATGCATCTTTGTTCCCTGAAAGGATTAAAAGTATAAATATATTCCAAGATGGGAGAGTGACAAAAAGATGGAGTCAGAAGTCAGGCAGAACAGACATAACTGCTACACAAAACGATTGACAGAAAGAACTCTATGTTAGACAAAAGAAATGAGGGGTTATACAACCAAACCCAAAGATAATCTCAAAAAGAGCTTCCTCACAGTCTTTATGCAAGGATTCCAAATTAAAATAGTATTTACGGCAAATAATAAATGAGGATTCTAAAAGTAATTTTGTTAGGTTTGTCACAGTTTTAAGGTCAACACATGTGTTATCACATTGAAGCAAATCTTAGTTAATTCTAGTACTTTGTATACAGTTAAATGATTGTTTTAAACCTGAGATAAAAATCTCAAACTTTATTTATGTATAAAAACAACATTGAGAAAATCCATGTTGATTTTGTCTTTATTTCAAACTTAAGCTTAACCATATAAAATGGAAAGAGATTTTATATTCTTAAAATACTTATATTAGATGCTTAACAGACACTAATATTGAATTAAAGAATAAAAAATAATTAATTATTTGTTACTTAATAGATTATTATTACTATTTTTCTGTTCATATAAAAATTAAAAGAGATATTAATAATGAAAATGTAATATAGTTATTATTTTTAAAAGTCCCTATCAAGTAAATTAAAATAGATAGATGCTGATAATTTTATTCTAAAATATATTAAGCATAATAATCCTTAACCTAAAAGAATACAATCAGGATCACCAATGATTAAGATTTCAGTTAACTTTTCTGTTAGTCCACAGCAGTTAACTTTTGGATCATAATTTTGGCTTTTTAACATAGGTCTAAACATTTCCCTTTGCATTTGGTTCCACAGAAAACTGAATTTAATTAATTAAGGTGATTGCTTTCTAAATTTTCAAGGAAGGCAGATAGTCACCTGTTTTTGACAATTCTTCTCTAAGGAACTATGACTTACTACTTCCCTCCTATTTAAAAACTAGTATTTACTGACTTCGATAAGGGAGAGGGGAGTTCACTCATAAAAATGATTTTGGTCTATTTTTTAATGAGTAGAGGAACATTATCTAAAAGACTGTTATTTTCTGTAATGGAATGAAACATTTTGGAAGGTCTCAATGTGCCAAACTGAAACTAATACTCTACCTGGAAAAGTTTATGAAAAATCCATCTCTCATTAACAATACTATTGATATGTTGGTGGTGACACAAATTTTGAAGGTTGTTAATTATACATGTAACAGCATAGCAAACACATTTTCAAACAGGAAAAATAAAAACATGATAAATATAAATGTTTAGCTGTCCTTATTTCATTGTCAGATACTTATTTCTAAAATGTTCCAAGATGATAATCTCAAAGGCTTATTAGAAATACTTTGTTGAAGACTTATCCAAAAGACATGAAAATTAGCATTTCTTGATTGGGTAGTCTTTCAGTATGTTGTCTTTAAGTCTTTTTTGCTCAAATAATACAGGGCCCAGTTAATTCATGTGTACAGTTTGAAGTTGGCATCTATATTTTATAAGAATTTGATTCCTAACATTATATGTAAGTTTAGATTCAAAACCAAATGTAAAAACTCATATATGCTCAAATATACAAAATAAACTTTATTCATCTAGTAGCTAGAAAAGAATTCAAACCTTCTGATTTGATTTAACAGTATGATTAATTTAGGTTCAAAGAATTTTAAAACAATCTCTCCAAGTATTATAGCAGTAAGTGTCACATGTTATCTTGTCATTCACTATAAATAAGACAGTAGGCTGCTTCTTATGGCTTCTCCAAGAACTAAATCACACCATGAGGAATGCATCCATATCTGTATATGAGTAATATAATGCATTTTAATATATACATAGCAATATAATATACATGTTTCAAAGTTTGAGTCATTAAATATGAAATAATTAATGAGTATTATTTGGAAATATGTTATAGAGCCTAGGATATTAGAAAATACTCAGTTGGGAAAATATAAAAGGATGAAATTCTTCACAAAGAGGAGACTTGTAAATGATCCATGTACAATCCTGATAACATAGGGTGGTACCAAGTCCCAGCACATAGAATTGTTACAAAAAAATTCATCATGACTCTCATCACATACATCTAATGCCAATGGTGTTGCCAAGTTCATTCTTCACTTAACAGTGCATATATCATAAACCATGGTTGTCTTTCTTGTCTGAAAATAAAACAAAAGAATGGTGACAACGTGAGCATGATGCCCAAACTCTGAGCTGTGGAGTGTGAGCCACGGCTGTCTCTAGAAGAGCAGTGCAATGGAACACTGGCAGGAAGGCTGACTGCACACTCCAACCATCTGCTCAGCACAGACCTCCAAGAGATCATCCTGTCCCATGACGGGTCGATGGAACGTTGTCAGGATTCTGACAAACTCAGTAAAGTAAAGCCGTTAATGATGTATTTTAAAAAGCCGTATTCCAAATCTATCCCAACACTCTACAGAGGGTTTGTTTCTTCCATAATCATAATTCTAGAATAAAAACAATATTGTTGAACATCATTTGTGCAATCATTGTTCTTCTATTAAATTCGATTCATACAGCAACCCTAAGCAGGTAACTGAAATATTTCTCAGAGAATATTTAAAAGCCATAAGTAGAAAATTTAAAAAAAGTAATTATAAACTAGTCCCTTCATATTAGTAAGAGGATATTTTGTTATTTTTGTCTGTGTTGGGTATGAAGCATTGCGCTTATGAATGCTAGGTAATGGTAATATTTTTTTTTTAACTTTTATGGCCTTGCCAGATAGAACATAAAACTGTCCAAAACATTCTAAATTTTTAATTAATTACCAATTTCCAAAAAACATGATTCTATTAAAGTACTTTGTGAATATTAAACTGAAATTAGATAAGAAAAGTTAAAGTACTGAACTAATGGTGAATTGGAAATGAAACAAAGTGACCATGTTGGCGTAGCCAGGAACATTCCTCTAATCATAATGGAACTGCAGGCTGGGAAGCCTGTATGCCTGGCTGTACAGCTCACCTTGATATTACTGAGGTAATGGGACTATGCAAATTCGATGTGTGTATCCATTTAAACATTCCAAATATATAGAGATTTTTGTCTAATTTTATGTTTATATGCGTGTTGATACTGGGACAAAATGACAGCATTTTTTAAATAAACAAATAATTTTGAGGAATTCATTACAATGTTAAAAAGCTAATATCTGACTATGCCACTATCTTTCTCCAGTGAAAAAGTTAAAGTTAATACTCAGCTTTGTTATTGTGTGTATCTAGGGCAAGTGCATCTTTTCATTTTAAAGTCATTAATAATAAACAAAGACTTCCTAATTTTAACAGTCATCCCTTTTGTTCCTTAGGCAGGCCTGAAGTCTAAATGTAGACCATATTTATATTAAAAAACAACACAACTCTTAGATCTCTCAACAGCTCATTTGAAACTTCAATCAAAACTACACAATTTAAATTATTATTTATTCTACTGTAATTTGTAGAAATATTTAAACAACAGGATCGATGTGAAGATCTTAAAAAAAAAGTAGGCAAATGCCTAAGAGTCTCATACACATAGAAGACAGTTAATAAGTCATAGAATTCTGATGGTGCAATATTACTACAAATTAGGAACACTCCTTATTCTTGGTGCATAATCTATCTACAGACACCAGATCAGTGTGGGAATCCCTAACCAGAAACATGTGGCTAGCCAATTGTTAGCCACACCCTTCTACCTGAGCCACTATCTAACCATCTCTTTCACCTTTAGAATAAGGAGAGTAATAGTACCCTTCTCATAGAATTGAGCTGGAAATTAAAGTAAAAAATGTCTATTTTTATTAATCATTGGATTTACATTTTAAATGATATCCCCCTTCCCAGTTACCCCTCCACAAACCTCCCTTCCCATTCCCCATCTCCCTCTTCCCTTTTGCCTCTATGTGGGTGCTCCTCTACCCACTCACCCACTCCCACCTCTAGCATCCCCCTGTGCTGGGGTATCTTGCCTCCCTCCTCTCCCATTGATGCCCAACAGGGCCATTCTCTACTACATTTGTATCTGGAGCCATGGCTTCCTCTATGTATACTCTTTGGTTGATGGTTTAGTCCCTGGGAGCTGTGTGTGGTCCAGTTAGTTGGTATTGTTCTTCATGTGGGGTTGCAATCCCCTTCAGGTCCTTCAGTCCATCCCCTATCTCTTCCATTGGGGTCCCCGTGCTAAGTCTGAGATGGTTGGCTGTGAGTATCTGCATCTGTGTTTATCAGATGCTAGTAGAACCTCTGGGAGAACAGCCTTATCAGACTCCTGTCAGCAAGTTCCTCTTGGCATCAGCAATAGTGTGGGGGTTTGGTGTAGGCAAATTGGGATGGATCCCTAGGTGGGAGAGTCTCTGGGTGGCCTTTCCTTCAGTCTCTTTTCCATTTTTTGTCTCTGTTTCTCCTTTGGTCAGGAACATTTCTGGGTTAAAAATTTTGAGATCCCTGGGTGGCCCCATCCCTCAACTGGGGACCCTGCCTATCTACTGGAGGTGGTCTCTACAGGTTGTATCTCCCTGAGATGGCTCAGCGGTTAAGAGCACTAATGGCTCTTCTACAGGTCCTGAGTTCAATTCCCAACAGCCACATATTGGCTCACAATCATCTGTAATGGGATCTGCTGCCCTCTTCTGGTGTGTCTGAAGAAAGCAAGAACATAAAATAAAGAAAGTGACCTTACTGTTTCGTCTAGTATTAGTTTAAGTAGTTCTGGAACACTCATCTGCTTTTATACATTTACAGATTAGGGTCAAATTGGTGCTTTTAGCCACCTTTAGACAAAAATTTAAAGATATTTTATTTCCTATTTAATAATGGGGAGCATTTTTATGAGAGTCTGTTTCTGAAAATATAAGACACTGGTATAATTGGCTTACAAACACTTAAAAATTTTGTTTCTATAAGTGTCTAATCAATATACTGCTTTTCTCTTTATCTATAGAAGACACTCTCTTGAAATAATATTTCTTCTTCTATGCTCTATTCCTCAATTCCTTCTGAGTATATATATTCATTTTCCATGTATTTAATCTCTATTGATAAACTACTGTGAAAAAATTTAAATGTAAGAGAAGGATACACATTCAGAACAAATACTTGCTGGATAGCTTTCATTTGTCTCACATAACCTGGGGTTCCCTGCCTATCAAAAAGTGTCATATACCATAGGCTGTGTTTTCTCCTTCAGCTAACAAGGAAGATAATCCCCTGCAGGATAACATGATCTAGGCAGTCTCTCAATTAATGTCGTCTTCTCTGGTGATTATGCAATATGGCAAATTGATATTTAAAATTGACACACTGAATCTGCGACTCTTTTGAGCTTTCTGACTGAGCGATATTGAGGTATACTTAAAGTAGAGTTGGTGTCCCTAGTTCAGGTTATTTACTTCAAAATACTCACCACATCATGGAATCCATCTTTAGTTAACCTTATAGTTTCTATGTATTTAGTGTTTTTCAAGAGCATTTGCAATTGACTGAAAGTTGCATAAATCCCTGAATGGTCTTGTGTCCCTCTCCTCTTCCTTCTGCTAGGAATATCAATAGCTCCATTACTGTTAATGTTACCATAAATCTAGATATCAATTGAGTATTTTGTTCAACTGTAGCCATGGCTACCAGGACAAGGCAACTTTTTGCCATTTTGTGTAGAAGAAAACACTATAATACTACAATGTTGCATAATGTTTATATGCATATATACTTAGTATATTTTATACTCTGTTCTTAATCGAATATTCACATATGACAACTAAAACAATATTATGAAAAATCAAATACACATCCAAATGAGTGCTCAAATTTTATTTGCAAAAAGTTGACCCCATAGGAAGACCAACAGTGTCAACTAATGTGGACCACTGGGACCTCCCAGAGATTAAGTCACACTAAAGAACATACAGGAGCTGGTCCAATGCCCCCCAGCACATATATAACAGAGGACTTCCTTGTCTGGTCTAAGTGAGAGTAGAAGCTTTCTCTTAGTAAAAACTTGATGCCCCAGGAAAGGGGGATGCCTGGTTGGGGGTAGGGTAAGGTGAGGGTGCTATCCTCTAAGAAGTGAAAGGGAAGGGGGATAGAGGGAAGATCTCTTGGAGGAGAGAACAGGATGGGGCAACATTTGGTGTGTAAATAAATGAAATTATTAATTAGTATTTTTTTAAAGTCTAATAATCAGAAAATAAGAAAAATAATATCATTTAATTTAGTCTCTTAATGAATGAGCTGTATACTCGTATGATGAAATCTTTGGTCTCTCAATTATCTGTAACCACAAGAATCATAAGGTATCAGAGTTACTTTAAACTCTGTGCCAGTCAACCTGGGTCTTGGCCTTCCTAACTGAACTCAATTATATCTAATGGTAATTCTTTTGTAAGCTTTTCCTATCAGCTTTCTAAGTTATCATAAAATATTATGAATTAAATTATGGAATATAAGACATGCAATTACAGGTGTTTGCTTATGAGTAAACATTTGAAAATAAGATGAAAAGTGCTCATCTTTTCAGTCTTTTTAACTATTCTCCCACTCATACCCTGGTGTGCACCTAAAATTGGCTCCCATTTAAACAGGAGACCTCAGTATGTATACATATGGGGCCACTCCTCAGTTTCTTGTTGAAGCAATGTTCTGAAATGTTTTCCTTACCAGAGCAGTATCTGTTGCTTCTTTTTCCAGTATCTTGAGTTGTTTTAACTTATTGGAGTTTTCCTTCCTCTCCATAATTGTATTTCCCCAAACCAACTGTTGTTTTTTTTGTTTTTGTTGTTTTGTTTTTGTTTTTGTTTTATTCTTCTCAGGGGACTCTTTTCTCAGATATAATATTCTTCCAAGCCTATGGGAAGTCATGGACTTTCTTCTGGTGACCTTGGGATCCCCATAAAAAGTTATGAGTATTTATTTAAGTTAGATTTTCAATGTCTATGCTAGGCATAGCCTATTTATTGATCCAAGAAATTAAATTTTGTATTGATTTAATTAACCTTTTCATTATAAAAGAATGTGGGGCTTATAACCAGTACTAAAGATTGACATTGGGCATGTAAACACTGTTATCCTAAAACACTAGGAAGAAACTGCTCTTTTCGGTTTTCTAAGTTTTAACGCTCCAACATACATTTACTTTTAAAACTAATTCTTCTACTTTATAGTTGAAACTTGAAACTTTACATAACTGGAAGGATTGGCACCTCAAGGACCAATTATATCAGTTGCTAAATTCTCTTTAGCATATGCTGGCATTGATACATCATTTAGTATTCAAAACACATGCTTTATAATGACTGTAAGTACTGCACTTAGATAGTCCCAAATCCTGAGAGTCTACCCTAGATGCCTGCACTGCTGGAAGCAAATGTCTGATACTTATGAGAGAGGAATCTTTCAAGATTCAGTGTTTCTTGTATCAATTATGATGAAGGATGTAGAATTTCTATTATGAATCTGATTTATAGCATTTAGTATTGATGCAGGTTTAAATCATATTTGCTATTCAGTGGAAAATATAGCTGATTTAAACTTTAATCCATGTTCATGCTCCGTTTATAATATTTCTTGTTTTATCTGAGGAGTCTTAAAAGTTGGCAAACAAAATGTAGCCTTTTTAAAATATTTTGTTTACAGCCTTTTAATTTGAAAATTAATTTTGATTACTGAAATTCACATGTAGATTACATACATTCTATGAAGTTGGGTCACTGGTCCATATTATTAAGAATACAATAGAAAAATAATGGGCCTGGATTCAATATTTTCAATATTTTCCATACAAAATGTAAATAAAGTATATTTTAACTGATATTAATCTATACTTAGAACACCTTTAAGAAATTTTATTTTTTTCTATTTCCATATGTACATATTTTCTTTCAAAGTATAGCACAGATTATTTGATTATTCTTACCATTTCTTAATTCATTCAACCCTGATATCGATGACTTTTTGTTTTATTGTCATTGTTTTGGCTGCATGAATCCATGTACTCATAAAGAAAAAGTATCAAGGCAACTATTTTGAGAGAATAATTGTTATGAAAAGTGCTAGGATAAAGGTACAGGTTTATTTCATGCAACTGCTAGAAAGCATAGACTATTGGGAGAACATCTGTCTGGATATAATGTCAAGTGAGTCTGGAACTGGCCTAGATAAGCATTAATCAGAATAAGCTAAAAGGAGGTGCTATATTCACCTGGCATTGTCATAGTCAGGAGCTCTCCTATATCCCTGTATGGTTAGTCTCATGGCTTAGTATTCTAAGTATCACAGTGTCTTCAGTTATACTCTTTCCAAACAACTTCATCTAGAAGGATTCAGGCATGGATTACTGGTGCCAAACTTCTAGCGAAAATATCTTCTTAAGGATTCAATATGTTATTCCTTTTTTGCTTTGAGATTACAGTGTACTTATATCATTTCTGCTGTCCCTTTCTTACTCCAAACTCTCCCTTTTACCTCTCCCTCCTCTCTTTCAAATTCATGGCCTCCTTTTTTTCATTAAGTATATATGGAGCAATGCATATGTATTTAGAGACATCCATATGCTGATATGCACATAGAAACACACACATATTTGTACTTGTGTATTAGATACATAAAATACAACCTATGCAGGCTGTATGATATTAATGATATATACATTTTCAGTGCTGACTATTTGGTATTGGATAGCTAATTGGGGTACTATTTCAGGGACATTTCTCATTTATATAGAGAGTCATTTCTCATTTACATAGGTTGGACTTCTTTTCAAAGTAGCCACTGTACAGAATCCTTGTAGAGTTTGTACTAGGAGATTTAGAGTGATTACAGAGTGGATAGGTTTTCAATTTGGAAGATGTAAAGCCCTCGAGTACCTCACACTTTGTCCAGTGGGTCTTTTATGGGGTCTTCAGTGCCTTTTGACAATGAAAAACGTTTGCCAATGCTTATGTGTATTTCTGTGGCAGTGTGATGGCACAATACAGTCTGGCACCATAACACTGAGAATTCTTGAAGAACAACTAACAGCACAGGTGGGAACAACTTCATCTTTTTAGAGCTGTACACTAATGTCATTAAATCATTTGAAGAAGCAGAATTTATCACTCTTTTCATATTGCTATTGTGACTTAAACAAAGCTGTAACCAAGATTAAAGAAAGTCTCAAAATAAATGCCTTCCCTGCCTATGCTGTGTTTCACTTGGCCTCCAGCTGATTGTGCATTCATTGGACTCTTACTAAGAGTAACACGATTACAGATGGCTAGATTTACTAGCTTGTCTAATATCCCATTCTCTTACCCTAGACCTTCTGTTTCAATGGGTGATGCCCTACCTTGAGAAAAGTAATTCTCTCAATGGGGCAGACTGATAGGGCTTGCCAGGTAAGCAGGATGCTGTGATAAAAACCTGCATTTGCTCACTGACTCAATGTGTAACAAGACATTCAGAACAGTGTGTTCTTCTCAGGACTTATTAAAGATTGATATTAACCTAAAATCGATATATTTGATCTAAAATTGCACAGGTTAACAACACCATTTCAAGTAAAATAATGAAAACCTAAATATAAGAACACTATAAAAGAGATTTTTAATGCTTATTGATATAAAAGCAAAATTTATAGCTAATAACCTGGTTATCTAAAATCCCTCACATTAGCAGCTTAATCGGTCTATTTGGAAGTCCTAAATTTTTATGAAACTTACATATCCATTGACCATTACTAACTAATCTCTACCCCATTCACATTGTCATTGTCTATGTTGAGATGCATTTAAACCCAAATATAATACCAAGTTTGTTGCTGGATATCTGTTTTGAGTTATAGATACAAGTATCTATGTAGGAAAGGCAATTCAAACCAGCAGTGTCAAGGGCCCAGTGGAAAGATGCAAGCTTTCTAAAAGCAGTCTCCAAAATAATTCATGAATTTATACTTCCCATTATTGCTTTGGCATGTGTTTCCCCAGATCAAAGATCTCTTGAACTGATTTTTATCTGTTTTCTTCCTTCTATTTACCAGGCTAGATGTGCCTGTTCTTCCTATGTGCAATAGCCTCCCAAAGATTCTTCATTTAGTTATTTGTCTTTTATTCAAGTCATATACCATGTTCAAAATAATTTTGTCGCAATAACAACTCTGTTCAATCCACTGTTTTGCATAAAATGGTTCTAAGATTCATTGTAAATTTGAACATTGAGTTTTAAATCACATAATTTGCTTATACGATTATGCATAAC
This sequence comes from Tokudaia tokunoshimensis, assembly GCA_036184795.1. Taxonomy (NCBI): domain Eukaryota; kingdom Metazoa; phylum Chordata; class Mammalia; order Rodentia; family Muridae; genus Tokudaia; species Tokudaia tokunoshimensis. The sequence goes on along the minus strand of BTHU01000004.1, from coordinate 15,726,879 downwards.
AAAGCTCAGGCATATTTGTGTTTATATGGCTTTGTTCATGTTTGTACATGTAAATGTGCTTATTCATGACTGTATGGTTGTCAGAAATAATTTCTAGTATCTCACTAAGTCATTTTTCTACCTTATCTTTTGAGACAGTCTGATATTGAACCTGGGGCTTGTCAAGTCCGTAGACTAACTGTAAGGACTCTCTTACCTCTGTTATAACAGTGCTAGGACAGTTGATGCAGTGTTGTATGAGTTTTTTGTGTGGTTTCTTGAGGTTCAAACTCTTTTCCAAGTCTTACTTCATTTTCTACTATCGCCACCCAATCCCAAAATATTATCTTTTAGCTTCACCACTTCAGCCTGTGCTACGTGATGGTGCTCCATCCCACAGCAGCAGCATTCACTATATTAATTTACATGCCACAGACAAGCTTTGGATCAGAAATTACATGCTAGCTCTCCATTCATTACTTCATTCATCCATTTCCTTCTTTATTCTATTTTTAAATCCAGTATTTGCTTGACATCTGTCATAAAAGAGAAACACTCATAATTACTAAGGGTGTTACAATGACCATGACAGGATGTACAATAGGAACATTCATACCAAGAGTCCATGCCTGTAAAACACTTTTAATGCCTGTGCTAAGCAATATATCTTCTACTGCCTAATCTAATGTGAGTCCACAGCATAATTCCTCCATTGGTTCTCTATACTGTGCTTCATTAGCTTTAGTGTTCTAACATGTCCATGCACTAAATTCACATATCACTCCTTTGGTTTCTCATAACAAATGACTTGTACTCTCCTGATCTCATGCAGATTTATTTCTATGGTTTGAATTGAGGTAATGGTGGTAACATAAAGTAAGCAAGTGAAGGTGACTGATTGAACAGCATTTTGTTCATTCACAAGTTAGTCTGACCATCTTCTCTTACCAGTTACAAAACATTTTATCCAATGAATATTGTTTCCAATTCTCCTTTCCCTCTGGCCCTGGAAAACTAGTACTGTTATCTATTCTGAATATTTAATATAAATGGGAATAATACAGTAAAAATTTGTATCTGGCATCTTTCCACTTACCACAAAGCTCTCAGGCTCATCTATATTGTATGATGTGTCAGTATTGCTTTGTTATATAGCTAAATAGTAATCTAAGCTATATGTATGCAACAGTTGTTCATTATTTATCTGTTGAGCAAGTGGGAGTCACCTAGGTGTTCCCCACCCTGGCATTTCAAGTTTCTATAAGGCTAGGTGCTTTCTCTACCTCTGAGGCCAGACAAGACAGCCAAACTAGAAGAACATATACCACAGATAGGCAACAGCTTTAGGGATAGCCCCTGCTTCAGTTGCTCAGAACCCAAATAAAGACCAAGATGCACATCTGCTACATATGAGAAGAGAGGTCTATGTCCAGCCTGAGTATGTTCTTTGGTGGTTCAGACTCTTGAGAGCCCCACAGTTCCAGGTTAGTTGACTCTATTGGTCCTTCTGTGGAGTTCTTAATTCCTTTGGGTCCCACAATCCTTCCTCCCATTCTTCCATGCTCCATCCACTGTTTAGTGGCTGATACCATTTACTCTTTACACCACAAATATTTTATATGTTTCTATTAGTCCAGCTCCCTAATTTCAGTGGGTTTATTTTTGTAATTTTTCAGTAATTCTCTTTTAACTACTTGATTAAATATATCTGTGTTTATTCTATTCTTCTAGATGTTATTGTAAATACAGTTATTTTTTTTTCAGTCAGTGTATATCAGTCACAAATCGCTGTGGTTTTTTTCAATCTGTGAGCACCTCTAATAACACTTTCAGGACTTTTAGAGATTTTATTTTATTTTTTATTTTGGCTAGTTTGTTATGTGCACAGAAATATTTTTTAATTTAGTATTTTATTTCTGTTTGCCTACTCGTTCAACAAGATTTTCTATTACAATCTTAAATATAAGTAATAAAAGTGAGAGGATTTGTATGAAAATTTGTTCTTTCATGATGAGGTATTATCTTTTCTGTGTTGTGTCCCTACAGATTCTCCCTCTGGTTTCTTTCTATTCCCATTTCTCAAATGTGTATTAAATCATAAGTTTGTAGCTTTTATCATATGTTTTATTTTAGTTCTTTGAAATGATGATGAGAGTTTACTCCTTTATATTTTCGTTCATTTTTTAGGGAAAATTATGTTGATATGTATGTACACATATACATACAGACACAAAAATTTATAGATATGAATGAATGTGTAGGTTTTGTTAGCAACATTGATTGACTGTGTACACTTAGAGGAAAATTTCTATTTTTGTGAAATAGTATACTTTTCACATTAAAATTGTCTTTTTATTTGTCCATACATATGATATTTTCCATATTAGTTAACTGACAAATAAGCCTTAGGTCATGTTGTGTTCTATAAATCTTTGTTTCTAGTAAACAATAATAAATAGCATATACTATAAAATCCTATGAGACCTGAAAAAATAGTTTGATAATGATGATGGTAATGAGAAAAGAAGATTAACAAAACAGAGGAATAATATAAGCATTGAAAAATGTCAAATATGAAACAGAACTGAATAAACTGTTATTGTTTATTAGTGTCTATAAGTTAATATTGCCAATTTTAAAATCATTGGTCTTGATGTTAACAAAATGTGTCATATTGCTTATTTGAAGATAAACTGAGTATTTAGTTTGTGTGTTATTCTTACAAATTATTTTGTCTGTGCCTTCTGTTTTTCAGTATAAATATTCAGGACTTGGTTAGTTTCTGATTTTTTTCACTAAATTTCCAGACTTTTGTACTTAGAAAGTATGCACCCAAAGGAGTCAAGTTCAGTAGAACAATTAGAATAATTTAGGGAGATCATTTATTGTTGTTACTATTATTATTATTATTATTATTATTATTATTATTATTATTATTATTATTACTATTGTTATATTTACATTTCAAATGTTGCTCCCTTACAAGTTTCCCCTCTGCAACCCCCATCCCATCTCCCCTCTTCTTTGCCTCTATGAGGGTGCTCTCCCACCAACACACCCATTTCTGCCTCACAGCTCTAGCATCCCTTTATGGTGGGATATCAAGGGGCTCCCCTCCCACCCATGAAGGATAAAGCAATCATCTGCTCCATATGTAGCTGGAGCTGTGGGTCCCTCCATGTGTACTCTTTCGTGGTTTAGTACCTGGGAGCTCTGGGTGATTCAGTTAGTTGATACTGTTGTTCTTCCTATGGGGTTGCAATCACTTTCAGCTCCTTCAGTCCTTCCCCTAACTCTTCCATTGGGGTCCCTGGGCTCAGACAGGTGGTTTGCTGTAAGAGTCTGCATTGGTATTGATAAGGTTCTGGCAGAGTCTCTCAGTGGACTGCTATACCATGCTCTTCTCAGCAAGAATTTCTTGGCATCAACAATAGTGTCTGAGTTTGGTTTCTGTAGATGGGATAGATCCCTAGGTTAGCTAGTCTTTGGATGGCCTTTCCTTCAGTCTCTGTTCCACTCTTAGTTCCTATATTTTCTTTAGATAGGAACAATTCTGAGTTGAAATCTTTAAAATGAATGGGTGGTCCCATCCTTCAACTGAGGGCTGTGCCTATCTACTGGAGGTGCTCTCTCAAGCCTTTGTTGGGAATTTCTAAAAATGTCATCGCAATTGGGTCCTGGTAACTTCTTGCTTCCCTGGCATCTGGGACTTTCTAGTGGCTATTTCCATCTCCTCATCCACGATTGCTACATATTTCTGTTCAATTCCCTGACCCTCTGTAATTCTCTTTTCTCTTCCCATAACTTATCCAGCCACAATATTATTCCCTTCCCTTTCTCTCCTTCTCAGTTCCCTCCCTCTCTCGACCTCCCATGATTATTTTCCTCCCCATTCTAAGTAGGATTGAACCATTCACACTTTGTTCTTCCTTCTTCTTAATCTTCATGTGGTCTGTGTGGTCATGAGTATTCTGAGATTTTGGGCTCATATCCACTTATTATTGAGTACATACCATGGGTGTTCTTTTGTGTCTGAGATTTTAAATATATTTAAAATATTTCCTATATTTCAAAGATCATATTGCTTGATTTTCATTAGTTATGATGTTTCATTTTGATATTGGATTTGGCTTGTGATTCTTCAGTGACAATACTTGATATTATTTTTATTTAGGAGTGTAAATTGACAACATAACACTTATTATATTGATAAGTGTTTGTATATACTCTCTTACAGTCATCACATTTTTTGGTTACTTGAAAAAATTTCCATTTCAGTTAATTAAGTTTAATCCACTATAAATAACATGTAGCTTTCCTTAAACTTTAGAGGGAAAATGTCTCTTGTCTATATAATTACATTGTTAATATCATTGCAAATGCCTAGAATACATCTTTTTTTCTGTAATGGCTTTATCAATGACTGTTTCTGTTTTCTTAGCTGAAAAGCTAAAGATCTGAGTTCAGCATTTCATATGAAGTTAGCATTTGTATAGAATATTATCACTTCTGTAGCTTCAAGATAAATTCAGGAAAACAAATGAGTGTCATAGGCACCTGAGAGATATCCATTGTACACTGGCATTTAGATTTACACTCATTTGTATTCAGATCATTCTATTATACAATGCAATATTTATCTGTGGTATTTTCTAACCTGATGTGATGTATGTGCAGTATAAAAGTCAAAGAACTTTCCCATTAGCAAGGAGCTTTTCCAGGTGTGTCACCAAAGTTTGAGAAATGCTTATTCTTTATAAACATCCTCTTCTATAATTTATCTTTGAGTGTTTATCTTCCTTTAGGATTTTTCCCTCTCATAAATGTCATAATACACTTCCATTCAAGTTTCATCTCCAAAAGTCAATTTTCAAATTAATTCCCAATATGCTCAGTATGAAAAAAAGAGACCTTGATGAGTAGCATGAGCTTTATAATTTATGCTATGATTAACTAAGGACCTTCTTCCTTACTTTTAGATGCCATTGAATATCCTAAAGTAATAATTTTAGTCTTATATTTATCCAACTGCAAAAATCTTTTTTATTAATTGAAGTGCTAATGCTCAAGTAGCAAGGTAAAACATTCTTAGAGAGATAAAAGTTCATATATAATACCACATTAAATACTAAACATTTAGATTACTACATTTTCTCTATGCTTTTGTCCCATTGGTAGCATGAAATATTCTCACAGTTACTACTAAAATTACCCTTATAATTCTGTTGAACGGCGGTACATTTTGACAAGAAAATATTTTACTTTTCTAAATATAGTCTTACATGCTCAGACCATTTCATAATTATATTTGGGTAAATTAGTAAATAGTTGTTGATTTTTTGGAAAATATTTCAAAGGTGTATACAAAAGCAACTTAAAATTTCAGAGAAAAGAAAATGCTCTTGCACTAAGCCTAGGAATTTTGCCCATATCAGTGGCTGCTCTTAGTATCTCAAGCTTTTTTGTCTAAATTAAGCTGCAAAAAGTTTTAGGAAGAATGTGTTCTGTTGTTGTTTACATTGTAATAGGATAGCAGTGGAATTGTAACAAAAGTACCCCCAATAGGCTTAAATTCTAACTCGGATGTGTGTATTAAGTAAATGATTGGAAGGACAGAATGACCAACAAAATATTTATGTGTGTGTGTGTGTGTGTGTGTGTGTGTGTGTGTGTGTGTGTGTGTATGTGTGTGTGTGTATGCTATGACTAAATTTACTACAAGAAACTACCTATAAAACTACCTATAGTGGGCTGGTACTGGGTGGTGAATGACTCTACTTTCAGCAGAATGAAATGTTGCATCAAATAAATGTGCCTTACACAGAATGACAAAGATGAGATGCCACCAAATTGTTCATAGCCTTTGAGAGAACACACCTGGCTGGCTTGGTGGTGTAATAAACTCCATCCTCCCCTGCAATTTTAGCAAAGATCACATTCTTTTTTCTCTGTATTCCAATAAAGTAATAAATTGAGGGGAAATTGTTGGTTTTCTTCTTTTTATATAGCCTTAAGAAAAATCAAATTTGTCAGTTTCTTGAAGAAATTTTGTGATGGTATATTTTGAGATAAAACAAAGTTAAGAACAGAGGGTTAACTCAAAGAGTTTTAGTCTCTCTCTTTTTTTTCCCCTTTGGTAAAACATTTGATGAAATTGCAAAGTGGAAGCTCACTATGTGAAATTAATGTCTGGTTTCCAATTAAATAGTGTCATTTTAAGACCACTTTTATGTTCAAAGAATATTAAGGAGTATGGAAAGAAAATCGATTTATTAAATGTCTTAAATTGAAGAGTACCCCAGAAGAAATTAAGTAACATTTGTATGAAAGTTCAATAATCCTGCTTCTTCAAATACATGATTTATAATAAATATAAGGTTTAAAATTGGGTATACTTCATGCTATTGGTTTATTTATATTTTACAGAAAACTATAAAACATTTGACGTTGGGTTAGTGTCCACAGATAGTTCAGACCCTCCTATTCAAAGTAGCCCTGAAACTACTTCCTGTCTTCTATCATCAGAATAGTCAATCATATTGCAGTGGATATACAGGAAGTAGAAGAGATTTGTGTCTTGGACTTGTATCTGGAATGGCAAAATCTGACTATGAAGCAATTTTAACTGACCACAATGTACTGACAGTTTGAGTAAACCCCAACTCAATTCAGAGAGAAATTGGTTATCCTAAGAAGGTTAGTATCATCATTGTACCAGTAAGCATGTCTTACATCCTGGTTAGTTCTGAAGTTTAAGAATTCAACAGTAAAACTCTTGATCCCTTTACTCTAGGATCCCATCAGCCTAACTAATGCCTCCTGGTCCTTTAGAAGCTATTCTACAAGAACACTTCAGTTTCAGTTTCAGCATCATTTGTTTATAAATGACTGACTGAGAAGTGTAGTATTTCAGCAATAAAGTTTTATCATCCAGTTATGGTGTTCTGGTGGGCAAACAGATAATAATGGCAAGTGTCTGTGATGATTTGGTCTCCTCTAGGGTCTTCATTATCAACATGTCAAAGATAAGATATGTTTTGAAAACACCATGTGACATTTTCAAACATTCCTTCCTTTTGATTAATCATTTCTCTTCCCTTCAGGTACACTATTCCATATCCCTCCACACTTAAACCTTCCCACCTCTAACCTAGAGGAAAAGCTAAATACCATGCCTGGCTTGTTTTTGTGTGTATCACGGTTCTTTGCTTTATTTTCTCTGCTACTTGGCAAGCAAGGACAGTGCAAGATTCAGTGCAAGGTACAAAGGGACATGGGGATCTGAGCATCACTACCTGCCATATTTTGTTTACATATTGTCTTCTAGTTTTAGTGATGCTGCTGTAAAAGATTCAATTTTCTTCTTCCTTAAGGCAATGTGGTACTCATTATACATGTAAAATAAGTCCTTATAAAGTTATTACATGGTGATGAACCATTCATTTGATTTCATATTTTCCTATAAGGAGTACTATTGAAATGAATCTGAAAATAAACATATGTGTAGCAGAAAACCATTGGATCATACTAAGTTACAGTTAAAATTTTTTGAGAACCCTTCATATTTTTATATGAGTTTCAATTAATATTCTCACCAATGGTCAGACTAAGGATCCCTTATTTTTACACTCTAATCAGTATGCTTAAGTACTCTCCATGATCTGGCATCTTGCTAAAGAATGGGTGCTGGATCAGGTAGAATGTGGCCCAGACCAAACAGATCTGATTAGTACCATTAAGCTAAGAAATTTAATTCTGCCCATTTTGTATTTATCAAAATTAAAAAGATATTTCACATTGGTTAAAAAGTTTATTGATTTCCTCTGTTTGATTTCTTCTCGATAAGAGACATTCTGAAAGCTGTGTGGGGTTGCCTCATTGTGGTAGAGATTTGTTTTCCTTGGAAATTAGTAATATATTTCTAATACTTATAGAATAATTGTATAATTTTTCCATAAAAATATATTTTTGTTTCTTTGCCTTCCTTTGACTTGGGTTCTTTGGTCTTCTTACCATTAACTTTTTGTGTGTTCTTTGTATGTTTTGAATGGCGGCTCCTTGCAGGACATATGATTTCAATTATATTTTTTTGTTCTTTGTCTTCCCTTCTCTATTTCCTTTGCTTTGTCTGGTCCCAGTACCTTATAGCAATGAGAGAACATATGTTTCAAAATGACTGTGATGCTTTTGTAGGCTGCTTTAAAAGGTAATGTGCTGAAGTATAAAACTGTCACAAATTGTCAATGATAATATGCATGAGTACTCTCCATGAACTGACATCCTGCTAAAGAATGGGTGCTGAAACAGGTGGAATGTGGCACAGACCAAACAGGTCAGATTAATGCCATGAAGCTAAGAAATTTAATTCTGCTTATTTTATATTCATCAAGATTGCTTATAAAAGTATAGATGAATGTTGAATCAAATGACATATGTATATTTTGGAAATTGCCCTTCCAAAATAGGCAAAAAATGAAATGATACCAATTCCAGTTGATTTAAGGAGCCACAGGGCATAGTTCCACCACTTGCCTAGCCCCTCACTACTCAGATAACATTGCCTGTCTCTTACTCTGTCTATCTTCTGGCTAGTTTTTGGTCCTTTCCTACCACACTCGCCATCTGCTGACTACTCACACATGCCTTTTCACATTCCATATGTCTGTCATGATCATTCTCTCTTCCCTGACTTGAATACACTTCATTATTACTAAGCAAATTGTTAATGATATATACAAATATTGTTATCATAATTGATACATTCATCTGTTTAGGAAATAATAAAAAGGTATTTCCAATCAGTGAGGTCAAATTTTTTTCTTAAATAAGGAGTTTGTCATAGTGAATATAAAATGAACTGGAAAGAATTCTCTAAAAAAAAATGCAGCAGACAATGTATTAAAGTTAAATACGAAGTTAAAAGTCCATCTTTGTTCTTCAGTTCTAAATGGCACTATAAACATACTATCTAATTAACAGGGAGTTTATTCTTGAAGGCTTTAAATCTTTACCTCATATTATATTTGTCAAGATAGTAAATAGATCTGAAAATTCTCTCTAGGTTCAGGTACCTAAGTAGGGATGAGGGCTGGAAGTTGATGGGAAAAAAAGAACTAGTCTGATGTCTGCATTTCTGCTTCCAAGGTAAAAATGGCAAAATGGGGTACAGAGCTAAACAAAGAATTTCCACCTGAAGAATATCGAATAGCTGAGAAGCACCTAAAGAAATGTTCAACATCCTTAGTCATTAGGGAAATGCAAATCAAAACAACCCTGAGATTTCACCTCATACCAGTCAGAATGGCTAAGATCAAAAACACAGGAGACAGCAGGTGTTGGTGAGGATGAGGAGAAAGAAGAACACTCCTCCACTGCTGGTGGGATTGCAAGCTGGTACAACCACTCTGGAAAGCAGTCTGGCGGTTCCTCAGAAAACTGGGCATGATACTCTCGGAGGACCCTGTTATACCACTCCTGGGCATATACCCACAGGCCTCCCTGGCAAGCAATAAAGACACATACTCCACTATGTTCATAGCAGCCTTATTTATTAAAGCCAGAAGCTGGAAAGAACCCAGATGCCCCTCAACGGAGGAATGGATACAGAAGATGTGGTATATTTACACAATGGAATACTACTCTGCAATTGAAAACAATGAATTCATGAAATTCTTAGGCAAATGGTCAGAACTGGAGAATATCATCCTTAGTGAGGTAACCCAATCACAAAAGAACACACAGGGTATGCAGTCACTGATAAAGGGATATTAACCCAGAAGCTCGAAATACCCAACCAAGACACAATTCACATATCAATTGACTTCCAAGAAGGAAGGAGAGACCCCTGGTCCTGGACAGACTCTATGTAGCAGTGTAGGGGAATACCAGGACAGAGAAGTTGGAGGGCGTTGACTGGGGAACAACGTGGAAGAGGGCTTATGGGACTTTTGGGGAGGGGGGAACCGGGAAAGGGGAAATCATTGGGAATATAAATAAGAAATATAGAAAATAAATAAATAAATAAATAAGTAAATAAATAAGTAAATAGATAGATAGATAGATAGATAGATAGATAGATAGATAGATAGATAGATAGATAGATAGATAGATAGATAGATAGATAGATAAAGGCAGCTGGATGAGCAATGAACTGAATGGGAGGCACTTTCAAAAGCAAACCTTTTGGCTTAAAAGTATCTGCTTAACTAGACCTCTCTAAAAGGTGCATCTCTGAACAGCATACCATTACTCCCAGTGCGTGGTCTCTTAAAGGCTCAGAAACTTGAAGGGCAGAAGTTGTGTGCACATGCAGTGGGCTAGCACCTTGCACCCTGAGGCAATTAATGAAATGATGAATAGTATCCCTCCCCCAGAAAGGAATTATTGTCAACATGGAGTTTATTTGAATTTATTTTATTTTAGTATTTTAATTACGAAGGTTACTCAAGTACTATGTATTCATGTTCTTCACACAACATTTTCTCTAAGGAAAACACTTCTGAAAATGACAATGCACACGAATGGAATTTTCATGCATGCATATGTGATCTAACATCTAATTTAAATAAGTAAACGTAACTTTAAATTTTCGGAAAAGGGAACTCACAGAGTAGGTTAGTCAGACAGAAAGAGCATAAACAGCTTCTTGTCTGTGTATGCACTTAGAGTAAACCATGAATGTGACTGATTTTGTTTCTGGTCTGGCCACCTATGCTAGTTCAATAGAACAAGTTTACTCAATCTATTCTACTGCCATGGAGGCTAATCTTCTTTCTAACAATTTCTACATTTCTACCAAATGAAAATAATAAAGTTCATATATTTTGAGTCTTTACTTTGTACTTAAATAAGAGTGAAATCAAGTTTTCTGCAGCCTAAATTTTAGTATTCACAGTCTAACTGATCTATTTCTGAATGATATTGTGACTATTAAGTATAATGCACATTTAGTTACTCAGGTGTTTTTGGGGCAGGTTATGGTAAATGGATGTCTTTCTTTTTAGTTATTTTATAATTCAAGAGTTGTCCCCTTTCCTGGTTTTTCCTCAGCAAACCCTCCATCCCATCCCAACTCCCCTTTGCCTCTATGAGGGTGCTCCTCCACCAACCTACCCACTCCTATCTGACCCCTCTAGCATCCCCTTGCACTGGAGTATCAAGATTCCACAGGACCAAGAGCCTCCTCTTGCACTGATGCCAGATGAGGCAATCCTCTGCTATATATGTAGCTAGAGCAAAAGAACCTCTAAAGGTGACAAGTAAAAGCACCTAGGTTATTCAGTTTCAGTTGAGCCTTTGAAATTGCTTTATGGGCTAAATGAAGAAAAGTATGGGGAATCTTATATACTTAAATGCTAATGTATAAAGTCTATAAACATATTTTATATATTTTATATCCTATTTATTCAAAGTATATCAGGCATTTTTCTCTGTATATGAAATAAAGAACACATTTAATGTGATTTCTTCAATATGTATAGTCTTTATGGATAACTGTTTCCATCAGACATAATGCCCTTGTTTGAGTTATCAGTAAGTGTCAATAGAATGTTGCTATTCAGCCTGCATATTTGGTTTTCTTAAAGTCTCACTACTTGGTGAGCCCAGGATCTCATCAGCTTCCTTCCTCACCTGAGCTTTAATATATGGACTCCCGCACACTGAGATGGGCCAGTTCTACCACATGACCTTTATATTTCCTATTAAGATATTCCTTTCTGATATAGACCATATATATATATATATGTGTGTGTGTGTGTGTGTGTGTGTGTGTGTGTGTGTGTGTGTGTGTGTGTGTGTGTGTTTTCATATAAGTGGTTATGGAGACCAGAGATAAGTACCAGATAGCTTCCTCAGCACAGCTCTATCTTATTTTCTGAGACAGAAAGCCTCTTCTTCATCCTGGCATTGATTGGCTGGCAAGCTCCTGTTTCACCTCTACAGCTCTCGATTTACAGACCTAGTCAACCATGGCCAAGTTTTTACATAGCTTCTGGAGTTCCAAATTCAGGTTCTCATGTTTATAGTAAGCACTTTACTGACTCAGCTACATTTCTACACTCTTTGTAGATATTCTTTACAAAGGTGAGAAAAGAATCAAAAAAGTTTAAGCTTAGTGAAGTAACAATAACAGGACAATCACATATTTGATAATTTGCATTTATCTCCATGCTTTATACTGTTATATATACACAGTTATATGCGAGTTTCGATTCCCGGGGAGTATAAATTTGCTTTGGAAGATGTCTCTGGCAATGATTTATGATGTGTAGGAAGCTAAAGTCTCAGTTTGGAGGTAAATTTGATTGGAGTGGCGATGTGACGTTGGGCCTCATGAATTGACTTCCTGACTAGCTGCTCTTCTGTGCCTGTTATTAATCCACATTATTGCGTCTGTGAAGGACTTCTTTTCTACACAAATAACAAACTACTGATCATTAACTATTGATGTGTCTACTCAAGTTGCTCTTTTTTTTGTTTTTGAAAACATTTTAATAGATTATTTTTAAAAAGGTTTTAGTTACATAAAGTTGAAAATGTTAGTAAGTTAGTATAAAGTTCTCAAGTAACTTATATTCTTTATTTCTACTAGCACCTTATTACTAAGGCAAATTCATCACCACCAATGAACCAACATTAGTACACCATCATTAACTACAGCCCAACTTCATTCAGACTTCCTTCATTTGTTACTGTGCACTCTTTCTATATCTGGAATGCATCCAGGATTGGAGAGACATTTAGTTGTCATGTCTCCTGGCTGAGATAGCTTCCACCAACTTTTGTGTTTGTTTGGGTTCTTTCTTTCTTTCTTTCTTTTTTTCTTTCTTTCTTTCTTTCTTTCTTTCTCTCTCTCTCTCTCTTTCTTTCTTTGTTTCTCTTCCTTCCTTCCTTCTTTCCTTCCTTCCCTCTTTCCCTCCTTCCCTCCTTCCTCTTTCTCTCTCTTTCTTTTTTTATATTTTCTTTATTTACATTTCAAATGTTATCCCCTTTCCTCATTTCCCCTCTGAAAACACCCTATCCCATCCCCCCACTCCTGTTCACCAACCCACCCACTCCTGTTTCTGTCCTAGCATTCCCCGACACTGGGGCATCAAGCCTTCACAGGTCCAAGGTCCTTTCCTTTCATTGATGCCTGATATGGCCATCCTCTGCTACATTTGTGGCTGGAGCCATGGGTCCCTCCATGTGTACTCTTTAGTTGGTGGTTTAGTCCCTGGGAGCTCTGGGGGTAATGGTTAAAGCTGTTCTTAATTTAGTCTACAAAAGTGAATGACTTTCAGCATTGATGGTGTTAACCTCTATGGTTTGCTGTATGCAAACATCTGCATCCTGACCCTAACCCAAGATTTAGGCTTTCTCTATTTCTGTACAAGAGTTGTTACTAATATTTTCTGTCATAAAATTTTGTTTCACTAAAGTCCTTTTATAGTCTTTACAAAGCCTCTTTAAGTATTCTTACTGTCACATGGAATCACTTATTCTTTCAGCCCACAATTACCTAGAAGAGAGTCCTAAATCTTCAGCCATCTTCTAATCTCTTATGCCTTTCTATACCCCACTATCAAAATTATGCTTGGATTCAGCCTTTAAAAGTAAAAGCATTCATTGTGGCTTCCTGCCCCATGCTGTTTAAATATGTACAGAATCTGAAAAAAATATCTCCCAATTAGTAATTCCTGATATGGAAACACATTTTAAAATCCCATTCCCTATACAAGTTTTGGTGCAGGTAGGAACAACATGGTATGATTAGTTAAATTAAATAAAACACAAGCAATACCTACCAGTTAGTATTTAATATCCTTAAACTGAAGCATACTTAATATTATCTCATTCTTTGATGGGGAAAGATGTTTTCAAGTTTCTCCCATCCCTGGATTGACTCTAGCATATCTCAGTGAATGCACTCGTTCACATCTAAGTTCATGTTACTATCAGCAGTGGGTTAGTTTGTACGGGAAGTTGTCAATTACTTTTCTCATCAATCTGACAAAATATGAGATTAAAAAACATACTAACAGATGAATTAATTTTGTCTTTCACTGAGAGAGGATATGATCAATCATGGAGGAGAAGGCATGGTAGCAGAATGGTAATGTGGTTAGTCATACTATATCAAGAGTCAGTAAGCAAAGAGAGATAAATGTTGATGCATAGCTATTTTTTCCCCTGTCAGGAACCCCATCTCAATATTACTGCTCACATTAAGGGTGGGTCTTCTACTCTCACTTAAACCTGAGTATACCTGCACAGTTATACCCTGACATGTGTCTTCAGGTGTTTGGTCAAGCTGAAAATAAAGAGTAGTGATTATAAGATATGATAAAGGGCTTCATTTTTTAGTGTAGGATATAGATTTTTTCTACAGCAATGATAATTACTTTATTATTATTATTATTATTATTATTATTATTATTATTATTATTATTATTATTATTATTTTGTTTTCTGGCTCATTTGTGTTATCCAGGGATTCTCTGGGTGATTTAAGTCTGGAATTGTCCACTCATGACTCATGGACTCCTCTTTGATTACACCATTGAAGACTGCTTTGCCCCCATAACCTATCAGTAACAAGTAATTTGGGGAGCAGAAGTGAAACACTATGACACCTTTCATAGTAAATGTCGGATTAGTGACAGGCACACTGTTGTGTAAAGCCCAGTGGGAGCAACCTCAGCTTTTATGGGATCAGTAACTCAATGGTTTAGTCAAACCAGATTGCACTCCATTATTCTTCACCCTGGCTTCTGACTCTTACATTCTTTTTTTTCCCTTTTCTATGATGCTTGCTAAGCCTGAGCGGAATGGTATAAATGTCCCACTTAAGGTCAATCACTCATCCATCACTTAAACTCAGCACCCAGAACAACCATGTGTTTATTAAGTCATCACAAGTCACTGCAAAGAGAAACATCTCTGATTAAAGTTGAGAGTAGCATTTGTGGATAAGTATAAACATGAATATTTATTAGGCAGTCAGGACATGTTAACTTAGATACACAAGTTCTGAATTGGGGTCCAAGACCTCCACATCAATGTTTTCTTTTTTTTTTCTTTTTTTGTTTTTTGTTTTGACTGATATTATATTACCAGGTATGTAAGTTTCAATGCTCTCTAAAATTGTTAATGCCCTTTTCACAACAGCAACATGCATTATTTTTCTAGCAGAATGAGAGATAACCATGAGGGATGAAGTTTAGATCATGTCCAACCAAATTTCTCAGTGTCTTGCAGTGAAAGTGTGTGTAATCTTCAGCAATATAGTTTTATCCACTAGTTCTAGCAGGGGAAGAGGCTTTACAGAAACTTTTACTTTTATTTTCATGTCGTTTTATTTTTCAATTGTTGTAATTTGAAGCCTGTGTGTACTTCTCATATCTTTGTCAAAATATTAGCTTTCTGTAATCATGTGAAATTAGACCTAGGTCTTCTCTTCTATTCCTTGGTCTTTGTCTCTGGTTTTGCGCCAATATTGTGCTATTTTCTATTTGTATGAACTTGTATCCTACTTAATATTGGGTATGACAATGCCTCAGGAAATATTCCTTTTACATGGGATTACCTTGACTTTCAGGGAGATTTTGTGCTTCAATATAAATTTTACAAGATCCTTTCTATTTCTGGGAAGACTACATAAGGTTTTGATTGTGATTATTTTAGACCGTAATTGCTTTAGTAGCTTGGTTATGTTTCCAACATCAATTTTATCAATCCATGGCCATGTGAGGTCTTTCAGCCTTCTTGTGTCTTCCTGATCTACTTATTACAAGTTTTTTTTTTTTATTATCGTATAGGTCTTTCACTACCCTTGTGATGTTTATTCTGAAGTGCATTTTCTTAATTGTTTTTCATTTATTTACATTTAAATGTTGTCCTCCTTCCTGGTCTCCTCTCTGAAAATGCCCCATCCTATTCTCCATCCCCTTTGCCTCTAGAAGGGTGCTCCCCCACCCATTCACCCACTCCTGCCTTATCTCTCTAGCACCCCCCTATGCTGGGGCATCAAGTCTTCATAGACCCAAGGGCCTATTTCCCATTGATGCCAAACAAGGCAATCCTTTGAAGAACTTTTAATGGTTTTTATCTTTATTTATTTTATTGCTTTTGATATTTTCAGTTATTGTGAATCAGATAGTTTTCCTTATTTTTTCCTTAGTGTTATTGACATATAAAAAGACTACTGGCTTTATTTTAACTTTGCATTGCCACGTAGCTGAATTTGTTAGTCAGTTCTAGAAGGTTTTTGTTGTGATATCAAGGTTTTTTTTTTTATCTAATGTCATTTTTATCATGTGATAACATGGATATTCTGACTTCTTTTCCTATTTCAGTCAATTTGATTTTTGCCTGGGTTTATTGCTCTGGCAAAAACATCAAGCATTATATTGAGAAATGTACCATTTTTATGATATTGACAACATATAATTTAAAGTAGGATGTACACAATTTGTATTCTATCAGTATTTTAATACACCATTCCCTCCTTTATTTTTGTGTAGATTTAAATTCATTGCAAATATTCTCAAAATACTCAAAAATGGTGCTCTGCAGTAAGGGAAGGAACTCAAAGCAATTTCTTATGGAATAGTTTCACTAAGAGCATGTCTAGATTTGAATTTTCTACTTCCTCTCACTGCATCTTAAATTGTCTTCCATCCCTTACCTGTCTGGTGTATTTGTACTTTCCTGAGTGTTGCTTTCTGAATCTGTCTGTTTTCTGTCTGTGTCTCTATCTAAAAGATATTGGTATTTTGTATAACACAGAAAATAACACATGGAGAAAGAGGATACTGTACAAAATTCTCTAACAGGATTTTATTAGGGATAAAACTTGACTGAATTCAGCTGATCCAGATAACACACAGTAACACAAACATCACTACAAAACAAATCATTAGCTGATATTCATGCTTCTTCTCTTTTTTCTTTATCTTTTTTTTCTTTCTTTGTTTTTTATTAATTTATCCTCTAATATATTATATTCTAACTCCATTTCCCCCTCCCTTCTTCCAGCCTCGCATCCTTCATCTCCTCTACCTCCTCCATGACAATCTATTCCTCCACTTCTTTTCAGAAAAGGCCTGGCCTACCAAGGATAGCTGCCAAACACGGCATATGAAGTTGCTAAAGTAATAGGCACCTCTCCTTATATAAAGGGTGGGTGGGTGAGGGAACTCAGTAGGAGGACAAAGGTTCAAAAAGGAAGAGAAAGTGTCAGAAACAGTCTCAGTTCTCTCCATTAAGAGTCCTATAAAAATACCAAGCCACAAAACTATAGCATACATAGAGAGGTCCTAGGTTACACCCATGCAAGCTCTCTGATTATCGGTTCAGTCTCAGTGAGCCC
The DNA here is from genome assembly GCA_036184795.1 of Tokudaia tokunoshimensis. NCBI lineage: Eukaryota > Metazoa > Chordata > Mammalia > Rodentia > Muridae > Tokudaia > Tokudaia tokunoshimensis. Next base: position 15,709,547 of record BTHU01000004.1, on the reverse strand, counting down.
GTAAGTATCCAGGTTTATTGATTCTTTTTGGGTTTTCTTTTGCTGTCTTTTACACCTGTGGCTCCTACAATCCTTCCTGCCCCTCTTCATCAGGATCCCCTGAACTTGAGATAGTGAATATTTGTTTTATAAGATAGTTTTAAACTTATGTTCTGTTTTCAGAATATATTATCATATAAAACATTTACCCATTACATTATATAGGGCATAGAAGAACAGATATTTTAGGATTACACCTACACATTAAGTAAGTTATACAACTTGTTTCATGGAAAATCCAAAGTAGGTATTGTTGTCTGTTACATTGTTCTTTTAAAAGCAGGTTAAAGAACCAGGCTAAGTACAGAGTAGGATATCAGCTTCAAGCCTTAACTGATCTCATTTTACATTATTAAATCTGACTAAGATTCACAAGTTTAGAAATATTTATCTCACAAAAACTGCGTATATAAAGGTGAGAACAGAATCATAGAAGAAATGGGGATAGAGAAGGTTTATTCAAGGGGAACAACATAATATACAGCTAAGAGTGCAAATTTCTACCACACTATTATACAACACAATGACTATAGATATGCAATTTTTGTGGCATATGTCTCAAACAAAAATTTGGCTATGTTTTTCTTGAAAAGATAAGTATATTTTAGAAAGTAGATAAACTTATATGTTTACCCTCATTTTACAATGGCTGTACACACACACACACACACACACACACACACACACACACATTAAAAATAAATTAAATTAGTTAAAAGTAAATAGAAATCTTCCCTATATTCAATTAAATGATAATTCTGGTAATTAAAATAATATATATGGAAATTATTCACATGCTAAGGCAAAAGGAAGGAAACAATAAAACACAATTGAATTTGGGTTTTAATCTTTGTATTTAAAAAAAGTATCAATGTTCTAATATTTTTTAAAATGAAGAATATATGCACTATGCTTATTTTGTTACGATACAATACTTATATTTACTTTTCAGTGAAGGCAATAGAAGCCACAGAATTCTGAATATTTTTATAAAGCTAAATGACCAGTATAAAAGGCCATGTGCAAACATGTTCAGACAATCATCTGAAATAATCAATACATAGTATGAGAAAGTATTGCTGTTTATACAAGGTATTTTTCTTGAATTAGATAATATTTAATTAATAGAATCATGAAAAACACTGTTAAAAGAAACCAAATAGCTATCCATGATTAAAAACCGGACCTTTTGTCTGTCTGATTTCATTGTTTCTCTGTCTACTGTCTAATAACATAATATCTGAATAAACCCTCCTCTTTCTCCTTCATAGATATTGTTTCTGATATAAGCTTTGTGATGAATGCCATATAGGCAAATTTGAACAAATACCCACATTTATAGTCTGATTTTAAAGATTAGTTGTTCCAGGGTCTATTGTATATGAAAAGTTTTGCCTTGATATGGTGTTATTTCAGTTAATATTAGAACCTTAACCTTGTTTATATAAATGTGAGTTATCAAGAATTACAAGATATGCCCTTTACACAGTGACTGGAAATGTTCTGAATGAAAGGCATAAAATGGTAGAAAAATTGAGGTCAATAATTTGACACTTCTCAAATAATTCACATTAATTAAAAATTCATTTAAATTCTAGGAGTATGCACTTTATAATATCAGTTACTAGGAGTTACTTCTTCTTTTGTTCATTAATTTTGATCCTGGCCTGAAATTTGAATGTTAATGACTAATTTATCTTCCATGTTCAAAATAAGTCTATAAAGTAAATGTAAATTAGTTGCATTACTGCTATTATCTTACCACTCATCAATTAAGCACGATTAAAAATTTGACAGTTCTCAGGAGTGTTTCATTTGGAAACTAATAAACTTATATGAAATAAAGTGTCATAATTCTTATAGACAGCAGATTGGTAGATATGGTCATAAGGTCGAACTTACTCATCTATTAACTCCAGTTAGTGCTTCATGGTACTATATCTAAATATATCAACTCTCCAAGGAGACATGCAAATAGATCATAAAATTTATCATACAATATTGATCACCTTTATAAATAAATGAGATTTCAGTGCGACTCTTGAAAGATGGGGAATATCTTTAAAAGCTTAGATTGCCCAGAAGGCATTTCAATAACAAGATGATAAAGATGTATTAAAGTTTTATATATTATTTTACTATTGATGATGAGCTAAGTGAGGAACTATTGGAGTGGGTAGTTGGGAACATATGTGATCAAAATACATTTTTATTAATTAATTTAAATTTTTTACACTTCATATTTTATTACCCCCACCCCTGTCTACCCTCCAACTGTTCATATCCCATACCTCCTCCTCACCTGCTATCTTCACATGGATGTGCCCACCACACACCCTACCTGACCTCTAAACTCCCTGGGGGCCTCCAGTCTCTTGAGGGTTAGGTGCATCATTTCTGAATGAACACAGACCCTGCAGACCTCTACTGTATGTGTGTTGGGGACCTCATGTCAGCTGGTATATGCTGCCTGTTTGGTGGTCCAGTGTTTGAGAGATCTCGGGGTTCAGTTTAATTGAGACTGCTGATCCTCCTACAGGATCGCCTTTCTCCTCAGCTTCTTCCAGCTTTCCATAATTCAACAACAGGGGTCAGCCACTTCTGTCCATTGGTTGGGCACAAACATCTCCATCTGAATCTTTCAGCTGCTTGTAGGGTCTTCTGTAGTGTGGCCATACTAGGTCCCTTTCTGTGACTGCTCCATAGAGTCAGTAATAGTGTCAGGCCTTGGGGCTTCCCCTTGAGCTGTACCCCACTTTGGGCCTGTTGCTGGACCTTCTTTTCTTCAATCTCCTCTCCATTTCCATCCCTGTAATTCAGCAATGATTATGGGTCAGAGTTGTGACTGTGGGATGGCCCCCTCTCTGTCATTTGATGTCCTGTCTTCCTGCTGGAGGTGGGCTTTATAAGTTCCTTGCCCTACTGTTGGGCATTTCATCTAAGGTCCCTCCCTTTGAGTCCTGAGAGTCTCTTACCTGCAAGGTCTCTGGTGCATTCTGGAGGGTCTCCCAACCTCCTATCTCCATCTCCTGAGGTTTCCTTTTTCCATTCTTTCTGCTGGCCCTCAGGGCTTCACTCCTTTTCTCTCACCCAATACTAGATCAGGTTCCACTTCCCCTCCCTATTTTGACTCCCAGGTCCCTCCCTCCCTCCCTCCCTCCCCACTTGTGATAGCTTTCTCCTTCCTCCCAAGTGTGACTAAGTTGTCCTCACTTGGGCACTTCAGCCTGTTGACATTTTTTGAGTTATATGGACTGTGTCTTGGGTACACTGTACTTTTTTTTCTTGGCTAACATCCACTTATTAGTGAGTACATACCATGCATGTCCTTTTGGGTATGAGTTACCTCACTCAGGGTGATATTTTCTGGTTCCATCCATTTGCCTGCAAAACTCAGGATGTCCTTGTTTTTAATAGGTGAATAGTATTCCATTGTGTAAATGAACCATATTTTCTGTATCCATTCTTCTGTTGTGGGTCATCTTGGCCATTTATAGCTTCTGGCTTTCAGAAATAAGGCTGCAATGAATATAGTGAAGCATGTGCCCCTGTGGCATGGTGGGACATCTATGGATATATTCCCAAGAGTGGTATAGCAGGGTCTTCAGACTGATTTCCAGAGTGGTGGTACCAGTTTGCAATCCCTGCAATGAAGGAGTGTTCCCCTTTCTCCAAATCCTCTCCGATATGTGTTGCCACCTGAGGATTTGATCTTAGCCATTCTGATTGGTGTAAGGTGAAATTTCAGGGTCATTTTGATTTGCATTTCTCTGATCACTAAGGACTTTGAACATTTCTTTAGGTGCTTCTCAGCCATTCCTCAGTTGTGAAATCTCAGTTTATACTCCATTCTTTTATTGGGTTGTTTGGCTTTTTGGTGATTAGTTTTTTGAGTTCGTTATATATTTTGTGTATCAGCCGTCTATTGGATGTGAGGTTAGTGAAGATTTTTTCCCAACCAGTAGGTTGCTGATTTGTTTTATTGACTATATCCTTTGCCTTATAGAAACTTTCCAGTTTCATGAGGTTCCATTTACCAATTCTTGATCTTAGAGCAGGAGCCATTGTAGTTCTGTTTAGGAAATTACCCCCTGTGCCAATTAGTTCAAGGCTCTTTCCCAATTTTTCTTCTAATAGATTCAGTATATCTGGTTTTATGTTGAGGTCTTTGATCAACTTGGACTTGAGCTTTGTGCAAGATGACAAATATGGGTTTATTATCATTTTTCTATGTACAGATAGTCAGTTAAACCAACACCATTTATTGAAGATGTTTTCTATTTTCCATTGTATATTTTCTGCTTCTTTGTCAAAGTTCAAGTGTGAGTAAGTATGTGGTTTTATTATGGGGTCTTCAGCAAACCAACAGCCAATATCAAATTAAATGGAGACATACTTGAAGCAATCACACTAAAATCTGGGACAAGACAAGGGTGTCTACTCTCCCCATATCTACTCAATATAGTACTCAAAGTGATAGCTAGAACAATAAGACAACAAAAAGAGATCAAGCGAATGCAAATTGGTAAAGAATAAATAAAGTTATCACTATTTGTAGATTATACGATGATATATGTAAGCGACCCCAAAAATTCCACCAGAGAACTTCTCCAGCTGATACACAAATTCAGCAAAGTAGCCAGATAAGAAATTAACTCAAATAAATCAGTAGCCTTCCTTTATACAAATGATAAACAGGCTAGAAAAAATTTAGGTAAACAACTCCATTCACAACAACCACAAATAATATAAAATATCTTGGGGTAACTCTATCCAAACAAGTGAAAGGCCTGTATAACAACAACTTCAAGTTTCTCAAGAAAGAAATCGAAGAAGATCTCAGAAAACGGACAGATCTCCCATGCTCATGGATTGGCAGAATTAACATAGTAAAAATGTCCATACTACCAAAGACAATCTATAGATTCAACACAATCTCCATCAAAATCACAACACAATTCTTCAAAGACATGAAAAAAGCAATCCTCAAATTTATCTGTAAAGGCAAAAACAAACAAACAAACAAATAAAAATCCAGAATAGCAAAAACAATTCTAAACAACAAAAGAACTTCAACGGGAATCATCACCCCTGACTTCAAGGTTTACTACAGAGCAATAGTGATAAAAACTGCATAGTATTGGTACAGAGACAGACACGTTTGTCAATGGAACAGAATTGAAGATCAAAATACATTTGATACATACTAAAAACCATTTTTTAAATTTATTTTTAAAATTTATTTGCATTTCAAATGTTATCCCCTTACCCCAATTCCCCACCCCCTTTCTGATCCCCTGTTCCCCAGTTTCTATGTTACTCCACCAATCCACCCACTCCTGCCTCTTCACCCTTGATTCCCCTACGCTGGGGCATCTACAGATCCTTCATAGGACCAAGAACCTCTTCTCCCACTGATGCCATCCTGTGATACATATGCAGTAGGAGCCATGTGTAATCCTTGGTTGGTAGCTTAGTCCCTGGGAGCTCTCGGGAGTGTGGTTGGTTATTGTTGTTCATAGAGTTAGAAAGAGCAATTCAAAAATTCATCCGGAATAACAGAAAACCCAGGATAGCTAAAACTATTCTCAAGAGTAAAAGAACCTCTGGGGGAATCAGTCTCCCGGACCTCAAGCTGTACTACAGAGCAATAGTGTTAAAAACCGCATGGTATTGGTACAGTGACAGGCATGTAGATCATTGGAACAGAATTGAAGACCCAGAAATGAATCCACACTCCTATGGTCACTTGATCTTTGACAAAGGAGCTAAAACCATCCAGTGAAAAAAAGATAGCCTTTTCAACAAATGGTGCTGGCTCAGCTGGAGGTCAACATGCAGAAGAATGCAAATTGACCCATTCTTTTTTTTTATTATTATTTATTTTATTTTATTTTTTTAATTTACATTCCAAATCACTTCCCCTTTCCCGTTTCCTCCCTCCCCGAAAGTCCCATAAGCCCCCTTCCCTCCCTCTTTTCTCCATTCAACCCCCTCTCGTTACTCTGTCCTGGCGTTCCCCTACATCCAGTCTTTCCAGGACCAGGGATCTCTCCTTCCATCTTCTTAGAAATCTATTGATATGCAAATTGTGTCTAGGGTATTCCGAGATTCTGGGTCAATATCCCCTTATCAGTGACTGCATACCATGTGTGTTCTTTTGTGATTGGGTTACCTCCCTAAGGATGATATTTTCAAGATCTGACCATTTGCTTAGGAATTTGGTGAATTCATTGTTTTTAATTGCAGAGTAGTATTCCATTGTGTAGATATACCAAATCTTCTGAATCCATTCCTCTGTTGAGGGACATCTGGGTTCTTTCTAGCTTCTGGCTATTATAAATAAGGCTGCTATGAACATAGTGGAGCATGTGTCCTTATTGCATGCAGGTAAAGTCTCTGGGTATATGCCCAGGAGTGGTATAGCCGGATCCTCCGGAAGTGTCATGCCCAGTTTTCTGAGGAGCCGCCAGACTGCTTTCCAGAGTGGTTGTACCAGCCTGCAATTCCACCAGCAGTGGAGGAGTGTTCCTCTTTCTCCACATCCTCGCCAACAACTGCTGTCTCCTGTGTTTTTGATCTTAGCCATCCTGACTGGTGTGAGATGGAATCTCAGGGTTGTTTTGATTTGCATTTCCCTAATGACTAAGGATGATGAACATCTCTTTAGGTGCTTCTCAGCCATTAGATATTCTTCAGGTGAGATCTCTTTGTGTAGCTCTGTACCCCATTTTTTAATAGGGTTACTTGCCTCTCTGGAGTTTAACTTCTTGAGTTCTTTGTATATATTGGATATTAGCCCTCTGTCGGATGTAAGGTTGGTAAAGATTATTTCCGTTAGTTGGTTGCCGCTTTGTCTTTTTGACAGTGTCTTTTGCCTTCCAAAAACTTTGTAATTTAACGAGGTCCCATTTGTCTATTCTTGATCTTAGAGCATAAGCTATTGGAGTTCTGTTCAGGAAATTCTCCCCTGTGCCCATATGTTCAAGGTTCTTCCCTAGTTTCCCTTCTATTAGTTTCAGTGTGTCTGGTTTTATGTGGAGATCTTTGATCCACTTAGAATTGAACTTAGTGCAAGGAGATAAGAATGGGTCAATTTGCATTCTTCTGGATGTTGACCTTTAGCTGAGCCAGCACCATTTGTTGAAAAGGCTATCTTTTTTCCACTGGATGGTTTTAGCTCCTTTGTCAAAGATCAAGTGACCATAGGAGTGTGGATTCATTTCTGGGTCTTCAATTCTGTTCCATTGATCTACATGTCTGTCACTGTACCAATACCATGCGGTTTTTAACACTATTGCTCTGTAATACAGCTTGAGGTCCGGGATACTGATTCCCCCAGAGGTTCTTTTACTCTTGAGAATAGTTTTAGCTATTCTGGGTTTTCTGTTATTCCAGATGGATTTTTGACTTGCTCTTTCTAACTCTATGAAGAATTGAGTTGGGATTTTGATGGGGATTGCATTGAATCTGTGTATTACTTTTGGTAAGATGCTCATTTTTACTATATTAATCCTGCCAATCCATGAGCATGGCAGATTTTTCCATCTTCTGAGGTCTTCTTCAATTTCTTTCTTCAGAGACTTGAAGTTCTTGTCATACAGATCTTTCACTTGTTTGGTTAGAGTCACTCCAAGATACTTAATATGGTTTGTGGCTATCGTGAAGGGTATTATTTCTCTTACTTCTTTCTCAGCTTGCTTATCCTTTGAGTATAGGAAGGCTTCTGACTTTCTTGAGTTGATTTTATATCTGGCCACTTTGCTGAAGTCGTTTATCAGCTGTAGGAGTTCTCTGGTGGAGTTCTTTGGGTCGTTTATGTATGCTATCATAACGTCTGCAAATAGTGATAGTTTGACTTCTTCCTTTCCAATTTGTATCCCTTTGACCTCTTTTTGTTGTCTAATTGCTCTAGCTACAACTTCAAGTACTATATTGAAAAGATATGGAGAGAGAGGGCAGCCTTGTCTAGTCCCTGATTTTAGTGGGATTGCTTCAAGTTTCTCTCCATTTAGATTGATGCTGGCTACCGGTTTGCTGTAAATTGCTTTTACTATGCTTAGATATGGGCCTTGAATTCTTGATCTTTCCAAGACCTTTAGCATGCAAGGATGCTGAATTTTGTCAAATGCTTTCTCAGCATCTAATGAGATGACCATGTGGTTTTTTTCTTTGAGATTGTTTATGTAGTGGATTACATTGATGGATTTCCTTATATTGAACCATCCCTGCATCCCTGGGATGAAGCCTACTTGATCGTGGTGAATGATCGTTTTGATGTGTTCTTGGATTCGGTTGGCAAGAATTTTATTGAGTATTTTTGCATCGATATTCATAAGAGAGATTGGCCTGAGATTCTCTTTCTTTGTCGGATCTTTGTGTGCTTTTGGTATTAGTGTAATTGTGGCTTCATAGAACGAGTTGGGTAGTGTTCCTTCTGTTTCTATTTTGTGGAACAGTTTGAAGAGTATTGGTGTTAGGTCTTCTTTGAAGGTCTGATAGAATTCTGCAGTAAAACCATCTGGACCTGTGCTTTTTTTGGTTGGAAGACTTCCAATGACAACTTCTATTTCTTCAGGGGTTATAGGACGGTTTAGATGGTCTATTTGATCCTGATTTAATTTTGGTACTTGGTATCTGTCAAGGAAATTGTCCATTTCCTCAAGATTTTCTAGTTGTGTTGAATACAGGTTTTTGTAGTAGGATCTGATGATTTTTTGAATTTCCTCAGTTTCTGTTGTTATCGCTCCCTTTTCGTTTCTGATTTTATTAATTTGGATACTATCTCTGTGCCCTCTGGTTAGTCTGGCTAAGGGCTTATCTATCTTGTTGATTTTCTCAAAGAACCAACTCCTCGTTTTGTTGATTCTTTGTATGGTTTTATTTGTTTCTACTTGATTGATTTCAGCCCTGAGTTTGATGATTTCCTGCCTTCTACTCCTCTTTGGTGTATTTGCTTCTTTTTGTTCCAGGGCTTTCAGGTGTGCCATTAAGCTGTTAGTTTATGTTGTCTCCCGTTTCTTTTTGGTGGCACTCAGGGCTATGAATTTGCCTCTTAGCACTGCTTTCATTGTGTCCCATAAATTAGGGTATGTTGTGCCTTCATTTTCATTAACTTTCAAAAAGTCTTTGATTTCTTTCTTTATTTATCTCCTTGCACTAAGCTCAATTCCAAGTGGATCAAGGACCTCCACATAAAACCAGACACACTGAAACTAATAGAAAGGAAACTAGGGAAGAACCTTGAACATATGGGCACAGGGGAGAATTTCCTGAATAGAACTCCAATAGCTTATGCTCTAAGACCAAGAATTGTTGTTCTTCCTATGGGGTAGCAAACCCCTTCATCTTCTTCAGTCCTTTTTCTAACTACTCTATTTGGGACCATTCACTCAGTGCAATTTTTTTATGCAAGCATCCACCTCTGGCAGGGTCCCTCAGGAGACATCTATATCACTATATCATGCTCCTTTCAGCAAGCCTTTTTTTTTGTATTTTGATACTTTTTAATCTCATTATTTGAAAAAAAATTAGAATACAAGGTTTTAAAAATAGCCTCCACATTTTTAATTGAATATAATCTTCATTTATATTTCAAATGCTAAAACCTTTTCCAATTACCCCCCTCCCTGAAAACCCTCAACCCCTCCCTCCCCCTGCCTCCAAGTATAAGCCCCTACACCCAACCTACTCCCACCTCCCGCCCCCATCGATTTCCCTTTGTTGGGGCATCTATTGAGCCTTCACAGGACCAAGGACCTCTCCTCCCACTGAGGCCTGATAAGGCATTCCTCTCCCACATTTTTGGCTGGAACCATGTGTACCCCCTTTATTGATGGTTTAGTCCCTGGGAATCCTGGGGCTTCTGGGTGACCGACCTCGTTGTTCTTTCCATGGGGCTGTAAACCCCTTCAGCTCCTCCAGTCTGCCCTCCAACTCCTCCACTGGGGACTCCATGCCCAGTCCAATGGTTGACTGCTAGCATCTGCTTCTATATGTGTAAGGTTCTGGCAGGGTCACTCCAGAGACAACCTTAACAGGCTCCTTTCGGTATGCACTTCTTGTCATCCATAATAGTGTCGGGGTTTGGTGACTGTTTATAGGATGAACTCCCAGGTAGTGCAGTCTTTGGGTAGCCTTTCGTTCATTCTCTGCTTTGTACTTTGTCTCCATTAATGCTCCTGTGAGTATTTTGTTCCCTTTCTCAGAGGAACCCAAGCACCCCCCACTTCAGTCCTTTTTCTTCTTGAGCTTCCTGTGGTTTGTGAATTGTAACTTGTTTATTTTGAGCATTTGAGCTAACATCCACTTATCCGTGAGTGCATAGCATGTGTGTTCTTTTGTGATTGGGTTACCTCACTCAGGATGACACTTTCTAGTACCATCCATTTGCCTAAGAATTTCATGAATTCATTGTTTTTAATAGCTGAATAGTACTCCATTGTGTATATATACCACAATTTCTGTATCCATTCCTCTGTTGAAATACATCTGGGTTCTTTCCAGCTTCTGGCTATTATAAATAAGACCATTATGAACATAGTGGAGCATGTGTCCTTATTACATGTTGGAGCATCTTCTGGTTATATGCCCAGGAGTGGTATAGCTGGGTCCTCAGGTCGTACTATGTCTAATTTTCTGAGGAACCACCAAACTGATTTCCAGAGTTGTTTTACCAGTTTGCAATCCCACCAGCAGTGGAAGAGTGTTTCTCTTTCTCCACAACCTCTCCAGCACCTGCTTTCTCCTGAGATTTTTGTCTTAGCCATTCTGACCAGTGTGAGATGAAATCTCAGGGTTTTTTGATTTGCATTTCCCTGATAACTAAGGATGTTGAACATATCTTTAGGGGCTTCAGGGCCATTCGAATTTCCTCAGTTGAGAATTCCCAGTTTAGCTCTGTACCCCATTTTTTAATAGACTCTCTGGAGTCTGACTTCTTGAGTTCGGACGTAGGATTGGTAAGGATCTTTTCCCAATTGCCTGTTTGACATTTTGTCCTATTGACTGTGTCCTTTGCCTTACAGAAGCTTTTCAGCTTTACGAGGTCCCATTTGTTGATTCTTGTTCTTGGAGCATAAGCCATTGGTGTTCTATTCAGGAAATTTTCTCCTGTACCCATGTGTTCAAGAACTTCCCACTTTCTCTTCTATAAGCTTCAGTGTGTCTGGTTTTATGTGTAGGTCCTTGATCCACTTGGACTTGAGCTTTGTACAAGAGATAAGAATGGGTCGAATTGCATTTTTCTACATGCTGACCTCCAGTTGACACAGCACCGTTTGCTAAAAATGCTTTCTTTTTTCCACTGGATGTTTTTAGCTGTTTTATCAAATATCAAGTGACTGTAGGTGTGTGGGTTCTTTTCTGGGTCTTCAATTTTATTCCATTGATCTTCCTGCCTGTCTTGATACCAATACTCAGCAAGCCTTTCTTAGCATCCACAATAGTGCTGGAGTTTGGGGACTGAATCTGGGATGAATCCCCAGTGGGACAGTCTCTGGATGGACTTGCCTTCAGTCTCAGCTCTGCACTTTGTTCCAATATTTGCTCTTGTGAGAATTTTGTAAGAAGAAAGAAACCTTCTTTCTAAGAAGAACCAAAGCACCCACACTTCGGTCTTCCTTCTTCTTGAGCTCATGTAGTCTATAAATTGTATTCATCATTTTTTGGGCTAATATCCACTTATCAGTGAGTGCATACCAAGTGTGCTCTTTTGTGATTGGGTTACCTCACTCAGGATGATATTTAAATAGTAACGTATATAATATGTATACATATATATTTTATGAGAATTTGTATGAGGAGCCTTGTGAAATCTGTAAACTACAATAATGAATAACACAGCAAAAATTCTTATTGGTGTAACAGTAGCATGAGTATAATAAAAGCCTCTGCACAAACAGAAACACATGGATGGAACTGTAATTCATGAGTACATGAATTATCTTTTGTTGGGATCTCACATGACCCAGGTATGTACTTCTTACTTTTACTTTTCTAAATGGACGAAGAATGAAATTGCCTTCTAAATTATTCCTATCCTTCTACCAATAGATTAGTGAGATTTCAGGACTCATTAGCACAGATCAACAACTGATCAGAAGCCAGAGAATATGTTGTCAGCTAAAAATGAGATATCTGTACTAGATCCCTTCCAAAATCTCTGGGACTATTGTAGAAAAGGGGTTAAAAAGATTGGAAAGGGCAGAGTCTTGGAAGACTAGGTGTCTTCTTAATGTTACAGGACTGCTATACTCATGAAATAATAGCGTCTGTGTTTGTGTACCAAAGACATGCACAAAGTATAGCCAGTCAATATTTTAGCATAAAATGATGAAAGCGTCAGAAGTTGACCCTCAATACAGAGAGAAAGATAGTTAGTTTTATTTATTAATTAATTAACTTAAGGTATGTTACTGTTTTTTTCTGGATGTATACATATGTAAAGTGTATATCTGGTATCCTCAGAATAAAGAGTGTTAGATTCCCAGGAACCAGAGTTACAGGTGGTTGTAACCCACCTTATCTGTGCTGAGAACCAAACCTTTGTCCTCTGCATGAGCAAGAAGTAATTTTAATCTCAAAGCTATTAGTGCTTCCACAAAGTCTGTTTTCCTTTTCCGTGAGGACTCTGGTTGGTGATCATCAGTGTGGTCCTCAGTGTATGGCACCACACTCATGAGCTCCTGAAACCTTATTAAAAACAAGAAGAATGTAAGTTTAGGGGAAAAGATATGAAGATGGATCTGAGAGGAGATAGAGGAAAAAGGAGAGAACAAATATATTTAAACTATACTGCATCAGATACTTTAAAAATTATAGGGGCTGGATAGATGGCTCAGTGGTTAAGAGCACTGACTGCTCTTCCAGAGGTCCTGAGTTCAGTTCCCAGCAACCACATGGTGGCTCACAGACATCTGTAATGGGATTCATTGCCCTCTTCTCAAGTGTCTAAAAGCAGCTGTGGTGAACTCATATATATATGAGTAAATAAAATAATAAAATAATAGAAATAAAATAATTATTTTAATATAAGCTTTAAATAATAAAATATTATATTGTTTAAAAAGTAAAGACTAGCCAAAATCAGGTACATTTAGGGTGGTGAGGCCCCAGATTCTATAGTTATTGCAAAATCCAATTTTCTAATACAAAATTTCTACTACCATTTACTACACAGCATTTCATATTATAACCAATGGTGCACAAGACTTCTCTGGTAGGAAACATCTGTTGCTATTACTCTATTACGCTAGTGAAATATGTAACAAACATTATTTTATGAGATAATTTCTTTTGCTCAATAATAATAGTATGTGAATTTGTATGACATTTTTGTAGCCATCTGTTTAAATATTTCATTAGTTTAAAAGCAATTAACAAAAGGTCTGTTCCTGTCCACACAAGGAAATAAAATGCATATGTTACATAGAACAATGTCTTCTGGAAAGTAAAACCATGCTTTTAACATGATTATAGAAGTTGGTTGGCAGCAAACAGATAAGCTAGGTATAGGACATTTGGAAAACATGAATGGAACTCTTTTATAACTAAAATCATTTCAAATTAGAAGGTTACTAACAAAATTTTTGAAAATGTCACCAATAATATACCATGATTTAAAATACATTTCATAAGTTATTTTCATCCATATGTAATTATTGACTTCTTAGAGAGCACAGCAGCTTACTGATAATTGAATATGCAAACATTTCTTTGGTTCCCTATTGTCATATATTACAAACTGACAAAGAAATCTAATTAAACCAAAAGCAGATCAAAAGGCAACTAACTCCTCTCTATAAGTTAATTTTTCCTAATGCTAATCAATCCATCAGACAGGAGCCAAAATGATCTTTTTACAGTGAAGTATCATTAGATTACCCATATTCTACCTGCCTGACTGTCTTTCCTCATTTTTTATGGTTTTCTCCTGAAGCTGTCAGTGTCTGGTAATGAATACTCCCATTGTTACAAACAGTCTTCCTCACTCCTGTTTGCAGTGCATATTAACTTCTGTTGTTCTCTGCTCCTTTAATTTGGCATCTGTGAGGCTTTTCATCCTGCTCACTCCTGTAAGCTGCTCACTGCTTCACATGCATCTTCATTTTTCTTCTGATCAGTTTGTAGATGTTATCTGTGCTGAAATTTCCACATCATATATTCTAATCAACTCTGACCGGTTTTTCATTTTTGACAATTCCAAGATAAGATTATTAGCTATTTCTCTTTTATCTTATTCTCATATACAATTTATTTCATTAAAATGAGTATTGATTTTGTATTTAAATTCTGTTGTATAAAGTGAATCTCTATATCTTTGCTGAGAACAGCACAGTGCCTGATATATAGTAGGCATTATTAGAGAAATACTGACTTAATGAAACAATGAAAAATCACATGTCAACAATGGATTTGAGACTTCAGGCCTAGCTCCTTAAGGAAGCACCTCTTGATAGGAAATGTCTATAAGCCTATGATAGGTATTGTTAAACCCTTCTGTTTATTATGTATATAATAACCATTTTATACAAATCCCATTATTTTCTCTGGATTAGAGCATACATCTTCATAAAAATGACTGGCTAAACAAATACTCATATAAGTTGATTCATGGATATTTGGAGCTATTAACAGATAATACTCAGTAACACTGCATGCAACCTTATGAAAGTTAACTTAGATTATTAGTGTGTTGTATAAATCTTTAAATATTGGTGCATTATTTTTTTTTCAAAAAAGCTCTTTAGCAATCAATATATATTTAGAATAAAGAATGTAAGACAAAGCAAAAGTAATAAAAGAAATATTAATAGACAATGGCAACAATTGGAACTAAGTTTAATTATATCATACAAGACTGTACTTTCAGGGATCATTTGTTACTAGAGAAGTTTCTCTGAGTGTCACATAGAGCACCCGAAACCACAAGGAGGAGACATAACGTCTCCTGAGCATGAAGCTGGCTTTTAGTGTTTATCTTTGCAGCTGCTACTTGCTAATGATGATAGCTCTCGATCCTTTCTGAGGGTTGAGAGGGAGAGGACACAGTCTGAATGGTTTGTTTTAAAAAAAGATAATTATATCATACAAACTTGACTTATAATAAAGTACCTAAGAAATACTGAACTAAAGAAAATTCTGTATTTCAAGACATATGTTAGTGACAGAATAAGACACAATTTTCTTGATTATTGTGATTTTTAAACAAGAATTTATTTCCAACAAGCCAAACTAACCCAGATGAGCTCAGCTAAAGCGGGGCATAAAAATCTCATGTGAGTAGGTGAATATACATGCATGCATAATGACCAAGTTACTATCATTGTAGTTTTACATTGAAATTAAAATAAAGCTTAATAATCAAGAGTTATATATCCTCACTTTTTTTTGGATGGCTTAATAAAACATGATATATGTCTGTTGCAGTTTCAGTGGAACAGCAAAGGCTGAGAAAGGAAAATTATTTATAAACATCTAAAATTGCATATTTAACTTATATAAACATTTACAATTTTAAGAAACTGATAGGGTTAAAAAAATGAAGTAAGACTGAAGAGTAGAGTTTGGATGAAGAGTACAATAAACAAGAATCAGATTCCGAGAGAGAAAATTAAAGAGACCAAAGTAACTTCCTTGTATCATGTGAAAAAAGAATAGATTAAATTATACCAATTTAATATTTAACTTGGAATTTGGCATCATTTGTACCAAAGTAGAATTGTGCCTTGATTTATGACTGTGGGTCAGTTTAATTCATCATCATGACTTTCTGCTCTCATATGTGTTAATCCCATAGAGACAGATGTAATGTAGAGGTTTGTAGACAGGTCACATTTATGCTGGAGCCTTCCCTCTAGCACACTTCCAGCTTCCTCATTCTTTCTCCTGTGTTCACATAGGACACATTTTCACTGCCATTATGGAAGTCTAAGCACCACACCTCTTTTCTTACTGACTCTGTTGAGGTGGTCGGTATCCCTGTCATTTAATAACCCACACAACTACCTCCTTTTGAATGCGATCACATTTGAAAAACCCTATGATGTCTTTTGATAACTACTAAGAAAAAGTAAAAGGAATAAACTTAGAGTATACTTTATTTGAAAATTTTAACCCCAATTTTACAGCTATCTGTGTCAAGAATAATATTTCAAAGTTTGTATATAAGTTTATATTTATGTATATAGGTACACATACACACATATATGTATATATACATAGATACACACATACATATATATATATACATAGATACACGCATATATATATATATATATATATATAGAGAGAGAGAGAGAGAGAGAGAGAGAGAGAGAGAGAGAGAGTGAGAGAGAGAGAGAACTTGCAATTATGCATAGACTGAAATTACATGAGGATTTGTCTACAGGTTAATTTATCAGAAGGCACTGTTCTCATTCAGGTAAAAAACTGGGTTTCCATCAATGTCCTCATATATCCCTAACAAACTGAAGATTCAGATTTGGGATTTCTTCCTATTCCATGATATCCCTTTTTACTCTTTTTTTCAAAACTGCTTCTTCTATCTTTTCTATTCTTCCATTGTAAAAGTTGCAGATTCTTTGACTGACAAGGCTGAAATTTAAAGATATCTTTGAGAGAACAGCCCAGTAAGTGCTTACACTTATGTGTATGCTTATGTACATAGATTGAGGAGTGAGAGATGGTATAACCACATGTATTAATTAGTTTTAGGGTTAATGTTAGTGAGTACACTGATTTTGTCATGACTTTTACCCCTGAGTCCATGTATTGCAATGATGCTAAGGTGGTGAGTCCATTATGAGATAAGCATTAGTGGGAGGAAGTGAAATCCTGAAGGTGCTAGCTTATTGAACTTGAAACATCATCTCATGCAAATTAAATACATTGTGGGCAGATATTGGTAGTGTTTCATGTGGTGTTATTTCAGAAGGCATAGAGAACATGTAAGCTGTGAAACATGATGGGACCTAGAAATAGTTTACTATATATTTGATATTTTGAAATGGCATGATCCTTGGGAGAAGAGACAGAGATATAGTTTGGGTTTGGAAATGGGTTGCTATCTATAGGTTTGAGAAACGGCCCACCGCCTTGCAGTATTTTGATTGTGGAACCTTATTGAAACATGACTTGGGTAAATATACCCTCATAAATGGATAAAAATGATCTACTAGAAATAATGTGGGTCTTGTAGACATGTTTTAGGTGCATGATAGTAATTATTAAAAGAACAGACAAAACTATACCTCCCTAACACTGTTATAGAAATAGTTTCTGCAGTTACATACGAATGGGTTATCGGTTTCTCTGGACGGAGAGGTGGGGAAAGAAAACAGGGTGACGAGGGAAAAACATGGACCAAGACAACATGACTCTTCAAAGTCTGTCATTTATTGGGGGACTGTCAATTTAAGGTTTGGGGGTGAGACCGTTCCCCCAAAGTTGAGAGTCTGCTCAGCAGGGCTTTAGCGCCACTGCTTGGTGCATGTCGGTTCCATGGCTCTGCGGCTTAGCAGGATGGCTGTGGCTGGTGTCAGGCAGCTCTCAGGAAATTGCAGGTGGCTGACTTGTGCCTCTCAGATGGCTGCAGGTCTTTGGAGATCCAAGGGCTTCACCTTGGTGTGAACTCTCCACCCCAGATGGGAAACAATGGCCAGCCTCTGATTTGAAACTCCCACTCAAGGGCTGGGGGAGGGTATAAAAGTTTCTTTGCTATGAGAACAATTTGGACATATACCCAGAGGCCCCTCTGGCATGCAATAAGGACACATGCTCCACTATATTCATAGCAGCCTTATTTATAATAGCCAGAAGCGGAAAGAACCCAGATGTCCCTCATCGGAGGAATGGATACAGAAAATTGGTATATTTACACAATGGAATACTATTCAACAATTAAAAACAATGAATTCCTGAAATTCTTAGGCAAATAGTCAGAACTGAAAAATATCATCCTTAGTGAGGTAACCAAATTACAAAAGAACACACATGGTATTCAGTAACTGATAAGTGGATATTAACCCAGAAGATGGGAATACCCAAGACAAAATAAACATATCAATTGATTCCCAAGGAGAGGCCCCTGGTCCTGGAAAGACTGATGTAGCAGTGTAGGGGAATACCAGGAGAGAGAAGCAGGAGGGGGTTGACTGGGGAACAGGGGGAGGGAAAAGGGCTTATGGGACTTTCGCGGAGGGTGGAACCAGGAAAGGGGAAATCATTTGGAATGTAAATAAAGAATATAGAAAAATAAAAAAAAATTTACAAAAAGTAATAAAATAGCCCACAAGCCTGTGTACTATTCTCTAGCTTCCTGTTTCAACTTGTGACCTAATTCATGACTAGGTGTTTCCCAATGTTAAATGACACTGTTCTTCTCCTCTTGAACTTCTAGGCTTCTGAGCTAAGTAGACTTCTTTTTTTTGAAAGCATGATTCAGAGAAAGGTATTTAGGGGTAACAGAACACAAAACACTTCACCAGCAGGAGTGTTTGAAGCAGTATTTTAATAACAGGGAGATTCAGGACTTCAGGAGACCATATTGTGATTTTCAATTGGTTTTGTTATCTATTTAATAACAAGTTACTTATAGAGAAAACTTTATGAGAAAACCTCTTAATGGTGACATTATAAAATCAATATTGTCAAAACATGTGACTGAATTATCCAAGTTCTTACTACAAAAACAAGTTGCTAAAATTTCAGGGCAGACTCTCCACAGAAATGTGAATTTTATTATTATGTATAAGATGACATGTATTTTTATTAATTTATTTATTTACTTAACATTCTGACTGTAGCTTCCACTCCACTTTTTCCTCCTGTTCCCTGGTTTTCATACCCCATCTGCTTCTATCCATCCTTCCTCTCTTCCTCTTCAAAGAAGCAGAGGCCTCCCAAGGATATCCAACAAGTCTTGGCATATCAAGTTGCAGAAGACAAGGTGCATCTTCTCCTATAAAGATTAGACAAAACATCCCAGTTAGCCAAAAGGGATCTAAAGGCAGGTAGCAGAGTCAGAGACAGCCAGTGCTTCTACTGTTAGGAGTATTACATGAAGATCCAACTGCATGTCTGCTACATATGTGCAGAGGGCATAGGTCTACCCCATGCATGCATACTACTCTCAATTCAGAGAGTAGTGTGACTATGATCACTTTACATGAGATCTACATTCTGAACTCAGGTTCTTCTTTTGACTGAGACTAAATTCACTTTGGGCAATGGGCAAATGTGAAGTAGTCATGGAAGTAAATGCAGGAATTTTGGACTAAAATATTTCACTGCATTTACACCCACTCTGAGTATAAAGAAGAACTTGCACTATCAGGGGTCAATAAGCCAGGTGTTTGTGGGAAGAAAAGATCACTCCTCTGTGTTTAGCACTTGATCTGATTGATATATCTATTGTTCTATTTTTCTGAAGTACTATGTCATTATCTTAAGAGATGATGCACACATGTTAACCTAAGTGTTTATTTGCTTTCATCCTTTGGAATATTAAGCTTTCAGGACAATAATTTGAAATGCTTCACCTCATGACTAATTTCTAATACTTCATCCTTAGTTTGCTATATTGTTAAAAAATATTGCTGCATCCTGACTCCAGACAACAGTACAAATCAGCTTAAGGAAAACAGTAGTAGCTGAATGATTACTTTCATCAGAAATAAACTGATTTTATGATACACTAAGGTATTGTTACTGTTTTCTATTTATCTAAAAAAGTAAATTAAATGTCATAGTAGTTTCTAGAACTGAGTTCATCTTATTAAAACTTAGAAATATATTAAATTAAATCTGAGTTATATGAGCATCTGAACTCAAGTATGCTTTTATATAGACAAGGGACCTTTTTTTCTTGCAAAACATAATACCTTATATTAAGCATCAAATAATTTTTCTTGTAACTCCCTGTTGTTATTCAGAGAAATTAACAGGTTACTGTATAGCTAATTTCACATACATATTCTTGTCTCAAGAGAAAAATAGTCAAAATTTTTATACTACTGGAAGAGGTATTTGATCTATTTTTGAAAAAAATGACACTGAATTATGTTAAAATTTAATTTTATATTGACCTTTGTAATTGCAATAATTACCATTACAATGTGTGCTATATTATCAGAATGCAAACAGTGAAGAATTTATTTCACTGGACTTAGAATATATCAAGTGTAAGGGGAGAACACATATACATCTGATGCAATTGAAAGTTCTCAAAATTAAGTTTACACTCAATTAAAATTAAAAAAAAACTCTTATAGAAAAATGGTATTTACTCAACAAAGATTAACTAGAGCAATTTCAGCCAGGTACACAGGGAACACCCGAGTGTAAGATCACCTGGGACAAAAACCACCAGGGTCCAATCTGCACCCAGGAGCTGGGCGGTGCCACAGCCCTCTGTGCAGCTATCCTGCCAGGGGACATCTGCTCCGCAAGGAGACCCACAGTTAGAAAAGAGGCTACCATCTTCACTCCTGTGACTGAGCAGGTTGTTACAGCCAGGAACCCAGGGACCATCCAAAGATCACTTGGGTCTTAGTCTGCCAGGGCCCCATCTGAACCCAGGAGCTGGGCAGCTCCACAGCACTCAATGCCAGGGGAGAGCCAGTCACCCAGGAGCACTGAAACAGACTTGCAGGCACACAGGAAGGACAAGCACCAGCCAGAGACAGCAGGACCAACTAACACCAGAGATAACGAGATGGCAAATGACAAACATAGGAAGGTTACTAACAGAAATCAAAGCAACATGGCACCATCCGAAAGCAATTTTCCCACAACAGCAAGTCCTAGATAATCCAACAGACCAGAAAAGCAAGACTTGGATTTAAAATCATCGCTCATGATGCTGATGGAGGGCTTCAAGAAGAACATAAATAACTCCCTTAAAGAAATATAGGAGAACACAAGTAAACAGGAAGAAACCCTTAAAGAACTATAGGAAAACACAACAAAACAGGTGAAGGAATTGAACAAAACCATCCAAGATCTAAAAATGAAAGTAGAAACAATGAGGAAATCACAAAGTGAAACAACTCTGGACATAGAACACCTAGGAAAGAAGTCAGTAGTCATGGATGCAAACATCAACATCAGAATACAAGAGATAGAAGGGAGAATCTCAGATGCAGATGATGCCATAGAAATCATTGACACAACAGACAAAGAAAATGCAAAATGCAAAAAAGCTTGTAGCCCAAAACATCCAGGAAATCCAGGACAAAATGAGAAGACCAAACCTAAGGATTATAGGTATAGAAGAGAGTAAAGATTTCCAATTTAAAGGGACAGCAAATGTCTTACACAAAATTATAGAGGAAAACTTCCCTAACCTAAAGAAAGAGATGCCCATGAACACACAAGAAGCCTGCACAACTCCAAGTAGATTGGACCAGAAAAGAAACTCCTCCTGTCACATAATAAATAAACGCTAAATACACTAATCAAAGAAAGAATATTAAAAGCAGTAAGGGAAAAAATCAAGTAACATATAAAGGTAGACCTATAAGAATTACACCAAACTTTGCACCAGAGACTATGAAAGACAGAAGGGCCTGGGCAGATGTCATACAGACCCTAAGGGAACACAAATTCCAACCCAGGCTGCTATACCCAGCAAATCTGTCAATTACCATAGATAAGAAGCCAAAGTTCCATGACAAAAACAAATTTTCAAACAATCTTTCCACAAATCCAGACCTTCAAAGGATAATGAATGGAAAACATCAATCCAAGGAGGGAAACTACAGATTAGAAAAAGCAAGAAATTAATCTTCTTTAAACAAACCCCAAAGAAGATAACCACACAAAATTAAAAATTAAATCAAAATCAAAAATAACAGGAAGCAACAATCACTATTCCTTAATATCTCTTAACATCAAGGGACTCAAATCCCAAAATAAAAAGGCATAGACTAACAGACTGGATACATAAACAGGACCTAACATTTTGCTGAATACAGAAAATGCATCTCAGTGTCAAAGGCAAACACTATCTTAGAATAAAAGGCTGGAAAACAATTTTCCAAACAAATGTTCCCAGGAAATAAGCTGGAGTAGCCATTCTAATGTCCAATAAAAGTCAGCCAAAAGTCACCAAAAAAGACACAGAAGGACACTTTATAGTAATCTAAGGAAAAATCTACCAAGAAGAACTCTCAATTCTGAACATCTATTCTCTGAATACAAGGGCACCCTCATTTGTAAAAGAAACTTTACTAAAGCTTAAAGCACATATTGTAACTCACACAATAATTGTGGGGGACTTCGACACCCCACTCTCTTCAATGGTCAGATCAGGGAAACACAATTTTCAGGCCTGAGTACATACATACATACATACGTACATACACATACATATATGCATATGTACATATGTATGTACATATGGGAAATATTCTCCAGACTGATCAGGATATATTTAGGAATATATATGTATATGCATACACATGCATGCATATAACAATTGATGAAACGAAAGTCATAAAATTGACTGAGAATAAGTAGAGATAAATGGGAGATTTGGAGGTTGCAAAGGGAAAGAGGAAATGATTTAATATAATTATGTTTTAATCTCAAAATATATAATAAATTAATGAGTAACTAAAGTATCACATAGTAATATGACAATGTCAAGCATTATGGCATACATGAGATCAGATGTTTCCTGAAGAAGGAAAAACTACAAATGGAACAAGGAGAAAACATCCTGAGGATAAATGATGATTTGTTACTGGTATTTGGATGAAACTACTGGTTCCCAAGAGTTCCTGGAAAGCAGGCTTAATGTCCATCCAGGAGGCATAGCAGAAAAAAGAGTGATGGGCAATGTAGAATTAAAGCTTCATCTCAGTGTGAACTAAAGATTCACAATGTGTATATTCAGAATGTCTCCAATAATCCCAGCAAATATATATATATATATATATATATATATATATATATATATATATATATATATATATATGTATGTATGTATATGGGTTTCCATGGTTACTGTCTAGTTTGTAGTTGCCTTACTTTAGTGTAGTTGAACTTTTCCATTATATCAGCAACTTCCATAAGGAGCAATGTTGGTTTTACTGTTTCTGTTGCTTAAGAAGGAGTGTTAGTCTTTTGCATTAAGATGCCTGTACATTAAAAATATGTTGTTGGGATCCAAGGTAACAAGTCATGGAATAAGACACATAAAAAATTAGAAGAAAGGTAAGAGAAAAGAGGGAGACAAAAATAAATCAAGACTGTGCTAGGTCAGTGCCTAGACCTATGTGCACAAATTTTCAAATTGGATGTAAATCAAAAGCAAAGATCTAAAACCTTAGTAGAATAAAAGTACATAGAACATAAAATGAAGTTATATATATGTATTTTATAACTAAATAAATTAGTAATCAGCCTTAAAAAGAGTTCTTTTTAAAAAAATATTAGATATTTTCTTTATTTACATTTCAAATGTTATTTCCTTTCCTGGTTTCAACTCTGAAAACCTTCTATCCCATTCCCCCTCCCACTGCTCACCAAACCCCCCCCACTCCCACTTCCCTGTCCTGGCATTCCCCTATACTGGGGCATCGAGCTTTCTCAGAACCAAGGGTCTCTCCTCCCTTTGATGTCCAACAAGGCCATCCTCTGCTACATATGCAGCTAGAGTCATGGGTCCCTCCGTGTATACTCTTTAGTCCCTGAGAGCTCTATTACACAGAGACATATATACATATATGCCAGTATTGGAGAGATAATGGAAACCTTAGCAGCAATCCCAAAGACGTCAAAAACAGAAAAACTGTGAGAGCAGTAAATACATGAAAAACAGATATAGTGCCAGAAGTTAGATGCAAGCTTAAATGCTCTTAAATTTAAACTTGGTCACGGCCAAAGTCAAGATGGGAATATGTTTTCCAAGCACTATACCTGTCAGAAGAAAAAAAAATCTCTTTAGTGATTCTGCCACCTTTCACAGACAGAGGACTGAAGAATTCCCAGAACTTTGCCCAACATCTGTGACACAACCCATAAACAGCTGAGCACCAATAGGAACTGATTTTGCAAATAAATACTGCCTAGAAATGAGAATAGTTACATACTGAGTAAGACAGGTATTCTAGATCACAAAAGTTATTTAATTAAGACTGGAAAATATAGCAGGCAAGACTATATCCAGACTACATATACTGCTCTTTTCAATTTACAGGCATTCATCCTTAATATAGGTTGCCCCCAAAGTCAATCAGAGAGCAATCTCTGATGTTCTCTGGGCTTATTTTTGTATTTCTCCATCCCTTTCATGTTTCTTATTTCTTTTCTGTCTTTTTATCATATATTTTATACTTTTTAGTAATTTTTTAGATTAGAAATAATCCATACTGGTTAGAACAACCTATTTCTCAGCCTTATGAATTTGCAGACTTCTACCATGTCTAACTTCAACTCTTTCTTCCCTCTTTATAGTCTATCTTTTGCCAAAACATTCCCATCTTCACATTGTCTCTGATATTCACCTAATTTTATTTTTATCATGTGTTTTTTCCTGTATCATTCCCATAATCATCATCCTCACCTGCTTTATTTTCCTTTCCACTCACAACTGTGATCACTAATATATTATGCTCACCGTCCCATCAGTACTTATTAACTTCCTTTTTGTCCCTCAAAATTTTACTGTTATCATGCTTTTATACTTGATGTATTCATTGATGGTGATTGTTTTTGCAGAGAGTTGTCTACTCTCAAGAGAGTACAGGCGATGATCGGCCTTGATAATCCCAAATTAGATTATCAAAAGAAAATTGCACTTTGACCCCATGAAAATCTAGTAACTCTTGGACATTGTAAATGATGCCACTGAAAAATAAATAAAGGTCTTTTTAATACGAATACAAGTGACTCAACCCTAGATGTGCAGGCCCAGTACAAACAAGGTAACATGAGTCCTCTTAGCATTTCCAGTTCTACCGTGATGACCATCAGTGAAAATCAAATATACAAAATTCCAGATAAAGAATTCAAGAGACAAAATTGTGAGTTGTAAGTATGGAAAAAAAAAGCAAAAAAGCAAAGACAGTGAATATTTCTTATTTCTAAGAGGATACAAATAAACATCTGGATAAAATAAACAGGTTGAAACAATATGCCAAGTTGCCTTCAGTAAGGAGACAGTACATGTGGTGGTTTAAATGAGAATGCTCCCCTAGTGAACAAGGTTGGGAAAGATTGGGAGGTGAGGCCTTGTTGGAGGAGGTGTGTTGTTGAGTGTGGGCTTTGAAGTTTTAAATGCCTATGCCATTCTCAGCACTCTCTCTGCCTCATTATTGTGTCTCAAGATGTAAACACTCATCTATTTATCTTCATGCCGACTGCCCTGTTCTCCACCATAATGGCCACTGACAGATGCCAACCCTATGGAACTGTGACACCAAATTAAGTGCTGTTTTTTAATTAATTGCCTTGGTCATGATATTTTTCCATTGCAATAGAAAAGTTAAGACTGTATGATGGAGGAAAAATACACTCCAGTAATGGGGGTGAAAATTCAGTAAGTCAACTCAAAAACTCCATAGAACATCTCACTATAGACTTTGTCAAAGGAGGGGGACAAGATGTAAAGACAGGATAGGAACCAGAACATTAAGGTGATGGTTCAGAGATTAGGTGGTCTGGCAGAGGACTCAGGTTCCATTCCCAGTACCCGTAAAGTGACTCACAGACACCTGTTACTCCTGTTTCAGCGATCTGATTCACTCTTCTGACCTTCACGGGGACCAAGTGTGTATAAGATGAACAGACACATGCAGGCAAAATATCCATACAGTAAAAATAAAGACATCTAAAAAGAAATAAAACAGATTAAATTTATAAGGAAGTATGAAATGGACATTCAGTACCTATGAGGCACTGCAAAAGGATCAATCAAAGGTGAATCAAGAGTACAGAATATGAAGAACATTTTCAAGCTGAAAGCATAGAAAATATTTCCAATAAAATCATGGCAGTAATATTCCCATATCTAAGTAAAGAGATACTCATTTAGATCCAGGAGACATTTAGGGAAATTTCTCAGCACAAACTTCAAATCAAGCATGGGTCAGACGACTTCAGTTGCTCCACAAACTCGGAACTGAGAGTTCAGCTCATTTTAGTCATGAGGATACTTTGAACATCTGAAGTTTTGTGTAAAAACACCTAACTCATAATGACTACTTATTTGCATATCTGTTAGTAAATCTTCTCACTTCTCAGTTAAAAATTATCCTTGATTTTTTTTTGTCACTTTCTGTTATCTTTTCCTACCTTTTATAAATAGCTTCTGGAGCGATTATAGGCAATGTGAAATAGGAGTTACTGACTGAAAGATCCACAACTCTAAAAAGTGCTGACTGCCTAACCCTTTCGGTGCTAGCATTCTTCATAGAAATGTTTAGCTCTCTAACATTTTAAATTCTTACCTGACTTTACTGTTCTTTCCTTGGTGGGTCAGAAATAAAATTATGATAATGAAATTGCTGTAGTCTCTCCTTACAGAGATCACCTGAAGTAGTGAAGGAGGAGATAAAAACCTTTCAGAAGATTTGTAAGCTAGGTATGTAATAATCTTGCATTTAGATCAGGGTCACTGCATACATTAAAGGCAGTTTTGCATTTGTAAGAACTTTATGGATGTATTAAAGTGGCTTTTAGCATATTGACAATAGCAATATTCTGTGTTCCAAAGGTCTCATCTCCAAAAGATTTATGTGTTCTTTTCCCTCTCTCATGTGGCAAAAGGGGAGAAAATTTTAATCTAAGACTTGAAAATATTGAACATTTATAAAAAGTATTGATATAGTGAGCAAACAATACTACGTGGCACTTCTGATGTTGGACTTGTAATAAAATATTGTACTATTTTACAAATAATAATAAGAAAGAGACTTGATGGTTTTGCCTGGCTTCATGAACATTGCTCTAAAGTAGCTTCGAATTTATGCAGATATTTGTTGGGCTAAATTTCTACTGGCATCACAAAACAGTTAAGTTGATGATCAAAACAGATTTTTAGAAGTTTTGTATTCAAACATTTTATGCTCTTTAACCACAAATGCCTTCAAGAAAACAATATTTGAGAACAAATCTTAATTTAACAACTTTTATACTGAAATCAGGTCAGGTTCAGTCATACTCAGGCACTTAAAATATGCTTGGCTTCTGTATCCCAGACCATTTCTTCTGCTCTGTGTATTATTTCTGATAGAACTACTGCTAAGTACTGAGACACTTATGTCTTATTGAAATTTTGTTGCCTAAAGCTACGGTATGTTAGTACTTACCAGAGAAATGAGGATATATTGTAAAATATGCTTTTGTGTTTTGAGCTCTAGGATTGTTCATCTGCCCCTTGACATAAAGTACTGCTTGGTCTAAAAATATTCAGTTCCAAGATGTGGATCCAGTTTTCCTAATTTGCTCTCTAACTCCTAATTTCTAAGGCAAATGAAAATTTTCTCTTCTACATTCTGCCTGAATTTCCAAATTTCATTGTTTCACACACTAATGTAACTTTTCTCTCTCTTGTTTCTGGGTACTTATCTATTTGTAAAATCTCATCATTGCCATTTATACCTACTTTTAGTGTATTATCAAGGGGAAAAAAACAGATTTAAGGAATAAAGTGTGTAAAGGTATTCCAAACTTTCGGAAAGTAATTCCTCAGAGAACTCCATGAGTGAAAGAGTCAGACAGACCTTAATCTGGACATTATGAATTTCACTACCTGATCTCTGAATGTAACTTATCTCACTAATATAAGTTTTATCTGCTTTGTTTAAAGAACTTATGATTTGCTTGTTACTTTTAACAACTCTTATTTTTGACTGGACACACAACTGAATCTCATAGTCAGGATAGCACATGTATCCGGAATATCTGTTCATGGTAATTTTTTGGCTTCCTTTATTCATTTTGCCAAACATTTAGCATATAGTGTTCCTCCTCCTTATACATAACAGAGCATTATTATTTTTTTTTGGCAGTATTCGTCTTGCAGGACACCTGGAATAACATGAAACTGTACCTGGAATCCTTTGTTCCTAGGACACTTATCATTTTTTGAATAAAGATTTTATAACAGCATATTGGCAGAAATCATCTTCTTTAGATAAATTAAATACTTTGCATATTTAATAGCCCTATAAAGTAAAATAGAACCATCTAGTCAAGTAAATTTGTGAAGATGAACTTAATGCAGACCAAATGTATATTGCGATGTCTGCTATAGAAAATGTTGTCAATAGATGACAAAGACAATAATTGCTATGAGGTAAACACAGAGGAGCTAACATACAGGATGTTAGCAATAGCAATATTAGTGACTTCTATCCAAAGCTGGGAGATGATCCAAAATGAATGATAGGACTGGGAAGCAGAATCTTAGGGGTTCTGGCTAGAAACTTTTCTGTGTTTCAGTTGTACTGTAATCCTCACAGTAAAAAACATGAATAGCCTTTTAGCAACAATTCTGTATTTTTGGTGTTGTCTTCTACAATTATCAAAGAGCCCTTTAAGAAAACTACCATGTCCTTTGTAAATGAGGAACTTGGGTTAACAAGGGATGTTTAACTTGTTTTACAGCCATGCATCTAAATAAGCATTGACACCAAGTCTTGAGCCCAAAATAACAGGTAGCATCTCTGCCACCAGGAAGTATCCCAAGAATCTGTCTCTATTTCTCCAGAGGACCAGAATTTCACTTCAGAATGTTTTTCCAATCATCAGTTGCACATCATTGACTCTGTCTTGGATACTGGTGTTGGCAGTCTCTGTGATGACAATCATTAAAAAGAAAGATTCTAAAGTGAGTAAGGTCAAAGGATGCATGCTGAACCCATCCCAGGAATTCAAGAAAGCTTTTATGGAAGTGATGTTGACTCTTGGGAGTTCTGACTGAAAAGCAGCATATAGCCAAATGCAGATACAAAGACTTTCTCTAGAGAGAATATATAAGGCCTAACACCTAGAACATAATATTCTGCTGCATCTTGGGACTAAATTATTACTGGAGGTCATGAAGAAGAAGCTTCTGTTGATACAAGTCTGGTATCTTGGAAGATTTTCCACCATGCTGAGAATCTTTCCATCCTCTCTAAGGTGACATTGGAGTATTGTTAGTGAAACAGGACCAAGGTATAATTCAAATTTACATAGGATGGATGTGAAAGGGTAAAAAACAACCTTAATTGTAATTTAGGGATTTTGGCAACATTCCAGTTGGAAATTAATAGAACAAAATAAAATAAATAAAATTGAATAGAATACAACAGATAGAATAAACTGATGACTAGCATAAAATTTCAGAACTGTTACCCTGAGACTTAAACTGTGTACAGAGATCAGTAACTTAAGATTCTGTTTATAGACATTGGAGCAAGTAGATGATGATTCAGAGCTCAAATAACTGGGCTTCCTTCTTGTCCTTTTTCTCTTCCTGTAGACCCTGATGTGATATCAACACATTAAACATTATGTTGCAGAAGCTGAGAGAAACTAACCCCCCCCCAATCCTCTGCTTCTTGCAGTAGAAGCTGTAAAGGGAATTTCTACAGCTCAAAGGGTTGACACCCCCCCTCTCCCAGATTTACCTTTTGTTCCTGTTTCTTTGTTTCCAATCATTCTGTTCAGACCCTAACTTATCTCATAGTTGTAGTAGTCATGGTTCTTAAAAATTTCACACATAACCACTCTGACTTAAGAAGAATGTGGAAAAACTAAAGTCCCAATGAACTTGTACTTTCTCTCATTACAGAACTCAGAAAGTGAAACAGGTCTCAGATGAGCTCCTAGGTGGCTTTTGTGAGGTATTTTGTCCAAGCAATGAGAAAAATATCTAATATATGATTGAAAGCTTTCATGCATATAAACATACTCAGAAACAAAAGATTTTATTTGGAGATGTTTGTATACTTTTACATAAAAAAGGATGTCATGGAGCTCAGCTTAGAGACTGTTCACAATAACATCACATGGTGAATGAGCATTGCAACAGATCACCAATCAGAGGAAAGGGGAATCCAGGAAGACATTGTCTTTCAGACTATAAAACTTATTCTGAGAAAAGATGATTAGAAATATTCTTATTTCATGTGAGAAGAGATTCAGAAATTTTACTTCACTTCACATACCTAATTTCCTTTCTTATATACTAAAGATAGAGAATATCCCATTTCTCAGAAATATTTGAGTATTGTGAATACAAGAACAATATCTGTCTCTCCTAGAGAAGATAGTAACAATATTATATAGACATGTATGTACAGAGTGAAGAGCAATGGCCAGGGTTGTTTGCAGAATCCCTGGTATATTAAGTCTTCTCTGAGCTCTGAGTCCCTCATCTTTAAACACACACACACACACACACACACACACACACACACACACACACACACAAAACCTGAACCTCCCATACACCAAATAACTAGAAACCAAAGAAAGACTAACTGAGCAAGAACCTCATGTCACCTGTTCTGTCAGTATTTAAACCGTCTAAATTTATTTATTTTTATATTTGGTCCACCATTGCAAGTCTAGTGAGCTGAATCTTTAGCAAATATCATGTGGCTATGAGAAAACTTTCTGTCAGTAGGGGTCAAAGTTAGGCAGAATAGAAGCTAAGAGAGCCTAATAGAGAGAATGATTTATATAAACACAAATGAACCTCTGAGGCATAATGTAAAAAATCTGTTAGAAATATTGTTTGTTCTGAAAATTTATACGTGGTCTTATTTTGCAAGTTCATTAGCAAACAGTACAACTTCAAAGTATTTTTCTATCATATTTATGTTTAAAATATATATATATATATATACTTGAATTTGGCAGGCAAAAAGCATTAATACAGTGCAATCATTTTCAATAAATCTGAATTTTACAATAATACAGCCTTACAATTAAGTCGATGTGGAAGTTTGGGAGGTTTAAAAGTGTATTCACTGGAGTTTGAAAAAGAACAAATTATTGCTTTCATCTTGTTGTATACTAATAAACCAATATCAGTTTTAGATCTTAACACATAATATGACTTTTCTGAAAGTTACTATTAAATTTATTAAATTATTATGTATTACATCCAAGAGAAAGTATCCAGTTTTTCATATGAAACTAATGTAAATCACATGAAAGCATATTTATGAGTGAAATCTGTTGAAATATGAGGTTATGAGTATCAATCATTCATTGGGTTTGCATTTGTTCTAAAGTGACTGATTTCTATGCTACAACTGAGATTTCAATTTCATCATAATTTGCATCCATATCATAGTTGTCTTTAATCCAGACTTCTGATATCCTTATCCTAAGATTTAAAATACAAAAAATAAAGATTTAAAAGCTGGTGCAGCCATTAAGTCTTGAAAGAAATGAGTTGGTGGTATGTGGATACTATCCAAGTATTCAAAACACTGAAGTAAATGGAGTTTCAGTCAAGGATTGGCTGCATAGGGAAACTCTATGGGGGCAATTAAAGAAGACAAAAGTGAAGAAATATAGTATGACTTTAGAGATATTGTGACTCATTTGTCTTGTGAATAAGGAAGCCATAAGTAAAGGTGTTTACTTGAACAAGCTCTCCCATTTCACTGATAGGCCTCAGAAACTCAATTCTGTACTCACAGGTCCGATATAACTCTCCTTCCATTTCAGAAACTCCAAATCAGATAGTATCTTACAAAATATTTGCTTGGCTTAGAAAACTTTATATGAAGTTACAGATATTGATATATAGTGCCCTTTGGACTGTATTGGCCACACATTATCTTTCTTTTTGAAGTGTACACTGTAAAGTCCATGATAAGAAATATTCTAAGACTGGTAACTATCCTAGTCAAGGTTAGTTAGTGCAATACTTCCTTAAAGAGATACCATGCAATGACCATGGCAATTCTTACAAAATTCTTATTAAATTAGGGCTTGAATGATGGCACAAAGGCAGATAAAGGACCAGAGAAGGAACTTAGAGTTTTAACCTGGATCTATAGGCAGCAAGGAAAGAGCCACTGGGCCTGGCTTTTGAATCCTCAAAGCACAGGAGCCTGATATAGCTGTCTCCAGAGAGGTTCCACCAGAGCCTGACTAATACAGAGGCAGATGCTCACAGACAATCATTGGACATGGACACTAATGGAGGAGTTACTGAAGGAGCTGAAGGGGTTTGAAATCTTATAGGAAAAACAACAAGAACAATTAACTGGACCCGGAGAGCACCCAGGGGCTAAATCACCAACCAAGAAGTACCCATGGCTCCAGCTGTGTATGTAGCAGAGGATGGCCTTACTGGGTATCAGTGGGAGAAAAGGCCCTTGGTCCTGTGAAGGTTTGATGCCCCTATGTAGGGGAA
The DNA here is from genome assembly GCA_036184795.1 of Tokudaia tokunoshimensis. Classification (NCBI taxonomy): domain Eukaryota; kingdom Metazoa; phylum Chordata; class Mammalia; order Rodentia; family Muridae; genus Tokudaia; species Tokudaia tokunoshimensis. Next base: position 15,677,134 of record BTHU01000004.1, on the reverse strand, counting down.
TGCACGGGTGGGAAGGCTGGAATGGGTGGGTGGGTAGGGGAAGACCTTCATAGAAGCAGGGGAAGGGGAATGGCATAAAGAGTTTCTGGGTGTGGTGAACAAGGGAAGGGAATAACATTTGAAATGTAAATAAAGAAAATATCCAATAAAAAAAGAAAAAAGAAAAAAATAAAGAAATCTCAAGGCAAATCCCTCATCACACACTTCTTCCAAGAAGGGCACCTTTACCCCAAATAATGCTTTTACGATCATCTGAGCCCAATTTATTCAAAGCACCACATTCTATTCCCTGAAACTCTTTAGGCCTCTAGTCATATCATAATGCAAAAAAACAAAACAAAACAAAAAATACAAAAAAACAAAACAAAACAAAAAATACAAAAAAACAAAACAAAACAAAAAAAAAAAAACAGTCATTACAACTTCAAAAGTTCTTGAGGTCTATGAGTCTTCATGCTGTTTAAAAGTCCAAAGTTCAAAATATCTTTGGATACTCATGGCAATCTTCTATCTGTAGTGACCTATAAAATCAAAAGAAAAATATGGACTACATAAATTCAATCTACAATGGTACAGGAAATACATTATCTTTTCAAATGGAAGAAAATAGAGAACACTGAGGAAATACTAGACCAAAGCAAGATTGAAAAGCAAATGGACGACTTCCAACTTTCTGTCTTCATGTTTGTTGTCAAGTTCTACTTCAGATCTCTAACTATTTTGAGCTCTGGTGACTGCAGATGACTAAAACACACTTTTCTCTCATGGGTTGGTTCCACACCCAGTCTTTATCTTTCTTTGGCAAGTATCCCATGACTCTAGTATCTCCAACATCTTGGCATCTCCAATGAAATCACAGCTTCATTTTCATGGCTTCACACAATAGCCTCTTGGTACCTACATGCAGGAACATCTCTGACAAATGCCTGCCCTCAGTAGCTTCCATTGGCCTCAGAAGATAGCTCCATAACTCCTTTCTTGTATTCTTAACTCTAAAGATAGAACACTATGGCCAGAGCTGCCAAGTTCTGCTGTTTGCTAAGTTTGGACCATGGTCCCTTTATTCAATTAATATGTATCAGCTTTCTGTGGATGGTTTTCTTTACTGCTTAAGTTTGTCTTTAATCCTGTTTCACCAGTTGGAATCTGAGCTGAAGGCTGTGTTGCCCTAAAGTTGCCACTCACTTAATTCTAATTAGCATCAGGCTTTTCATTAATTTTATCTCCTTGAACTCTGGCCTTAGTTCCATTTTACCTACTGGTGCTCCTTTTCTCTTCAAACTAAACATTTTGCATTTCTTTTTGCCATGCTTGGTCCTTTGTATTATAGACCTACATAAGAATATCACTAATAATACTACTCTGCAATTAAAAACAATGAATTCACGAAATTCCTAGGCAAATAGTCAGAACTTGAAAATATCATCCTTAGTGAGGTAACCCAATCACAAAAGAACACACATGGTATGCAGTCACTGATAAGGGAATATTAACCCAGAATCTCGGAATACCCTAGACACAACTCGCATATCAATAGATTTCTAAGAAGATGGAAGGAGAGACCCCTGGTCCTGAAAAGACTGGATGTAGGGGAACGCCAGGACAGAGAAACGAGAGGGGGTTGAATGGAGAAAAGAGGGAGGGAAGGGGGCATATAGGACATTTGGGGAGGGAGGAAACGGGAAAGGGGAAATGATTTGGAATGTAAATAAAAAAATAAAATAAAATAAATCAACATAAAAAAAAAAAGAATATCACTAACATCTACCCAATACCTTCAATAATTCTCTGTCTTGAAATCCTTTCTGCCAATATTATTGATCCAAAACTCTTTAATTTAGGCTTAGGTGGATTTTGTTTTTTGTTTTTTTTTTTTTTTTTTGAAAAAGGACAAAAAGGCAACCACATGTTTTTGCCAAAATATCACAAGGATTGCCTGTAGACCATTTAAAAACCTCTCCTCTTCTGAAACATCTTGATCTGGACTGTGATAATACACATTGCTCTCAGCATCACTGTCTTCATGCTGCTACTTGCATGGACCATTAATCTCCAATTAAAACACTCAACTGCTTTTCTAATTCAAAGTCCTAATGTCCAAAACCCTCCATCAAGGAGAATGGTGTTTTAAACTGCCAGATTCTCAGTGGTATTTCTGGTTTTCATCTTCAGGATGCTAAGTATACATTCTGACATTGCCAAGTATCCAAATGTGTGTCTAGATATACCCAATATTCCTGATGACAAAATCACAGATTTAGATTGAGAAATTACCTGATGTGGCTGCTGGGTATTTACTATCTGCCAATATGTAGAATGTGTGTGAAAATCTGTGATAAAATGTTTCCTTGTGGTCACCCCATGATACCAAAATGAACAATGGTATAAAACATATATTTTCTGTGTATAAACATTTTCTTGACAAAATCCCTAAATATTTCCACATATCTGATCATAACTTTTTCAGTGTTTCCATACTCTTTCTTATTACTCTGAAAAACATGCTTATTAACCAATAAGTCCTTCCTTCACTGCATTAACTCTTAGTTTTCACCTTGCAAACATAAAGTACACAATGCTTTCTGATCGGAAACATTTTTATCTTTTGGTAGAACTTGAAAATATCATCCTTAGTGAAGTAACCCAATCACAAAAGAACACACATGGTATGCAGTCACTGATAAGGGGATATTAACCCAGAATCTTGGAATACCCTAGACACAATTCGCATATCAATAGATTTCCAAGAAGATGGAAGGAGAGACCCCTGGTCCTGGAAAGACTGGATATAGGGGAACGCCAGGACAGAGAAGCAAGAGGGGGTTGAATGGGGAAAAGAGGGAGGGAAGGGAGCTTATGGGACTTTCGGGGAGGGAGGAAACGGGAAAGGGGAAATGATTTTGAATGTAAATAAAAAAAAAACTTAGAAAATAAAATAAAATTAAAAAAAAGAAATATTTAAAGTACACTTATTGAAGCAATTACCACACTTTTTATACATGTTTTTCACAATAACAATCATATATTCTTCTCTATAAATTTTCTATACATGCTTAAATTTAAAACAAAATTTGAGGGTTTCATATTTTCAATGTTTAGACAAAATACATTAGCCAAAAACCAATTAAATCAACTGAGAACCTTCCTTTCAGTGGCAGTCCTGGTGCTTTCTAACTCTGCTCTTCAGATTTTTCCCTATTTAATTTCTGACCTTTCTATTACATGAATTGTCTTAATATTTAAATGCCAACTCAACCACATTTTCTTCAAGAAGTCATCTCTAGATATTCCTATATTTCTACCATTTCCCAACATGAAAAATTTTGCCTAGTGTGTTTTCATTCATCACAAATTCCTGAGCAAATTATTTCAATTTCTTTGGTAGTGGACAGAAAATACTGTTGGGAAAGCAAAATATTCAACTTGAAAATGTTAATAAGAAAGAGAAGATATCTAATGATCATACAGAATAGATAAATGTTACATATTACCCTTTGTGAGAAACGATGATAGTTATACAAATTTTATACATTAAATGTCTTTAAACATAAATTACCTATTATGTGGATATTTCGTAATTAGGAAAGTAGTTCATTATTATCTTATAATTGAAGGAAAACAGATTTCTGTTGTTCTGTATTTGAAACACTATCTAAACAGTCCACTTCAATTCATTCTTCTTCAGAGAATCTGAAACTCTGTCTCATCAGATTGCGGTAGCAGACCTGACCTGCTCTCTGTAGTCATTATAATTTCATTTAAGTCTCAGGGAAGTAGGTCTCAGTAGTCCGAGTTTAACGGGAAACTTCTTCTTGAGCCAGGACTTATGTGCTTACATCATTACAATTATTCTACTTGCAAGAAAAATTATGTAAAGTCAGCGTCAATATGTATGGGAAAACTATCTTTGCAAAAAGTTGCTCACTGAATAAGAGAAACCAACCATGAACAAGAGTTTGTTTTCACCAATGTAAGTGACTCTTAAATGAGCTGCGTCCTTGGGTGTCGTGATTGCTACAGCATTTTGAATATCAAAAAGCAGCCATAAGTTTTTTCCCCACAAATAAACTACACCTTGGCCTTGGCAATTAAAAATCTTCTTTCTCACGTCTCTTTATATACTGCAACTCTCTCTGCAACCCAGGATGACAGGATAGATTTGAAGTTCTTTATTAAGATCCCATGTTGGGATTACAAAAGTAAATTACATTTTTAAATACATATTTTTATTGGTTGTTCTATTTATTTACATTTCAAATGTTATCCCCCTACCCAGTTCAACTCCCTATCCCTATCCCCTTCCGTGTCCCCTCTGCTTCTTTGAGGGAGCTCCCCACTCACCTTTCCCACTCCTGTCTCAGCACCCTAGCATTTCCCTATGCTAGGTTATCAAGCCTCCACAAGACCAAGGGCCTCCCCTCTCATTGATGCTGGATAAGGCCATCTTCTGCTACATGTACAGCTGGAGCATGGGTCCCTCCATGTGTACATGTGGGTTGGTGATTTAGTCCCTGGGTGCATTGAGGCATGGAGTCCTGGTTGGTTGATATTGTTGTTGTTCCTATGGGGTTACAAACCCCTACAGACCCTTCAGTCCTTCTGCTAACTCCTCCATTGGGGTCCCTACACTCAGTCCAATGGTTGGCTATATGGACAGTTATACCAGGCTCTTGTCAGCAAGCACTTCTTGGCATCAGCAATTTTTTCTGGGTTTGGTCTCTGCAGATGGGATGGATTCCTAGTTGGGGCATTCTCTGAATGTACTTTCCTTCAGTCTCTGCTCCACTCTTTGTCCCTTCATTTCCTTTTGACAGGAGCAATTCTGGATTCATTCATGAATTCATGGATTCATTTTTGAGATTGGTGTGTGGTCCCATCTCTCAAACAGGTGCCATGCCTATTCACCAGATATACTCTCTATAGATTCTCTCTCCTCTTTGTTGGATATGTCGGCTAATACCATCTCTGTTGGTACCTGGAATCCTTTGGCTCCCTGGCATCTGGGACTTTCTAGTTGAATTTTTAAATACATGCCTTCAGGATCAGGATCACGACTTCACCTCAAATTAGTAGTTTACTAGCATCATTTAGGAAAATTATGAAATCTCAAACCTAAATGTAGTTTTTTTTTTAAGATGGAAGGGGAAATATAAATAATATCCTAATTATAGACAAAGACACACTACTTTATTAACTCAATTCACATATATTCTCATTTTTAGTTGCTTAATAAAAAGAAATTTTAAAATTGAGATATCAAAGGAAAGAGAAAACACAGATAAATGATGATATTGAGGGGAAGCATGTGAAATAATGTGATAGAAGGGAAATTATTAATAAGCTGAAGGAAATTTTGTGTTACTTCAGTTTGCACAGGTCTCATTTATGATCTTAACAACTTCTGGATTCTATGTGTACAGCTCAGCAGTTCAGTTCCAAACCACTGTTCTGTAGTAGTCAGAATGTCTCTGGGTCTTACACTGTTTTTGGCTCCTACCCTGAAATGATTTCTGAATTATGAGAGTAGGATGGTGTGATATAGATAGGTTCTGTTCAAGACTGAAAATTCCACAGTTATTTAATTTTTGCACCTTGACCATTTGTTTGTAGCTGTGTTTAAAATTCATCTACTGCAAATAGAATTTTCTCTTTTGAGAATTGTCAAGTATATTAATCTATGGTCAGTTTAATATGATATCAACTAAGTAGAATACCAGTACTAAATTCTCCCCTAAGGCCTATGGCATGTCCAACCATAGACTGTTGGCCTGGTGATGATGACTGATGTGGAATTCGTCTTGTAAAGTGGGATTTAAACTACAAAGGAAACTTGGTTACTCCCAAGACGTTCATGTTGTAATTATGCCAGTGTGCATGTTGTTATTGTAGAGCACCAGTTCCACAGCTATATAATATTAATTATTAATTACCCCTCTGAAAGCATGTTTACAACCTTCTAATACCGTGAAGCTATTCAGTAAGGATGAAGCTTCCAGGTCAGTGCAACCTTGATAACATGTTTTATGTGAGATGTCACTATTAGGTTCTGGAGAATAACTAAGAACATTGTCACTACCCTATGATCTTTTTGTCTGTATGATGTGTCACAGCCAACCCCAAAGGAAATAAACTACTTCCAGTGCTAGGCATCTTATCTGTTAGATTGTGATATCTAGTAGGGGCATTGCCAACCAATTATAGACTAACCTCATTTGTATGTATATACATATCTGTGTGTAATTTCAAGAAGCTTCCACAGAAAATTTGGGCAAAATCATCAAAATAAGGAAAGGATATAAATTTATGTAATTATAGAAATAAAATTTTAGAAAAGTTAGAAAGTTAGAAGATGGGAAGAACCCAGATGTTCTTCAAAAGAGAAATGGATACGGAAAATGTGGTACATTTATGCAATGGAGTACTACTCAGCTATTAAAAACAATGAATTCATGAAATTATTAGGTAAATGGTTGGGACTAGAAAATATCATCCTCAGAGAGGTAATCCAACCACAAAAGAGCATACATGATATGCACTCGCTGATAATTGGATACTAGCCCAAAAGCTCAGAATACCCAAGATACAATTCACAGACCACATGAAGCTCAAGAAGAAGGAAGACCAAAGTGTGGATGCTTTGGTACTTCTTAGAAGGGGGATCATATCTCCAAAGTTGTGGTATTGGTATAGTGACAGGCATGTAGATCAATGGAACAGAATTGAAGACCCAGAAATGAATCCACACTCCTATGGTCACTTGATCTTTGACAAAGGAGCTAAAACCATCCAGTGGAAAAAAGATAGCCTTTTCAACAAATGGTGCTGGTTCAACTGGAGGTCAACATGCAGAAGAATGCAAATTGACCCATTCTTATCTCCTTGCACTAAGCTCAATTACAAGTGGATCGAGGACCTCCACATAAAACCAGACACACTGAATGTAATAGAAAGGAAACTAGGGAAGAACCTTGAACATATGGGCACAGGGGAGAATTTCCTGAGCAGAACTCTAATAGCTTATGCTCTAAGATCAAGAATTGACAAATGGGAACTCATAAAATTACAAAGTTTCTATAAAGCAAAAGACACTGTCAAAAGGACAAAGCAGCAACCAACTAACTGGGAAATGATTTTTACCAACCCTACATCCGACAGAGGGCTAATATTCAATATATACAAAGAACTCAAGAAGTTAAACTCCAGAGAGGCAAGTAACCCTATTAAAAAATGGGGTACAGAGCTAAATAAAGAGTTCTCACCTGAAGAATATCTAATGGCTGAGAAGCACCAAACGAGATGTTCATCATCCTTAGTCATTAGGGAAATGCAAATCAAAACAACCCTGAGATTCCATCTCACACCAGTCAGGATGGCTAAGATCAAAACACAGGAGACAGCAGTTGTTGGCGAGGATGTGGAGAAAGAGGAAAACTCCTCCACTGCTGGTGGGATTGCAGGCTGGTACAACCACTCTGGAAAGCAGTCTGGTGGTTCCTCAGAAAACGGGGCATGATACTCCTGGAGAATCCTGCTATACCACTCCTGGGCATATACCCAGAAGCTTCCTCTGCATGTGATAAGGACACATGCTCCACTATGTTCATAGCGCCTTATTTATAATAGCCAGAAGCTGGAAAGAACCCAGATGTCCCTCAATGGAGGAATGGATTCAGAAGATGAGGTATATTTACACAATGGAATACTACTCTGCAATTAAAAACAATGAATTCACGAAATTCCTAGGCAAATTTTCAGAACTTGAAAATATCATCCTTAGTGAGGTAACCCAATCACAAAGGAACACACATGGTATGCAGTCACTGATAAGGGGATATTAACCCAGAATCTCGGAATACCCTAGACACAATTCGCATATCAATAGATTTCCAAGTAGATGGAAGGAGAGACCCCTGGTCCTGGAAAGACTGGATGTAGGGGAACGCCAGGACAGAGAAGGGAGAGGGGGTTGAATGGGGAAAAGAGGGAGGGAAGGGGGCTTATGGGACTTTCAGGGAGGGAGGAAACAGGAAAGGGAAATGATTTGAAATGTAAATAAAAAAACTTAGAAAATTAAAAAAAAAAAGGGGGATCACAATACCCGTGGCTCATAGCCCACCAGTGGACTGAGCACAGGGTCCCCAGTAGAGGAGCTACAGAATAAGGAGCTGACCGGTTTTGCATCCCCATAGGGGGAACAATAATATGTACCAATCAGTACCCCAGAGCTCCAGGGACTAAACCACCAACCAAAGAGTACACATGGCTCCATCTACATATGTGGCAGAGGATGGCCTTTTCAGACATCAATGAGAGGAGAGGCATTGGTCCTGTGAAGAGGACCTGGTATAGAGGAATAGCCAGGTCAGGAAAGTGGGAAAGGGAGGGGATTGGTGAGCATGAGGAGAAGAACAGAATAGGGGGTTTTCGGAGGAGAAACCGAGAAAGAGGATAACGTTTGAAATGTAAATAAAGCAAATATCTAATAAAAAACTAAAAAGTAAACATAGAAATTATCCTCTACTTTTATTGGCCAACCAAGGTCTGGTCCAGGTTTAGACCCATGCCACATGATGGAGCCTACACCTTATACTCCCTGGAGAGCCAGGAACCAGATAGGCAAGAGACCTACGATAAAATTGAACAAGACTAGAAAAAAAAAATTAAATGGGGTACAGAGCTACACAAAGAGTTCTCACCTGAAGAATATCTAATGGCTGAGAAGCACCTAAAGAGATGTTCATCATCCTTAGTCATTAGGGAAATGCAAATCAAAACAACCCTGAGATTCCATCTCACACCAGTCAGGATGGCTAAGATCAAAAACACAGGAGACAGCAGTTGTTGGCGAGGATGTGGAGAAAGAGGAACACTCCTCCACTGCTGGTTGAATTGCAGGCTGGTACAACCACTCTGGAAAGCAGTCTGGCGGCTCCTCAGAAAACTGGGCATGACACTTCCGGAGGATCCGGCTATACCACTCCTGGGCATATACCCAGAGACTTTACCTGCATGCAATAAGGACACATGCTCCACTATATTCATAGCAGCCTTATTTATAATAGCCAGAAGCTGGAAAGAACCCAGATGTCCCTCAACGGAGGAATGGATTCAGAAGATGTGGTATATTTACACAATGGAATACTACTCTGCAACTGATAAACGACTTCAGCAAAGTGGCCGGATATAAAATCAACTCAAGCAAGTCAGAAGCCTTCCTATACTCAAAGGATAAGCAGGCTGAGAAAGAAGTAAGAGAAATAATACCCTTTACGATAGCCACAAACCATATTAAGTATCTTGGCGTGACGCTAACCAAACAAGTGAAAGATCTGTATGACAAGAACTTCAAGTCTCTGAAGAAAGAAATTGAAGAAGACCTCAGAAGATGGAAAAATCTGCCATGCTCATGGATTGGCAGGATTAATATAGTAAAAATGAGCATCTTACCAAAAGTAATACACAGATTCAATGCAATCCCCATCAAAATCCCAACTCAATTCTTCATAGAGTTAGAAAGAGCAATTCAAAAATTCATCTGGAATAACAGAAAACCCAGAATAGCTAAAACTATTCTCAAGAGTAAAAGAACCTCTGGGGGAATCAGTATCCCGGACCTCAAGCTGTACTACAGAGCAATAGTGTTAAAAACTGCATGGTATTGGTACAGTAACAGACATGTAGATCAATGGAACAGAATTGAAGACCCAGAAATGAATCCACACTCCTATGGTCACTTGATCTTTGACAAAGGAGCTAAAACCATCCAGTGGAAAAAAGATAGCCTTTTCAACAAATGGTGCTGGCTCAGCTGGAGGTCAACATGCAGAAGAATGCAAATTGACCCATCCTTATCTCCTTGCACTAAGCTCAATTCTAAGTGGATCAAAGATCTCCACATAAAACCAGACACACTGAAACTAATAGAAGGGAAACTAGGGAAGAACCTTGAACATATGGGCACAGGGGAGAATTTCCTGAACAGAACTCCAATAGCTTATACTCTAAGATCAAGAATAGACAAATGGGACCTCATTAAATTACAAAGTTTTTGCAAGGCAAAAGACACTGTCAAAAAGACAAAGCGGCAACCAACTAACTGGGAAATGATCTTTACCAACCTTACATCCGACAGAGGGCTAATATCCAATATATACAAAGAACTCAAGAAGTTAAACTCCAGAGAGGCAAGTAACCCTATTAAAAAATGGGGTACAGAGCTACACAAAGAGTTCTCACCTGAAGAATATCTAATGGCTGAGAAGCACCTAAAGAGATGTTCATCATCCTTAGTCATTAGGGAAATGCAAATCAAAACAACCCTGAGATTCCATCTCACACCAGTCAGGATGGCTAAGATCAAAAACACAGGAGACAGCAGTTGTTGGCGAGGATGTGGAGAAAGAGGAACACTCCTCCACTGCTGGTGGAATTGCAGGCTGTTACAACCACTCTGGAAAGCAGTCTGGCGGCTCCTCAGAAAACTGGGCATGACACTTCCGGAGGATCCGGCTATACCACTCCTGGGCATATACCCAGAGACTTTACCTGCATGCAATAAGGACACATGCTCCACTATATTCATAGCAGCCTTATTTATAATAGCCAGAAGCTGGAAAGAACCCAGATGTCCCTCAACGGAGGAATGGATTCAGAAGATGTGGTATATTTACACAATGGAATACTACTCTGCAATTAAAAACAATGAATTCACGAAATTCCTAGGCAAATGGTCAGAACTTGAAAATATCATCCTTAGTGAGGTAACCCAATCACAAAAGATCACACATGGTATGAAGTCACTGATAAGGGGATATTGACCCAGAATCTCAGAATACCCTAGACACAATCAGCATATCAATAGATTTCTAAAAAGATGGAAGGAGAGACCCCTGGTCCAGGAAAGACTGGATGTAGGGGAACGCCAGGACAGAGTAATGAGAGGGGGTTGAACGGAGAAAAGAGGGAGGGAAGGGGGCTTATGGGACTTTCGGGGAGGGAGGAAACGGGAAAGGGGAAGTGATTTGGAATGTAAATTAAAAAAATAAAATAAAATAAAATTAAAAAAAAAAAACAATGAATTCACGAAATTCCTAGGCAAATGGTCAGAACTTGAAAATATCCTTAGTGAGGTAACCCAATCACAAAAGATCACACACGGTATGCAGTCACTGATAAGGGGATATTGACCCAGAATCTCAGAATACCCTAGACACAATCAGCATATCAATAGATTTCTAAAAAGATGGAAGGAGAGACCCCTGGTCCTGGAAAGACTGGATGTAGGGAAACGCCAGGACAGAGTAATGAGAGGGGGTTGAATGGAGAAAAGAGGGAGGGAAGGGGGCTTATGGGACTTTCGGGGAGGGAGGAAACGGGAAAGGGGAAGTGATTTGGAATGTAAATTAAAAAAATAAAATAAAAAAAAAGAAAAAAAAATTAAATGAAATGATTCCTCATGACAGTGTGTTATATTTGTAGACAAGAGCCTAGCATAATCATAATCAGAACAGCTTCAATGAGAAACTGATAGGAACAGATGTAGAGACTCACAGCCAAATATTTGTAGTACTTGGGGAATTCTGTGTGAAATGGGAAAAGGACTGTAAACCAGAGGTTTCCAGGGTACCACAAGAAAACCCATAGGCTCAACTAACCTGTGCTCAAAGGGACTAAGCTAACAATCAGACTACCTGAGTCTGACCTAGGCCCTCTGCATATATGTCATGGTTGTATTGCTAAATCTGTTTATACAAATCCTAACAGTGTGAACAGGAACTGTCTCTGAATCTATTGCCTGGTTTGGGGGACCCTTTCCTCATATTAGGTAGCTTTATCCAGTCTGTTAGGAGCAGGGATGTCGAGTCTTATTGCAACTTAATATGCCATATTTAGTTGATATTCCTATGAGGCTTGCTCTTTTCTGAAACAAATGGAGGAGGAGTGGAACTGAGGGAGAAAGGAGGCTGTGGGGTTGGGTGAGAGGAGAGGTCAGTGGAGAAACTAGGGTTATAATATACAAGAGAAGAAAAAAAAAACAAATCTTGAATGTAATGTAGCAGTATCACTGATTTTCAGAATACCACTTGATATACATAGCATTTTACATGAATTACTTACCCCTGCCCTGTGCCCGTGCATGTGAGTATAATTGATTGCACATGTACAAAGTTCAGAGGACAAGTTCCTTGGTTGTCAATCCTTTGCATCTACCTTGTTTGAAACAAGATCTCTTCTTTTTCTGCACTACTTATGCCAGAGTAGGCAGCCTGGTTTTGGTGTAGGAGTGCTGCGATTACAGATGTATATAACAACACTATTTTAAGTAGGATCTGTGATCTAAGCTAAAGTCTAAGTACTAAGCAAGTGTCTCACCCACTGAAATATTTCCTCTGACCCCAGTATTCTCTTTATCCTGGTGACAAAGGTATTATTAATGCCTTTATTTTATATTCTGTGCATTTACATAGAGAATAAATAAACTCATATATCGCATGTATTATAGTTAATGCTAGACATTCAGACTTCAAAGTCCATCTGTTTACTTAGTATGCAATTTAAATAGAATATCTGAGAAAGAATGTCACAGATCTTGAATTTATCAAATGAAATTAGTGATGCATTCAGTTCTGTATTTGATAATTGAAGAAAATTTGCCTTAAAAAAAGAAGAAAAATTAGTTGTAATCTTGCAAATTTTCTGTGCTAGATATTTTATATCAACTTGACACAAGTTAATGTCATCTGAGAATAGAGAAACTAAAGTAAGAAAATGCCCCAAATAAGATCAGACTGTTGGAAAGCTTATACTGCATTTTCTTAATTAATGGTCAATGGGAGAGCGCCCAGCATGCCTTGGTGTTGTCATTCCTCAGATGGTGATCCTGAGTTCTATAATAAAAAGCAGACTAAGTCAGAAGGAGAATGTCAGCAAACAGCCTGCCTCCACAGCCTCTGCATCAGCTCTTGCCCCCAGATGTCTGCGCTGTTTGAGTATCTGTGCCCATTTACTTCAGTAATGAACTATGATGTTGAAGTTTAAGCCAAATTAAGCATTTTATCCCCAACTTCCTTTTGGTCATGGCGTTTTACCACACCAGTTGAAACCCTTACTAGGGTACTCACCTTTCAGGTACAATACATAGTTTCTTAGATTTTGGATACATCCTGCATTGATCTTTGAGAAGATTAAATTATTAGAAAAATAAATAATTGTGGTTTTCCATTTCAAACTTTGTATGTTGAACCAGGTCTCAGAAAAATTAGAGTCTTAAGCAATATATTTTGTCTTTTTCATCTACCCCAACATACAAGGGAAGGTGGATACTATCTTTGTGGATTTTTATTATATTGTAGAGAAATTCTTTTCTGCTTATTTTTTTGTACTGTGCTTTATTGGAAGAATCTTTTCTTTCCAATTCCCAAAGTGTTTCCCTTGCTTAAAGAAGAAAACAGGAATCATCATTTGCCATAGATGGTAAAATTCAGCACTCTTCTTTAAGAGTGGGATGATCTTAAGGAACAAAATTGAAGAACGGATTTAGCCTTGATTTGACATTTCAAAACATAAATTTCAATATTATCAAAGCAGCTTATCAAGGACACCATTGACAAGAATATCTATGAAGGAAATTATTGCTTTGTGTTGGGTCACAAAATTGACCACACTGAAAGGTGAGCTCAATTCACCTCAAAGGTTAGAAATTGAGGAATACCCTGCTTTATCCAGCATATTCTGGCAAGAACTTCATTTCTATGTGTCTTACTTTGTATGATGTTAGCTATAGCCCACAACCTAACGTTCCAGGAAGCAATGTACACAATATCCCATGAAGCTCCATAATTTCTTCTGAATATCCATGAAAATTTCAATCTAAGACAGTCATTGGTATATATTAATTTAATTTTATATGAATTCTTTGAATCTTTACTACCCATTTTCAATATAGTCAGTATTAGGATGATGTTGTAATGTCAGGTGTGCACTAAAAATAGTAAAGATTCACCGTGTGGATAGAGCTCTTGTTAATATCTACCCCTACTTCATTGGCCCCTGCTTTCCTAAGAGCTGGACACTACAGTGGTCAATGGTTCCTCTTCTTTTTAGAAGACTGCGGTGTAGACCTGATCACGCACCTACACAATAGCTGATTGCTGAGTTCTCTCTTTCTTTCTCCTTCCTGCCAATCCTCCCTCCCTAATTCCCTCCCTTTCCTTCCTTCTGTCCTTCTTTCCTTCCTTCTTTCCTTCCTTCCTTCCTTCCTTCCTTCCTTCCTTCCTCCCTCCCTCCCTCCCTCTCTCCTCTCTCTTTCTCTCTCTCTCTCTCTCTCTCTCTCTCTCTCTCTCTCTCTCTCTCTCTCTCTCTATTTATTTGTCTCATTTGAGAAAGTGAAGTATGGAAGTGTGTCTCTCTGTAGTCCTGGCTCTACTGGAACTCACATTGTAGACCTGTCTGGTCTCACACTCAGAGATTTGCCTGTCTCTGCTTCCCAAGTGCTGGGATTAAAGGTGTGTGCCACTGCACAGGTTCCAGAGTTATTATTAGAAATGATGTCATCTAGTGTTTTTACCACAGAGAAAGTGGTGATTTAGTTCATTGTTTTTTGTTTTCCTTGATTGCTTTTGTTTTGTATACTAATCAGAGGTCTAACAGCTTAAAGAATATAAAAGAAATCACAACTTTCCCAAGTACACATGATTATGGAAAGATCTTGGAAAGACTGAGTACCAAATATTGCTAAATAAGCCTTATTTTTTATCAAAACATATCTTAACTTGTTATATTACAGAAGCTCTTTCTTATTATACAAAATTGAGGTGACTTTCCTCCTTCTAAATTTCTGTAAGAAAGGATAATATATTCCTGAATTTAAAAGTTTTCTTTTAGAAAATCTAAGATTACTTTACAGATATGGAGACTGCATAACTTATGGATCTTTCATATTTTAGAGAATATGAGGATAAAGTCTAATTGCCTATTTTAAGTGTAAATTTGTAAACAGTCACCTTAACTATATACCCACAATGAAGACAATACAGAAATTTTCATGTATCAGAGAATGTCTGATCAGAATATTAGCAGGGAATTTTAGCTTATTAGGTCTGAGAAGCAATGCTCTCCATCAGAAGTATATCATGAAATTCGTACCTACCAGTTCATATCAAGGATATAAAACCAGTTGCTTTTTACTTACATTTTATGAATCAATATTTCAGTTCTAATTCTTCTCTGTTCCTTGTAACTCAGCCAGACATATTTGACTTCCCCTATAGCCTATGCAGCTATGCAAAATAACCAAGATAACCACAACAAATTACAGTTTGAGATTCAGTGACAGACTGTGGTTCAAGTAGACTACTTTTGACAACTGTTTTGTCTACCTGAATATGCATTATAAAATTTGAATAATGTTCAACGTCTATGCTGGTTACAGTTGATTGATAATAATATTCTTTCTCTTTCAAGATTAAATTAGTGTTTAAGAATTCTCTTTGCTTACTGGGCAACTTTCATAAAGAGTCATGCTTCCCTACCTTAGCTGTGTGTGCACTTTCTCCCTGAAATGTAGAGACATCACCTCAGCTTCAATATATCTGCTGTACTGAGTAAATAGACTTTACAAACCGTGTCTTAAAAGATAAACATGTTTAGATTTGTCTACCATGGCCTAAGTTTATTTTTAAGTCTTACATGAAAATGTTACTGAAGATAAAAGTGCCATTAAGAGCTAATACAGTGTCATTGTTTTGGCAATGTTGATGATCAAATAATAAGGGCATTGTATAACAGGTACATGAAAAATAATTTTAAAACCAGACTGTTAGTCTTAGGAATAACAATGCTTGTTGGATGTATTTTAAATGTATTTTTAAAATATGGATTTTCCACTCAATAAGACTACAGAGCTCTAAGATATTAAGATTAAGGATGC
The DNA here is from genome assembly GCA_036184795.1 of Tokudaia tokunoshimensis. Classification (NCBI taxonomy): domain Eukaryota; kingdom Metazoa; phylum Chordata; class Mammalia; order Rodentia; family Muridae; genus Tokudaia; species Tokudaia tokunoshimensis. Next base: position 15,661,206 of record BTHU01000004.1, on the reverse strand, counting down.
CTTGTTGAAACGTGTGTCACTAGTTTTTGATCTAGGGGGTGTCATAAAACAGTTTCTGATTTCCTAGTGTAGCAGGTGCTGTCATGGTGCACAGGAGGGAAACTGTAATTTAATTTTGCTGAAATGTTTTGCAATATAAAGAAAGCTTTATGAATATTGAAAGGCTGGTGTCCCCTAGGGTTTAAAAATGAATATGCTTATTTCAGTGATTGAGTCTTCTGATAAGAAAAAAATGGACATATTTTACATTTACACTTTGTTGGCTTAAAGGTACGGCATGTTTTTAAAAATAAAGTATCTATAAAATAAGTCAGCCAATCAAAGAAGATGAATGAGACATCACAGTTATTCATGATATTTTGGTAAGTTCATTGTTTATCCTTCAATGAAGTCATTCACTACTTAAACTAAATTTTAACATACAAATTTCTGTCTACAAGTACCTCTTGACAAAATTCTGAGTTTTTTATTGCAAGTTTTTATTAAGTCTTCTATTTCCTGAGATTCTGTGTAGAAGAAGATGGGGTGTTCATGAGGCACAGATTGTAGAAGCAAAGCCATATGCAGTAAGCCACTTAAACCTGGAAGAATGATGAGGAATCCTATGCTCCCTGGATGATCTCTCAAATGTTTATTGATTGATTTTTGCTATATTCTTTGTTTGTCTTCTCTTATTGTTTTCGATCTCTAAACCTCAGAAAATGATTTTTTTTATTTTCCTTAAGGCAACCATTGCAGTTCCATGAAGCTAAAAGTAATCCTTTTTAGTTCTATTTTAATGAACACATTTTTATTCCTAATACATATTGATCATGTTTCTTTTTTTACTGCTTTCTGAATATGTATTCAGAATTCATTTTCAAACTGTAACTACCTGCAGTTACTTTGAACGGGTTACCGGGTTACCTGGAAGGACAACTGGGATAGAAAAGGGGTGGCGAGAGGAAATGAAGCGAAGACTAATTTCCTGTTCAAGGTCTGCAGTTTATTGAGGGTCTCCAAATATATATAGGTGGCATAAAACCCTTCCTGCAAAGACTGGAAACTCAGGACCAGCTAGCTTGCTCCACAGGTGACCAGCATCAGGTGGCTAGTACCTCTCAGGAAACTGCAGGTCCTTGGAGAACAATGGGCTTCGCCTTGGTCTGAGTGCTCGACCCTAGGTGGAAGGGTAGTGGCCAGCACAGGAATTCCCGCTCAAAGTCTGGGAGAGGAACTTTACCTTGGTCAAGTTCCTGCCAGGTGGCATGGCACCCCACTATGGCCCTCTACATCAAATCTTACAATAAACATCATAATCCATCATCACTTTATTTATATAGGGTACCCAAAGTTATGTGGGCTAATTGTAAAAGGAAATGTTTCAGTGCTTAAATGGATGAGTTTGTGTTCATTTGATGTAAGTATGGGTTAGAGTCTAGGTATGTAAATCTAATTCAAATATTGTAAGTTAATTACTAGCATGAAGACATTCCGACATTCCCATATTATAAGAACTGCATAATGGATTTTAATAAACAGGACCAATGTTCATAGTTCAAAGGTGATACCACCAAGAGGAATACCCAGGGCATGAGGTCACATTGAAAATTCATAGCCACAGATATAAATTTCTAAGTGAACTAATGGCTACTGTCAGATACTAAGTCTTGTGCTAGCCTCTTTTTTCTTATGTTAATTCTTAAATTTCACAACAAATGTGTTCATTTCTTATAACTTACTTTTACATAGACTATTATTATATATTGTCAAGTATTAAAGCAGATTAATAAATGAAAACGTTAAGTCATACCTTTATATCTGACACCCAAGTGCACACCATTTTACTTACCATTATGCTTTAAAATGTGTGCTGAAGATCACCTTCAAAGAAGACAGTTGTAGAATAAATTGTGTGTACTCAGCACTCAACCTTTATGTTAAACATCTAATGCCTGTTATATTTAAGACAGGCCCTTTAAAGTGGTAACTAATGTTAAGGAAGAGAATATGAGAGGGATCTCATCCAGTTTACTTAAACATGCATGTTGTAAGCAGAAGATGCACTGAGTTTAAATGTTCAATCTCCAGAAGTGTGGCAAATAAATTTCACATGAGTCATCAAGTTAGCAATGTTTTCTTATAGCTGTCTCAAATCACCCTAAATGGATATTTATAGCAATTGTAGAATATGTTCAATGGGAAATTTTTCAGAAACTAGATATATAAGCTCTCAGTGTTTTGTTGTATACTAGACTTGTCTTAACCAGTGTTCTATTGCTGGGAACTCATGACCAGGGCAACTTTTACTTAAAAAAAATACATATGGTTGCTTGAATAAAAATGACAGTGGGGTCAAGGAAACCACAAGAAGACATACAAAGTCAAGTAACCTGGGCCCATAGCACCTCACCAGAACTGTACCACCAACCAAAGAGCATTCAGGGGTTGGACCTAGGCCCCACACACATTGGTAGCAGATGTGCACCTTGGTCTTCATGTGGGTCCCCTAACAATTGGAGCAGGAGCTGTCTCTGACTCTGTTGCATGCCACTGGATCCTCTTCCCCTAACTAGACTGCCTGGTTGGGTCTCAGTGGAAGAGGAAGTGCTTAGTCCTGCTGTGACAAGTAACCAGGCTTGAGTGTTACTCAAGGTGTGTGTGTGTGGGGGGGGGTGTTGGGAGAGGGAGTTGTAAGGGCAGGACTGAAAGGAGAGAAGGCAGGGGGACTGTGGTTGGTATGTAATGTGAATAAAAATAAATTATGAAAAAAGAAAAAAAAATGACACTGATAAGTCATATATTTAACATAGATATTTTCTAATATCTGCCTAGTTATTGTGTCAAACACATAGGTCTATGGGTTCCATTCTTACTCAAACCTGTATACCCGGACTTAACTCATTACTTTAGAGACATAGTTCCCACTATGGATCATATTTTGTGGATCACATTACATATTTATATAATTATTATTTATTTATCTATTCACATGCACAACACATAAAACGTAATGTGATTCTCTGTGATAGTTCCATGCCAAGTGTGCTGCATGATAATTATAAACATCTATTATTTTTGCACTTAGGGCTCTCCCATGAGCACTCTTCTCCCTCATATGGCAGCTCTGTTCCCTTTGTCTATTTACAAAGGGCTGTATACTTCAATAACATGGATAATTCATTTCCATTTTCTTGAAATGTATTGGTCTGATCCACCATACCCGGGATCAAATCATTACTTTTGAGACTTTGGATCATATTTTGTGGTGTTGCATTACATATTTATATATAATTATTATTATTTATACATGCTTTTCGTAATACACTTTTCCATAAAAGTCAGATTAATTTGCATTCCTACCAGAAATTTATGATCATTTCTTTATCATCAAATTTTTGCCAACATGTGTTATATTTTTTTGTCTTTTTGAGTTTGTGTGTTGTTTTTTAATAGCTATTCTGACAGGGTGGGATGGTATCAACTTTTAATTTCCCTTTCTTATAATTGTATTGAACATTTCTCATACATTTACTGACATGTGTATTTTTTTAATTTGAGATTTGAGTTCATTTGCCTCCCTTTTAAAAGCTAGATTATTTGTAGTTGTATGTTTTATTGAGGTTTTGGTCTTTATTTTTATTCTGCATAGTAAATTTCTGACAGAAGAAATGTTGTCAAAGAATATCTGCTAAGGTACTTTGTCTTTTTCCTTTATGGAATACTATATGAGTTCTAAGGAGACATGTGCACATTGAATTTGCCTGCTTGTTTCCAGTACATTTAGAAGCCTGTTCATTGCCAGTTCTGAGTTCTCCAACAATCCCGACTAGTGCTTTCACTTTTAGGTTATCTGTTAAGTTTTTCAATCCAACTTAATTAGGTTTCTTTTTAATTCTTCTTTGTTACCCTAAAAAAAATAGAAAGGTGTCAAACTTCATTGTTCTAACTTTGTATATCCAATTTTTCAGCACCATTTGTTAAACACACTTTTCAGATTGTATATGATTTTGGCGTCCTTATGAATAAAGCACTATAACCATAGAGACATATTTGTGGATCCTCTGTTCAGGTGCCATTGATCTACATGCCTTTCCTCTGTGTGTGTGTATGTGTGTGTGTGTGTGTGTGTGTGTGTGTGTGTGTGTGTGTGTGTGTGTGTGCCAGTACCAAGTTGTTCTACTATTCTAGTTCTATACTGTTATTTGAAATCCAGAAGTGAAATACCTCATGCTTTGCTAATTTTGTCCAAGATTACCTACGAAGGGATAGTGTGTATTTTCATTTTAATTCAGGTGTTTTCCTTATTATTTTAGGGATGCCACTAAATTTTGATAAGGATTCTCTTCAATCTACAGCTCATTTTTGATGTCTTTATTTTAATCAATTGTATCGGTCCTTTTAATCTATGAATATTTGCAGGTTTTCTATCATTTTTGTCTTCAATTTCTTTTATTTTCAGGTTTCTTTTTTTTACTGTTTTCTATAATTTTTTCTTATTTGCATTCCAAATGATTTCCACTTTCCCGGTTTCTCCCTCCCCGAAAGTCCCATAAGCCCCCTTCCCTCCCTCTGTTCCCCATTCAACCCCCTCTCGCTTCTCTGTCCTGGTGTTCTGCTACATCCAGTCTTTCCAGGACCAGGGGACTCTCCTTCCATCTTCTTGGAAATCTATTGATATGTGAATTGTGTCTTGGGTATTCCGAGATTCTGGGTTAATATCCCCTTATCAGTGACTGCATACCATGTGTGTTCTTTTGTGATTGGGTTACCTCACTAAGGATATTTTCCAATTCTGACCATTTGCCTAAGAATTTCGTGAATTCATTGTTTTTAATTGCAGAGTAGTATTCCATTCTTTCTATATGGTGAGGTAATTTTCTTTAAATTATTTTGGTTCCATACTTAGGTTTATTCTCATACAATGTGTGTGTGTGTGCATACGTGGGCTCATATAAATACATTATGTGCATGCATTGTAAAATATGGTTGCTTTGTGATTTCTGCCTCAGCAAATTCTTGTTGGTATACATAAGGTTAATTAATTTCTATATGGTGGCTCAGTTGCTACTCTCTGTGGAGGCACAGCAGTGGGTTCCACAATAACACTCTTTTACTAAGCTGCTTTCTCAGATATCTAGATTTAAATAGAATCACCTTGTTCCCATTTAACGAATGCTCTCCCAGCACACCGTTCACATGTACCTGCGCATCTGACTGTTTAGTTGTTCATTTTAGACTTTCAGTGACTTTTAGGCATCATCTCCTGTGCCATCTTGCCCATTACTAGAATCTCATCTTTTATGTTTTACTTATATAAATTATTTTCAACAGTATTCCCTTTTAAGTGATCCCATAGAAATAAAAAGAGACCATGAACTCTGACCTGAAAGTTATTGCTTCCTTAGGTCAGCCTGACAGAAAACTAGGTAGCAGATGAGAATAGCCCCCATGGTAATGAGGCTGGTACATGACATGGCAATCAAGTCTTTGAGTGTCATTTTTAACTTGAAAAGACAATTCCATAAGAGTCCTGTGGGTAATATAACATCATGAATTAAAAGAACTTGACTTTAAAAGGCAGAATATTGTTATTGGGCCATCCAGGGCAGAATATCCTTGTCACTTTCATTAGTTCTGCTGTAAGTTGCTAGATAGGAACATTTGTAAAATTACTAGTGATTAATTTACTTGTCATGAGCATGACAGACTATCCAAATACATAGAGACAGTTTAATACTTTCAACTATATGGTACAAAATAGCAATATTTGAGAATTTGATCACAAAGTATAAAGAATGCAAAGACAGAAAGTCTATGGATACTAACATAGTGATGTGAATGGAGGGCAGAGATAAATTGTAGAGCTACATTGTTTGGCAGAAATATTTCCACATTTGGCAATATCATATATCCCTGAGGTAACTGAAATAAACAAACAACAAATATGACTAGTCAAATTTAAGATAATTATCTGAGCAATAAGCTTGGTATCTGATCAATTGTGAATAACCATCAAAGCCATAGAGGCTTATTAAGCTCATATAGTATTTTATTTCTGCATGAAAGATTTCAAAAAGGCTGCAAATACATTTAATAGCCAACTGAAAATAGGAATGCTTTCTAGATTGAAATGCATTTATACTGTCCTATAGCTACATATTCCTTCCAATAATTCTGAGTGGTAGGTATGGTTTTGCTCATTTATCATATTTGTAAGATTTGTTTAAATGTTACATATTTGATCCAGTAAATGTCTGATTTAAGGATGGATCATTTTTAATTGAAACTGCGGACTCTGTGAAACAGTATATTAAAATTATTTAAGTTATTTATGTGTTGAGGAGGTAGTAACCTGTGGCATTCTTCTTCTTTTTATTTATTTATTTATTTTTTTTTTGTTTCAAGAATACGCAAACTTTAAACCTCAGGCTCATTGATAAGGTTAAACTTTGCTGAATAATTATTATACAAAATGCTTTAGAAACCTTACTAAATTACAAATCACTATAGCCTCATGAGATATGCCAGTACTGGTGTTAACCCATGGGTGAGCAAAATGGGGCCTTGAGAGGCTCGATACAATGGGTAAAACATTTAAAGTACTGCATAGCTTGAGACATATCTTCTAAGACTAATTTCATTATTACTAATTGGTAACATAAGACAGGAATGCTGCTCAATACCAGGGCTTTATGTGTTGAGTGTTGTCCCTGTTGTTCAGTTGTTTACAGTATCACAAAATGATATTATTGTTGCTGTATACTTAGTATACATAATATTCTTTATGGTATTTTTATTATTCTCCTTCCCTCTTTAAATTGTCTTCTTTTCATGGTTTCTAAAATCCCTTCAGCTTCTTATACATTTATAAATGACTTAAACGGATGGCAAAAAATTTTCGAGGCAGAAAAACAAGAGGTCAAAAGTGATGTCTTCTGAGGGCTCTTTACTTTTCATGCTGTAACTGCAGATAAACTGAAATGATAAGGAAGTTCATGCAAACCTGTATTGTAAAGTCATGAATCCTAGCTATGGAGACAGATGATTCATAACTTTATGTCTTCCCTAAAACCCTAACACTTAATATTATCACATTAGCTTTCATTTCAAGATGTGAATTTGGCTAGGGTCACTAATGTTTAGTCCCTAATATCTCTACTTCTTTTGCATGCTGTCTATTTACTGTAAAAGAAGAAAGTGAGTGAATGAAAGGGAGCTAATTGAATATATCCATAGAGTTTTTAAAATCAGAACAAATATAAGTTAGTGTTTCCACATTCCCTGATATTTAGAATGAGATTCCTAAGTTAAAAATAACACATTGAACTTCTTTGTTTTGTTCTTATTGTATATGTTGCTGTGATGAATACCATGACAAAGAGTTCATTGGGAAGAAAGGGCCTTATTTAATATGACAGGTTACATGCTATCATTAAGAGAATGTAGGACAGAAACTTAAATGGTAGTTGCAAGAATCTATGAAGAAAGCTGCTCCTTAATATGTTTTCAAGTTCACATTCAGCTAGGCAGCCCAGGCTAGTGAAGGTACAGCCAAGGGTGTTTTTGGTCCTTCTGTATCAACAAAAATAAAGAAAATGCCATACAAGCATACAAATAGAACAACCTGATAAAGGCAATTCTTCAATCAAGTTTCTTTTGTCTTTTGTGTGTCAGATAGGCATTATACATATCAAATTATAAAACTGAAAATGGATAAGTACTTCAGCAACTGTATGTAGTGCTACTTGTCATGGACCACCCAGCCAAGTATGGGGTCCCTGGGATGAGAGTCCTCGGAGTCCAGGTGGGTAAGGATTCGGTAGTGACAAACAGAAGCACAGAGGCAGTTTGAATCTGCCTGTATTTTTTAGCTCTCAAGTAGGAGATTTTATATATTAGAAACCTAATATAACAACTCTTAGAAACCGTATCTAGTGAAACAGTCACTAATACCAACAAAAATCATTTGGCACAGTAGAATATAAAAATCATCCAAGTATTATAACTCTGAAACTACATGTTTAGTAAATCACAAACAGAACAGGTAACATCATTATTAATAATATAAATTACGAAAATATAACAACTCTAAAAGAATGTATTTAATAGGGTGGTCATCCAAGGCTAGTGGCATATTCCCAAGAACAAGTTAATAAATCTTTATGGTCAGTGCTCTTAACCATTTGAGTTACCTTTCTAGCCCCATATGGTTAATTATTATTTAACATCTAATGCCTAAATTTTTATAAATCTTCAATGCATAAATTTAAACTATTTTAATGTTTTAATTAAGGTTTTCTTAGCCATATACCAAAACCCACCTCCAATGACACATGTGAGGCCACATGAAATCTTATTGTTGGGAAAGATTTTATCTATCATAATAATTGTGTAAATGATTTGAAAAGTAAAGCGATAATTTCCCCCAGAAATAAGGTCATGTTAGTGACCTATCTCTAAGAATTGTTTTGTACCCAATATTCTTGTTTAAGATCATGGTCTAGGCCACCAAGAACCTATACCTATGAAGAGGAATGAAAGAAAACAAAACAGAAAAATTGTCATGAATACTACAGCTAAATTATGTTTTCTGGCCAAGAGTTCCTCAACCACTTCCAGAAGACATCCTTTCTTTGAAGTCTAATGCCTTAGTCTGTGGAACTTGTCACACAGATTCTACTGGGGTCGGTGTGGCAATCTCTCCCTTTTTTATTTTTTAATTGGCATGCTGACTTCATGCATAGTGCTGTCACTATGCAGGTCTTGTTTAGGTAATCACAGTATTTAGATTTCATAGGTATAGAGTTATTTTTTGTTTAGAAGGTACTATCAACCAGAAGGTGTCTTAGTCAAGCTTCATAAAAATTACTAACATGTGTTACAATAAAATGTTTTTGGCTTGAGGGTAAATTGCATGGATTTGAACTTCAGCAACCACCATCCATTAGGCTTTGATCACTAATGTCTGATATCAAAAATTTTGACAGGAGTTATAACATCTTATGCATTTTTAGGAAAGAAAAAATATGTTTTTTATACTTATTTATATGTCAGATTACCTGAAAGAATCACCACAGGTATTAATTTTGGCTCATAGTTGTAGAGTATTATCTGTCATACTAGAGAGGCATGACTGTAGGTTCATGAGTTCATATTACATTTTCAATTAGATAACTGAGAGAGATAAGTACTATTACACAATTTACCTTTTCCTTCTCTCTTTTTATTTGCCATATCATCTTATCACATTGGATGATTTCCCCCACCTCCTTTTATTCACAGTTAGTCTTTCTTTTTCCATTAACCTTTTCTGGATACAATGTCAACAGGTCACTCAGTATTGTGTCTCCTTGGCAATTTCAACTCCAGTCAAGTTGATAATGAATGGTAAGCAGGTCTCAATCCTCATCAAAGATCAAGGACCCATTATTTTGCAAAATCAAGAGGCTGCTACAGAGACCCAAAGGTATTTAAAATAGAGAATAACTGACCATGTAGTACCCAACACCAAGTACATTTGCAATGTAGCCTATAGACAAAGAGACATCTGCCCCGGAGAATATCTCAGAGAGGATTCAGAAAGTTTGTAAAACCCAGTGGATCAAGACAACTTTTGGTAGATAGTACCTTCAAAACAAGACAATAGCACTATAACTATTAAATCTAAATACTGTGATTGCCTAAACAAGACCTGCGTAATGGTAACACTATGCATAAAGTCAATATGCTAAAAAAGATAAGGGAAAATCCCAAGGCATCTTTCTTAGATGAAAAACTATAGATAATCAATGTCTCCTTATAGAGGGTGAACCAGTCTTCCAGGGAATAGGTTCTCCAATTCTAAGTGCTCAGGACTAAACAGATATCAATAAAATCAAGGCTAAATGTGATCATTAGGTTGAGAGATAGAAAGATTGATAGATAGATAGATAGATAGATAGATAGATAGATAGATAGATAGATAGATAGAGAGATAGATAGATAATAGATACATACATACATACATACATACATGCATACATGCATGCATACATACATACCTAAATACATAGAAAGAAAGAAAGAAAAAAGAAAGAGAAAGAAAGAAAGAAATTGTACAAGAAACCTAGTTAAACAAGTAGAAACCAAAAAATTTGAGATGGAATGGGGAGATATAGGGGAAAAAGAAAGAACTGATAAGACAAAAAGTGTTACATTTTCAAAAGATAAATATCTTGAAATATGATCCAAAATTCAAACCATTATAAAAAAGAGAGTAAAATATTGTGTGTATTGTGTGTATGTGTGTGTGTTATTACACAAGCATGTGCACACACTGACACATTAGCACTCACACATGCAGGTGTGTTTGAAGAGGCCAGAAGAAGTCAATAGATATCTTGTAGCTGTAGTTATCAGCATTTAGGGGTTTATGGGATTGTTAAATGGATACTGGGGTCCAAATTCTGGACTCACGATTTTACATCAACAGCTCTTACCAATTCACCTTGGTGTCTAACTCTGATTCTATTTTTTATTGAAATTTTGTGAATCAATTCAATCACTGTTCTTTCATGTTCATTCATATCTGCAGCAAATATGATATACCAGGAATCTCCTAAGTACTAAGTAATGACAGTTGCCTCTAATTTTCTTACCTTAATAATGGTGAAATATGTTATTGCAGATGAATTTTTGAATTGCTCTTCTAAGTCTATGAAGAATTGAGTTGGGATTTTGATGGGGATTGCATTGAATCTGTATATTGCTTTTGTCAAGATGGTCATTTTTACTGTATTAATCCTGCCAATCCGTGAGCATGGAAGATTTTTCCAACTTCTGAGGTCTTCTTCAGTTTCTTTCTTCAGAGACTTGAAGTTCTTGTTATACAGATCTTTCACTTGTTTGGTTGGAGTCACAGCAAGATACTTTATATTGTTTGTGGCTAGTGTGAAGGGTATCATTTCTCTTACTTCTTTCTCTGCCTGCTTATCCTTTGAGTATAGGAAGACTACTGATTTGCCTGAGTTGATTTTATATCCGGCCACTTTGCTGAAGTTGTTTATCAGCTGTAGGAGTTCTCTGGTGGAGTTCTTTGGGTTGCTTAAGTATACTATCATATCGTCTGCAAATAGTTATAATTTGACTTCTTCCTTTCCAATTTGTATCCCTTTGACCTCCTATTGTTGTTTAACTGCTCTAGCTAGAACGTCAAGTACTATATTGAAAAATTATGGAGAGAGAGGGCAATCTTGTTTAGTCCCTGATTTTAGTGGGATTTCTTCATGTTTCTCTCCATTTAGATTGATGTTGGTTACGGGTTTGCTGTAAATTGCTTTTACTATGTTTAGATATGGGCCTCGAATTCCTGATCTTTCCAAGACCTTTAACATGAAAGGATGCTGAATTTTGTCAAATGTGTTCTATGCATCTAATGAAATGACCATATGGTTTTTTACTTTGAGATTGTTTATGTAGTGGATTACATTGATAGACTTCCTTATATTGAACCATCCCTGCATCCCTGGAATGAAGCCTACTTGATAGTGGTGAATGATCGTTTTGATGTGTTCTTGGATTCGGTTGGCAAGAATTTTATTGAGTATTTTTGCATTGATATTCATAAGAGAAATTGGCCTAGATTCTCTTTCTTTGTCGAATCTTTGTGTGATTTTGCTATCAGCGTAATTGTGGCTTCATAGAATGAATTGGTTAGTGTTTCTTCTGTTTCTATTTTGTGGAATAGTTTGAAGAGTATTGTTGTTAGATCTTCTTTGAAGGTCTGATAGAATTCTGCACTAAAACCATCTGGTCCTGTGCTTTTTTTTTTGGTTGGAAGACTTTCAATGACCACTTCTATTTCTTTAGAGGTTATGGGACCATTTAGATGGTCTATCTGATCCTGATTAAACTTTGGTAGTTGGTATCTGTCTAGGAAATTGTCAATTTCCTCCAGATTTTCCAGTTGTGTTGAGTATAGGCTTTTGTAGTAGGATCTGATGATTTTTTTTGAATTTCCTCAGTTTCTGTTGTTATCTCTCCCTTTTCATTTCTGATTTTGTTAATTTGGATACTGTTTCTGTGCCCTCTGGTTAGTATGGCTAAAGGTTTATCTATCTTGTTGATTTTCTCAAAGAACCAACTCCTGGTTTTGTTGATTCTTTGAATAGTTCTTTTTGTTTCTACTTGATTAATTTCAGCCCTGAGTTTGACTATTTCCTGCCTTTTGCTCCTCTTGAGTGTATTAGCTTCTTTCTGTTCTAAAGCTTTCAAATGTGCTGTTAATCTACTCGTGTATGCTCTCTCCAGTTTCTTATTGGGGGCACTCAGAGCTATTGAGCTTTCCTCTTAGCACTGCTTTCAATGTGTCCCATAAATTTGGGTACGTTGTGCCTTCATTTTCATTAAGCTCTAAAAAGGTTTTGATTTCTTTCCTTATTTCTTCCTTGACTAAGGTATCATTGAGTAGAACATTGTTCAGCTTCCATGTGTATGTGGGCTTTCTGTTGCTTTTTTTTGCTGTTGAAGACCACCCTTACTCCATAGTGATCTGATAGGAGGCATGGAATTAGTTCGATTTTTGTATCTGTTGAGGTCTATTTTGTGACCAATTATATGGTCAATTTTGGAGAACGTACCCTGAGGTGCTGAGAAGAATGTATAGTCTTTTGATTTAGGATGAAATGTTCTATGGATATCTATTAAATCCGTTTTGTCCAAAACTTCTGTTAGTTTTACTGTGTCTCTGTTTAGTTTGTCTTTCCCGGATCTGTCCATTAAGGATAGTGGGGTGTTGAAGTAACCCATAATTATTGTGTGGGGTGCGATGTTTGCTTTCAGATTCAGTAAGGTTTCTTTTACAAAGGATGGTGCCCTTGTATTTGGAGCATAGAAGTTCAGAATTGAGGTTTCTTCCTGGTGGATTTTTCTTTTGTTGAGTATAAAGTGTCCTTTCTTGTCTTTTTTGATGACTTTTGGCTGAAAGTCTAATTTATTGGATATTAGAATGGCCACTCCAGCTTGTTTCCTGGGACCATTTGCTTGGAAAACTGCTTTCTGGCACTTTACTCTGAGGTAGTGTTTGTCTTTGACACTGAGATGCGTTTCCTATATGCAATAAAATGTTTGGTCTTGTTTACTTATCCAGTCTGTTAATCTATGTCTTTTTATTGGGGAATTGAGCCCATTGATCTTAAGAGATATTAAGGAAAAGTGATTGTTGCTTCCTGCTATTTTTGATGTAATCTTTATATTTGTGTGGTTATCTTTTTTGGGGGTTTGTTGGAATATGATTAATTTCTTCCTTTTTCTAGTGTGTAGTTTCTCTCCCTTTGTTGATGTTTTCCATTCATTATCCTTTGAAGGGCTGGATTTGTGGAAAGATACTGTGTAAATTTGTTTTTGTCATGAAATACCTTGGTTTCTCCATCTATGGTAATTGAGAGATTTGCTGGATATAGCAGTGTGGATTGGCATTTGTGTTCTCTTGGGGTCTGTATGACATCTGCCCAGGCTCCTCTGGCTTTCGTAGTCTCTGGTGAGAATTCCAGTGTAATTCTGATAGGTCTACCTTTATATGTTACTTGACCTTGTTCCCTTACTGCTTTTAATATTCTTTCTTTGTTTAGTACATTTGGTGTTTTAATCATTATGTGATGGGAGGTATTTCTGTTCTGGTCCAGTCTGTTTGGAGGTCTGTAGGCTTCTTGTATGTTCATGGCATCTCTTTCTTTAGGTTAGGGAAGTTTTCTTCTATAATTTTGTTGAAGACATTTACTGGCCCCTTAAGTTGGAAATCTTCACTCTCTTCTATACCTATAATCCTTAGGTTTGGTCTTCTCATTTTGTCCTGGATTTCCTGGATGTTTTGGGTCAGGAGTTTTTTTTCATTTTTCATTTTCTTTGACTGTTGTATCAATGCTCTCTATGGTATCTTCTGCTTCTGAGATTCTCTCTTCTATCTCTTGTATTCTGTTGTTGATGCTTGGATCCATGACTCCTGACTTCTTTCCTAGGTTTTCTATGTCCTGAGTTTTTTCCCTTTGTGATTTCTTTATTGTTTCTTCTTCCATCTTTAGATCTTGGATGAGCAGTGACTTTAAATCCAGTTCTTGCTTTTCTGGTGTGTTGGGGTATCCAGGACTTGCTGTTATTGGAGAACTTGGTTCCGATGGAGCCTTGTTGTCTTGGTTTCTGTTGGTGGTGTTCTTGCGCTTGCCTTTTGCCAGCTGGTTATCTCTGTTGTTAGCTGGTGCTGCTGTCTCTGACTGTGGTTTCTTTGTGCTCCTGGGAGACCTAGTCTCTCTGTGTACATTGATATGTAAGTACTTCTGCAGGATCTTCTCTCTTATAATTGTATTTGGGTATGTACCTCTATGGCCCAGATCAACTCTGGGTGCAGGTGGTAATCAGAAGACTCCTGGTCAAGTCTGTTCCCAGGCTCTTGTGTCCCCAGCGTTTCAGGCTGTTTCATCTTAACAGCAGGGGTGGTCCTACTGTACGAACGGGCCTCTTTGCATTCCTGAGTTGTTAGTTACCTCCGTGTATCCCTTGGATATGGCACCCAGTGGCAGAAGATGGCTCCTCTGCTCTACAATGCAGGTCTCTCCTGTGCTGGCTGACTCCTCTGAGCAGCTGGATAGACAGGTGGCTTCCTGCACCACTTGGAGATGGTGAGCTATGGCAGAGGATGGTCCCAAACCTGGGAACAGAGCCAGAAATCTCCTGCCAGACTATTCAGGATGGGGTCCTCTGCTCTGCAATGCAGGTCTCACCTGTGCTACCTGACTCTTCCAAGCATCTGGGTAGATGGCTGGCTTCCTGTGCCACTTCGAGATGGCGCGCTGGAGTCCCTGTCTGGTCTATCACCGGAGCAAAGATGGCAGAGGCTGCTGCACTCCCTCCAGATGCGGCTCACTCGGCAGGGCAGATATCCCACAGCAGAACTTGCACCCAGACCACCACAGAGCTGCCCCACTCTTGGGCGCATGTGGAACCCTAGCTGGCTGTGTCCCAAGTGATGTTATACTTGGGAAATCTCTGTTTACTTGGAGTCCCTGTCTATTCTAGCACTGGAGCCAACATGGCAGAGGCTGCGGTGCTCCCTCCAGGAGCTGATCACTCTGCAGGGCAAATGTACCACAGCAGAGCTGGCGCACAGATGACCAGAGAGCTGCCCAACTCTTGGGTGCAGGTAGCACCCTAGCTGGCTGTGTCCCAAGTGATGTTATACTTGGGATATCTCTGTGTACCTGGAGTTGCTGTCTGCTCTGTCGCCAGAGCAAAGATGGTGGAGGCTGCTGCACTCCCTCCAGGTGCGGGTCACTCTGCAGGGCAGATGTCCCACAGCAAAGCTGGCACCCAAGTGACCACAGAGCTGCCCTGCTCTTGGGCACAGGTGGAACCCTAGCTGGCTGTTCCAAGCGATGTTATACTTGGGAAATCTCTGTGTATCTGGAGTCCCTGTCTTGTCTAGCACCAGAGCAAAGACAGCAGAGGCTGTGGCACTCCACCCAAGTGCTGATCACTCTGCTTGTGGCTATTATAAATAAGACTTCTATGAACATAGTGGAGCATGTGTCCTTATTGCATGCTGGGTATATGTCCAGGAGTGGTATAACAGGGTCCTCTGTAAGTGTCATGCGCAATTTTCTGAGGAACTGCCAGTCTGATTTCCAGAGTGGTTGTACCAGCTTGCAATCCCAGCAGCAGTGGAGGAGTGTTCCTCTTTCTCCACATCCTCGCCAACACCTGCTTTCTCCTGAGTTTTTGATCTTAGCCATTTGGAATGTAAATAAAGAATATAGAAAATGAAAAAAAAAGAAAGAAAGAAAGAAAGAAAGAAAGAAAGAAAGAAAGAAAGAAAGAAAGAAAGAAAGAAAGAAAAGTAAAGAAAGTCATTACAATGGAGACCAGAAGAGGGCCTTAGATCCCCTCACATTACAGGTACCAATAGTTCTGGACCATCCTGTAAATACTGTGAATTAAACCCAGGTAATCTGTACAATTCTTAACTTATTTACTTCTCTCTAGCATCTGAGAAAACATTCCTAACTGAGTCCGTTTTTGATGAATTTAGTATAAACCCTATTTTAATGATTTCCAAACCCAGTAAAATGCTTTGACATTGAAAATAAACCATATTTGACATTGAAAATAAACCATATGATCTGACTAAGTTGAGTTTAATATACTTTGACTTCATTATATATTTCTCACTGAAGTTGAAAAAATAAATTAGCAGATATTATCCCATCAATAGACCTTGAATATTTTAGGAGGTCAAAAGTGAAGAAAATATATGTGATTTTATTAATAATGTTTGCATTATGTTAAAAATAGGTTAGTTTTAATAAAAATGGAACTACATGGAAATGAACAGCAGAGAGAAAAACTGATTATAAAATGTAAATCTATTAATATCTAGACTCCATAAAGAAATAAAAAAGCAAGCAAGAGAAAAGAAAGCTTCCAATGTCTAAATGAGCTAAATAAATTAATAGATAGCTCACAAAGAAGAGACACAAATGACAAACAGCTCAAAAATATTCAGCATCCCTTGCATATTTTTACCTTCAGAGAGAAGGTAAATAAAATAACATTTTGAAGTGTGCATCTCTGCTTTGGATGCACATGTTTACAGCCAAATTGAAAAATACCATATGGCCATGAACTTTGGAATATTTTCATGCTTGCTCATCCTTAGAAAATATTTGCTGTTGCTATATTTGTTACTTAATAACAAAAGATGTTCTCTTTATTCCTGCCACTAGTTTATCTCATATCGTTCTCTTCCTTCTACTTTCTCAATCACAATATTATGGTAAAAGTTATTTATTAGTGTTTCCTACCAGTATCCACCCAAGCATTGCTAATGCTATTTAGTCTGAAAAGCTCAGGTCATTGGAGCAATGAAATCTCTTCAAGAAGAGGTGACATTGAAGTATAGAGCAGCCATTTAACTTTACAGATTTTATTTTCATATATAACCTGTGCTTTCTATGCAGTTATTAATAACTGTAATTAATTGAGACATTAAACCAAGAGACTAGTAATTCCTGAAAATATTAATTATGTAAACTATGGAACAAGTAGAGTTGTTTAGATAGTTTGGGGAAACAAAATACCTAGGGCAACTAGTGGCTTTGCATACTTGGACAAAATTTTTAAGTCATTTTTAGTATTTAAAAATACTAAATTCTTTGTAGTAATTATGTGCATATATTCATCATATTTTAATACCAGATATTTACATGAAAAACAAAACTATAATTTTAGGGTATATACTCTCCCAACTGCATGATATAATTTTTTTCTGGGGATTAATTTCAAAATATGTTCCTCTGTCCCATAAATGTATTATTTACTTATGCTTGTATTTTATATGTGGCAGTTTGTTTAGTAAATTACTCAAGATGATATATTATATCCAAGTATTGGTCACTGAGATCTAATGATTTGGGAACTATGAAGCATGGGCTATTTAGTGCCAATGCATCTAGATACTTACATGTCTGCAAAATATGTAGTACTTTTATTTAGTAATTGTTTGTGCTTCCAGACAAAATTTTGTAAATATAAAGACTCCTGAGTGAACTCAAAGAGATACTTCACTGTAGGTAGAAATCGAAGTCACACAGCAAGATGACTTCCACCAATGAAATCACATGAGAGAAATGAAACTTAAAATTTGTAAGAAGATAGTCAGACTACCTTGACATTCCTTCACATTTGGGCATATATAAAGCTTTCAAATTGTGAGCTCTGCCTTATTAGCAAAATAACACATGCTGTGTAGTTCCCAAACAACAGAAATATTGTTTTACACATCTTTGTATTTTCAAGAGCATAGTTTGTTTCTCATGATAAGAACTCTCTTGTGGACTACAAACTGAAAAACTCCTGTTTTAAAAAAGTCATGTGTCATAAAGAATACTTCACCATTAACTGGAGTCCTCTTGTAAGGGCACTAATTCTGTGTATGAGGGTTACAGCCTCATGACCAAAATTAGCTCTCAAAGGCTCTTATCTTTAATTGTACTGTACTGTAAGTAAGGACTGTCAGGAATTGTGGTGTTTGTAATCATGTTACGCATAGGAACTTCAATTACCAGTTAGAAGTAACAGAAAGTCCTTTAAGAATATTAAAATCTTTGACCTGCCAAACTGTACATTCTAATTAAGTGATTTGTTATAAATTCTAGTGATTCTTAAATTTTTATTGTGTTAATTGTTTAATACGTGATGGTTTAGTTAACTTTAGAATGTTTTAGGAGTAAGTTTTAGAAATGCATTTCCTTAGAAGTATTCACAATTTGAATTGTTCTGCTCTGATGTGATTTACATGTAGTCTTTGCTAAAAGGGAGAAAGACAGATGGAATCTAAATGATCTATTATAATTCTACATTTTAGAACTGGTTATATTTATGTTGAAATACAAATTTTACTATGATCAAAAAGAAACCATTTCAATTTCAAGATAATCTAAGAATTCATTAAGCATCAATTGATATTTCTTAAAATGTGCCAAACAACAAAATAAATGCTGGCATTCTTCACTGTTAAATAATGTAGAGATGGTCTGCAAGATCAAGAATATACTTTGATATTAGCCCTCTGTCGGATGTAAGGTTGGTAAAGATCATTTCCCAGTTAGTTGGTTGCCGCTTTGTCTTTTTGACAGTGTCTTTTGCCTTGCAAAAACTTTGTAATTTAATGAGGTCCCATTTGTCTATTCTTGATCTTAGAGCATAAGCTATTGGAGTTCTGTTCAGGAAATTCTCCCCTGTGCCCATATGTTCAAGGTTCTTCCCTAGTTTCCCTTCTATTAGTTTCAGTGTGTCTGGTTTTAGAACTCAAGAAGTTAAACTCCAGAGAGGCAAGTAACCCTATTAAAAAATGGGGTACAGAGCTACACAAAGAGTTCTCACCTGAAGAATATCTAATGGCTGAGAAGCACCTAAAGAGATGTTCATCATCCTTAGTCATTAGGGAAATGCAAATCAAAACAACCCTGAGATTCCATCTCACACCAGTCAGGATGGCTAAGATCAAAAACACAGGAGACAGCAGTTGTTGGCGAGGATGTGGAGAAAGAGGAACACTCCTCCACTGCTGGTGGAATTGCAGGCTGGTACAACCACTCTGGAAAGCAGTCTGGCGGTTCCTCAGAAAACTGGGCATGACACTCCCGGAGGATCCGGCTATACCACTCCTGGGCATATACCCAGAGATTTTACCTGCATGCAATAAGGACACATGCTCCACTATGTTCATAGCAGTCTTATTTATAATAGCCAGAAGCTGGAAAGAACCCAGATGTCCCTCAACGGAGGAATGGATTCAGAAGATGTGGTATATTTACACAATGGAATACTACTCTGCAATAAAAACAATGAATTCACGAAATTCCTAGGCAAATGGTCAGAACTTGAAAATATCATCCTTAGTGAGGTAACCCAATCACAAAAGATCACACATGGTATGCAGTCACTGATAAGGGGATATTGACCCAGAATCTCAGAATACCCTAGACACAATCAGCATATCAGTAGATTTCTAAAAAGATGGAAGGAGAGACCCCTGGTCCTGGAAAGACTGGATGTAGGGGAACGCCAGGACAGAGTAATGAGAGGGGGTTGAATGAAGAAAAGAGGGAGGGAAGGGGGCTTATGGGACTTTCGGGGAGGGAGGAAATGGGAAAGGGGAAGTGATTTGGAATGTAAATTAAAAAAATAAAATAAAATAAAATAAAAAAAAAGAATATACTTTGAAACAACCATTTAAAATTATGCAAAGTTCCTTAAATGATAGGGTTGAAATATTCATTTACCAGGTCATAGTTAACAATTACCATGGGATATTATCTGCTCCCATCATGTAAATTTCATTTGGGCCTCCTCTCAAGAACCCCTCACAATATGGAGGCTAAAGATAAAAACCTAATTCCACATACCCTCCTCATTTCAATATTAATTACAAGTATGATGCATTCTCAAAATCACCTCAAATTTTGATAATTTACTATGGAAGCTCAAATATATCATTGGGCATTTTTATATAGGTAAAAATCAAGCCAGTGAAGAGTCATACTGGGAAATTTCCTATGCAAAGTTTCTATTATCCTAGGATGTTGAACTTCTCTTATTACTGAAGTAAGAGTGTTAGATTATTACCAACAGGAGGAATTTCCTCAGAACTGTCTTAAACAAAGAATTTTTTGCATGTGTTCTGTTGTTGTTTCTGTTCTGTCATCATAGGTGGTTGAGTTGACTGTCCTTCCATCAACTACAACCCTACCCTAAGTCATATATGTACTTGATTAGAGTGCCCAGCTGCTGCACTAAAAAAAAAAACTCACCATTATGATCTATGACAAAGGTTACCTTCTGAAAACATGAATGAATACAACAACATCTTTAGGCCAAAAAAGTAAAACAAAATAAAAGTGTTTTTATTATAAACCCCTCCCCCAATGATGTAACAATCTTAAATTTGTTGCTTTTCATTAGGAGTAATTAATTTAATAGATATCTTCTTAAGAACTTCACAAATGATGAAAGACATTAAAAAGATGAGATATAGCCTTCATGAAATAAGTGAGGTAGGAGACATTAAAATAAAATAAAATGAACTACCATACAATCCAAATCACTGGTGACCTAAGATAAAACTTAAGGGTTTATAACTGAATATGACAAGGACATAAAATAGGCATACAGTTCAAGGAAACTCTGTGGAGTGAGGTGTGTGCAAGTTTATATTTAGTGCCCTGCAATTGGAAAAATGGGAATTAATTGAGCAATGCCAACAATAGTTTATTTTCAGATTCTATTGAAGAGTTAAGTTATACAATTTTTCCTCAAAATAAAATAATTATTCTCAGTACTTCCTTTAAACCTCTAATATGTGGTGTGTGTGTGTGTGTGTGTGTGTGTGTGTGTGTGTGTGTATGTAAGTGTGTGTGTGTGTTTGCTAATGATTGCATTCATGTGTGCCCATCACCTGTAGGACTGATCAGCATGATTTACAGAAGAGAATATTAGATCGCTTAGAATTGGAATTATACAAAATTAAATACTGTCTGATGTGGGAGGGTGCTGCGAACCAAATGTGGGTACTCATTAAGAGTAGCAAGTACCTGTAACTGCTGCACCATCTCTCCAGCATAAGCAAATATAACATACATCATTAACATACACTTGATTCTCCTTTGTATATTACAATGCATTAAAGATACGTATTAAGCAGTCATCATGAACTTATTCATAACCCAGTTATAAATCCAAGGTCATTGGTGAAAAGAATAGAACAAAGTCCTTTCTATCATGTATCTCCCATCCTGGCATTTAAATACCTGAATGTATAGTCTGTGTTTTAATCACTGTTTGACTGCCTTGCTAATATCAAAGCTACTGCAGAGTCTCTACATGCTTACTTATTATCTATATGCTTAATTTTCTCCGTGTTCAAATGTGAGTATTGAAAAGTAATTATCTTTCATCACTCTAAAAAAATAAGCCCAAACCATCTTACTGCTACATGGGAAAGGTCTGCTGCTTGCTACATAGTGAAAGTCATATCGACCTCCTTCATGAATTTTATCCATCTTTGCATGGTGAAAGTACTCCTAGCATGAATTCTTTATTCATTATCAAAAATAAAATTGAAAAGCATTTGGGTTCATAATTTAAATTTGTTAGCAATAATATTTATTTTAAAAAAAGAATTCATATTCTTGCTGAGCCACTGATATGAAGTAAACATGTGAGTTCAAGTACATCAATAGGCCAAAGATAAGAATTTTGCCTGGCATAAGTCAAGTGAATTAGAAGGATTAGCTGTATGAGACTGCTTGCTCTGTGTCTTACTGAACTCTGCACAGCGGTTATTGAACCTCTGGAATTCACTGTTCGTCTGTATCCTCCTATGCTACAATAAACATGGTTCTAAGTGAAGTAAAAATAAAAATGTCAGTGCTTCTGCAATTACCTGAAATGCAAAACTGACTATTAAATGTATAATTGTTTACTATAAAACTAACACATTCATGACAATAAGTCAGAAATAAATGACCAATGCAAAAGATTTACATAGATTATAGTTTGCTCTGAACATTCCCCCCCGTTCACAGTCATTGACTGTTTTAGATCCTTTATCTGTTGACATTTTCTGTGTGAGATAGCAAATGCCTTCTAGACACAAGAACAATTTACACCCAAAATTCTTTAGAGAATTTATTTTCTATGTTTCACCCATGAAGCAGGAAGGAGAAATACATAAGCACTTACTATGTAATCTTGTAGCCTGATAACAAAGTTTTCACTCTCGCACTTAGGAACTTTGAAAAATAATAGAAATTATTTGACCTCAATGAGTCTCAATTTCTTCATCTATGAAACTGTGAGAAATTTGTTAAGTTACCTCCTACATTTGCAATGATGATTAAATGCATATGAGCATGGAAAAAAATTGGGCTTAACACATTTTTAATCACTAGTAAGTAGCAAATCTGTGAAGTTAGACTAGGAAGATTTTTCTAAACATCCCAAGGGGTTCCTAGATGCACTCCATCCTCATGGCTATAAACAAGCTGCTTTTGTGCTTTGGTTTACTGTCTTATCATTGCCCAGTACAAATGTTTTCTTTCTTTAATTTCTAAACATGGAGAAACAGACATATATATTGCTGACACAGAAGAATGCTCAGGTCATATTTATTTTCTAAAATAAAAGTTTCTTTATTTGCAAGTATAATTACATATTTGAAGCTGTGTAATTCTCATTATTACATATAAAATTGAAAAGATGAAAAAATAAAAATGAGAACAATGATGGATTTCAGCATTTTTAATTGATCTGACTATTGTGAGTCATTTTCTCCTTAAAGACCTACCCCTAATTTATACAATTTCTGTCCTTCTTAAGACTGTTGATCACTTTACAGTGGACACAAATATCAAGTTGCAGCTCACTAAAAAACTCTTTACATCATTGTGTTATAGAATTGGCAAGGTTTCTGTCCTTCTCTCCCAAAAGAAGTGATACTGTTAGTACAAGAAGCTGAAGATATATTATTATGAATCTGATCCTTTTTCTTATATATTCTGAATAATTAAGAAAAAATGATAAAATTGAAATATAAAACATTCAGAGAAAAAGTTCAGAGCCTTAAATATGAAAAATTTCAAGAAAACTAGGTGATAATGAATCAATAAACCTTTTAGTTAGAGACTTCTGGTCTGATCTTCATTGCCCCCATTAGGGCTTTTGCTGCTAAGATAAAGTCCATGACTGAAATGAACTTCCAGAGAAAATTTCATATTATGGCTTGTAGTTCATTATCTGGTGAAGTTAGAACAGAAACTTGAGTCAGGAAGCAGAGGCAGGAGATGATGCAGAGACTATAATGGCCTGCTCTTCCTAACTTGCTCAAAATCCATTCTAATAGCACCAGGAGCAACCATCCCAGGGATTTTATCACCTTTAATATACTGGACTGTCCCACATCAAACAGTATTTAGGAAAACATACCAATCTTGTGGGGGCATTTTCTCTAATGAAAGTCCACCTTTTCAGATCATTCTGTTATCTTAAGTCACTGCACAGTACAAGTGACCCCTTGCCACCATGACACACAAACACATTCGCATTGAACCACATGTTTTCTTTATTGTTTGTCCCTAATACCTCATACTAATATAATTATGATATAAAACTATGAATTCTAATTTATGTTAATTTTTATTGAAAATAGATCTTAATATAATATACTCTGACCATGTTTTCCTTTCCCCCAACATCACCGCATATTAAAATCCATGCCTTTTTCTTCTCTCTCTTACTAGAAAATAAACAGGCACCTAAAATATCAAAATAAAAAATTATAGAAAATAAACAAACAGAAATATTAGCCAAAAAAGCACAAAAAAGCATGGATATAAACACACACATTCACACACATGCTAGCTGTCTTCAGACTCACCAGAAGAAGGCATCAGATCCCATTAAAGATGGTCATGAGCCACCATGTGGTTGCTGGGAATTGAACTCAGGACCTCTGGAAGAGCAGTCAGTGCTCTTAACTGCTAAGTCATCTCTCCAGCCTGGATGTAGAGACACACACATTCACATTCACACACACACACACACACACACACACACACACACACACACACACACACACATCATAAAAACATAAAATTGTAAACCACAATACATAAGCAAAAGACCTACATGCTTTAAAAATCAAAAACACCATTGAGCTTGCTTCATGTTGGCATTAACTGATAGATATGGCCTGCACATAAATGTGGTTTATATATCTAGTAATATTCCACGGGAGAAAGGAAACCAATTTACCTTTACAGGCAGTTGATGCTATAGATTCTGGGTTAGGGATAGGAGCTTGTATTCACTTCCCCTTTAAGAACTGGAAGCCCATCTGATTTAGATCTTTGCAGACCCTGTACCGGATGTCACAGTCTCTGTGAACTAATACATGCATCTGTCCCATTGTATCTAAGAGACCCTGTTCCCTAGCTGTCTTTCATGCCCAGTGACTTTTAAAATCTATCTGCTTCCTTTGTTTACAGATTTCCCTGAGTGCTGGCTGAGAGATTTAATGGAGACATCCCATTGGACTGAGTGTTCAAAGGTCTCTAACTCTCTGCACATTGTCCAGTTTTGGGTCTCTGTGTTTTTCCCTTATACTGCAGGAGGAAGGTTCTTTGATGATGATCAAGACACAGATCTATGAGTGTCTTGATAAGAATCATTTTATTACAATGGCTGTATAGCAGAATAGTAGTAGCATTTGATTTTCCTCAATACCCATGGCCTCTCTGTTCAAGCAGTGCCAGTCATAGGTTCTATCTCTTGGAGGTGCTCTCATATCTAAGATAATGATGTTTATTCCCACAACTTTAGTGTCCGGATTTCCCTAGTGTATCTTGCAGTCATGTCACTCTTGTAGATGGAATTGTTTGTTCCTAGGTTGTTGCTCACTTTTTCCTCAGGTAGCAG
Organism: Tokudaia tokunoshimensis; assembly: GCA_036184795.1. NCBI lineage: Eukaryota > Metazoa > Chordata > Mammalia > Rodentia > Muridae > Tokudaia > Tokudaia tokunoshimensis. The sequence goes on along the minus strand of BTHU01000004.1, from coordinate 15,636,222 downwards.
GAAGACTACCTCCTAGTGTCATGAATAGTCCATAGGTAGAGTCTGTAAGTAGATACTAGCTCAGCTTCTCTGTGTTTAATGAGTTACTTAGGTGTTGTATTCAGAAATAGGACCACACCATTAGTTTATGAGAAGTAACAAAAAGCAACCTTGACAATTGTTAGGTTGTTTGGTGGTTTCCATGGGACTTCTTTGTCCAAGAACTTGACTGGATGTAATCTCGTTCATACCCCCAGTGTCATAGCCCGAGGGCTCCTCTTGCTTTGCAGCAAAGATGGCAGAGAAAGAGAACAAGAAAATGATTCAGCTGCTTTAAGAAGAACAAATAGGATAATATTTTCCTGTTCTAACAATCACAAAAGAACACACATGGTATGGATTCACTGATAAGTGGATATTAGCCAAGAAGCTTGTAATACCCTAAACACAATTCACATATCAATTGACTCCCAAGAAGCAGGAAAGAGAGTCCCCTGGTCCTAGAAAGACTTGTTGCAGCAGTGTAGGGGAATACCAGGACAGAGAAGTGGGAGGGAATTGAATGGGGTTGAATGGGGAACAGGGGGAGGGAAGAGGGCTTATGGGACTTTCAGGAAGGGGGGAACCAGGAAAGGGAAAATCATTTGAAATGTAAATAAAGAATATAGAAAATAAAATAAACAAACAAATAAAATAAGAACAAATAGTTGGGGCAAGACTCCCAGGCCAGCTGCCTCCCTCTGTTCAGGAAACTGCCAGGGACTGTCGACAGAGACCACCCTCTTGGCAGGACAGCTGCCTGCTGCTAGGGTCTGCTACTAAGGTTAACCCATCGCCAGGAATGGTCACTGGGAACAAACGAGTGTTCCTACTACCTTCTCTTCTGCTATTTAATTCAACTGGTGGTGGGACCCAGGTTACCCCTAATACCACCCTTTCCCAAGCCTTGTCAACTCTTCCCAAACCTCATACCTCCATCTCCCCCACCATAGTGCAGATCAACATGGGCTATGTGGGAACCATTGTCCCTGCCTCAAGGTCATTTTGCCACCACAGCTAGGGTCTGCCATCCACTGTTCAGTTCTTTGTCTCTGGGATCATTCAGGACCCTCAGAGCTGAAACAGGCAGGACCTGAGGGCAGGAGCACCATATGATGAAGTTAGAGGCACTGAAGCCTTCCCTGCCTATCTCTGACTCAAGGGGCTGCTTGTTTCCAGCCACTCTAGGTGGATCCCAAGTGTGAGTTGTTCAAGAGTAGCCACATCCTTGAGTCTATCTAAGGAGGTAATTAAACATCTTGACTTCTCTAAATGGAAATAAACCTAGTTATAATATTCATACATGCAGGTAAAGCAAGACAACAGTCATCCACAACTAGCGCTGTCTGCAATGGCCATCCTCAGGGTTTGAACAGATGCAGAAACACAAACCAACATTCCCCAAGTACCTTTGATTCTCAGAGGTTCACACAAGTCTCTTAGTGTAGCAGCTGTCAACCACTGGAATGAAAATTGTGGTAATACAGCCACAGAAATCCCAGAGGGAGTGAAGGTCAAAGACAAAGCCACAGTGAATGAACAGAGAGCTAACCTCTGCAAACAAGGACACTGAGAGTCACAGGCACAGTAGCTACAGTGCTACTCATTGGCTACAAAGCTACAATGTCAGGAAAACAGTCACGTCCTCCTACAGCTGGTCTCCATAGAACCAACAAGTGCAGACACATATTCCACTGGAGTAGTGCTAACCCTCCTACCCCTTGTTAAGCTCTAAGTCACCAAGTGCTGTTCTGTTCTGTTACTTTGTAAACCGTTCACATAAGAAGTACTCAGAGCACAGACTTCTGGGAACTTGTTGACCTCTAAGCAATGCTGAAATTAGCATACAGTATCCATGTGAGAACTAGACCCCAGGGGTTGGACGTGCTGCTGACAGTGACTGTACAGAGTGTGCTTGCTCTTGAAATTGTTTGCTGATGGCTGAGTTAGGTGCAGACCAAGAGGCTGGCATGATACCTCTGCAACTAGCAGTGGGGGTGTGAACACTGAGGCCAGATACTGAAGCCAGTGCCCTGAGGACTGGTCTTGGGGTCCACCATTTGAGGAGAGCGAGCCTCCTGAGGACTGGAGGTGTACTTTTCAAGGCACTTTAACCTTATAATGTGGCTCAGTCTTCCAACACCAGACACAAAGATGGCCCACTGGACCCAGCTGCAACTAGGGGAGGCTCCAGAGTACTGAGAAAGAGGGCATCATGTCTGCCATTCAAAGATACATTATCTGCGGTAGGAGATACAGTAAAACCACTAGCCAGAACATATGGAGCCCTCGGTAAATGGATGTCCATTTGATGGCAAGAGATGTCTAGTTGAGACCTTATCTCTCCTATGAGTTCATAATTCCATTTAGATATTTTTTAGCATGTGAAGGTCTCCATATGACCTTTCAAAAACTCTTAGTTTTAGCTTTTCCCAGTGTATTCTTTTCCTTACCCCCAATTTTCCTTCTGCTCTCAAATATTCAGTTCCAGTCTCTGCACACCCTCCTTCACTCATAACTACAGGTTCTCTAATCCCTTTCTTGGGAGATCCTTATATCTCCTCCTAAATCCTTTACTTAATAACCTCTGTAATTAAATTGATTGTAGCCAGCTTATGGAAAATATCACCTACCATCCACAAATATAGTCAATGTCTTTTGTGAACTAAGTTACCTTACTTATAGTATATAAAGACTGCATTCCTTTACCTGAAAATTTTATGATATTTATATATGAATTGTATGTAAAAAGGTTAGAATTAAATTGAACAGCAAAAATATAAAGATAGGGCTAGAGAGATGACTCAGTAGATAAGAGCACTGATTGCTCTTCCAGAGGTCCTGAGTTCAATTCCTAGCAACCACAAGGTGGCTCACAACTAACTGTAATGGAATCGGATGCTCTCTTCTGGTGTGTCTGAAGACAGCTACAGTTTACTCATATATAAAATAAATAAATCTTTAAGAAAACACAAAGATTATCAGAAGTCTGGGAAAACTAAATAAATAACAGTTAAATAAATTTCAGGTAAAAAAATACTCCTTAATATATAAAATAAACATTCTATTATGAAGCAATATTTTCTGAAAATATTGTCACAAGTTGGCCTAGTAAAAGAACTTTAAACACATGTGTGTAATCGATATAATTAAATATCAGAAATGCCCCAGCCATAATTGAAAATTTGGAGCATCTTTCTTTTATTTTAATTCTTACAAACCTATTGAAGAATGATACAAGAGTTTTATTGAACACACACACACACACACACACACACACACACGCACACACACACACACAAAGTCATAAAAAGTCCCAATTCACCTAAAATAGTTCACATCATTTACTGTGTTTTCTCTGTTCATAGTGTTAAGTAATTAAAAGCAATGAAACAATAAACATATGATTAACAGGGATCTATGTTGGCCCCTAGTGCTAGCATTCAAAAGCAATTCTTTTAATCAGAAGAAAAATTAAAAGAAAACTTGGAAATAAACAAAAAGAAGAAAACACATATTATGAGGCCCTTTTTAAAGTGCTACTTGGAAGTCTGAACTTTGAATTCTCATATTACAAATGGAAAATAAAGCCTAACTTTAACCTTGTTTCTACAAGTTACTACATAAATAATTACAAGGGCAAGTAATAAAATATGAACATAGCTCAAATCCTCCAAAACAAGCAGGCAATAATAATGACCAATTTTATATACATTTTAAAAACTTTAATAATATGAATATCTAATTAAATTAATACTGACAAAAATGAAACATGAATTTTCATCATTGGGAAGGGAAGACAAGTCATCAAGACAGGATCAACTCTGTGCTTTGCCAGAAAGGAGTCCCCAGCTATCTGTATTTTTTCCTTTTTTTATTGGATGTTTTCTTAATTTACATTTCAAATGTTATCCCCTTTTCCAGTTTCTCCCCTCCTGGAAATCCCCTATCCCATCCTCCCTCCCCCTGCTTCTATGAGGGTATTCCTCCACCCACCCCTCTTCTACCTCCCTACCCTCAATTTCCCTACTCTGGGGCATCTATCAAGTCTTCATAGAACCAAGAAGCTCTCCTCTCATTGATGCCTGACAAGACAATACTCTGCTGCATATACAGCTGGACCCATGTGTACTCCTTGGCTAATGGTTTAGCCACTGGGAGCTCTAGGGGATCTGGTTAGTTGATATTGTTGTTCTTTCTATAAGGTCACAACCCCTCCAGTTACTTCAGTTCTTTACTTCCTCCAGTGGGGACCTGGTGCTCAGTCCAATAGTTAGCTGAGAGAATCCACCTCTGTATTTGCAAGGCTCTGGTAGGGCCTCTCAGGAGATAGCCATATCAGGCTCTTTTCAATAAAACATTTCTTGGCTTCCAAAATACTGTGGAAATTTGGTGATTGTATATGGGATGAATCCCCAGGTGGGATAGTCTCTGGATGACCTTTCCTTCAGTCTCTGTTCTATACTTTATCTCCATATTTACTCCTGTGAGTATTTTGTTCCCTTTTTCAGAAGAACCAAAGCACCCACACTTTGGACTTCCTCCTTCTTGAGCTTCATGTGGTCTATGAACTGTATCTTGGGTATTTAGATCCTTTGGGCTAATATCCACTTATCAGTGAGTGCATACCTTGTATGTTCTTTTGTGATTGGGTTACTTCACCCAATATTATATTTTCTAGTTCCATCCATTTGCCTAAGAATTTCATGAATTCATCATTTTTAATAGCTGAGTAGTACTCCATTGTGTAAATATACCACATTTTCTGTATCCATTCCTCTGTTGAAGGACATCTGGGTTCTTTTCAGCTTCTGGCTATTATAAATAGGGCTGCTATGAACATAGTGGAGCATGTGTCCATATAACATGTTGGAGCATCTTCTGGATATATGCCCAGGAGTGATATACCTGGGTTCTCAGGTAGTCCCGTTTTCTGAGATGCTGCCAAACTGATTTCCAGAGTAGTTGTGCCAGCTTGCAATCCAACCAGCAATGGAGGAATGTTCCTCTTTCTCCACATCATTGCCAGCATCTCCTGTCACCCGAGTTTTTGATTTTATCCATTCTGACTGGTGTGAGCTGGAATCTCAGGTGTGTTTTGATTTGCATTTCTCTGATAACTAAGGATGCTGAACATTGCTTTAGGTGCTTCTTGGCCGTTCAATATTCCTCAGTTGAAAATTCTTTGTTTAGCTCTGTATCACATTTTAATAGGGCTATTTGATTCTCTGTAGTCGAACTTCTTGAGTACTTTGTATATATTTGATATTAACCTCCATCAGATGTAGGGTCGGTAAAGATCTTTTCCCAATCTGATGGCTGCTGTTTTGTCCTATTGACAGTATCCTTTGCCTTACAGAGGCTTTGCAATTTTATAAGGTCCCATTTTTGATTCTTGAACTTAGAGCATAGGCCATTGGTATTCTGTTCAGTAAATTTTCCCCTGTGCCCATGTGTTTCAGTCTCTTCTCCACTTTCTCCAAGGTTCTTCCCCCACTTTCTCCTCTATAAGTTTCAGTGTAACTGGTTTTATGTGGAGATCCTTTATCTACTTGGACTTGAGCTTTGTATAGGGAGATAAGAATGGGTCAATTTGCATTTTTCTACAGGCTGACTTTCAGTTGAACCAGCACCATTTGTTAAAAATGCTGGTTTTCTTCCACTGGATGATTTTAGCTCCTTTGTCAAAGACCAAGTGACCACAGGTGTGTGGGTTCATATCTGGGTCTTCAATTCTATTCCATTGATCTTCCTGCCTCTCTCTGTACCAATACCATAAAGTTTTTATCATTATTGCTCTGTAATACAGCTTGATATCAGGGATGGCGATTCCACCAGAAGTTCTTTCACTGTTGAGAATAGTTTTTGTTATACTGGTTTTTTTGTTATTCCAAATGAATTTAAAAATTGCTCTTTCTAAGATTATAAAGAATTGATTTGGAATTTTGGAGGGGAATATATTGAATCTTTAGATTGCTTTCAGCAAGATGGCCATTTTAACTATATTAATACTACCAATTCATGAGCATGGGAAATCTTTCCATCTTCTGAGATCTTTGATTTCTTTCTTTAGAGACTTGATGTTCTTGACATACAGATCTTTCACGTGCTTGGTTTAGAGTCCCACCAAAGTATGTAATATGTTTTTTTTAATTTAATTAACACTGAATAACCTTAAGTATTAAGTCCCACAGTAATAACTTTAAACACATGAATCTCTCAATAGTCACACACGGCTGATTAAGTAGAAAACATTTGCCTTATGACAGTAAATTATGGTAGTTAAGTTCATGTATGAATAGATACATATGAGATTATTGTAAGTAAGTATTATGAACAAAATAGGAAAGTAAGAAAACACAGGAAAATCCAGGCTTTGGAAATGAGAAGACTAATATCTGAACCTGACACAGACATTGAAATTAATTAAAAAGCAAATACAGTAGTCTTTATGAATGCAGAAAATAGAGCTGTAAGAAAACACTTAGCAAGATTTTAATAACTCCTTCAGTATCACCTACACTATAACATTCTTAATAATATATTTTAAGAAAGGAAGATAGGTTTTATATATAATAATCATATAAGTCCTTCTTTAATGAGAAATTTTAACAAATCAAAAATTGTGCTTGCAAACAGGAGTCTAGCATGACTGCCCTCAGAGAGGCACCAAGAGTAGCTGAGTAAGATTCAGATAATTACATCCAGCCAATGGACAGAAGCCAAGGACCCCTGTGGTTGAGTTAGGGAAAAGCTGGAAGTAGCTGAGGAGGAGGGGGACCCCTTGATTCCCTGAGATCTCTCAGACACTGAGACACCAACCAGGCGACATACACCAACTGATATGAGGTCCCCGACACATATACAGCAGAGGTCAGGCCTCAGTGAGAGAAGATGCACCTAACCCTTTAGAGACTTAAGGCCCAGGGAGTGGGGACATCTGGTGGGGTGGGAGTGCAGGCGAGGGGGGGAGGAACAGGGGTGGGAAGGAGGTATGGGATGAGGAACAGTCAGTAGGCAGACTGGGAGGGGGATAAAATCTGGACTGGAAAAAAAAATTAAAGAATAAAAAATTCAGAAAAAAAACAGACAAAATTTAATGCATAATATTAATTTTAACAAAATTTAGACTAGATAGCTTATGTTTAAGTGCTGCAAAAGAAAATGTTCCATTATGTGAATAATTATGGCTGACTTTGAAGCACTGTGTTTATATCCTTTGACGTAAGAAATAAGAGACTCTTATTCCTATAATTTTGATTCAATATTATGCTCTGGCTGCATATGCTGCAGAGGATTGCCTTGTTGGACATCAGTGGGAGGAGAGGTCCTTGGGCCTGAGAGGATGGGATAGAATATTTCTAGAGGGGAGACCTGGAAAGAGGATAACATTTGAAATGTAAATAATGAAAATATCCAATAAAAGAAAAACATCTTTAAAAGGAAAAACTATCTCTCAGTTCTAAAACTTCAAGAAATCCTCCAAACTACACATCATTTTATTTTCTGTTGTATCTCACAGTTTCATGATGACACGTTTGTTTGTTTTGGTTTTGTTTTGGCATTACAATGATGTTCTTAATTTTATTTTCAGAATCTGAAAATTCTATTAATGCAGTTACTTATGGGTAGAATGGGATGATTGACTAGTGGATGATTAAAGAAGGTAGTCACCAGGCAACACATATATAAGATAAAAGACAGGGTGTTCTAAAAGACTTTTCAGTCTACTAGAGGGAACAAATAATTAACACCAACAACTATTATAATGTATAAATCTGGGCAGTTCCTATCGTGAAGAGGTTTAACTTAGAGTACTATCATTTTATACTGGTGAAATACATTTAGAACTCAATAGAAATTACATTTTGACCTCTGACTTTTTCATCTTGCCCTAATTAGTGAGATGTGGTAAGACACTGTTGAAAGATACAGTAGATTAAACAGATGCTCCAATCAGCATCACAAGGTTGAGCATGGAAAGTTCCTACTCTACTACAAAATACTGTCCTGTGAAGCCGTGTTGCACCTGTCACCAACTGAGGGTACAGTATTTCTGGTCAGGATTCTTTGGAACATGAACTCTTCCAATTCAAAGACCATTAAGTCACAAGCCCCTGATACCCAACTCGAGTTATTTTACAATATTTTTTCCAAACACATTTTTCAAGTAGTAGTAGTAAAAGTATAGGCTTATTAAAAGAGAATTCTAAAACTCACTGCTCAGAACGGGAGTGGCACTGATTCTCTGGGAAAGTTCTTCTTAAAGGATTTCAGTGCATCAAGGAACTCTTTCTCAGGGTAAGGCACTGTGAATATCTACTCTAACCGACAGATGGGTTTTACTTAATTTCGCCCATTGGGCCTAACATAATAGTATAACTTGTAATTTGAAGCATATACACACTCTAATATACATGGATATAATATAGTATATAAGTACCTTTTCCCCTAATGGTTTAATTTAAAGAAATATTGATCCTCAGTGTTGTAGATTGGACCAGTACTGGATTCAGTTAGATTTTCCAAACAAAACACATCCATTCTTCTCTCTTTCATTTTCTTAGTTCTCTTAAGAATTTCAGAAAATGTACTTTGATTGTATTTACCTTTCTGCTCCCAACTCATCCCAGACCTTTTCTCAGTCATGAAGGTTTTTGGATTTTCTCCATTAAGGACATTTTGAAAGGCTTTTCAGATATAATCAGGTATTTAGCTTTCATAGAAAACTGAACTTTCTTCTTAGATAGGGGTGGAAGATTGTACTCAACTCCCTTTTGTGTGATGAGTTTTGATTTGTTTTAGCTTACAGGGTTTGATGAATATTCTGACAAAAAAAACACTGTAAATTATGTGCAGCTGTAATATTGCCTAGTAAAGATACTGTTTCTTTGTATTCCTCTGCCACAAATGAATCTTACTTTATTTCCTTCCCTCTTCTGCAATGTTTGGAAAAGACATTGGAGAAAAGGGGAATATGTGTGGAGTGTGGGGTGGTTCAAGTTTGTGTTTGGTATAAAGCTAAACATTCTGCAGTCTCTTGACCTCTGCATCTTGTTCAAATGCAGATCTCTTCTGGCTATTATTTATTTCAAATAAATTTTTGTCTAATGAAGGTTAAGAGTGCTTTAATCTATTAGTGTCATGATAGATCTTTGGGTATGGATAAACATAGCAGTAGATTTTCTCCTAGAGTCTATGATCTGGCAAGTCATAGGACCTTGACTCAAGAATGTTATCAAATATGGGTTCATCTTGTAAAGAAGGACTTAAATCCATTAAAAAAGTGTTGTTAATGCTCATAATATTTGTGTGACTATTGTTTCAGTGAAACTGTACTGTCTGGACTCTTTAGTATTGCAGTTCACAAAGTTCAAAGCTTGGTGTGACTAAAATTATTTTCTTCCATTAATAGTGTGCATAGTACCTTTCAACATAGCTAGAGCTTGCAGGTAGCAATGGAGTCCCTAGGTACCAGTAAATGTTCGATTTATCAATGTTCTATTATTCAAGTATGCCATGTCTTCAGCAATGGGATATTATTATTGAGTTCTTGAGGGCAACTAAGTGTATAGAGAATAGCCTGTGATCTTTGGGGGTACATTAGTTAGGGTTCTCTAGAGTTTGTAACTTATTGAATATATATATACATATATATATATATATGTATATATATATATATGGATACAATAGGTGTATAAACTTGTAGATATATACTTATATAGCTAAATAGATATATAGATTACCTAGATATATAGATGGATAGGTGGATAGATAGATTGTATATAGATCTATAGATTATATAGAGATATATAGGTGATAGATAAACAAATAGAAAAATAGTTATAAAGATAGATGATAAACAGATAGATAGATAGATAGATAGATAGATAGATAGGTAGATAGATAGATAGATAGATAGATAGATAGATAGATAGATAGATAGATAGATAGATATGGGGGTTATTACAATATCTTACCTGCTATGGTCCAATCAATTCAAAAATGAATAGCTGTCTGTGGGTAGAAAGTTGATGATTCCAGTAAATCCTGTACTTCCCTAGTCCACAAGAATGGATGTTTCAGTTACTCTTCAGTGTATACTGAAATTCAGAAGAAGTAGACTTTAAAGATGGTGAATGAATGCACTTGCTGGATCAAGCAGGCAAATAACAAAAAACTTATCTATTCCATGTCTATATAAGAAACTATATGACATACAAACATCCAACAGAAGATTTGGCATTGAATAGAGGTAGATTTTCCCAGCTCAGATGGTCAGAATTAACAGGATGTCTTCCTACTTAAAATATCCGGATTAGAAAAAGAGCTTCCTATTTCAGATTAAGCAAAAATTGCTCATAGGTTTATCCTCCATTTCTGAGTTTTAGTTCATTGTTGACATAATCAAGTCAACAAATAAAAATAGTCATCACAAGGATATACCTTGCCAAGTTGACAATATACAAATGTTGTGATTAATTTAAAAATTAAAATAATAACTGGGCAGTAATAATGCATAAATATAGCTATCACATATACAATCTTGAATGCATTATATATTTAACCAGCTCATAATTATGTCCAACATGATATAAGAATCCTTTATAGAACCACAAACATTATTAATTTAAAACATATTCTCTCATTGTTATACCATATGAATAAGAAATTATTGAAAGAAAACATTGTTATCTGTAAAATTGTAATGTTAATCAAACACAACAGAAACAATCATGTCAATTTTAATCCACTTTTCTGCAAATGGTCAAGTGGTGTCAGCTGGTATTTATAACTATCTTCTTCTATACCAGTTCTGTATTTTCTCCACTCTTGGCAAGCATCTCAGCAGGTCTTTGTTCTTTTCCTGAAAGAGTGACCCATGCCTTCATTTGTGAAGGATCTGTGTCTTTTGTCATCCTTCTGGACTAGACTATTGTACCTAGGAGTTGACTTTCCTCACAGGTCATGCCAGCATCAAGTAATATCCTAAAGATCCTCCTACATACCAGATCTAATTTTTCTTACCTCCATTTTTGAGAATCACTCCACTTTCCCCCATGGTAAACAATCACCCCTCCTAATATTTTTATTTTTATTTTTAGCCTACTGCTATAGGGGAGAATCTTAAAGTGGCTAAGAGAAAGTTTGTGCTTCCAGTTCAATAGAATGTTTGTTGTTGCTCCTGGCAGGAGTGTATCAAAAATTTTTAGATCACCAATATTTAAGGTTACAGAAACAGGAAGCAAAACTGTTCCTAGTAGGTCACTAGGGGTGATAGTGTGTGAAACTATTCTCTCTTCTACCACTTAATTTCTGTGCTAATGGAACCTGGCTATAAGACAAACCATACCATATATGGGATGCTTATTCAGAGCTTGTATGGCCTTCCAGAAAACAACTGCCACAATATTCCAGGCTACTGCTGCCTAAGTAACACTATAACAGTGTACTCAAAAGATAATTCCATCTCTCTATCAAAATAATTCAAAAGAAATCCTTCGTTCTTAGAATAGTCTTTTATTTGCATCTTGTATGTAATCAAGCCTTGTTACTGTACTATAATATAACTCCATTTTCTTTCATTTCATGTATGTGTTTAAATATATTATAGGAAGCTTTTATGGTAGTAGGCTTCTATCTGACTTAAAAAGAAATCTTTAGTTTTTCTTATCCCTCTAAATTTTCCTTTTCTACCCTGCCCTCCTTTGTAATACTTGTCAAAAGATAGTGAACAGGTCTGCCTTCTAAATATCTTGTTTTATTAAAAGGCAATCGCATAAGTTTCCCTATCACAAATGTATTCATTAAGTGTCTACACCTTCAGACATTGTACTAATTAGTATATGAATATATCTTAAGTTTTATTTTTTCTGTTTGACTTGTTCGCCTGAATGGTTTGCGAGATTGTACATTAGTTTTAATAATTAGCACTAATGAAAAATTTTAACTTAGTTTGGAGCTTTAACTTTAACAGAATTTGCTAAAAATTTGTATGATTACATACTTCACAGCCATGTATGAAGCCAATGATATTTAAGTTTACATATATAAATGAATATGATTGTGTTTCATTTGAAAATGCCAAGTTAGCATTCAAAGAGATGGAAGTTATCTAAATATGTAAGCCCGACTACTGATACATATGATTATGTAAAAAAAATATTTTTCATATTGAGAGAATTGTAAGTAATTTTTTAAAAATTACATGAGAGTTTAATAATATTTTTCAGTTGATAAAGGGGTTGGCACCATGTCTAATAAGCTTATCTCTATTTCTAGTTTTCACATCGTAGGAGAAAACTGACTGTGAAACTATGTCCATTATCTTCACACACACATACACACACACACACACACACACACACACACACACACACACACACACACACTATGGCCCCACACCCACATATGCATACACATGTGTGCATATATATGTATATATTTTTATGTGTGTGCATGTCTGTGTCTCTGTATGTATATATACATGCATACACAGAGACACACACAAGACTTGCACTCTGTGGTCCAGCTAATCCAAAAGTGTTTGACTGCTGGGAGCCTACCTAGTTGGGAGGTGTTTCTTCTTGTTGGTTCTTTTTGAGGCAGCAGAGTGGGGAAGAGCATCAGCAGGGCTAAGACTTTGTCTTATGAAATTTTGGGGTAAGACTTTGTCTTACAGAAAATTTAGGGTTGCTGTATAATAAAAAGTTTACTTATTCAAGTCTAAGCTACTATGCTAATATAGCTGACCTGCCTTCTGTGTTCCTCTGAAAACAGAGACTAGTCTCAGGCACTTAGCACCTCATCCTAAAACAGCAGGAGATTAAGTAAAGGATCAGTTGCTAGAACCTTTTCCCTACTGTCCAAATGCCTCTGGCTTTTCAGGCTAGGGGGAAGGTTAGAGCAATAAACTTCTATTGAGTCAGGAGAAGAGAATAACACTTCCAGAAAGAAAAACTTTTACATAAGTGAATATACATAATCTCACAAAGTTCATACACAGCTTCAAACATAACAGAGATTTCATTTACACATTTTCAAACAAATTCAGTTGGGACCAGCTTGCATGCATTCTCACAATTTCATATTTACACACACATCCATACTTTCATATGCATATGGAGCAAAAGACCAAGCACTGGTGCAGAAAGAACTCACGCATTCTGGATGAAAAATGGACTCCAATATCTATTGCATCAAGAAAGAAAAAGCTTCCACCCTTTTAATGCTAAATGAATTAAATCCATGTTTGTAAGAAAACCTGCTCTGTCCCATGGTAAAAAGAAACCTTCCTGCTCCTTCCGCTCGCTGCAAATTCTTCATTTTTCTTGTTTCTCTCCATATTCTGCACATAGCTCTCTCAATTGTTATTCCACTCTGCATTCTCCTTCTAATCTTGTTCTATTCTGACTAAAGACTTCTCCTCAGTTCAGTTCTTCTCTCAACTCTGTTCTTCTCACCTCTATTCCTCTTACCTAAATTATTTTGGTCTGCCCTTCTCTTTGTCCTCAGCCCTTAAACATCTTTCAGAATACATGGTCACATGTTACAAAGTTCATCACAAGTTCACACAAAATACCAAGTCTTAAATTGAAATAGAAGTTTACAACAGAGAATATTTACATACATGTCAATTAGGAGTAATTAGCTAAACATTTATCACTTGTCTTCTCTACAGGTTCATAGAAAGTTTAAAACTATAACTAAGTTATAAGTGAAGTTTTATATAGATAAACCCAGTCAAAATTTGATCCTCTGTCCTAGCACCTATAATAAATCATTGCTTCCCTTTTGATGACCTTTGGTTAATTGTTTTACAACCTCTTGGAATGTGCTCTGAGTAGGAGAAAGTCTGGTTGCCATCTAAGAGCAATTAACTGGTGACACTTGGGAGACTGGCAGAGTTCTCAATGCAGTTTTGACTATCAGAAAAGGACCTAGTAGCAGTCCCATTATAAAAGAGCTTAATAATCACAGATATAATTTTAGGAATTCTTATAGCATCATCATTAAAACTTAAGTCATCTATTTGTCTACATAGCATCACTATAAGACAGTACAACTTCGTGGATCTGCAGAGATCTGCTCCAAAGTGGTGTGATATTACTTATTGATTATTATATATGCCTAATAATAACAGGAAAAACATATTAATAGCAGGAATCTTTCCTAAAATTGGTTCCTCACAGCCTTGCTGAATGAGGGATCACCTGTTGCAGATTATATAATAATCCAAAGCAGGCCATTTCAGGATGATCACCTGCTAGTATATTAGATTGTCCCATTATAGCTCCTGACAGTTGACCATAAATGGAAAATCCAAGAATCCACTAGTTACAGAATCAATGAGGCTGGATGCCTCACCTGATTTTCTCTACATACCAGAATTCCAAAGCAGCAGCTCCAATGCCATTGAAGGAATAGAGATTCTAGCAAGGTGAAAGCAAGCAAGCAAACAGCAAACGCTTCTTTCTCTTATGTCCTAAAGGCTTCCAGAAAAAAGCATGGTCTAGATTAGACATGCATTGTCCAAGCTCAAGAGATCTGAACTAAAGTTTTGTCTTTCTACCTCAAAGAAAAGTAGATAGCTGCACTTTAAAAGTAAAATCTCTCAGAGGTGAGCTTTCTATTTTGGAATTTTATTTATTTCCAGATGCAGTCAAATTGACAACCAAGAATAGACATCACAAAAACAAATTTTTTTATTTAAGTGCATGAGCTATACCTTCAGTCTGCTTCTTCCTGTTCTCAAGTACTTTCTAGATTCATTATCCATTCTTCAATTTCTTCTCAAAATATAGATCTATCTATCCTAGAGAGTTGCAGAAAATTATCTGTTTATATATTGACTAATTCTTACATATCTTGAGAAATATATTGTTTTTCTATATCCTTTCTTACTTCCAAAATCCATGAAGCAGGCACAACTGATC